>JBBPBQ010000004.1:26467635-26492737 GCA_037974755.1 Cicer yamashitae
AATAAGCCTAAGGAGGACGAAAATGACCTAAATGTTCAACCAATGACACAAAATCACTTATTGGATGCACACGATTGGTTAAAAACTCTAATTGGATTAGAATAAGCCAAGGGAGGACCAAAATGACCTAAATGTTAATCCAATGACACAAACGCTCTTATTGGATGTACAGGATTGGTTAAAAACCCTAATTGGATGAGAATAAGCCTAGGGAGGACGAAAATGACCTAAAAGTTCAACCAATGACACAAATGCATCTATTGGATGCACAAGATTGGTTAAAAACCCTAATTGGATTAGAATCATAAGCCTAGGGAGGACGAAAATGACCTAAATGTTCAACCAATGAAACAAAATCACTTATTGGAAGCACACGATTGGTTAAAAACCCTAATTGGATTAGAATAAGCCTAGGGAGGACGAAAATGACCTAAATGTTAATCCAATGACACAAACGCTCTTATTGGATGTACAGGATTGGTTAAAAACCCTAATTGGATTAGAATAAGCCTAGGGAGGACTAAAATGACCTAAAAGTTCAACCAATGACACAAATGCATTTATTGGATGCACAAGATTGGTTAAAAACCCTAATTGGATTAGAATAATAAGCCTAGGGAGGACGAAAATGACCTAAATGTTCAACCAATGACACAAAATCACTTATTGGTTGCACAAGATTGGTTAAAAACCCTAATTGGATAAGAATAAGCCTACGGAGGACGAAAATGACCTAAATGTGATTCCAATGACACAAACGCTCTTATTGGATGCACAGGATTGGTTAAGAACCCTAATTGGATTAGAATAAGCCTAGGGAGGACGAAAATGACCTAAATGTCCAACCAATGACACAAAATCACTTATGGGATGCACAAGATTGGTTAAAAACCCTAATTGGAATATAATAAGCCTAGGGAGGACGAAAATGACCTAAATGTTCAACCAATGACACAAAATCACTTATTGGATGAACAAGATTGGTTAAAATCCCTAATTGGATTATAATAAGCCTAGGGAGGACGAAAATGACCTAAATGTTAATCCAATGACACAAACGCTCTTATTGGATGCACAGGATTGGTTAAAAACCCTAATTGGATTAGAATAAGCCTAGGGAGGACGAAAATGACCTAAATGTTCAACCAATGACACAACATCACTTATTCGATGCACAAGATTGGTTAAAAACCCTAATTGGATTAGAATTAGTCGAAGGATAACGAAAATGACCGAGATGTTCAACCAATGACACAAATGCATTTATTGGATGCACAAGATTGGTTAAAAACCCTAATTGGATTAGAATAAGCCTAGGGAGGACGAAAATGACCTAAATGTTCAACCAATGACACAAAATCAGTTATTGGTTGCACAAGATTGGTTAAAAACCCTAATTGGATAAGAATAAGTCTACGGAGGAAGAAAATGACCTAAATGTGAATCCAATGACACAAACGCTCTTATTGGATGCACAGGATTGGTTAAGAACCCTAATTGGATTAGAATAAGCCTAGGGAGGACAAAAATGACCTAAATGTCCATCCAATGACACAAAATCACTTATGGGGTGCACAAGATTGGCTAAAAACCCTAATTGGATTAGAATAAGCCTAGGGAGGACGAAATTGACCTAAATGTTCAACCAATGACACAAAATCACTTATTGGTTGCACAAGATTGGTTAAAAACCCTAATTGGATAAGAATACGCCGAGGGACGACGAAAATGACCAAAATATTTAACCAATGACACAAAATAACTTCTTGGATGCACAAGATTAGTTAAAAACCCTAATTCGATTTGAATAAGCCTAGGAAGGACGGAAAATGACCTAAATGTTCAACCAATGACACAAAATCACTTATTGGATGCACAAGATTGGTTAAAAACCCTAATTGGATTATAATAAGCCTAGGGAGGACGAAAATGACCTAAATGTTAATCCAATGACACAAACGCTCTTATTGGATGCACATGATTGGTTAAATACCCTAATTGGATTAGAATAAGCCTAGGGAGGACGAAAATGACCTAAATGTTCAACCAATGACACAACATCACTTATTCGATGCACAAGATTGGTTAAAAACCCTAATTGGATTAGAATTAGACGAAGGATAACGAAAATGACCGAAATGTTCAACCAATGACACAAATGCATTTATTGGATGCACAAGATTGGTTAAAAACCCTAATTGGATTAGAATAAGCCTAGGGAGGACGAAAATGACCTAAGTGTTCAACCAATGACACAAAATCAGTTATTGGTTGCACAAGATTGGTTAAAAACCCTAATTGGATAAGAATAAGTCTACGGAGGAAGAAAATGACCTAAATGTGAATCCAATGACACAAACGCTCTTATTGGATGCACAGGATTGGTTAAGAACCATAATTGGATTAGAATAAGCCTAGGGAGGACGAAAATGACCTAAATGTCCATCCAATGACACAAAATCACTTATGGGGTGCACAAGATTGGCTAAAAACCCTAATTGGATTAGAATAAGCCTAGGGAGGACGAAAATGACCTAAATGTTCAACCAATGACACAAAATCACTTATTGGTTGCACAAGATTGGTTAAAAACCCTAATTGGATAAGAATAAGCCTACGGAGGACGAAAATGACCTAAATGTTAATCCAATGACACAAACGCTCTTATTGGATGCACAGGATTGGTTAAAAACCCTAATTGGATTAGAATAAGCCTAGGGAGGACGAAAATGACCTAAATGTTCAACCAATGACACAAAATCACTTATTGGATGCACAAGATTGGTTAAAAACCCTAATTGGATTAGAATTAGTTGAAGGCTAACGAAAATGACCGAAATGTTCAACCAATGACACAAATGCATTTATTGGATGCACAAGATTGGTTAAAAACCCTAATTGGATTAGAATAAGCCTAGGGAGGACGAAAATGACCTAAATGTGAATCCAATGACACAAACACTCTTATTGGATGCACAGGATTGGTTAAGAACCCTAATTGGATTAGAATAAGCCTAGGGAGGACGAAAATGACCTAAATGTCCAACCAATGACACAAAATCACTTATGGGATGCACAAGATTGCTTAAAAACACTAATTGGATTAGAATAAGCCTAAGGAGGACGAAAATGACCTAAATGTTCAACCAATGACACAAAATCACTTATTGGATGCACACGATTGGTTAAAAACTCTAATTGGATTAGAATAAGCCAAGGGAGGACCAAAATGACCTAAATGTTAATCCAATGACACAAACGCTCTTATTGGATGTACAGGATTGGTTAAAAACCCTAATTGGATTAGAATAAGCCTAGGGAGGACTAAAATGACCTAAAAGTTCAACCAATGACACAAATGCATTTATTGGATGCACAAGATTGGTTAAAAACCCTAATTGGATTAGAATAATAAGCCTAGGGAGGACGAAAATGACCTAAATGTTCAACCAATGACAAAAAATCACTTATTGGTTGCACAAGATTGGTTAAAAACCCTAATTGGATAAGAATAAGCCTACGGAGGACGAAAATGACCTAAATGTGATTCCAATGACACAAACGCTCTTATTGGATGCACAGGATTGGTTAAGAACCCTAATTGGATTAGAATAAGCCTAGGGAGGACGAAAATGACCTAAATGTCCAACCAATGACACAAAATCACTTATGGGATGCACAAGATTGGTTAAAAACCCTAATTCGATTTGAATAAGCGTAGGAAGGACAGAAAATGACCTAAATGTTCAACCAATGACACAAAATCACTTAATGGATGCACAATATTGGTTAAAAACCCTAATTGGATTATAATAAGCCTAGGGAGGACGAAAATGACCTAAATGTTAATCCAATGACACAAACGCTCTTATTGGATGCACAGGATTGGTTAAAAACCCTAATTTGATTAGAATAAGCCTAGGGAGGACGAAAATGACCTAAATGTTCAACCAATGACACAAAATCAGTTATTGGTTGCACAAGATTGGTTAAAAACCCTAATTGGATAAGAATAAGTCTACGGAGGAAGAAAATGACCTAAATGTGAATCCAATAACACAAACGCTCTTATTGGATGCACAACATTGGTTAAGAACCCTAATTGGATTAGAATAAGCCTAGGGAGGACGAAAATGACCTAAATGTCCATCCAATGACACAAAATCAGTTATGGGGTGCACAAGATTGGCTAAAAACCCTAATTGGATTAGAATAAGCCTAGGGAGCACGAAATTGACCTAAATGTTCAACCAATGACACAAAATCACTTATTGGTTGCACAAGATTGGTTAAAAACCCTAATTGGATAAGAATACGCCTAGGGACGACGAAAATGACCAAAATATTCAACCAATGACACAAAATAACTTCTTGGATGCACAAGATTAGTTAAAAACCCTAATTCGATTTGAATAAGCCTAGGAAGGACGGAAAATGACCTAAATGTTCAACCAATGACACAAAATCACTTATTGGATGCACAAGATTGGTTAAAAACCCTAATTGGATTATAATAAGCCTAGGGAGGACGAAAATGACCTAAATGTTAATCCAATGACACAAACGCTCTTATTGGATGCACAGGATTGGTTAAAAACCCTAATTGGATTAGAATAAGCCTAGAGAGGACGAAAATGACCTAAATGTTCAACCAATGACACAACATCACTTATTCGATGCACAAGATTGGTTAAAAACCCTAATTGGATTAGAATTAGTTGAAGGATAACGAAAATGACCGAAATGTTCAACCAATGACACAAATGCATTTATTGGATGCACAAGATTGGTTAAAAACCCTAATTGGATTAGAATAAGCCTAGGGAGGACGAAAATGACCTAAATGTGAATCCAATGACACAAACACTCTTATTGGATGCACAGGATTGGTTAAGAACCCTAATTGGATTAGAATAAGCCTAGGGAGGACGAAAATGACCTAAATGTCCAACCAATGACACAAAATCACTTATGGGATGCACAAGATTGGTTAAAAACCCTAATTCGATTTGAATAAGACTAGGAAGGACAGAAAATGACCTAAATGTTCAACCAATGACACAAAATCACTTATTGGATGCACAATATTGGTTAAAAACCCTAATTGGATTATAATAAGCCTAGGGAGGACGAAAATGACCTAAATGTTAATCCAATGACACAAACGCTCTTATTGGATGCACAGGATTGGTTAAAAACCCTAATTGGATTAGAATAAGCCTAGGGAGGACGAAAATGACCTAAATGTTCAACCAATGACACAAAATCACTTATTGGTTGCACAAGATTGGTTAAAAACCCTAATTGGATAAGAATAAGCCTACGGAGGACGAAAATGACCTAAATGTTAATCCAATGACACAAACGCTCTTATTGGATGCACAGGATTGGTTAAAAACCCTAATTGGATTAGAATAAGCCTAGGGAGGACGAAAATGACCTAAATGTTCAACCAATGACACAAAATCACTTATTGGATGCACAAGATTGGTTAAAAACCCTAATTGGATTAGAATAAGCCTAGGGAGGACGAAAATAACCTAAATGTTCAACCAATGACACAAAATCACTTATTGGATGCACACGATTGGTTAAAAACTCTAATTGGATTAGAATAAGCCAAGGGAGGACCAAAATGACCTAAATGTTACTCCAATGACACAAACGCTCTTATTGGATGTACAGGATTGGTTAAAAACCCTAATTGGATTAGAATAAGCCTAGGGAGGACGAAAATGACCTAAAAGTTCAACCAATGACACAAATGCATCTATTGGATGCACAAGATTGGTTAAAAACCCTAATTGGATTAGAATCATAAGCCTAGGGAGGACGAAAATGACCTAAATGTTCAACCAATGACACAAAATCACTTATTGGATGCACAAGATTGGTTAAAAACCCTAATTGGATTAGAATAAGCCTAGGGAGGACGAAAATAACCTAAATGTTCAACCAATGACACAAAATCACTTATTGGATGCACACGATTGGTTAAAAACTCTAATTGGATTAGAATAAGCCAAGGGAGGACCAAAATGACCTAAATGTTAATCCAATGACACAAACGCTCTTATTGGATGTACAGGATTGGTTAAAAACCCTAATTGGATGAGAATAAGCCTAGGGAGGACGAAAATGACCTAAAAGTTCAACCAATGACACAAATGCATCTATTGGATGCACAAGATTGGTTAAAAACCCTAATTGGATTAGAATCATAAGCCTAGGGAGGACGAAAATGACCTAAATGTTCAACCAATGAAACAAAATCACTTATTGGAAGCACACGATTGGTTAAAAACCCTAATTGGATTAGAATAAGCCTAGGGAGGACGAAAATGACCTAAATGTTAATCCAATGACACAAACGCTCTTATTGGATGTACAGGATTGGTTAAAAACCCTAATTGGATTAGAATAAGCCTAGGGAGGACTAAAATGACCTAAAAGTTCAACCAATGACACAAATGCATTTATTGGATGCACAAGATTGGTTAAAAACCCTAATTGGATTAGAATAATAAGCCTAGGGAGGACGAAAATGACCTAAATGTTCAACCAATGACACAAAATCACTTATTGGTTGCACAAGATTGGTTAAAAACCCTAATTGGATAAGAATAAGCCTACGGAGGACGAAAATGACCTAAATGTGATTCCAATGACACAAACGCTCTTATTGGATGGACAGGATTGGTTAAGAACCCTAATTGGATTAGAATAAGCCTAGGGAGGACGAAAATGACCTAAATGTCCAACCAATGACACAAAATCACTTATGGGATGCACAAGATTGGTTAAAAACCCTAATTCGATTTGAATAAGCCTAGGAAGGACAGAAAATGACCTAAATGTTCAACCAATGACACAAAATCACTTAATGGATGCACAATATTGGTTAAAAACCCTAATTGGATTATAATAAGCCTAGGGAGGACGAAAATGACCTAAATGTTAATCCAATGACACAAACGCTCTTATTGGATGCACAGGATTGGTTAAAAACCCTAATTGGATTAGAATAAGCCTAGGGAGGACGAAAATGACCTAAATGTTCAACCAATGACACAAAATCAGTTATTGGTTGCACAAGATTGGTTAAAAACCCTAATTGGATAAGAATAAGTCTACGGAGGAAGAAAATGACCTAAATGTGAATCCAATGACACAAACGCTCTTATTGGATGCACAGGATTGGTTAAAAACCCTAATTGGATTAGAATAAGCCTAGGGAGGACGAAAATGACCTAAATGTTCAACCAATGACACAACATCACTTATTCGATGCACAAGATTGGTTAAAAACCCTAATTGGATTAGAATTAGTCGAAGGATAACGAAAATGACCGAGATGTTCAACCAATGACACAAATGCATTTATTGGATGCACAAGATTGGTTAAAAACCCTAATTGGATTAGAATAAGCCTAGGGAGGACGAAAAAGACCTAAATGTTCAACCAATGACACAAAATCAGTTATTGGTTGCACAAGATTGGTTAAAAACCCTAATTGGATAAGAATAAGTCTACGGAGGAAGAAAATGACCTAAATGTGAATCCAATGACACAAACGCTCTTATTGGATGCACATGATTGGTTAAGAACCCTAATTGGATTAGAATAAGCCTAGGGAGGACGAAAATGACCTAAATGTCCATCCAATGACACAAAATCACTTATGGGGTGCACAAGATTGGCTAAAAACCCTAATTGGATTAGAATATGCCTAGGGAGGACGAAATTGACCTAAATGTTCAACCAATGACACAAAATCACTTATTGGTTGCACAAGATTGGTTAAAAACCCTAATTGGATAAGAATACGCCTAGGGACGACGAAAATGACCAAAATATTCAACCAATGACACAAAATAACTTCTTGGATGCACAAGATTAGTTAAAAACCCTAATTCGATTTGAATAAGCCTAGGAAGGACGGAAAATGACCTAAATGTTCAACCAATGACACAAAATCAGTTATTGGATGCACAAGATTGGTTAAAAACCCTAATTGGATTATAATAAGCCTAGGGAGGACGAAAATGACCTAAATGTTAATCCAATGACACAAACGCTCTTATTGGATGCACAGGATTGGTTAAATACCCTAATTGGATTAGAATAAGCCTAGGGAGGACGAAAATGACCTAAATGTTCAACCAATGACACAAAATCAGTTATTGGTTGCACAAGATTGGTTAAAAACCCTAATTGGATAAGAATAAGTCTACGGAGGAAGAAAATGACCTAAATGTGAATCCAATGACACAAACGCTCTTATTGGATGCACAGGATTGGTTAAGAACCCTAATTGGATTAGAATATGCCTAGGGAGGACGAAAATGACCTAAATGTCCATCCAATGACACAAAATCACTTATGGGGTGCACAAGATTGGCTAAAAACCCTAATTGGATTAGAATAAGACTAGGGAGGACGAAATTGACTTAAATGTTCAACCATTGAAACAAAATCACTTATTGGTTGCACAAGATTGGTTAAAAACCCTAATTGGATAAGAATACGCCTAGGGACGACGAAAATGACCAAAATATTCAACCAATGACACAAAATAACTTCTTGGATGCACAAGATTAGTTAAAAACCCTAATTCGATTTGAATAAGCCTAGGAAGGACGGAAAATGACCTAAATGTTCAACCAATAACACAAAATCACTTATTGGATGCACAAGATTGGTAAAAAACCCTAATTGGATTATAATAAGCTTAGGGAGGACGAAAATGACGTAAATGTTAATCCAATGACACAAACGCTCTTATTGGATGCACAGGATTAGTTAAAAACCCTAATTGGATTAGAATAAGCCTAGAGAGGACGAAAATGACCTAAATGTTCAACCAATGACACAACATCACTTATTCGATGCACAAGATTGGTTAAAAACCCTAATTGGATTAGAATTAGTTGAAGGATAACGAAAATCACCGAAATGTTCAACCAATGACACAAATGCATTTATTGGATGCACAAGATTGGTTAAAAACCCTAATTGGATTAGAATAAGCCTAGGGAGGACGAAAATGACCTAAATGTTCAACCAATGACACAAAATCAGTTATTGGTTGCACAAGATTGGTTCAAAACCCTAATTGGATAAGAATAAGTCTACGGAGGAAGAAAATGACCTAAATGTGAATCCAATGACACAAATGCTCTTATTGGATGCACAGGATTGGTTAAGAATTCTAATTCGATTTGAATAAGCCTAGGAAGGACGGAAAATGACCTAAATGTTCAACCAATGACACAAAATCACTTATTGGATGCACAAGATTGGTTAAAAACCCTAATTTGATAAGAATATGCCTAGGGAGGACGAAAATGAACAAAATATTCAACTAGTGACACAAAATTACTTATTGGATGCACAAGATTGGTTAAAAACCCTAATTGGACTAGAATAAGCCTAGGGAGGACGAAAATGACTTAAATGTTCAACCAAATACACAAAATCACTTATTGCATGCACAAACTTGGTTAAAATCCGTAATTAGATTAGAATAAGCCTAGGGACGACGAAAATGACCAAAATATTCAACCAATGACACAAAATCACTTCTTGGAAGCACAAGATTAGTTAAAAACCCTAATTCGATTTGAAAAAGCCTAGGAAGGACGGAAAATGACCTAAATGTTCAACAAATGACACAAAATCACTTATTGGATGCACAAGATTGGTTAAAAACCCTAATTGGATTAGAATAATAAGCCTAGGGAGGACGAAAATGACCTAAATGTTAATCCAATGACACAAACGCTCTTATTGGATGCAAAGGATTGGTTAAAAACCCTAATTGGATTAGAATAAGCCTAGGGAGGACGAAAATGACCTAAATGTTCAACCAATGACGCAACATCACTTATTCGATGCACAAGATTGGTTAAAAACCCTAATTGGATTAGAATTAGTTGAAGGATAACGAAAATGACCGAAATGTTCAACCAATGACACAAATGCATTTATTGGATGCACAAGATTGGTTGAAAACCCTAATTGGATTAGAATAAGCCTAGCGAGGACGAAAATGACCTAAATGTGAATCCAATGACACAAACACTCTTATTGGATGCACAGGATTGGTTAAGAACCTTAATTGGATTAGAATAAGCCTAGGGAGGACGAAAATGACCTAAATGTCCAACCAATGACACAAAATCACTTATGGGATGCACAAGATTGGTTAAAAACCCTAATTGGATTAGAATAAGCCTAAGGAGGACGAAAATGATCTAAATGTTCAACCAATGACACAAAATCACTTATTGGATGCACAAGATTGGTTAAAAACCCTAATTGGATTATAATGAGCCTAGGGAGGACGAAAATGACCTAAATGTAAATCCAATGACACAAAAGCTCTTATTGGATGCACAGGATTGGTTAAAAACCCTAATTGGATTAGAATAAGCCTAGGGAGGACGAAAATGACCTAAATGTTCAACCAATGACACAACATCACTTATTCGATGCACAAGATTGGTTAAAAACCCTAATTGGATTAGATTTAGTCGAAGGATAACGAAAATGACAGAAATGTTCAACCAATGACACAAATGCATTTATTGGATGCACAAGATTGGTTAAAAACCCTAATTGGATTAGAATAATAAGCCTAGGGAGGACGAAAATGACCTAAATGTTCAACCAATGACACAAAATCACTTATTGGTTGCAAAAGATTGGTTAAAAACCCTAATTGGATAAGAATAAGCCTACGGAGGACGAAAATGACCTAAATGTGATTCCAATGACACAAACGCTCTTATTGGATGCATAGGATTGGTTAAGAACCCTAATTGGATTAGAATAAGCCTAGGGAGGACGAAAATGACCTAAATGTCCAACCAATGACACAAAATCACTTATGGGATGCCCAAGATTGGTTAAAAACCCTAATTGGATTAGAATAAGCCTAGGGAGGACGAAAATGACCTAAATGTTCAACCAATGACACAAAATCACTTATTGGATGCACAAGATTGGTTAAAAACCCTAATTGGATTATAATAAGCCTAGGGAGGACGAAAATGACCTAAATGTTAATCCAATGACACAAATGCTCTTATTGGATGCACAAGATTGGTTAAAAACCCTAATTGGATTAGAATAAGCCTAGGGAGGACGAAAATGACCTAAATGTTCAACCAATGACACAAAATCACTTATTGGTTGCACAAGATTGGTTAAAAACCCTAATTGGATAAGAATAAGCCTACGGAGGGCGAAAATGACCTAAATGTGATTCCAATGACACAAACGCTCTTATTGGATGCACAGGATTGGTTAAGAACCCTAATTGGATTAGAATAAGCCTAGGGAGGACGAAAATGACCTAAATGTCCAACCAATGACACAAAATCACTTATGGGATGCACAAGATTGGTTAAAAACCCTAATTCGATTTGAATAAGCGTAGGAAGGACAGAAAATGACCTAAATGTTCAACCAATGACACAAAATCACTTAATGGATGCACAATATTGGTTAAAAACCCTAATTGGATTATAATAAGCCTAGGGAGGACGAAAATGACCTAAATGTTAATCCAATGACACAAACGCTCTTATTGGATGCACAGGATTGGTTAAAAACCCTAATTTGATTAGAATAAGCCTAGGGAGGACGAAAATGACCTAAATGTTCAACCAATGACACAAAATCAGTTATTGGTTGCACAAGATTGGTTAAAAACCCTAATTGGATAAGAATAAGTCTACGGAGGAAGAAAATGACCTAAATGTGAATCCAATAACACAAACGCTCTTATTGGATGCACAACATTGGTTAAGAACCCTAATTGGATTAGAATAAGCCTAGGGAGGACGAAAATGACCTAAATGTCCATCCAATGACACAAAATCAGTTATGGGGTGCACAAGATTGGCTAAAAACCCTAATTGGATTAGAATAAGCCTAGGGAGCACGAAATTGACCTAAATGTTCAACCAATGACACAAAATCACTTATTGGTTGCACAAGATTGGTTAAAAACCCTAATTGGATAAGAATACGCCTAGGGACGACGAAAATGACCAAAATATTCAACCAATGACACAAAATAACTTCTTGGATGCACAAGATTAGTTAAAAACCCTAATTCGATTTGAATAAGCCTAGGAAGGACGGAAAATGACCTAAATGTTCAACCAATGACACAAAATCACTTATTGGATGCACAAGATTGGTTAAAAACCCTAATTGGATTAGAATAAGCCTAGGGAGGACGAAAATGACCTAAATGTTCAACCAATGACACAACATCACTTATTCGATGCACAAGATTGGTTAAAAACCCTAATTGGATTAGAATTAGTCGAAGGATAACGAAAATGACCGAGATGTTCAACCAATGACACAAATGCATTTATTGGATGCACAAGAATTGTTAAAAACCCTAATTGGATTAGAATAAGCCTAGGGAGGACGAAAATGACCTAAATGTTCAACCAATGACACAAAATCAGTTATTGGTTGCACAAGATTGGTTAAAAACCCTAATTGGATAAGAATAAGTCTACGGAGGAAGAAAATGACCTAAATGTGAATCCAATGACACAAACGCTCTTATTGGATGCACAGGATTGGTTAAGAACCATAATTGGATTAGAATAAGCCTAGGGAGGACGAAAATGACCTAAATGTCCATCCAATGACACAAAATCACTTATGGGGTGCACAAGATTGGCTAAAAACCCTAATTGGATTAGAATAAGCCTAGGGAGGACGAAAATGACCTAAATGTTCAACCAATGACACAAAATCACTTATTGGTTGCACAAGATTGGTTAAAAACCCTAATTGGATAAGAATAAGCCTACGGAGGACGAAAATGACCTAAATGTGATTCCAATGACACAAACGCTCTTATTGGATGCATAGGATTGGTTAAGAACCCTAATTGGATTAGAATAAGCCTAGGGAGGACGAAAATGACCTAAATGTCCAACCAATGACATCAAATCACTTATGGGATGCACAAGATTGGTTAAAAACCCTAATTGGATTAGAATAAGCCTAGGGAGGACGAAAATGACCTAAATGTCCAACCAATGACCCAAAATCACTTATGGGATGCACAAGATTGGTTAAAAACCCTAATTGGATTAGAATAAGCCTAAGGAGGACGAAAATGACCTAAATGTTCAACCAATGACACAAAATCACTTATGGGATGCACAAGATTGGTTAAAAACCCTAATTGGGTTTCAATAAGCCTAGCGAGGACGAAAATGACCTAAATGTTCAACCAATGACACAATCACTTATTGGAAGCACACGATTGGTTAAAAACTCTAATTGGATTAGAATAAGCCAAGGGAGGACCAAAATAACCTAAATGTTAATCCAATGACACAAACGCTCTTATTGGATGTACAGGATTGGTTAAAAACCCTAATTGGATTAGAATAAGCCTAGGGAGGACGAAAATGACCTAAAAGTTCAACCAATGACACAAATGCATTTATTGGATGCACAAGATTGGTTAAAAACCCTAATTGGATTAGAATAATAAGCCTAGGGAGGACGAAAATGACCTAAATGTTCAACCAATGACACAAAATCACTTATTGGTTGCACAAGATTGGTTAAAAACCCTAATTGGATAAGAATAAGCCTACGGAGGACGAAAATGACCTAAATGTGAATCCAATGACACAAACACTCTTATTGGATGCACAGGATTGGTTAAGAACCCTAATTGGATTAGAATAAGCCTAGGGAGGACGAAAATGACCTAAATGTCCAACCAATGACACAAAATCACTTATGGGATGCACAAGATTGGTTAAAAACCCTAATTGGATTAGAATAAGCCTAAGGAGGACGAAAATGATCTAAATGTTCAACCAATGACACAAAATCACTTATTGGATGCACAAGATTGGTTAAAAACCCTAATTGGATTATAATGAGCCTAGGGAGGACGAAAATGACCTAAATGTAAATCCAATGACACAAACGCTCTTATTGGATGCACAGGATTGGTTAAAAACCCTAATTGGATTAGAATAAGCCTAGGGAGGACGAAAATGACCTAAATGTTCAACCAATGACACAACATCACTTATTCGATGCACAAGATTGGTTAAAAACCCTAATTGGATTAGATTTAGTCGAAGGATAACGAAAATGACCGAAATGTTCAACCAATGACACAAATGCATTTATTGGATGCACAAGATTGGTTGAAAACCCTAATTGGATTAGAATAAGCCTAGCGAGGACGAAAATGACCTAAATGTGAATCCAATGACACAAACACTCTTATTGGATGCACAGGATTGGTTAAGAACCCTAATTGGATTAGAATAAGCCTAGGGAGGACGAAAATGACCTAAATGTCCAACCAATGACCCAAAATCACTTATGGGATGCACAAGATTGGTTAAAAACCCTAATTGGATTAGAATAAGCCTAAGGAGGACGAAAATGACCTAAATGTTCAACCAATGACACAAAATCACTTATGGGATGCACAAGATTGGTTAAAAACCCTAATTGGGTTCGAATAAGCCTAGCGAGGACGAAAATGACATAAATGTTCAACCAATGACACAATCACTTATTGGAAGCACAGGATTGGTTAAAAACTCTAATTGGATTAGAATAAGCCAAGGGAGGACCAAAATAACCTAAATGTTAATCCAATGACACAAACGCTCTTTTTGGATGTACAGGATTGGTTAAAAACCCTAATTGGATTAGGATAAGCCTAGGGAGGACGAAAATGACCTAAATGTTCAACCAATGACACAACATCACTTATTCGATGCACAAGATTGGTTAAAAACCCTAATTGGATTAGATTTAGTTGAAGGATAACGAAAATGACCGAAATGTTCAACCAATGACACAAATGCATTTATTGGATGCACAAGATTGGTTGAAAACCCTAATTGGATTAGAATAAGCCTAGCGAGGACGAAAATGACCTAAATGTGAATCCAATGACACAAACACTCTTATTGGATGCACAGGATTGGTTAAGAACCCTAATTGGATTAGAATAAGCCTAGGGAGGACGAAAATGACCTAAATGTCCAACCAATGACACAAAATCACTTATGGGATGCACAAGATTGGTTAAAAACCCTAATTCGATTTGAATAAGACTAGGAAGGACAGAAAATGACCTAAATGTTCAACCAATGACACAAAATCACTTATTGGATGCACAATATTGGTTAAAAACCCTAATTGGATTATAATAAGCCTAGGGAGGACGAAAATGACCTAAATGTTAATCCAATGACACAAACGCACTTATTGGATGCACAGGATTGGTTAAAAACCCTAATTGGATTAGAATAAGCCTAGGGAGGACGAAAATGACCTAAATGTTCAACCAATGACACAACATCACTTATTCGATGCACAAGATTGGTTAAAAACCCTAATTGGATTAGAATTAGTCGAAGGATAACGAAAATGACCGAGATGTTCAACCAATGACACAAATGCATTTATTGGATGCACAAGATTGGTTAAAAACCCTAATTGGATTAGAATAAGCCTAGGGAGGACGAAAATGACCTAAATGTTCAACCAATGACACAAAATCACTTATTGGTTGCACAAGATTGGTTAAAAACCCTAATTGGATAAGAATAAGCCTACGGAGGGCGAAAATGACCTAAATGTGATTCCAATGACACAAACGCTCTTATTGGATGCACAGGATTGGTTAAGAACCCTAATTGGATTAGAATAAGCCTAGGGAGGACGAAAATGACCTAAATGTCCAACCAATGACACAAAATCACTTATGGGATGCACAAGATTGGTTAAAAACCCTAATTGGATTAGAATAAGCCTAGGGAGGACGAAAATGACCTAAATGTCCAACCAATGACCCAAAATCACTTATGGGATGCACAAGATTGGTTAAAAACCCTAATTGGATTAGAATAAGCCTAAGGAGGACGAAAATGACCTAAATGTTCAACCAATGACACAAAATCACTTATGGGATGCACAAGATTGGTTAAAAACCCTAATTGGGTTTCAATAAGCCTAGCGAGGACGAAAATGACCTAAATGTTCAACCAATGACACAATCACTTATTGGAAGCACACGATTGGTTAAAAACTCTAATTGGATTAGAATAAGCCAAGGGAGGACCAAAATAACCTAAATGTTAATCCAATGACACAAACGCTCTTATTGGATGTACAGGATTGGTTAAAAACCCTAATTGGATTAGAATAAGCCTAGGGAGGACGAAAATGACCTAAAAGTTCAACCAATGACACAAATGCATTTATTGGATGCACAAGATTGGTTAAAAACCCTAATTGGATTAGAATAATAAGCCTAGGGAGGACGAAAATGACCTAAATGTTCAACCAATGACACAAAATCACTTATTGGTTGCACAAGATTGGTTAAAAACCCTAATTGGATAAGAATAAGCCTACGGAGGACGAAAATGACCTAAATGTGAATCCAATGACACAAACACTCTTATTGGATGCACAGGATTGGTTAAGAACCCTAATTGGATTAGAATAAGCCTAGGGAGGACGAAAATGACCTAAATGTCCAACCAATGACACAAAATCACTTATGGGATGCACAAGATTGGTTAAAAACCCTAATTGGATTAGAATAAGCCTAAGGAGGACGAAAATGACCTAAATGTTCAACCAATGACACAAAATCACGTATGGGATGCACAAGATTGGTTAAATACCCTAATTGGATTAGAATAAGCCTAGCGAGGACGAAAATGACCTAAATGTTCAACCAATGACACAAAATCACTTATTGGAAGCACACGATTGGTTAAAAACTCTAATTGGATTAGAATAAGCCAAGGGAGGACCAAAATGACCTAAATGTTAATCCAATGACACAAACGCTCTTATTGGATGTACAGGATTGGTTAAAAACCCTAATTGGATTAGAATAAGCCTAGGGAGGACTTAAATTACCTAAAAGTTCAACCAATGACACAAATGCATTTATTGGATGCACAAGATTGGTTAAAAACCCTAATTGGATTAGAATAATAAGCCTAGGGAGGACGAAAATGACCTAAATGTTCAACCAATGACACAAAATCACTTATTGGTTGCACAAGATTGGTTAAAAACCCTAATTGGATAAGAATAAGCCTACGGAGGACGAAAATGACCTAAATGTGATTCCAATGACACAAACGCTCTTATTGGATGCATAGGATTGGTTAAGAACCCTAATTGGATTAGAATAAGCCTAGGGAGGACGAAAATGACCTAAATGTCCAACCAATGACACAAAATCACTTATGGGATGCACAAGATTGGTTAAAAACCCTAATTGGATTAGAATAAGCCTAGAAAGGACGAAAATGACCTAAATGTTCAACAAATGACACAAAATCACTTATTGGATGCACAAGATTGGTTAAAAACCCTAATTGGATTAGAATAATAAGCCTAGGGAGGACGAAAATGACCTAAATGTTAATCCAATGACACAAACGGTCTTATTGGATGCACAGGATTGGTTAAAAACCCTAATTGGATTAGAATAAGCCTAGGGAGGACGAAAATGACCTAAATGTTCAACCAATGACACAACATCACTTATTCGATGCACAAGATTGGTTAAAAACCCTAATTGGATTAGAATTAGTTGAAGGATAACGAAAATGACCGAAATGTTCAACCAATGACACAAATGCATTTATTGGATGCACAAGATTGGTTGAAAACCCTAATTGGATTAGAATAAGCCTAGCGAGGACGAAAATGACCTAAATGTGAATCCAATGACACAAACACTCTTATTGGATGCACAGGATTGGTTAAGAACCCTAATTGGATTAGAATAAGCCTAGGGAGGACGAAAATGACCTAAATGTCCAACCAATGACACAAAATTACTTATGGGATGCACAAGATTGGTTAAAAACCCTAATTGGATTAGAATAAGCCTAAGGAGGACGAAAATGATCTAAATGTTCAACCAATGACACAAAATCACTTATTGGATGCACAAGACTGGTTAAAAACCCTAATTGGATTATAATGAGCCTAGGGAGGATGAAAATGACCTAAATGTTAATCCAATGACACAAACGCTCTTATTGGATGCACATGATTGGTTAAAAACCCTAATTGGATTAGAATAAGCCTAGGGAGGACGAAAATGACCTAAATGTTCAACCAATGACACAACATCACTTATTCGATGCACAAGATTGGTTAAAAACCCTAATTGGATTAGATTTAGTCGAAGGATAACGAAAATGACAGAAATGTTCAACCAATGACACAAATGCATTTATTGGATGCACAAGATTGGTTAAAAACCCTAATTGGATTAGAATAATAAGCCTAGGGAGGACGAAAATGACCTAAATGTTCAACCAATGACACAAAATCACTTATTGGTTGCAAAAGATTGGTTAAAAACCCTAATTGGATAAGAATAAGCCTACGGAGGACGAAAATGACCTAAATGTGATTCCAATGACACAAACGCTCTTATTGGATGCATAGGATTGGTTAAGAACCCTAATTGGATTAGAATAAGCCTAGGGAGGACGAAAATGACCTAAATGTCCAACCAATGACACAAAATCACTTATGGGATGCACAAGATTGGTTAAAAACCCTAATTGGATTAGAATAAGCCTAGGGAGGACGAAAATGACCTAAATGTTCAACAAATGACACAAAATCACTTATTGGATGCACAAGATTGGTTAAAAACCCTAATTGGATTAGAATAATAAGCCTAGGGAGGACGAAAATGACCTAAATGTTAATCCAATGACACAAACGCTCTTATTGGATGCACAGGATTGGTTAAAAACCCTAATTGGATTAGAATAAGCCTAGGGAGGACGAAAATGACCTAAATGTTCAACCAATGACACAACATCACTTATTCGATGCACAAGATTGGTTAAAAACCCTAATTGGATTAGAATTAGTCGAAGGATAACGAAAATGACCGAGATGTTCAACCAATGACACAAATGCATTTATTGGATGCACAAGATTGGTTAAAAACCCTAATTGGATTAGAATAAGCCTAGGGAGGACGAAAATGACCTAAATGTTCAACCAATGACACAAAATCAGTTATTGGTTGCACAAGATTGGTTAAAAACCCTAATTGGATAAGAATAAGTCTACGGAGGAAGAAAATGACCTAAATGTGAATCCAATGACACAAACGCTCTTATTGGATGCACAGGATTGGTTAAGAACCCTAATTGGATTAGAATAAGCCTAGGGAGGACGAAAATGACCTAAATGTCCAACCAATGACACAAAATCACTTATGGGATGCACAAGATTGGTTAAAAACCCTAATTGGAATATAATAAGCCTAGGGAGGACGAAAATGACCTAAATGTTCAACCAATGACACAAAATCACTTATTGGATGAACAAGATTGGTTAAAATCCCTAATTGGATTATAATAAGCCTAGGGAGGACGAAAATGACCTAAATGTTAATCCAATGACACAAACGCTCTTATTGGATGCACAGGATTGGTTAAAAACCCTAATTGGATTAGAATAAGCCTAGGGAGGACGAAAATGACCTAAATGTTCAACCAATGACACAACATCACTTATTCGATGCACAAGATTGGTTAAAAACCCTAATTGGATTAGAATTAGTTGAAGGATAACGAAAATGACCGAAATGTTCAACCAATGACACAAATGCATTTATTGGATACACAAGATTGGTTGAAAACCCTAATTGGATTGGATTAAGCCTAGCGAGCACGAAAATGACCTAAATGTGAATCCAATGACACAAACACTCTTATTGGATGCACAAGATTGGTTAAGAACCCTAATTGGATTAGAATAAGCCTAGGGAGGACGAAAATGACCTAAATGTCCAACCAATGACACAAAATCACTTATGGGATGCACAAGATTGGTTAAAAACCCTAATTGTATTAGAATAAGCCTAAGGAGGACTAAAATAACCTAAATGTTCAACCAATGACACAAAATCACTTATGGGATGCACAAGATTGGTTAAAAACCCTAATTGGATTAGAATAAGCCTAGGGAGGACGAAAATGACCTAAATGTTCAACCAATGACACAAAATCACTTATTGGATGCACACGATTGGTTAAAAACTCTAATTGGATTAGAATAAGCCAAGGGAGGACCAAAATGACCTAAATGTTAATCCAATGACACAAACGCTCTTATTGGATGTACAGGATTGGTTAAAAACCCTAATTGGATTAGAATAAGCCTAGGGAGGACGAAAATGACCTAAAAGTTCAACCAATGACACAAATGCATTTATTGGATGCACAAGATTGGTTAAAAACCCTAATTGGATTAGAATAATAAGCCTAGGGAGGACGAAAATGACTTAAATGTTCAACCAATGACACAAAATCACTTATTGGTTGCACAAGATTGGTTAAAAACCCTAATTGGATAAGAATAAGCCTACGGAGGACGAAAATGACCTAAATGTGATTCCAATGACACAAACGCTCTTATTGGATGCATAGGATTGGTTAAGAACCCTAATTGGATTAGAATAAGCCTATTGAGGACGAAAATGACCTAAATGTCCAACCAATGACACAAAATCACTTATGGGATGCACAAGATTGGTTAAAAACCCTAATTGGATTAGAATAAGCCTAGGGAGGACGAAAATGACGTAAATGTTCAACCAATGACACAAAATCACTTATTGGATGCACAAGATTGGTTAAAAACCCTAATTGGATTAGAATAAGCCTAGGGAGGACGAAAATGACCTAAATGTTCAACCAATGACACAAAATCACTTATTGGATGCACAAGATTGGTTAAAAACCCTAATTGGATTATAATAAGCCTAGGGAGGACGAAAATGACCTAAATGTTAATCCAATGACACAAATGCTCTTATTGGATGCACAAGATTGGTTAAAAACCCTAATTGGATTAGAATAAGCCTAGGGAGGACGAAAATGTCCTAAATGTTCAACCAATGACACAAAATCACTTATTGGTTGCACAAGATTGGTTAAACACCCTAATTGGATAAGAATAAGCCTACGGAGGACGAAAATGACTTAAATGTTCAACCAAATACACAAAATCACTTATTGCATGCACAAAGTTGGTTAAAATCCGTAATTAGATTAGAATAAGCCTAGGGACGACGAAAATGACCAAAATATTCAACCAATGACACAAAATCACTTCTTGGATGCACAAGATTAGTTAAAAACCCTAATTCGATTTGAATAAGCCTAGGAAGGACGGAAAATGACCTAAATGTTCAACCAATGACACAAAATCACTTATTGGATGCACAAGATTGGTTAAAAACCCTAATTGGATTATAATAAGCCTAGGGAGGACGAAAATGACCTAAATGTTAATCCAATGACACAAACGCTCTTATTGGATGCACATGATTGGTTAAATACCCTAATTGGATTAGAATAAGCCTAGGGAGGACGAAAATGACCTAAATGTTCAACCAATGACACAACATCACTTATTCGATGCACAAGATTGGTTAAAAACCCTAATTGGATTAGAATTAGACGAAGGATAACGAAAATGACCGAAATGTTCAACCAATGACACAAATGCATTTATTGGATGCACAAGATTGGTTAAAAACCCTAATTGGATTAGAATAAGCCTAGGGAGGACGAAAATGACCTAAGTGTTCAACCAATGACACAAAATCAGTTATTGGTTGCACAAGATTGGTTAAAAACCCTAATTGGATAAGAATAAGTCTACGGAGGAAGAAAATGACCTAAATGTGAATCCAATGACACAAACGCTCTTATTGGATGCACAGGATTGGTTAAGAACCATAATTGGATTAGAATAAGCCTAGGGAGGACGAAAATGACCTAAATGTCCATCCAATGACACAAAATCACTTATGGGGTGCACAAGATTGGCTAAAAACCCTAATTGGATTAGAATAAGCCTAGGGAGGACGAAAATGACCTAAATGTTCAACCAATGACACAAAATCACTTATTGGTTGCACAAGATTGGTTAAAAACCCTAATTGGATAAGAATAAGCCTACGGAGGACGAAAATGACCTAAATGTGATTCCAATGACACAAACGCTCTTATTGGATGCATAGGATTGGTTAAGAACCCTAATTGGATTAGAATAAGCCTAGGGAGGACGAAAATGACCTAAATGTCCAACCAATGACATCAAATCACTTATGGGATGCACAAGATTGGTTAAAAACCCTAATTGGATTAGAATAAGCCTAGGGAGGACGAAAATGACCTAAATGTCCAACCAATGACCCAAAATCACTTATGGGATGCACAAGATTGGTTAAAAACCCTAATTGGATTAGAATAAGCCTAAGGAGGACGAAAATGACCTAAATGTTCAACCAATGACACAAAATCACTTATGGGATGCACAAGATTGGTTAAAAACCCTAATTGGGTTTCAATAAGCCTAGCGAGGACGAAAATGACCTAAATGTTCAACCAATGACACAATCACTTATTGGAAGCACACGATTGGTTAAAAACTCTAATTGGATTAGAATAAGCCAAGGGAGGACCAAAATAACCTAAATGTTAATCCAATGACACAAACGCTCTTATTGGATGTACAGGATTGGTTAAAAACCCTAATTGGATTAGAATAAGCCTAGGGAGGACGAAAATGACCTAAAAGTTCAACCAATGACACAAATGCATTTATTGGATGCACAAGATTGGTTAAAAACCCTAATTGGATTAGAATAATAAGCCTAGGGAGGACGAAAATGACCTAAATGTTCAACCAATGACACAAAATCACTTATTGGTTGCACAAGATTGGTTAAAAACCCTAATTGGATAAGAATAAGCCTACGGAGGACGAAAATGACCTAAATGTGAATCCAATGACACAAACACTCTTATTGGATGCACAGGATTGGTTAAGAACCCTAATTGGATTAGAATAAGCCTAGGGAGGACGAAAATGACCTAAATGTCCAACCAATGACACAAAATCACTTATGGGATGCACAAGATTGGTTAAAAACCCTAATTGGATTAGAATAAGCCTAAGGAGGACGAAAATGACCTAAATGTTCAACCAATGACACAAAATCACTTATTGGATGCACAAGATTGGTTAAAAACCCTAATTGGATTATAATAAGCCTAGGGAGGACGAAAATGACCTAAATGTTAATCCAATGACACAAATGCTCTTATTGGATGCACAAGATTGGTTAAAAACCCTAATTGGATTATAATGAGCCTAGGGAGGACGAAAATGACCTAAATGTTAATCCAATGATACAAACGCTCTTATTGGATGCACAGGATTGGTTAAGAACCCTAATTGGATTAGAATAAGCCTAAGGAGGACGAAAATGACCTAAATGTCCAACCAATGACACAAAATCACTTATGGGATGCACAAGATTGGTTAAAAACCCTAATTGGATTAGAATAAGCATAGGGAGGACGAAAATGACCTAAATGTCCAACCAATGACACAAAATCACTTATGGGATGCACAAGATTGGTTAAAAACCCTAATTAGATTAGGATAAGCCTAAGGAGGACGAAAATGAGCTAAATGTTCACCCAATGACACAAAATCACTTATGGGATGCACAAGATTGGTTAAAAACCCTAATTGGGTTCGAATAAGCCTAGCGAGGACGAAAATGACCTAAATGTTCAACCAATGACACAATCACTTATTGGAAGCACACGATTGGTTAAAAACTCTATTTGGATTAGAATAAGCCAAGGGAGGACCAAAATAACCTAAATGTTAATCCAATGACACAAACGCTCTTATTGGATGTACAGGATTGGTTAAAAACCCTAATTGGATTAGAATAAACCTAGGGACGACGAAAATGACCTAAAAGTTCAAGCAATGACACAAATGCATTTATTGGATGCACAAGATTGGTTAAAAACCCTAATTGGATTAGAATAATAAGCCTAGGGAGGACGAAAATGACCTAAATGTTCAACCAATGACACAAAATCACTTATTGGTTGCACAAGATTGGTTAAAAACCCTAATTGGATAAGAATAAGCCTACGGAGGACGAAAATGACCTAAATGTGATTCCAATGACACAAACGCTCTTATTGGATGCATAGGATTGGTTAAGAACCCTAATTGGATTAGAATAAGCCTAGGGAGGACGAAAATGACCTAAATGTCCAACCAATGACATCAAATCACTTATGGGATGCACAAGATTGGTTAAAAACCCTAATTGGATTAGAATAAGCCTAGGGAGGACGAAAATGACCTAAATGTCCAACCAATGACCCAAAATCACTTATGGGATGCACAAGATTGGTTAAAAACCCTAATTGGATTAGAATAAGCCTAAGGAGGACGAAAATGACCTAAATGTTCAACCAATGACACAAAATCACTTATGGGATGCACAAGATTGGTTAAAAACCCTAATTGGGTTCGAATAAGCCTAGCGAGGACGAAAATGACCTAAATGTTCAACCAATGACACAATCACTTATTGGAAGCACACGATTGGTTAAAAACTCTATTTGGATTAGAATAAGCCAAGGGAGGACCAAAATAACCTAAATGTTAATCCAATGACACAAACGCTCTTATTGGATGTACAGGATTGGTTAAAAACCCTAATTGGATTAGAATAAACCTAGGGACGACGAAAATGACCTAAAAGTTCAAGCAATGACACAAATGCATTTATTGGATGCACAAGATTGGTTAAAAACCCTAATTGGATTAGAATAATAAGCCTAGGGAGGACGAAAATGACCTAAATGTTCAACCAATGACACAAAATCACTTATTGGTTGCACAAGATTGGTTAAAAACCCTAATTGGATAAGAATAAGCCTACGGAGGACGAAAATGACCTAAATGTGATTCCAATGACACAAACGCTCTTATTGGATGCATAGGATTGGTTAAGAACCCTAATTGGATTAGAATAAGCCTAGGGAGGACGAAAATGACCTAAATGTCCAACCAATGACATCAAATCACTTATGGGATGCACAAGATTGGTTAAAAACCCTAATTGGATTAGAATAAGCCTAGGGAGGACGAAAATGACCTAAATGTCCAACCAATGAC
>JBBPBQ010000004.1:26493783-26530459 GCA_037974755.1 Cicer yamashitae
CTTATTGGATGCACAGGATTGGTTAAGAACCCTAATTGGATTAGAATAAGCCTAGGGAGGACGAAAATGACCTAAATGTCCAACCAATGACCCAAAATCACTTATGGGATGCACAAGATTGGTTAAAAACCCTAATTGGATTAGAATAGGCCTAAGGAGGACGAAAATGACCTAAATGTTCAACCAATGACACAAAATCACTTATGGGATGCACAAGATTGGTTAAAAACCCTAATTGGGTTCGAATAAGCCTAGCGAGGACGAAAATGACCTAAATGTTCAACCAATGACACAATCACTTATTGGAAGCACACGATTGGTTAAAAACTCTAATTGGATTATAATAAGCCAAGGGAGGACCAAAATAACCTAAATGTTAATCCAATGACACAAACGCTCTTATTGGATGTACAGGATTGGTTAAAAACCCTAATTGGATTAGAATAAGCCTAGGTAGGACGAAAATGACCTAAAAGTTCAACCAATGACACAAATGCATTTATTGGAAGCACAAGATTGGTTAAAAACCCTAATTGGATTAGAATAATAAGCCTAGGGAGGACGAAAATGACCTAAATGTTCAACCAATGACACAAAATGACTTATTGGTTGCACAAGATTGGTTAAAAACCCTAATTGGATAAGAATAAGCCTACGGAGGACGAAAATGACCTAAATGTGATTCCAATGACACAAATGCATTTATTGGATGCACAGGATTGGTTGAAAACCCTAATTGGATTAGAATAAGCCTAGCGAGGACGAAAATGACCTAAATGTGAATCCAATGACACAAACACTCTTATTGGAAGCACAGGATTGGTTAAGAACCCTAATTGGATTAGAATAAGCCTAGGGAGGACGAAAATGACCTAAATGTCCAACCAATGACCCAAAATTACTTATGGGATGCACAAGATTGGTTAAAAACCCTAATTGGATTAGAATAAGCCTAAGGAGGACGAAAATGACCTAAATGTTCAACCAATGACACAAAATCACTTATGGGATGCACAAGATTGGTTAAAAACCCTAATTGGGTTCGAATAAGCCTAGCGAGGACGAAAATGACCTAAATGTTCAACCAATGACACAAATGCATTTATTGGATGCACAAGATTGGTTAAAAACCCTAATTGGATTAGAATAATAAGCCTAGGGAGGACGAAAATGACCTAAATGTTCAACCAATGACACAAAATCACTTATTGGTTGCACAAGATTGGTTAAAAACCCTAATTGGATAAGAATAAGCCTACGGAGGACGAAAATGACCTAAATGTGATTCCAATGACACAAACGCTCTAATTGGATGCATAGGATTGGTTAAGAACCCTAATTGGATTAGAATAAGCCTAGGGAGGACGAAAATGACCTAAATGTCCAACCAATGACACAAAATCACTTATGGGATGCACAAGATTGGTTAAAAACCCTAATTGGATTAGAATAAGCCTAGGGAGGACGAAAATGACCTAAATGTTCAACAAATGACACAAAATCACTTATTGGATGCACAAGATTGGTTAAAAACCCTAATTGGATTAGAATAATAAGCCTAGGGAGGACGAAAATGACCTAAATGTTAATCCAATGACACAAACGCTCTTATTGGATGCACAGGATTGGTTAAAAACCCTAATTGGATTAGAATAAGCCTAGGGAGGACGAAAATGACCTAAATGTTCAACCAATGACACAACATCACTTATTCGATGCACAAGATTGGTTAAAAACCCTAATTGGATTAGAATTAGTCGAAGGATAACGAAAATGACCGAGATGTTCAACCAATGACACAAATGCATTTATTGGATGCACAAGATTGGTTAAAAACCCTAATTGGATTAGAATAAGCCTAGGGAGGACGAAAATGACCTAAATGTTCAACCAATGACACAAAATCAGTTATTGGTTGCACAAGATTGGTTAAAAACCCTAATTGGATAAGAATAAGTCTACGGAGGAAGAAAATGACCTAAATGTGAATCCAATAACACAAACGCTCTTATTGGATGCACAACATTGGTTAAGAACCCTAATTGGATTAGAATAAGCCTAGGGAGGACGAAAATGACCTAAATGTCCATCCAATGACACAAAATCAGTTATGGGGTGCACAAGATTGGCTAAAAACCCTAATTGGATTAGAATAAGCCTAGGGAGCACGAAATTGACCTAAATGTTCAACCAATGACACAAAATCACTTATTGGTTGCACAAGATTGGTTAAAAACCCTAATTGGATAAGAATACGCCTAGGGACGACGAAAATGACCAAAATATTCAACCAATGACACAAAATAACTTCTTGGATGCACAAGATTAGTTAAAAACCCTAATTCGATTTGAATAAGCCTAGGAAGGACGGAAAATGACCTAAATGTTCAACCAATGACACAAAATCACTTATTGGATGCACAAGATTGGTTAAAAACCCTAATTGGATTATAATAAGCCTAGGGAGGACGAAAATGACCTAAATGTTAATCCAATGACACAAACGCTCTTATTGGATGCACATGATTGGTTAAATACCCTAATTGGATTAGAATAAGCCTAGGGAGGACGAAAATGACCTAAATGTTCAACCAATGACACAACATCACTTATTCGATGCACAAGATTGGTTAAAAACCCTAATTGGATTATAATCAGCCTAGGGAGGACGAAAATGACCTAAATGTTCAACCAATGACACAAAATCACTTATTGGAAGCACACGATTGGTTGAAAACTCTAATTGGATTAGAATAAGCCAAGGGAGGACCAAAATGACCTTAATGTTAATCCAATGACACAAACGCTCTTATTGGATGTACAGGATTGGTTAAAAACCCTAATTGGATTAGAATATGCCTAGGGAGGACTAAAATGACCTAAAAGTTCAACCAATGACACAAATGCATTTATTGGATGCACAAGATTGGTTAAAAACCCTAATTGGATTAGAATAATAAGCCTAGGGAGGACGAAAATGACCTAAATGTTCAACCAATGACACAAAATCACTTATTGGTTGCACAAGATTGGTTAAAAACCCTAATTGGATAAGAATAAGCCTACGGACGACGAAAATGACCTAAATGTGATTCCAATGACACAAACGCTCTTATTGGATGCACAGGATTGGTTAAGAACCCTAATTGGATTAGAATAAGCCTAGGGAGGACGAAAATGACCTAAATGTCCAACCAATGACACAAAATCACTTATGGGATGCACAAGATTGGTTAAAAACCCTAATTGGATTAGAATAAGCCTAGGGAAGACGAAAATGACCTAAATGTTCAACCAATGACACAAAATCACTTATTGGATGCACAAGATTGGTTAAAAACCCTAATTGGATTATAATGAGCCTAGGGAGGACGAAAATGACCTAAATGTTAATCCAATGACACAAATGCTCTTATTGGATGCACAAGATTGGTTAAAAACCCTAATTGGATTAGAATAAGCCTAGGGAGGACGAAAATGACCTAAATGTTCAACAATTGACACAAAATCACTTATTGGTTGCACAAGATTGGTTAAAAAC
Organism: Cicer yamashitae; assembly: GCA_037974755.1. NCBI lineage: Eukaryota > Viridiplantae > Streptophyta > Magnoliopsida > Fabales > Fabaceae > Cicer > Cicer yamashitae. The sequence continues at coordinate 26,497,325 of JBBPBQ010000004.1, forward strand.
ACTAATTGGATAAGAATAAGCCTACGGAGGACGAAAATGACCTAAATGTGAATCCAATGACACAAACACTCTTATTGGATGCACAGGATTGGTTAAGAACCCTAATTGGATTAGAATAAGCCTAGGGAGGACGAAAATGACCTAAATGTCCAACCAATGACACAAAATCACTTATGGGATGCACAAGATTGGTTAAAAACCCTAATTGGATTAGAATAAGCCTAAGGAGGACGAAAATGACCTAAATGTTCAACCAATGACACAAAATCACGTATGGGATGCACAAGATTGGTTAAATACCCTAATTGGATTAGAATAAGCCTAGCGAGGACGAAAATGACCTAAATGTTCAACCAATGACACAAAATCACTTATTGGAAGCACACGATTGGTTAAAAACTCTAATTGGATTAGAATAAGCCAAGGGAGGACCAAAATGACCTAAATGTTAATCCAATGACACAAACGCTCTTATTGGATGTACAGGATTGGTTAAAAACCCTAATTGGATTAGAATAAGCCTAGGGAGGACGAAAATGACCTAAAAGTTCAACCAATGACACAAATGCATTTATTGGATGCACAAGATTGGTTAAAAACCCTAATTGGATTAGAATAATAAGCCTAGGGAGGACGAAAATGACTTAAATGTTCAACCAATGACACAAAATCACTTATTGGTTGCACAAGATTGGTTAAAAACCCTAATTGGATAAGAATAAGCCTACGGAGGACGAAAATGACCTAAATGTGATTCCAATGACACAAACGCTCTTATTGGATGCATAGGATTGGTTAAGAACCCTAATTGGATTAGAATAAGCCTATTGAGGACGAAAATGACCTAAATGTCCAACCAATGACACAAAATCACTTATGGGATGCACAAGATTGGTTAAAAACCCTAATTGGATTAGAATAAGCCTAGGGAGGACGAAAATGACGTAAATGTTCAACCAATGACACAAAATCACTTATTGGATGCACAAGATTGGTTAAAAACCCTAATTGGATTATAATAAGCCTAGGGAGGACAAAAATGACCTAAATGTTAATCCAATGACACAAATGCTCTTATTGGATGCACAAGATGGTTAAAAACCCTAATTGGATTATAATGAGCCTAGGGAGGATGAAAATGACCTAAATGTTAATCCAATGATACAAACGCTCTTATTGGATGCACAGGATTGGTTAAGAACCCTAATTGGATTAGAATAAGCCTAGGGAGGACGAAAATGACCTAAATGTCCAACCAATGACACAAAATCACTTATGGGATGCACATGATTTGTTAAAAACCCTAATTGGATTAGAATAAGCCTAGGGAGGACGAAAATGACCTAAATGTCCAACCAATGACACAAAATCACTTATGGGATGCACAAGATTGGTTAAAAACCCTAATTGGATTAGAATAAGCCTAAGGAGGACGAAAATGAGCTAAATGTTCAACCAATGACACAAAATCACTTATGGGATGCACAAGATTGGTTAAAAACCCTAATTGGATTAGAATAAGCCTAGCGAGGACGAAAATAACCTAAATGTTCAACCAATGACACAAAATCACTTATTGGATGCACACGATTGGTTAAAAACTCTAATTGGATTAGAATAAGCCAAGGGAGGACCAAAATGACCTAAAGGTTTATCCAATGACACAAACGCTCTTATTGGATGTACAGGATTGGTTAAAAACCCTAATTGGATTAGTATAAGCCTAGGGAGGACGAAAATGACCTAAAAGTTCAACCAATGACACAAATGCATTTATTGGATGCACAAGATTGGTTAAAAACCCTAATTGGATTAGAATAAGCCTAGGGAGGACGAAAATGACCTAAATGTTCAACCAATGACACAAAATCACTTATTGGATGCACAAGATTGGTTAAAAACCCTAATTGGATTATAATGAGCCTAGGTAGGACGAAAATGACCTAAATGTTAATCCAATGATACAAACGCTCTTATTGGATGCACAGGATTGGTTAAGAACCCTAATTGGATTAGAATAAGCCTAGGGAGGACGAAAATGACCTAAATGTCCAACCAATGACACAAAATCACTTATGGGATGCACATGATTTGTTAAAAACCCTAATTGGATTAGAATAAGCCTAGGGAGGACGAAAATGACCTAAATGTCCAACCAATGACACAAAATCACTTATGGGATGCACAAGATTGGTTAAAAACCCTAATTGGATTAGAATAAGCCTAAGGAGGACGAAAATGACCTAAATGTTCAACCAATGACACAAAATCACTTATTGGATGCACAAGATTGGTTAAAAACCCTAATTGGATTAGAATAAGCCTAGGGAGGACGAAAATGACCTAAATGTTCAACAAATGACACAAAATCACTTATTGGATGCACAAGATTGGTTAAAAACCCTAATTGGATTAGAATAATAAGCCTAGGGAGGACGAAAATGACCTAAATGTTAATCCAATGACACAAACGCTCTTATTGGATGCACAGGATTGGTTAAAAACCCTAATTGGAATAGAATAAGCCTAGGGAGGACGAAAATGACCTAAATGTTCAACCAATGACACAACATCACTTATTCGATGCACAAGATTGGTTAAAAACCCTAATTGGATTAGAATTAGTTGAAGGATAACGAAAATGACCGAAATGTTCAACCAATGACACAAATGCATTTATTGGATGCACAAGATTGGTTAAAAACCCTAATTGGATTAGAATAAGCCTAGGGAGGACGAAAATGACCTAAATGTGAATCCAATGACACAAACACTCTTATTGGATGCACAGGATTGGTTAAGAACCCTAATTGGATTAGAATAAGCCTAGGGAGGACGAAAATGACCTAAATGTCCAACCAATGACACAAAATCACTTATGGGATGCACAAGATTGGTTAAAAACCCTAATTGGATTGGAATAAGCCTAAGGAGGACGAAAATGATCTAAATGTTCAACCAATGACACAAAATCACTTATTGGATGCACAAGATTGGTTAAAAACCCTAATTGGATTATAATGAGCCTAGGGAGGACGAAAATGACCTAAATGTAAATCCAATGACACAAACGCTCTTATTGGATGCACAGGATTGGTTAAAAACCCTAATTGGATTAGAATAAGCCTAGGGAGGACGAAAATGACCTAAATGTTCAACCAATGACACAACATCACTTATTCGATGCACAAGATTGGTTAAAAACCCTAATTGGATTAGAATTAGTCGAAGGATAACGAAAATGACCGAAATGTTCAACCAATGACACAAATGCATTTATTGGATGCACAAGATTGGTTGAAAACCCTAATTGGATTAGAATAAGCCTAGCGAGGACGAAAATGACCTAAATTTGAATCCAATGACACAAACACTCTTATTGGATGCATAGGATTGGTTAAGAACCCTAATTGGATTAGAATAAGCCTAGGGAGGACGAAAATGACCTAATGTCCAACCAATGACACAAAATCACTTATGGTATGCCCAAGATTGGTTAAAAACCCTAATTGGATTAGAATAAGCCTAAGGAGGACAAAAATGACCTAAATGTTCAACAAATGACACAAAATCACTTATGGGATGCTCAATATTGGTTAAAAACCCTAATTGGATTAGAATAAGCCTAGGGAGGACGAAAATGACCTAAATGTTCAACCAATGACACAAAATCACTTATTGGTTGCACAAGATTGGTTAAAAACCCTAATTGGATAAGAATAAGCCTACGGAGGGCGAAAATGACCTAAATGTGATTCCAATGACACAAACGCTCTTATTGGATGCACAGGATTGGTTAAGAACCCTAATTGGATTAGAATAAGCCTAGGGAGGACGAAAATGACCTAAATGTCCAACCAATGACACAAAATCACTTATGGGATGCACAAGATTGGTTAAAAACCCTAATTGGATTAGAATAAACCTAGGGAGGACGAAAATGACCTAAATGTTCAACCAATGACACAAAATCACTTATTGGATGCACAAGATTGGTTAAAAACCCTAATTGGATTATAATGATCCTAGGGAGGACGAAAATGACCTAAATGTAAATCCAATGACACAAACGCTCTTATTGGATGCACAGGATTGGTTAAAAACCCTAATTGGATTAGAATAAGCTTAGGGAGGACGAAAATGACCTAAATGTTCAACCAATGACACAACATCACTTATTCGATGCACAAGATTGGTTAAAAACCCTAATTGGATTAGATTTAGTCGAAAGATAACGAAAATGACCGAAATGTTCAATCAATGACACAAATGCATTTATTGGATGCACAAGATTGTTTAAAAACCCTAATTGGATTAGAATAAGCCTAGGTAGGACGAAAAGAACCTAAATGTTCAACCAATGACACAACATCACTTATTCGATGCACAAGATTGGTTAAAAACCCTAATTGGATTAGAATTAGTTGAAGGATAACGAAAATGACCGAAATGTTCAACCAATGACACAAATGCATTTATTGGATGCACAAGATTGGTTGAAAACCCTAATTGGATTAGAATAAGCCTAGCGAGGACGAAAATGACCTAAATGTTAATCCAATGACACAAACACTCTTATTGGATGCACAGGATTGGTTAAGAACCCTAATTGGATTAGAATAAGCCTAGGGAGGACGAAAATGACCTAAATGTCCAACCAATGACACAAAATCACTTATGGGATGCACAAGATTGGTTAAAAACCCTAGTTGGATTAGAATAAGCCTAAGGAGGACGAAAATGATCTAAATGTTCAACCAATGACACAAAATCACTTATTGGATGCACAAGATTGGTTAAAAACCCTAATTGGATTATAATGAGCCTAGGGAGGACGAAAATGACCTAAATGTAAATCCAATGACACAAAAGCTCTTATTGGATGCACAGGATTGGTTAAAAACCCTAATTGGATTAGAATAAGCCTAGGGAGGACGAAAATGACCTAAATGTTCAACCAATGACACAACATCACTTATTCGATGCACAAGATTGGTTAAAAACCCTAATTGGATTAGATTTAGTCGAAGGATAACGAAAATGACAGAAATGTTCAACCAATGACACAAATGCATTTATTGGATGCACAAGATTGGTTAAAAACCCTAATTGGATTAGAATAATAAGCCTAGGGAGGACGAAAATGACCTAAATGTTCAACCAATGACACAAAATCACTTATTGGTTGCAAAAGATTGGTTAAAAACCCTAATTGGATAAGAATAAGCCTACGGAGGACGAAAATGACCTAAATGTGATTCCAATGACACAAACGCTCTTATTGGATGCATAGGATTGGTTAAGAACCCTAATTGGATTAGAATAAGCCTAGGGAGGACGAAAATGACCTAAATGTCCAACCAATGACACAAAATCACTTATGGGATGCCCAAGATTGGTTAAAAACCCTAATTGGATTAGAATAAGCCTAGGGAGGACGAAAATGACCTAAATGTTCAACCAATGACACAAAATCACTTATTGGATGCACAAGATTGGTTAAAAACCCTAATTGGATTATAATAAGCCTAGGGAGGACGAAAATGACCTAAATGTTAATCCAATGACACAAATGCTCTTATTGGATGCACAAGATTGGTTAAAAACCCTAATTGGATTAGAATAAGCCTAGGGAGGACGAAAATGTCCTAAATGTTCAACCAATGACACAAAATCACTTATTGGTTGCACAAGATTGGTTAAACACCCTAATTGGATAAGAATAAGCCTACGGAGGACGAAAATGACTTAAATGTTCAACCAAATACACAAAATCACTTATTGCATGCACAAAGTTGGTTAAAATCCGTAATTAGATTAGAATAAGCCTAGGGACGACGAAAATGACCAAAATATTCAACCAATGACACAAAATCACTTCTTGGATGCACAAGATTAGTTAAAAACCCTAATTCGATTTGAATAAGCCTAGGAAGGACGGAAAATGACCTAAATGTTCAACCAATGACACAAAATCACTTATTGGATGCACAAGATTGGTTAAAAACCCTAATTGGATTAGAATAAGCCTAGGGAGGACGAAAATGACCTAAATGTTCAACCAATGACACAAAATGACACAAAATCACATATTGGATGCACAAGATTGGTTAAAAACCTTAATTGGATTAGAATAAGCCTAGGGAGGACGAAAATGACCTAAATGTTTAACCAATGACAGAAAATCACATATTGGATGCACAAGATTGGTTAAAAACCCTAATTGGATTAGAATAAGCCTAGGGAGGACGAAAATGACCTAAATGTTCAACCAATGACACAAAATCACATATTGTATGCACAAGATTGGTTAAAAACCCTAATTGGATTAAAAAGAGCCTAGGGAGGACGAATGACCTAAATGTTCAACCAATGACACAAAATGACACAAAATCACATATTGGATGCACAAGATTGGTTAAAAACCCTAATTGGATTAGAATAAGCCTAGGGAGGACGAAAATGACCTAAATGTTCAACCAATGACACAAAATGACACAAAATCACATATTGGATGCACAAGATTGGTTAAAAACCTTAATTGGATTAGAATAAGCCTAGGGAGGACGAATATGACCTAAATGTTCAACCAATGACACAAAATGACACAAAATCACATATTGGATGCACAAGATTGGTTAAAAACCCTAATTGGATTAGAATAAGCCTAGGGAGGACGAAAATGACCTAAATGTTCAACCAATGACACAAAATGACACAAAATTACATATTGGATGCACAAGATTGGTTAAAAACCCTAATCGGATTAGAATAAGCCTAGGAAGGACGAAAATGACCTAAATGTTCAGCCAATGACAAAAAATGACACAAAATCACATATTGGATGCACAAGATTGGTTAAAAACCCTAATTGGATTAGAATAAGCCTAGGGAGGACGAAAATGATCTAAATGTTCAACCAATGACACAAAATCACATATTGGATGCACAAGATTGGTTAAAAACCCTAATTGGATTAGAATAAGCCTAGGGAGGACGAAAATAACCTAAATGTTCAACCAATGACACAAAATGACAAAAAATCACATATTGGATGCACAAGATTGGTTAAAAACCCTAACTGGATTTGAATAAGCCAAGGGAGGACGAAGATGACCTAAATGTTCAACCAATGACACAAAATCACATATTGGATGCACAAGATTGGTTAAAAACCCTAATTGGATTAGAATAAGCCTAGGGAGGACGAAAATGACCTAAATGTTCAACCAATGACACAAAATCACTTATTGGATGCACAAGATTGGTTAAAAACCCTAATTGGATTATAATAAGCCTAGGGAGGACGAAAATGACCTAAATGTTAATCCAATGCACAAATACTCTTATTGGATGCACAAGATTGGTTAAAAACCCTAATTGGATTAGAATAAGACTAGGGAGGACAAAATTGACCTAAATGTTCAACCAATGACACAAAATCACTTATTGGTTGCACAATATTGGTTAAAAACCCTGATTGGATAAGAATAAGCCTATAGAGGACGAAAATGACCTAAATGTGAATCCAATGACACAAACGCTCTTATTGGATGCACAGGATTGGTTAAGAACCCTAATTGGATTAGAATAAGCCTAGGGAGGACGAAAATGACCTAAAAGTTCAACCAATGACACAAATGCATTTATTGGATGCACAAGATTGGTTAAAAACCCCTATTGGATTAGAATAATAAGCCTAGGGAGGACGAAAATGACCTAAATGTTCAACCAATGACACAAAATCACTTATTGGTTGCACAAGATTGGTTGAAAACCCTAATTGGATTATAATAAGCCTAGGGAGGACGAAAATGACCTAAATGTTAATCCAATGACACAAATGCTCTTATTGGATGCACAAGATTGGTTAAAAACCCTAATTGGATTAGAATAAGCCTAGGGAGGACGAAAATGACCTAAATGTTCAACAATTGACACAAAATCACTTATTGGTTGCACAAGATTGGTTAAAAACACTAATTGGATAAGAATAAGCCTACGGAGGACGAAAATGACCTAAATGTGAATCCAATGACACAAACACTCTTATTGGATGCACAGGATTGGTTAAGAACCCTAATTGGATTAGAATAAGCCTAGGGAGGACGAAAATGACCTAAATGTCCAACCAATGACACAAAATCACTTATGGGATGCACAAGATTGGTTAAAAACCCTAATTGGATTAGAATAAGCCTAAGGAGGACGAAAATGACCTAAATGTTCAACCAATGACACAAAATCACTTATGGGATGCACAAGATTGGTTAAAAACCCTAATTGGGTTCGAATAAGCCTAGCGAGGACGAAAATGACCTAAATGTTCAACCAATGACACAAATGCATTTATTGGATGCACAAGATTGGTTAAAAACCCTAATTGGATTAGAATAATAAGCCTAGGGAGGACGAAAATGACCTAAATGTTCAACCAATGACACAAAATCACTTATTGGTTGCACAAGATTGGTTAAAAACCCTAATTGGATAAGAATAAGCCTACGGAGGACGAAAATGACCTAAATGTGATTCCAATGACACAAACGCTCTAATTGGATGCATAGGATTGGTTAAGAACCCTAATTGGATTAGAATAAGCCTAGGGAGGACGAAAATGACCTAAATGTCCAACCAATGACACAAAATCACTTATGGGATGCACAAGATTGGTTAAAAACCCTAATTGGATTAGAATAAGCCTAGGGAGGACGAAAATGACCTAAATGTTCAACCAATGACAATAAATCACTTATTGGATGCACAAGATTGGTTAAAAACCCTAATTGGATTATAATGATCCTAGGGAGGACGAAAATGACCTAAATGTAAATCCAATGACACAAACGCTCTTATTGGATGCACAGGATTGGTTAAAAACCCTAATTGGATTAGAATAAGCTTAGGGAGGACGAAAATGACCTAAATGTTCAACCAATGACACAACATCACTTATTCGATGCACAAGATTGGTTAAAAACCCTAATTGGATTAGATTTATTCGAAAGATAACGAAAATGACCGAAATGTTCAACCAATGACACAAATGCATTTATTGGATGCACAAGATTGGTTAAAAACCCTAATTGCATTAGAATAAGCCTAGGTAGGACGAAAATGACCTAAATGTTCAACCAATGACACAACATCACTTATTCGATGCACAAGATTGGTTAAAAACACTAATTGGATTAGAATTAGTTGAAGGATAACGAAAATGACCGAAATGTTCAACCAATGACACAAATGCATTTATTGGATGCACAAGATTGGTTGAAAACCCTAATTGGATTAGAATAAGCCTAGCGAGGACGAAAATGACCTAAATGTGAATCCAATGACACAAACACTCTTATTGGATGCACAGGATTGGTTAAGAACCCTAATTGGATTAGAATAAGCCTAGGGAGGACGAAAATGACCTAAATGTCCAACCAATGACACAAAATCACTTATAGGATGCACAAGATTGGTTAAAAACCCTAGTTGGATTAGAATAAGCCTAAGGAGGATGAAAATGATCTAAATGTTCAACCAATGACACAAAATCACTTATTGGATGCACAAGATTGGTTAAAAACCCTAATTGGATTATAATGAGCCTAGGGAGGACGAAAATGACCTAAATGTAAATGCAATGACACAAACGCTCTTATTGGATGCACAGGATTGGTTAAAAACCCTAATTGGATTAGAATAAGCCTAGGGAGGACGAAAATGACCTAAATGTTCAACCAATGACACAACATCACTTATTCGATGCACAAGATTGGTTAAAAACCCTAATTGGATTAGATTTAGTCGAAGGATAACGAAAATGACCGAAATGTTCAACCAATGACACAAATGCATTTATTGGATGCACAGGATTGGTTGAAAACCCTAATTGGATTAGAATAAGCCTAGCGAGGACGAAAATGACCTAAATGTGAATCCAATGACACAAACACTCTTATTGGATGCACAGGATTGGTTAAGAACCCTAATTGGATTAGAATAAGCCTAGGGAGGACGAAAAAGACCTAAATGTCCAACCAATGACACAAAATCACTTATGGGATGCACAAGATTGGTTAAAAACCCTAATTGGATTAGAATAAGCCTAAGGAGGACGAAAATGACCTAAATGTTCAACCAATGACACAAAATCACTTATGGGATGCACAAGATTGGTTAAAAACCCTAATTGGGTTCGAATAAGCCTAGCGAGGACGAAAATGACCTAAATGTTCAACCAATGACACAATCACTTATTGGAAGCACACGATTGGTTAAAAACTCTAATTGGATTAGAATAAGCCAAGGGAGGACCAAAATGACTTAAATGTTAATCCAATGACACAAACGCTCTTATTGGATGTACAGGATTGGTTAAAAACCCTAATTGGATTAGAATAAGCCTAGGGAGGACGAAAATGACCTAAAAGTTCAACCAATGACACAAATGCATTTATTGGATGCACAAGATTGGTTAAAAACCCTAATTGGATTAGAATAATAAGCCTAGGGAGGACGAAAATGACCTAAATGTTCAACCAATGACACAAAATCACTTATTGGTTGCACAAGATTGGTTAAAAACCCTAATTGGATAAGAATAAGCCTACGGAGGACGAAAATGACCTAAATGTGAATCCAATGACACAAACACTCTTATTGGATGCACAGGATTGGTTAAGAACCCTAATTGGATTAGAATAAGCCTAGGGAGGACGAAAATGACCTAAATGTCCAACCAATGACACAAAATCACTTATGGGATGCACAAGATTGGTTAAAAACCCTAATTGGATTAGAATAAGCCTAAGGAGGACGAAAATGACCTAAATGTTCAACCAATGACACAAAATCACGTATGGGATGCACAAGATTGGTTAAATACCCTAATTGGATTAGAATAAGCCTAGCGAGGACGAAAATGACCTAAATGTTCAACCAATGACACAAAATCACTTATTGGAAGCACACGATTGGTTAAAAACTCTAATTGGATTAGAATAAGCCAAGGGAGGACCAAAATGACCTAAATGTTAATCCAATGACACAAACGCTCTTATTGGATGTACAGGATTGGTTAAAAACCCTAATTGGATTAGAATAAGCCTAGGGAGGACTTAAATTACCTAAAAGTTCAACCAATGACACAAATGCATTTATTGGATGCACAAGATTGGTTAAAAACCCTAATTGGATTAGAATAATAAGCCTAGGGAGGACGAAAATGACCTAAATGTTCAACCAATGACACAAAATCACTTATTGGTTGCACAAGATTGGTTAAAAACCCTAATTGGATAAGAATAAGCCTACGGAGGACGAAAATGACCTAAATGTGAATCCAATGACACAAACGCTCTTATTGGATGCACAGGATTGGTTAAGAACCCTAATTGGATTAGAATAAGCCTAGGGAGGACGAAAATGACCTAAATGTTCAACCAATCACACAAAAACACTTATTGGATGCACACGATTGGTTAAAAACCCTAATTTGATTAGAATAAGCCTAAGGAGGACGAAAATGACCTAAATGTTAATCCAATGACACAAACGCTCTTATTGGATGCACAGGATTGGTTAAAAACCCTAATTGGATTAGAATAAGCCTAGGGAGGACGAAAATGACCTAAATGTTCAACCAATGACACAACATCACTTATTCGATGCACAAGATTGGTTAAAAACCCTAATTGGATTAGAATTAGTTGAAGGATAACGAAAATGACCGAAATGTTCAACCAATGACACAAATGCATTTATTGGATACACAAGATTGGTTGAAAACCCTAATTGGATTGGATTAAGCCTAGCGAGCACGAAAATGACCTAAATGTGAATCCAATGACACAAACACTCTTATTGGATGCACAAGATTGGTTAAGAACCCTAATTGGATTAGAATAAGCCTAGGGAGGACGAAAATGACCTAAATGTCCAACCAATGACACAAAATCACTTATGGGATGCACAAGATTGGTTAAAAACCCTAATTGTATTAGAATAAGCCTAAGGAGGACGAAAATAACCTAAATGTTCAACCAATGACACAAAATCACTTATGGGATGCACAAGATTGGTTAAAAACCCTAATTGGATTAGAATAAGCCTAGGGAGGACGAAAATGACCTAAATGTTCAACCAATGACACAAAATCACTTATTGGATGCACAAGATTGGTTAAAAACCCTAATTGGATTATAATAAGCCTAGGGAGGACGAAAATGACCTAAATGTTAATCCAATGACACAAATGCTCTTATTGGATGCACAAGATTGGTTAAAAATCCTAATTGGATTAGAATAAGCATAGGGAGGACGAAAATGACCTAAATGTTCAACCAATGACACAAAATCACTTATTGGATGCACAAGATTGGTTAAAAACCCTAATTGGATTATAATGAGCCTAGGGAGGACGAAAATGACCTAAATGTTAATCCAATGATACAAGCGCTCTTATTGGATGCACAGGATTGGTTAAGAACCCTAATTGGATTAGAATAAGCCTAGGGAGGACGAAAATGACCTAAATGTCCAACCAATGACACAAAATCACTTTTGGGATGCACAAGATTGGTTAAAAACCCTAATTGGATTAGAATAAGCCTAGGGAGGACGAAAATGACCTAAATGTCCAACCAATGACACAAAATCACTTATGGGATGCACAAGATTGGTTAAAAACCCTAATTGGATTAGAATAAGCCTAAGGAGGACGAAAATGATCTAAATGTTCAACCAATGACACAAAATCACTTATTGGATGCACAAGATTGGTTAAAAACCCTAATTGGATTATAATGAGCCTAGGGAGGACGAAAATGACCTAAATGTAAATCCAATGACACAAACGCTCTTATTGGATGCACAGGATTGGTTAAAAACCCTAATTGGATTAGAATAAGCCTAGGGAGGACGAAAATGACCTAAATGTTCAACCAATGACACAACATCACTTATTCGATGCACAAGATTGGTTAAAAACCCTAATTGGATTAGATTTAGTCGAAGGATAACGAAAATGACCGAAATGTTCAACCAATGACACAAATGCATTTATTGGATGCACAAGATTGGTTGAAAACCCTAATTGGATTAGAATAAGCCTAGCGAGGACGAAAATGACCTAAATGTGAATCCAATGACACAAACACTCTTATTGGATGCACAGGATTGGTTAAGAACCCTAATTGGATTAGAATAAGCCTAGGGAGGACGAAAATGACCTAAATGTCCAACCAATGACACAAAATCACTTATGGGATGCACAAGATTGGTTAAAAACCCTAATTTGATTAGAATAAGCCTAAGGAGGACGAAAGTGACCTAAATGTTCAACCAATGACACAAAATCACTTATGGGATGCACAAGATTGGTTAAAAACCCTAATTGGATTAGAATAAGCCTAGGGAGGACGAAAATGACCTAAATGTTCAACCAATGACACAAAATCACTTATTGGATGCACACGATTGGTTAAAAACTCTAATTGGATTAGAATAAGCCAAGGGAGGACCAAAATGACCTAAATGTTAATCCAATGACACAAACGCTCTTATTGGATGTACAGGATTGGTTAAAAACCCTAATTGGATTAGAATAAGCCTAGGGAGGACTTAAATTACCTAAAAGTTCAACCAATGACACAAATGCATTTATTGGATGCACAAGATTGGTTAAAAACCCTAATTGGATTAGAATAATAAGCCTAGGGAGGACGAAAATGACCTAAATGTTCAACCAATGACACAAAATCACTTATTGGTTGCACAAGATTGGTTAAAAACCCTAATTGGATAAGAATAAGCCTACGGACGACGAAAATGACCTAAATGTGATTCCAATGACACAAACGCTCTTATTGGATGCACAGGATTGGTTAAGAACCCTAATTGGATTAGAATAAGCCTAGGGAGGACGAAAATGACCTAAATGTCCAACCAATGACACAAAATCACTTATGGGATGCACAAGATTGGTTAAAAACCCTAATTGGATTAGAATAAACCTAGGGAGGACGAAAATGACCTAAATGTTCAACCAATGACACAAAATCACTTATTGGATGAACAAGATTGGTTAAAAACCCTAATTGGATTATAATAAGCCTAGGGAGGACGAAAATGACCTAAATGTTAATCCAATGACACAAACGCTCTTATTGGATGCACAGGATTGGTTAAAAACCCTAATTGGATTAGAATAAGCCTAGGGAGGACGAAAATGACCTAAATGTTCAACCAATGACACAACATCACTTATTCGATGCACAAGATTGGTTAAAAACCCTAATTGGATTAGAATTAGTCGAAGGATAACGAAAATGACCGAGATGTTCAACCAATGACACAAATGCATTTATTGGATGCACAAGATTGGTTAAAAACCCTAATTGGATTAGAATAAGCCTAGGGAGGACGAAAATGACCTAAATGTTCAACCAATGACACAAAATCAGTTATTGGTTGCACAAGATTGGTTAAAAACCCTAATTGGATAAGAATAAGTCTACGGAGGAAGAAAATGACCTAAATGTGAATCCAATGACACAAACGCTCTTATTGGATGCACAGGATTGGTTAAGAACCCTAATTGGATTAGAATAAGCCTAGGGAGGACGAAAATGACCTAAATGTCCAACCAATGACACAAAATCACTTATTGGATGCACAAGATTGGTTAAAAACCCTAATTGGATTAGAATAAGCCTAGGGAGGACGAAAATGACCTAAATGTTCAACCAATGACACAAAATCACTTATTGGTTGCACAAGATTGGTTAAAAACCCTAATTGGATTAGAATAAGCCTAGGGAGGACGAAAATGACCTAAATGTTCAACCAATGACACAAAATCACTTATTGGATGCACAAGATTGGTTAAAAACCCTAATTGGATTATAATAAGCCTAGGGAGGACGAAAATGACCTAAATGTTCAACCAATGACACAAAATCACTTATTGGTTGCACAAGATTGGTTAAAAACCCTAATTGGATAAGAATAAGCCTACGGAGGACGAAAATGACCTAAATGTGAATCCAATGACACAAACGCTCTTATTGGATGCACAGGATTGGTTAAGAACCCTAATTGGATTAGAATAAGCCTAGGGAGGACGAAAATGACCTAAATGTCCAACCAATGACACAAAATCACTTATGGGATGCACAAGATTGGTTAAAAACCCTAATTGGATTAGAATAAGCCTAGGGAGGACGAAAATGACCTAAATGTCCAACCAATGACACAAAATCACTTATGGGATGCACAAGATTGGTTAAAAACCCTAATTGGATTAGAATAAGCCTAAGGAGGACGAAAATGAGCTAAATGTTCAACCAATGACACAGAATCACTTATTGGATGCACACGATTCGTTAAAAACTCTAATTGGATTAGAATAAGCCAAGTAAGGACCAAAATGACCTAAATGTTTATCCAATGACACAAACGCTCTTATTGGATGTACAGGATTGGTTAAAAACCCTAATTGGATTAGTATAAGCCTAGGGAGGACGAAAATGACCTAAAAGTTCAACCAATGACACAAATGCATTTATTGGATGCAAAAGATTGGTTAAAAACCCTAATTGGATTAGAATAAGCCTAGGGAGGACGAAAATGACCTAAATGTTCAACCAATGACACAAAATTAGTTATTGGATGCACAAGATTGGTTAAAAACCCTAATTGGATTATAATAAGCCTAGGGAGGACGAAAATGACCTATATGTTAATCCAATGACACAAATGCTCTTATTGGATGCACAAGATTGGTTAAAAACCCTAATTGGATTAGTATAAGCCTAGGGAGGACGAAAATGACCTAAATGTTCAACCAATGACACAAAATCACTTATTGGATGCACAAGATTGGTTAAAAACCCTAATTGGATTATAATGAGCCTAGGTAGGACGAAAATGACCTAAATGTTAATCCAATGATACAAACGCTCTTATTGGATGCACAGGATTGGTTAAGAACCCTAATTGGATTAGAATAAGCCTAGGGAGGACGAAAATGACCTAAATGTCCAACCAATGACACAAAATCACTTATGGGATGCACATGATTTGTTAAAAACCCTAATTGGATTAGAATAAGCCTAGGGAGGACGAAAATGACCTAAATGTCCAACCAATGACACAAAATCACTTATGGGATGCACAAGATTGGTTAAAAACCCTAATTGGATTAGAATAAGCCTAAGGAGGACGAAAATGATCTAAATGTTCAACCAATGACACAAAATCACTTATTGGATGCACAAGATTGGTTAAAAACCCTAATTGGATTATAATGAGCCTAGGGAGGACGAAAATGACCTAAATGTAAATCCAATGACACAAACGCTCTTATTGGATGCACAGGATTGGTTAAAAACCCTAATTGGATTAGAATAAGCCTAGGGAGGACGAAAATGACCTAAATGTTCAACCAATGACACAACATCACTTATTCGATGCACAAGATTGGTTAAAAACCCTAATTGGATTAGATTTAGTCGAAGGATAACGAAAATGACCGAAATGTTCAACCAATGACACAAATGCATTTATTGGATGCACAAGATTGGTTGAAAACCCTAATTGGATTAGAATAAGCCTAGCGAGGACGAAAATGACCTAAATGTGAATCCAATGACACAAACACTCTTATTGGATGCACAGGATTGGTTAAGAACCCTAATTGGATTAGAATAAGCCTAGGGAGGACGAAAATGACCTAAATGTCCAACCAATGACCCAAAATCACTTATGGGATGCACAAGATTGGTTAAAAACCCTAATTGGATTAGAATAAGCCTAAGGAGGACGAAAATGACCTAAATGTTCAACCAATGACACAAAATCACTTATGGGATGCACAAGATTGGTTAAAAACCCTAATTGGGTTCGAATAAGCCTAGCGAGGACGAAAATGACCTAAATGTTCAACCAATGACACAATCACTTATTGGAAGCACACGATTGGTTAAAAACTCTAATTGGATTAGAATAAGCCAAGGGAGGACCAAAATGACTTAAATGTTAATCCAATGACACAAACGCTCTTATTGGATGTACAGGATTGGTTAAAAACCCTAATTGGATTAGAATAAGCCTAGGGAGGACGAAAATGACCTAAAAGTTCAACCAATGACACAAATGCATTTATTGGATGCACAAGATTGGTTAAAAACCCTAATTGGATTAGAATAATAAGCCTAGGGAGGACGAAAATGACTTAAATGTTCAACCAATGACACAAAATCACTTATTGGTTGCACAAGATTGGTTAAAAACCCTAATTGGATAAGAATAAGCCTACGGAGGACGAAAATGACCTAAATGTGATTCCAATGACACAAACGCTCTTATTGGATGCATAGGATTGGTTAAGAACCCTAATTGGATTAGAATAAGCCTAGGGAGGACGAAAATGACCTAAATGTCCAACCAATGACACAAAATCACTTATGGGATGCCCAAGATTGGTTAAAAACCCTAATTGGATTAGAATAAGCCTAGGGAGGACGAAAATGACCTAAATGTTCAACCAATGACACAAAATCACTTATTGGATGCACAAGATTGGTTAAAAACCCTAATTGGATTATAATAAGCCTAGGGAGGACGAAAATGACCTAAATGTTAATCCAATGACACAAATGCTCTTATTGGATGAACAACATTGGTTAAAAACCCTAATTGGATTAGAATAAGCCTAGGGAGGACGAAAAGGACCTAAATGTTCAACCAATGACACAAAATCACTTATTGGTTGCACAAGATTGGTTAAAAACCCTAATTGGATAAGAATAAGCCTAAAGAGGACGAAAATGACCTAAATGTGAATCCAATGACACAAACGCTCTTATTGGATGCACAGGATTGGTTAAGAACCCTAATTGGATTAGGATAAGCCTAGGGAGGACGAAAATGACCTAAATGTCCAACCAATGACACAAAATCACTTATGGGATGCATAAGATTGGTTAAAAACCCTAATTGGATTAGAATAAGCCTAGGGAGGACGAAAATGACCTAAATATTCAACCAATGACACAAAATCACTTATGGGATGCATAAGATTGGTTAAAAACCCTAATTTGATTAGAATAAGCCGAAGGAGGACGAAAATGACCTAAATGTTCAACCAATGACACAAAATCACTTATTGGATGCACAAGATTGGTTAAAAACCCTAATTGGATTATAATGAGCCTAGGGAGGATGAAAATGACCTAAATGTTCAACCAATGACACAAAATCACTTATTGGATGAACAAGATTGGTTAAAAACCCTAATTGGATTATAATAAGCCTAGGGAGGACGAAAATGACCTAAATGTTAATCCAATGACACAAACGCTCTTATTGGATGCACAGGATATGTTAAAAACCCTAATTGGATTAGAATAAGCCTAGGGAGGACGAAACTGACCTAAATGTTCAACCAATGACACAACATCACTTATTCGATGCACAAGATTGGTTAAAACCCTTATTGGATTACAATAAGCCTAGGGAGGACGAAAATGACCTAAATGATCAACCAATGACACAAATGCATTTATTGGATGCACAAGATTGGTTAAAAACCCTAATTGGATTAGAACAAGCCTAGGGAGGACGAAAATGACCTAAATGTTAATCCAATGACACAAAATCACTTATGGGATGCACAAGATTGGTTAAAAACCCTAATTTGATTAGAATAAGCCGAAGGAGGACGAAAATGACCTAAATGTTCAACCAATGACACAAAATCACTTATTGGATGCACAAGATTGGTTAAAAACTCTAATTGGATTAGAATACGCCTAGGGAGGACGAAAATGACCTAAATGTTCAACCAATGACACAAAATCACTTATTGGTTGCACAAGATTGGTTAAAAACCCTAATTGGATAAGAATAAGCCTACGGAGGACGAAAATGACCTAAATGTGATTCCAATGACACAAACGCTCTTATTGGATGCACAGGATTGGTTAAGAACCCTAATTGGATTAGAATAAGCCTTGGGAGGACAAAAATGACCAAAATGTACAACCAATGAAACAAAATCACTTATGGGATGCACAAGATTGGTTAAAAACCCTAATTGGATTAGAATAAGCCTAGGGAGGACAAAAATGACCTAAATGATCAACCAATGACACAAAATCACTTATTGGATGCACAAGATTGGTTAAAAACCCTAATTGGATTATAATAAGCCTAGGGAGGACGAAAATGACCTAAATGTTAATCCAATGACACAAATGCTCTTATTGGATGCACAACATTGGTTAAAAACCCTAAATGGATTAGAATAAGCCTAGGGAGGACGAAAATGACCTAAATGTTCAACCAATGACACAAAATCACTTATTGGTTGCACAAGATTGGTTAAAAACCCTAATTGGATTATAATAAGCCTAGGGAGGACGAAAATGACCTAAATGTTAATCCAATGACACAAATGCTCTTATTGGATGCACAAGATTGGTTAAAACCCCTAATTGGATTAGAATAAGCCTAGGTAGGACGAAAATGACCTAAATGTGCAACCAATGACACAAAATCACTTATTGGTTGCACAAGATTGGTTAAAAACCCTAATTGGATAAGAATAAGCCTACGGAGGACGAAAATGACCTAAATGTGATTCCAATGACACAAACGCTCTTATTGGATGCACAGGATTGGTTAAGAACCCTAATTGGATTAGAATAAGCCTAGGGAGGACGAAAATGACCTAAATGTCCAACCAATGACACAAAATCACTTATGGGATGCACAAGATTGGTTAAAAACCCTAATTGGATTAGAATAAACCTAGGGAGGACGAAAATGACCTAAATGTTCAACCAATGACACAAAATCACTTATTGGATGCACAAGATTGGTTAAAAACCCTAATTGGATTATAATGATCCTAGGGAGGACGAAAATGACCTAAATGTAAATCCAATGACACAAACGCTCTTATTGGATGCACAGGATTGGTTAAAAACCCTAATTGGATTAGAATAAGCCTAGGGAGGACGAAAATGACCTAAATGTTCAACCAATGACACAACATCACTTATTCGATGCACAAGATTGGTTAAAAACCCTAATTGGATTAGAATTAGTCGGAGGATAACGAAAATGACCGAAATGTTCAACCAATGACACAAATGCATTTATTGGATGCACAAGATTGGTTAAAAAGCCTAATTGGATTAGAATAAGCCTAGGGAGGACGAAAATGATCTAAATGTTCAACCAATGACACAAAATCAGTTATTGGTTGCAC
Source organism: Cicer yamashitae (assembly GCA_037974755.1). Classification (NCBI taxonomy): domain Eukaryota; kingdom Viridiplantae; phylum Streptophyta; class Magnoliopsida; order Fabales; family Fabaceae; genus Cicer; species Cicer yamashitae. The sequence goes on from JBBPBQ010000004.1 coordinate 26,517,597, forward strand.
AAGATTGGTTAAAAACCCTCATTGGATAAGAATAAGCCTATGGAGGACGAAAATGACCTAAATGTGAATCCAATGAAACAAACGCTCTTATTGGATGCACAGGATCGGTTAAGAACCCTAATTGGATTAGAATAAGCCTAGGGAGGACGAAAATCACCTAAATGTTCAACCAATGACACAAAATCACTTATTGGATGCACACGATTGGTTAAAAACTCTAATTGGATTAGAATAAACCAAGGGAGGACCAAAATGACCTAAATGTTAATCCAATGACACAAACGCTCTTATTGGATGCACATGATTGGTTAAAAACGCTAATTGGATTAGAATAAGCCTAGGGAGGACGAAATTGACCTAAATGTTCAACCAATGACACAAAATCACTTATTGGTTGCACAAGATTGGTTAAAAACCCTAATTGGATAAGAATACGCCTAGGGAGGACGAAAATGACCAAAATATTCAACTGATGACACAAAATCAATTATTGGATGCACAAGATTGGTTAAAAACCCTAATTGGATTAGAATAAGCCTAGCGAGGACGAAAATGACCTAAATGTGAATCCAATGACACAAACACTCTTATTGGATGCACAGGATTGGTTAAGAACCCTAATTGGATTAGAATAAGCCTAGGGAGGACGAAAATGACCTAAATGATCAACCAAATACACAAAATCACTTATTGCATGCACAAACTTGGTTAAAATCCGTAATTAGATTAGAATAAGCCTAGGGACGACGAAAATGACCAAAATATTCAACCAATGACACAAAATCACTTCTTGGATGCACAAGATTAGTTAAAAACCCTAATTTGATTTGAATAAGCCTAGGAAGGACGGAAAATGACCTAAATGTTCAACTAATGACACAGAATCACTTATTGGATGCACAAGATTGGTTAAAAACCCTAATTGGATTATAATAAGCCTAGGGAGGACGAAAATGACCTAAATGTTAATCCAATGACACAAACGCTCTTATTGGATGCACAGGATTGGTTAAAAACCCTAATTGGATTGGAATAAGCCTAGGGAGGACGAAAATGACCTAAATGTTCAACCAATGACACAACATCACTTATTCGATGCACAAGATTGGTTAAAAACCCTAATTGGATTAGAATATGCCTAAGGAGGACGAAAATGACCTAAATGTTCAACCAATGACACAAAATCACTTATGGGATGCACAAGATTGGTTAAAAACCCTAATTGGATTAGAATAAGCCTAGCGAGGACGAAAATGACCTAAATGTGAATCCAATGACACAAACACTCTTATTGGATGCACAGGATTGGTTAAGAACCCTAATTGGATTAGAATAAGCCTAGGGAGGACGAAAATGACCTAAATGTTCAACCAATGACACAAAATCACTTATGGGATGCACAAGATTGGTTAAAAACCCTAATTGGATTAGAATAAGCCTAGGGAGGACGAAAATGACCTAAATGTTCAACCAATGACACAAAATCACTTATGGGATGCACAAGATTGGTTAAAAACCCTAATTGGATTAGAATAAGCCTAGGGAGGACGAAAATGACCTAAATGTCCAACCAATGACACAAAATCACTTATGGGATGCACAAGATTGGTTAAAAACCCTAATTGGATTAGAATAAGCCTAAGGAGGACGAAAATGACCTAAATGTTCAACCAATGACACAAAATCACTTATGGGATGCACAAGATTGGTTAAAAACCCTAATTGGGTTCGAATAAGCCTAGCGAGGACGAAAATGACCTAAATGTTCAACCAATGACACAATCACTTATTGGAAGCACACGATTGGTTAAAAACTCTAATTGGATTAGAATAAGCCAAGGGAGGACCAAAATGACTTAAATGTTAATCCAATGACACAAACGCTCTTATTGGATGTACAGGATTGGTTAAAAACCCTAATTGGATTAGAATAAGCCTAGGGAGGACGAAAATGACCTAAAAGTTCAACCAATGACACAAATGCATTTATTGGATGCACAAGATTGGTTAAAAACCCTAATTGGATTAGAATAATAAGCCTAGGGAGGACGAAAATGACCTAAATGTTCAACCAATGACACAAAATCACTTATTGGTTGCACAAGATTGGTTAAAAACCCTAATTGGATAAGAATAAGCCTACGGACGACGAAAATGACCTAAATGTGATTCCAATGACACAAACGCTCTTATTGGATGCACAGGATTGGTTAAGAACCCTAATTGGATTAGAATAAGCCTAGGGAGGACGAAAATGACCTAAATGTCCAACCAATGACACAAAATCACTTATGGGATGCACAAGATTGGTTAAAAACCCTAGTTGGATTAGAATAAGCCTAAGGAGGACGAAAATGATCTAAATGTTCAACCAATGACACAAAATCACTTATTGGATGCACAAGATTGGTTAAAAACCCTAATTGGATTATAATGAGCCTAGGGAGGACGAAAATGACCTAAATGTAAATCCAATGACACAAACGCTCTTATTGGATGCACAGGATTGGTTAAAAACCCTAATTGGATTAGAATAAGCCTAGGGAGGACGAAAATGACCTAAATGTTCAACCAATGACACAACATCACTTATTCGATGCACAAGATTGGTTAAAAACCCTAATTGGATTAGAATTAGTCGAAGGATAACGAAAATGACCGAAATGGTCAACCAATGACACAAATGCATTTATTGGATGCACAAGATTGGTTAAAAACCCTAATTGGATTAGAATAAGCCTAGGGAGGACGAAAATGACCTAAATGTTCAACAATTGACACAAAATCACTTATTGGTTGCACAAGATTGGTTAAAAACACTAATTGGATAAGAATAAGCCTACGGAGGACGAAAATGACCTAAATGTGAATCCAATGACACAAACACTCTTATTGGATGCACAGGATTGGTTAAGAACCCTAATTGGATTAGAATAAGCCTAGGGAGGACGAAAATGACCTAAATGTCCAACCAATGACACAAAATCACTTATGGGATGCACAAGATTGGTTAAAAACCCTAATTGGATTAGAATAAGCCTAGGGAGGACGAAAATGACCTAAATGTTCAACCAATGACACAAAATCACTTATTGGTTGCACAAGATTGGTTGAAAACCCTAATTGGATTATAATAAGCCTAGGGAGGACGAAAATGACCTAAATGTTAATCCAATGACACAAATGCTCTTATTGGATGCACAAGATTGGTTAAAAACCCTAATTGGATTAGAATAAGCCTAGGGAGGACGAAAATGACCTAAATGTTCAACCAATGATACAAAATCACTTATTGGATGCACACGATTGGTTAAAAACTCTAATTGGATTAGAATAAGCCAAGCGAGAACCAAAATGACCTAAATGTTAATCCAATGACACAAACGCTCTTATTGGATGTACAGGATTAATTAAAAACCCTAATTGGATTAGAATAAGCCTAGGGAGGACGAAAATGACCTAAAAGTTCAACCAATGACACAAATGCATTTATTGGATGCACAAGATTGGTTAAAAACCCCAATTGGATTAGAATAATAAGCCTAGGGAGGACGAAAATGACCTAAATGTTCAACCAATGACACAAAATCACTTATTGGTTGCACAAGATTGGTTAAAAACCCTAATTGGATTAGAATAAGCCTAGGGAGGACGAAAATGACCTAAATGTTCAACCAATGACACAAAATCACTTATTGGATGCACAAGATTGGTTAAAAACCCTAATTGGATTATAATAAGCCTAGGGAGGACGAAAATGACCTAAATGTTCAACCAATGACACAAAATCACTTATTGGTTGCACAAGATTGGTTAAAAACCCTAATTGGATAAGAATAAGCCTACGGAGGACGAAAATGACCTAAATGTGAATCCAATGACACAAACGCTCTTATTGGATGCACATGATTGGTTAAAAACCCTAATTGGATTAGAATAAGCCTAGGGAGGACGAAAATGACCTAAATGTTCAACCAATGACACAACATCACTTATTCAATGCACAATATTGGTTAAAATCCCTAGTTGGATTAGAATTAGTCGAAGGATAACGAAAATGACCGAAATGTTCAACCAATGACACAAATGCATTTATTGGATGCACAAGATTGGTTAAAAACCCTAATTGGATTAGAATAAGCCTAGGGAGGACGAAAATGACCTAAATGTCCAACCAATGACACAAAATCACTTATGGGATGCACAAGATTGGTTAAAAACCCTAATTCGATTTGAATAAGACTAGGAAGGACAGAAAATGACCTAAATGTTCAACCAATGACACAAAATCACTTATTGGAGGCACAATATTGGTTAAAAACCCTAATTGGATTATAATAAGCCTAGGGAGGACGAAAATGACCTAAATGTTAATCCAATGACACAAACGCTCTTATTGGATGCACAGGATTGGTTAAAAACCCTAATTGGATTAGAATAAGCCTAGGGAGGACGAAAATGACCTAAATGTTCAACCAATGACACAACATCACTTATTCGATGCACAAGATTGGTTAAAAACCCTAATTGGATTAGAATTAGTCGAAGGATAACGAAAATGACCGAGATGTTCAACCAATGACACAAATGCATTTATTGGATGCACAAGATTGGTTAAAAACCCTAATTGGATTAGAATAAGCCTAGGGAGGACGAAAATGACCTAAATGTTCAACCAATGACACAAAATCAGTTATTGGTTGCACAAGATTGGTTAAAAACCCTAATTGGATAAGAATAAGTCTACGGAGGAAGAAAATGACCTAAATGTGAATCCAATGACACAAACGCTCTTATTGGATGCACAGGATTGGTTAAGAACCCTAATTGGATCGGAATAAGCCTAGGGAGGACAAAAATGACCTAAATGTCCATCCAATGACACAAAATCACTTATGGGGTGCACAAGATTGGCTAAAAACCCTAATTGGATTAGAATAAGCCTAGGGAGGACGAAATTGACCTAAATGTTCAACCAATGACACAAAATCACTTATTGGTTGCACAAGATTGGTTAAAAACCCTAATTGGATAAGAATACGCCGAGGGACGACGAAAATGACCAAAATATTCAACCAATGACACAAAATAACTTCTTGGATGCACAAGATTAGTTAAAAACCCTAATTCGATTTGAATAAGCCTAGGAAGGACGGAAAATGACCTAAATGTTCAACCAATGACACAAAATCACTTATTGGATGCACAAGATTGGTTAAAAACCCTAATTGGATTATAATAAGCCTAGGGAGGACGAAAATGACCTAAATGTTAATCCAATGACACAAACGCTCTTATTGGATGCACAGGATTGGTTAAAAACCCTAATTGGATTAGAATAAGCCTAGAGAGGACGAAAATGACCTAAATGTTCAACCAATGACACAACATCACTTATTCGATGCACAAGATTGGTTAAAAACCCTAATTGGATTAGAATTAGTTGAAGGATAACGAAAATGACCGAAATGTTCAACCAATGACACAAATGCATTTATTGGATGCACAAGATTGGTTAAAAACCCTAATTGGATTAGAATAAGCCTAGGGAGGACGAAAATGACCTAAATGTGAATCCAATGACACAAACACTCTTATTGGATGCACAGGATTGGTTAAGAACCCTAATTGGATTAGAATAAGCCTAGGGAGGACGAAAATGACCTAAATGTCCAACCAATGACACAAAATCACTTATGGGATGCACAAGATTGGTTAAAAACCCTAATTTGATTAGAATAAGCCTAAGGAGGACGAAAGTGACCTAAATGTTCAACCAATGACACAAAATCACTTATGGGATGCACAAGATTGGTTAAAAACCCTAATTGGATTAGAATAAGCCTAGGGAGGACGAAAATGACCTAAATGTTCAACCAATGACACAAAATCACTTATTGGATGCACACGATTGGTTAAAAACCCTAATTGGATTAGAATAAGCCAAGGGAGAACCAAAATGACCTAAATGTTAATCCAATGACACAAACGCTCTTATTGGATGTACAGGATTGGTTAAAAACCCTAATTGGATTAGAATAAGCCTAGGGAGGACGAAAATGACCTAAAAGTTCAACCAATGACACAAATGCATTTATTGGATGCACAAGATTGGTTAAAAACCCCAATTGGATTAGAATAATAAGCCTAGGGAGGACGAAAATGACCTAAATGTTCAACCAATGACACAAAATCACTTATTGGTTGCACAAGATTGGTTAAAAACCCTAATTGGATTATAATAAGCCTAGGGAGGACGAAAATGACCTAATTGTTAATCCGATGACACAAACGCTCTTATTGGATGCACAGGATTGGTTAAAAACCCTAATTGGATTAGAATAAGCCTAGGGAGGACGAAAATGACCTAAATGTTCAACCAATGACACAACATCACTTATTCGATGCACAAGATTGGTTAAAAACCCTAATTGGATTAGAATAAGCCTAGCGAGGACGAAAATGACCTAAATGTGAATCCAATGACACAAACACTCTTATTGGATGCACAGGATTAGTTAAGAACCCTAATTGGATAAGTATAAGCCTTGGGAGGACGAAAATGACTTAAATGTCCAACCAATGTCACAAAATCACTTATGGGATGCACAAGATTTGTTAAAAACCCTAATTTGATTAGAATAAGCCTAAGGAGGACGAAAATGACCTAAATGTTCAACCAATGACACAAAATCACTTATGGGAAGCACAAGATTGGTTAAAAACCCTAATTGGATTAGAATAAGCCTAGGGAGGACGAAAATGACCTAAATGTTCAACCAATGATACAAAATCACTTGTTGGATGCACACGATTGGTTAAAAACTCTAATTGGATTAGAATAAGCCAAGCGAGAACCAAAATGACCTAAATGTTAATCCAATGACACAAACGCTCTTATTGGATGTACAGGATTAATTAAAAACCCTAATTGGATTAGAATAAGCCTAGGGAGGACGAAAATGACCTAAAAGTTCAACCAATGACACAAATGCATTTATTGGATGCACAAGATTGGTTAAAAACCCCAATTGGATTAGAATAATAAGCCTAGGGTGGACGAAAATGACCTAAATGTTCAACCAATGACACAAAATCACTTATTGGTTGCACAAGATTGGTTAAAAACCCTAATTGGATTATAATAAGCTTAGGGAGGACGAAAATGACCTAAATGTTAATCCAATGACACAAATGCTCTTATTGGATGCACAAGATTGGTTAAAAACCCTAATTGGATTAGAATAAGCCTAGGGAGGACGAAAATGACCTAAATGTTCAACCAATGACACAAAATCAATTATTGGTTGCACAAGACTGGTTAAAAACCCTAATTGGATAAGAATAAGCCTACGGAGGACGAAAATGACCTAAATGTGATTCCAATGACACAAACGCTCTTATTGGATGCACAGGATTGGTTAAGAACCCTAATTGGATTAGAATAAGCCTAGGGAGGACGAAAATGACCTAAATGTCCAACCAATGACACAAAATCACTTATGGGATGCACAAGATTGGTTAAAAACCCTAGTTGGATTAGAATAAGCCTAAGGAGGACGAAAATGATCTAAATGTTCAACCAATGACACAAAATCACTTATTGGATGCACAAGATTGGTTAAAAACCCTAATTGGATTATAATGAGCCTAGGGAGGACGAAAATGACCTAAATGTAAATCCAATGACACAAACGCTCTTATTGGATGAAAAGGATTGGTTAAAAACCCTAATTGGATTAGAATAAGCCTAGGGAGGAAGAAAATGACCTAAATGTTCAACCAATGACACAACATCACTTATTCGATGCACAAGATTGGTTAAAAACCCTAATTGGATTAGATTTAGTCGAAGGATAACGAAAATGACCGAAATGTTAAACCAATGACACAAATGCATTTATTGGATGCACAAGATTGGTTAAGAACCCTAATTGGATTAGAATAAGCCTAGGGAGGACGAAAATGACCTGAATGTTCAACCAATGACACAAAATCAGTTATTGGTTGCACAAGATTGGTTAAAAACCCTAATTGGATAAGAATAAGCCTACGGAGGACGAAATTGACCTAAATGTTCAACCAATGACACAAAATCACTTATTGGTTGCACAAGATTGGTTAAAAACCCTAATTGGATAAGAATACGCCTAGGGAGGACGAAAATGAACAAAATATTCAACTGGTGACACAAAATTACTTATTGGATGCACAAGATTGGTTAAAAACCCTAATCGGATTAGAATAAGCCTAGGGAGGACGAAAATGACTTAAATGTTCAACCAAATACACCAAATCACTTATTGCATGCACAAACTTGGTTAAAATCCGTAATTTGAATAAGCCTAGGGACGACGAAAATGACCAAAATATTCAACCAATGACACAAAATCACTTCTTGGATGCACAAGATTAGTTAAAAACCCTAATTCGATTTGAATAAGCCTAGGAAGGACGGAAAATGACCTAAATGTTCAACCAATGACACAAAATCACTTATTGGATGCACAAGATTGGTTAAAAACCCTAATTGGATTATAATAAGCCTAGGGAGGACGAAAATGACCTAAATGTTAATCCAATGACACAAACGCTCTTATTGGATGCACATGATTGGTTAAAAACCCTAATTGGATTAGAATAAGCCTAGAGAGGACGAAAATGACCTAAATGTTCAACCAATGACACAACATCACTTATTCGATGCACAAGATTGGTTAAAAACCCTAATTGGATTAGAATTAGTTGAAGGATAACGAAAATGACCGAAATGTTCAACCAATGACACAAATGCATTTATTGGATGCACAAGATTGGTTAAAAACCCTAATTGGATTAGAATAAGCCTAGGGAGGACGAAAATGACCTAAATGTGAATCCAATGACACAAACACTCTTATTGGATGCACAGGATTGGTTAAGAACCCTAATTGGATTAGAATAAGCCTAGGGAGGACGAAAATGACCTAAATGTCCAACCAATGACACAAAATCACTTATGGGATGCACAAGATTGGTTAAAAACCCTAATTTGATTAGAATAAGCCTAAGGAGGACGAAAGTGACCTAAATGTTCAACCAATGACACAAAATCACTTATGGGATGCACAAGATTGGTTAAAAACCCTAATTGGATTAGAATAAGCCTAGGGAGGACGAAAATGACCTAAATGTTCAACCAATGACACAAAATCACTTATTGGATGCACACGATTGGTTAAAAACTCTAATTGGATTAGAATAAGCCAAGGGAGGACCAAAATGACCTAAATGTTAATCCAATGACACAAACGCTCTTATTGGATGCACAAGATTGGTTAAAAACCCTAATTGGATTAGAATAAGCCTAGGGAGGACGAAAATGACCTAAATGTTCAACCAATGACACAAAATCACTTATTGGATGCACAAGATTAGTTAAAAACCCTAATTGGATTAGAATAAGCCTAGGGAGGACGAAAATGACCTAAATGTTCAACCAATGACACAAAATCACATATTGGATGCACAAGATTGGTTAAAAACCCTAATTGGATTAGAATAAGACTACGGAGGACGAAAATGACCTAAATGTTCAACCAATGACACAAAATGACACAAAATCACATATTGGATGCACAAGATTGGTTAAAAACCCTAATTGGATTAGAATAAGCCTAGGGAGGACGAAAATGACCTAAATTTTCAACCAATGACACAAAATGACACAAAATCACATATTGGATTCACAAGATTGGTTAAAAACGCTAATTGGATTAGAATAACCCTAGGGAGGACGAAAATGACCTAATGTTAAACCAATGACACAAAATCACATATTGGATGCACAAGATTGGTTAAAAACCCTAATTGGATTAGAATAAGCCTAGGGAGGACGAAAATGACCTAAATGTTCAACCAATGACACAAAATCACATATTGGATGCACAAGATTGGTTAAAAACCCTAATTGGATTAGAATAAGCCTAGGGAGGACGAAAATGACCTAAATGTTCAACCAATGACACAAAATCACTTATTGGTTGCACAAGATTGGTTAAAAACCCTAATTGGATAAGAATAAGCCTACGGAGGGCGAAAATGACCTAAATGTGATTCCAATGACACAAACGCTCTTATTGGATGCACAGGATTGGTTAAGAACCCTAATTGGATTAGAATAAGCCTAGGGAGGACGAAAATGACCTAAATGTCCAACCAATGACACAAAATCACTTATGGGATGCACAAGATTGGTTAAAAACCCTAATTGGATTAGAATAAGCCTAGGGAGGACGAAAATGACCTAAATGTTCAACCAATGACACAAAATCACTTATTGGTTGCACAAGATTGGTTGAAAACCCTAATTGGATTATAATAAGCCTAGGGAGGACGAAAATGACCTAAATGTTAATCCAATGACACAAATGCTCTTATTGGATGCACAAGATTGGTTAAAAACCCTAATTGGATTAGAATAAGCCTAGGGAGGACGAAAATGACCTAAATGTTCAACCAATGACAAAAAATCACTTATGGGATGCACAAGATTGGTTAAAAACCCTAATTGGATTAGAATAAGCCTAGGAAGGACGAAAATGACCTAAATGTTCAACCAATGACACAAAATCACTTATTGGATGCACAAGATTGGTTAAAAACCCTAATTGGATTATAATGAGCCTAGGGAGGACGAAAATGACCTAATTGTTAATCCAATGACACAAACGCTCTTATTGGATGCACAAGATTGGTTAAAAACCCTAATTGGATTAGAATAAGCCTAGGGAGGACGAAAATGACCTAAATGTTCAACCAATGACACAAAATCACTTATTGGATGCACAAGATTGGTTAAAAACCCTAATTGGATTATAATAAGCCTAGGGAGGACGAAAATGACCTAAATGTTAATCCAATGACACAAATACTCTTATTGCATGCACAAGATTGGTTAAAAACCCTAATTGGATTAGAATAAGACTAGGGAGGACAAAATTGACCTAAATGTTCAACCAATGACACAAAATCACTTATTGGTTGCACAAGATTGGTTAAAAACCCTAATTGGATAAGAATAAGCCTATAGAGGACGAAAATGACCTAAATGTGAATCCAATGACACAAACGCTCTTATTGGATGCACAGGATTGGTTAAGAACCCTAATTGGATTAGAATAAGCCTAGGGAGGACGAAAATGACCTAAAAGTTCAACCAATGACACAAATGCATTTATTGGATGCACAAGATTGGTTAAAAACCCCAATTGGATTAGAATAATAAGCCTAGGGAGGACGAAAATGACCTAAATGTTCAACCAATGACACAAAATCACTTATTGGTTGCACAAGATTGGTTAAAAACCCTAATTGGATTATAATAAGCTTAGGGAGGACGAAAATGACCTAAATGTTAATCCAATGACACAAATGCTCTTATTGGATGCACAAGATTGGTTAAAAACCCTAATTGGATTAGAATAAGCCTAGGGAGGACGAAAATGACCTAAATGTTCAACCAATGACACAAAATCAATTATTGGTTGCACAAGACTGGTTAAAAACCCTAATTGGATAAGAATAAGCCTACGGAGGACGAAAATGACCTAAATGTGATTCCAATGACACAAACGCTCTTATTGGATGCACAGGATTGGTTAAGAACCCTAATTGGATTAGAATAAGCCTAGGGAGGACGAAAATGACCTAAATGTCCAACCAATGACACAAAATCACTAATGGGATGCACAAGATTGGTTAAAAACCCTAATTGGATTAGAATAAGCCTAGGGAGGACGAAAATGACCTAAATGTTCAACCAATGACACAAAATCACTTATTGGATGCACAAGATTGGTTAAAAACCCTAATTGGCTTATAATGAGCTTAGGGAGGACGAAAATGACCTAAATGTTAATCCAATGACACAAACGCTCTTATTGGATGCACAGGATTGGTGAAAAACCCTAATTGGATTAGAATAAGCCTAGGGAGGACGAAAATGACCTAAATGTTCAACCAATAACACAACATCACTTATTCGATGCACAAGATTGGTTAAAAACCCTAATTGGATTAGAATTAGTCGAAGGATAACGAAAATGACCGAAATGTTCAACCAATGACACAAATGCATTTATTGGATGCACAAGATTGGTTGAAAACCCTAATTGGATTAGAATAAGCCTAGCGAGGACGAAAATGACCTAAATTTGAATCCAATGACACAAACACTCTTATTGGATGCATAGGATTGGTTAAGAACCCTAATTGGATTAGAATAAGCCTAGGGAGGACGAAAATGACCTAATGTCCAACCAATGACACAAAATCACTTATGGTATGCCCAAGATTGGTTAAAAACCCTAATTGGATTAGAATAAGCCTAAGGAGGACAAAAATGACCTAAATGTTCAACAAATGACACAAAATCACATATGGGATGCACAATATTGGTTAAAAACCCTAATTGGATTATAATAAGCCTAGGGAGGACGAAAATGACCTAAATGTTCAACCAATGACACAAAATCACTTATTGGTTGCACAAGATTGGTTAAAAACCCTAATTGGATAAGAATAAGCCTACGGAGGACGAAAATGACCTAAATGTGATTCCAATGACACAAACGCTCTTATTGGATGCACATGATTGGTTAAGAACCCTAATTGGATTAGAATAAGCCTAGGGAGGACAAAAATGACCTAAATGTCCAACCAATGACACAAAATCACTTATGGGAGTTTCAAGATTGGTTAAAAACCCTAATTGGATTAGAATAAGCCTAGGGAGGACGAAAATGACCTAAATGTTCAACCAATGACACAAAATCACTTAATTGATGCACAAGATTGGTTAAAAACCCTAATTGGATTATAAT
>JBBPBQ010000004.1:26530469-26557865 GCA_037974755.1 Cicer yamashitae
CCAATGACACAAACGCTCTTATTGGATGCACAGGATTGGTTAAGAACCCTAATTGGATTAGAATAAGCCTAGGGAGGACGAAAATGACCTAAATGTCCAACCAATGAAACAAAATCACTTATGGGAGTTTCAAGATTGGTTAAAAACCCTAATTGGATTAGAATAAGCCTAGGGAGGACGAAAATGACCTAAATGTTCAACCAATGACACAAAATCACTTAATTGATGCACAAGATTGGTTAAAAACCCTAATTGGATTATAATGAGCCTAGGGAGGACGAAAATGACCTAAATGTTCAACCAATGACAAAAAATCACTTATGGGATGCACAAGATTGGTTAAAAACCCTAATTGGATTAGAATAAGCCTAGGAAGGACGAAAATGACCTAAATGTTCAACCAATGACACAAAATCACTTATTGGATGCACAAGATTGGTTAAAAACCCTAATTGGATTATAATGAGCCTAGGGAGGACGAAAATGACCTAAATGTTAATCCAATGACACAAATGCTCTTATTGGATGCACAAGATTGGTTAAAAACCCTAATTGGATTAGAATAAGCCTAGGGAGGACGAAAATGACCTAAATGTTCAACAATTGACACAAAATCACTTATTGGTTGCACAAGATTGGTTAAAAACAATAATTGGATAAGAATAAGCCTACGGAGGACGAAAATGACCTAAATGTGAATCCAATGATACAAACGCTCTTATTGGATGCACAGGATTGGTTAAGAACCCTAATTGGATTAGAATAAGCCTAGGGAGGACGAAAATGACCTAAATGTCCAACCAATGACACAAAATCACTTATGGGATGCACAAGATTGGTTAAAAACCCTAGTTGGATTAGAATAAGCCTAAGGAGGACGAAAATGATCTAAATGTTCAACCAATGACACAAAATCACTTATTGGATGCACAAGATTGGTTAAAAACCCTAATTGGATTATAATGAGCCTAGGGAGGACGAAAATGACCTAAATGTAAATCCAATGACACAAACGCTCTTATTGGATGCACAGGATTGGTTAAAAACCCTAATTGGATTAGAATAAGCCTAGGGAGGACGAAAATGACCTAAATGTTCAACCAATGACACAACATCACTTATTCGATGCACAAGATTGGTTAAAAACCCTAATTGGATTAGAATTAGTTGAAGGATAACGAAAATGACCGAAATGTTCAACCAATGACACAAATGCATTTATTGGATGCACAAGATTGGTTAAAAACCCTAATTGGATTAGAATAAGCCTAGGGAGGACGAAAATGACCTAAATGTGAATCCAATGACACAAACACTCTTATTGGATGCACAGGATTGGTTAAGAACCCTAATTGGATTAGAATAAGCCTAGGGAGGACGAAAATGACCTAAATGTCCAACCAATGACACAAAATCACTTATGGGATGCACAAGATTGGTTAAAAACACTAATTGGATTAGAATAAGCCTAAGGAGGACGAAAATGACCTAAATGTTCAACCAATGACACAAAATCACTTATTGGATGCACACGATTGGTTAAAAACTCTAATTGGATTAGAATAAGCCAAGGGAGGACCAAAATGACCTAAATGTTAATCCAATGACACAAACGCTCTTATTGGATGTACAGGATTGGTTAAAAACCCTAATTGGATTAGAATAAGCCTAGGGAGGACGAAAATGACCTAAAAGTTCAACCAATGACACAAATGCATTTATTGGATGCACAAGATTGGTTAAAAACCCTAATTGGATTAGAATAATAAGCCTAGGGAGGACGAAAATGACTTAAATGTTCAACCAATGACACAAAATCACTTATTGGTTGCACAAGATTGGTTAAAAACCCTAATTGGATAAGAATAAGCCTACGGAGGACGAAAATGACCTAAATGTGATTCCAATGACACAAACGCTCTTATTGGATGCATAGGATTGGTTAAGAACCCTAATTGGATTAGAATAAGCCTAGGGAGGACGAAAATGACCTAAATGTCCAACCAATGACACAAAATCACTTATGGGATGCCCAAGATTGGTTAAAAACCCTAATTGGATTAGAATAAGCCTAGGGAGGACGAAAATGACCTAAATGTTCAACCAATGACACAAAATCACTTATTGGATGCACAAGATTGGTTAAAAACCCTAATTGGATTATAATAAGCCTAGGGAGGACGAAAATGACCTAAATGTTAATCCAATGACACAAATGCTCTTATTGGATGCACAAGATTGGTTAAAAACCCTAATTGGATTAGAATAAGCCTAGGGAGGACGAAAATGACCTAAATGTTCAACCAATGACACAAAATCACTTATTGGATGCACAAGATTGGTTAAAAACCCTAATTGGATTATAATAAGCCTAGGGAGGACGAAAATGACCTAAATGTTAATCCAATGACACAAATACTCTTATTGCATGCACAAGATTGGTTAAAAACCCTAATTGGATTAGAATAAGACTAGGGAGGACAAAATTGACCTAAATGTTCAACCAATGACACAAAATCACTTATTGGTTGCACAAGATTGGTTAAAAACCCTAATTGGATAAGAATAAGCCTATAGAGGACGAAAATGACCTAAATGTGAATCCAATGACACAAACGCTCTTATTGGATGCACAGGATTGGTTAAGAACCCTAATTGGATTAGAATAAGCCTAGGGAGGACGAAAATGACCTAAAAGTTCAACCAATGACACAAATGCATTTATTGGATGCACAAGATTGGTTAAAAACCCCAATTGGATTAGAATAATAAGCCTAGGGAGGACGAAAATGACCTAAATGTTCAACCAATGACACAAAATCACTTATTGGTTGCACAAGATTGGTTAAAAACCCTAATTGGATTATAATAAGCTTAGGGAGGACGAAAATGACCTAAATGTTAATCCAATGACACAAATGCTCTTATTGGATGCACAAGATTGGTTAAAAACCATAATTGGATTAGAATAAGCCTAGGGAGGACGAAAATGACCTAAATGTTCAACCAATGACACAAAATCACTTATTGGTTGCACAAGATTGGTTGAAAACCCTAATTGGATTATAATAAGCCTAGGGAGGACGAAAATGACCTAAATGTTAATCCAATGACACAAACGCTCTTATTGGATGCACAGGATTGGTTAAAAACCCTAATTCGATTAGAATAAGCCTAGGGAGGACGAAAATGACCTAAATGTTCAACCAATAACACAACATCACTTATTCGATGCACAAGATTGGTTAAAAACCCTAATTGGATTAGAATTAGTCGAAGGATAACGAAAATGACCGAAATGTTCAACCAATGACACAAATGCATTTATTGGATGCACAAGATTGGTTGAAAACCCTAATTGGATTAGAATAAGCCTAGCGAGGACGAAAATGACCTAAATTTGAATCCAATGACACAAACACTCTTATTGGATGCATAGGATTGGTTAAGAACCCTAATTGGATTAGAATAAGCCTAGGGAGGACGAAAATGACCTAATGTCCAACCAATGACACAAAATCACTTATGGTATGCCCAAGATTGGTTAAAAACCCTAATTGGATTAGAATAAGCCTAAGGAGGACAAAAATGACCTAAATGTTCAACAAATGACACAAAATCACTTATGGGATGCTCAATATTGGTTAAAAACCCTAATTGGATTAGAATAAGCCTAGGGAGGACGAAAATGACCTAAATGTTCAACCAATGACACAAAATCACTTATTGGTTGCACAAGATTGGTTAAAAACCCTAATTGGATAAGAATAAGCCTACGGAGGGCGAAAATGACCTAAATGTGATTCCAATGACACAAACGCTCTTATTGGATGCACAGGATTGGTTAAGAACCCTAATTGGATTAGAATAAGCCTAGGGAGGACGAAAATGACCTAAATGTCCAACCAATGACACAAAATCACTTATGGGATGCACAAGATTGGTTAAAAACCCTAATTGGATTAGAATAAGCCTAGGGAGGACGAAAATGACCTAAATGTTCAACCAATGACACAAAATCACTTATTGGTTGCACAAGATTGGTTGAAAACCCTAATTGGATTATAATAAGCCTAGGGAGGACGAAAATGACCTAAATGTTAATCCAATGACACAAATGCTCTTATTGGATGCACAAGATTGGTTAAAAACCCTAATTGGATTAGAATAAGCCTAGGGAGGACGAAAATGACCTAAATGTTCAACCAATGATACAAAATCACTTATTGGATGCACACGATTGGTTAAAAACTCTAATTGGATTAGAATAAGCCAAGCGAGAACCAAAATGACCTAAATGTTAATCCAATGACACAAACGCTCTTATTGGATGTACAGGATTAATTAAAAACCCTAATTGGATTAGAATAAGCCTAGGGAGGACGAAAATGACCTAAAAGTTCAACCAATGACACAAATACATTTATTGGATGCACAAGATTGGTTAAAAACCCCAATTGGATTAGAATAATAAGCCTAGGGAGGACGAAAATGACCTAAATGTTCAACCAATGACACAAAATCACTTATTGGTTGCACAAGATTGGTTAAAAACCCTAATTGGATTATAATAAGCTTAGGGAGGACGAAAATGACCTAAATGTTAATCCAATGACACAAATGCTCTTATTGGATGCACAAGATTGGTTAAAAACCATAATTGGATTAGAATAAGCCTAGGGAGGACGAAAATGACCTAAATGTTCAACCAATGACACAAAATCACTTATTGGTTGCACAAGACTGGTTAAAAACCCTAATTGGATAAGAATAAGCCTACGGAGGACAAAAATGACCTAAATGTGATTCCAATGACACAAACGCTCTTATTGGATGCACAGGATTGGTTAAGAACCCTAATTGGATTAGAATAAGCCTAGGGAGGACGAAAATGACCTAAATGTCCAACCAATGACACAAAATCACTTATGGGAGTTTCAAGATTGGTTAAAAACCCTAATTGGACTAGAATAAGCCTAGGGAGGACGAAAATGACCTAAATGTTCAACCAATGACACAAAATCACTTATTGGATGCACAAGATTGGTTAAAAACCCTAATTGGATTATAATGAGCCTAGGGAGGACGAAAATGACCTAAATGTTAATCCAATGACACAAATGCTCTTATTGGATGCACAAGATTGGTTAAAAACCCTAATTGGATTAGAATAAGCCTAGGGAGGACGAAAATGACCTAAATGTTCAACCAATGACAAAAAATCACTTATGGGATGCACAAGATTGGTTAAAAACCCTAATTGGATTAGAATAAGCCTAGGAAGGACGAAAATGACCTAAATGTTCAACCAATGACACAAAATCACTTATTGGATGCACAAGATTGGTTAAAAACCCTAATTGGATTATAATGAGCCTAGGGAGGACGAAAATGACCTAATTGTTAATCCAATGACACAAACGCTCTTATTGGATGCACAGGATTGGTTAAAAACCCTAATTGGATTAGAATAAGCCTAGGAAGGACGAAAATGACCTAAATGTTCAACCAATGACACAAAATCACTTATTGGATGCACAAGATTGGTTAAAAACCATAATTGGATTATAATAAGCCTAGGGAGGACGAAAATGACCTAAATGTTAATCCAATGCACAAATACTCTTATTGGATGCACAAGATTGGTTAAAAACCCTAATTGGATTAGAATAAGACTAGGGAGGACAAAATTGACCTAAATGTTCAACCAATGACACAAAATCACTTATTGGTTGCACAAGATTGGTTAAAAACCCTAATTGGATAAGAATAAGCCTATAGAGGACGAAAATGACCTAAATGTGAATCCAATGACACAAACGCTCTTATTGGATGCACAGGATTGGTTAAGAACCCTAATTGGATTAGAATAAGCCTAGGGAGGACGAAAATGACCTAAATGTCCAACCAATGACACAAAATCACTTATGGGATGCACAAGATTGGTTAAAGACCCTAATTGGATTAGAATAAGCCTAGGGAGGACGAAAATGACCTAAATGTTCAACCAATGACACAAAATCAATTATTGGATGCACAAGATTGGTTAAAAACCCTAATTGGATTATAATGAGCCTAGGGAGGACGAAAATGACCTAAATGTGATTCCAATGACACAAACGCTCTTATTGGATGCACAGGATTGGTTAAGAACCCTAATTGGATTAGAATAAGCCTAGGGAGGACAAAAATGACCAAAATGTACAACCAATGAAACAAAATCACTTATTGGTTGCACAAGATTGGTTAAAAACCCTAATTGGATTATAATAAGCCTAGGGAAGACGAAAATGACCTAAATGTTAATCCAATGACACAAATGCTTTTATTGGATGCACAAGATTAGTTAATAACCCTAATTGGATTAGAATAAGACTAGGGAGGACAAAATTGACCTAAATGTTCAACCAATGACACAAAATCACTTATTGGTTGCACAAGATTGGTTAAAAACCCTAATTGGATAAGAATAAGCCTATAGAGGACGAAAATGACCTAAATGTGAATCCAATGACACAAACGCTCTTATTGGATGCACAGGATTGGTTAAGAACCCTAATTGGATTAGAATAAGCCTAGGGAGGACGAAAATGACCTAAATGTCCAACCAATGACACAAAATCACTTATGGGATGCACAAGATTGGTTAAAAACCCTAATTGGATTATAATGAGCCTAGGGAGGACGAAAATGACCTAAATGTTAATCCAATGACACAAATGCTCTTATTGGATGCACAAGATTGGTTAAAAACCCTAATTGGATTAGAATAAGCCTAAGGAGGACGAAAATGACCTAAATGTTCAACCAATGACACAAAATCACTTATTGGTTGCACAAGATTGGTTAAAAACCCTAATTGGATAAGAATAAGCCTACAGAGGACGAAAATGGGCTAAATGTGAATCTAATGACACAAACGCTCTTATTGGATGCACAGGATTGGTTAAGAACCCTAATTGGATTAGAATAAGCCTAGGGAGGACGATAATGACCTAAATGTCCAACCAATGACACAAAATCACTTATGGGATGCACAAGATTGGTTAAAAACCCTAATTGGATTAGAATAAGCCTAGGGAAGACGAAAATGACCTAAATGTTCAACCAATGACACAAAATCACTTATTGGATGCACAAGATTGGTTAAAAACCCTAATTGGATTATAATGAGCCTAGGGAGGACGAAAATGACCTAAATGTTAATCCAATGACACAAATGCTCTTATTGGATGCACAAGATTGGTTAAAAACCCTAATTGGATTAGAATAAGCCTAGGGAGGACGAAAATGACCTAAATGTTCAACAATTGACACAAAATCACTTATTGGTTGCACAAGATTGGTTAAAAGCACTAATTGGATAAGAATAAGCCTACGGAGGACGAAAATGACCTAAATGTGAATCCAATGATACAAACGCTCTTATTGGATGCACAGGATTGGTTAAGAACCCTAATTGGATTAGAATAAGCCTAGGGAGGACGAAAATGACCTAAATGTCCAACCAATGACACAAAATCACTTATGGGATGCACAAGATTGGTTAAAAACCCTAATTGGATTAGAATAAGTCTAGGGAGGACGAAAATGACCTAAATGTTCAACCAATGACACAAAATCACTTATTGGTTGCACAAGATTGGTTGAAAACCCTAATTGGATTATAATAAGCCTAGGGAGGACGAAAATGACCTAAATGTTAATCCAATGACACAAATGCTCTTATTGGATGCACAAGATTGGTTAAAAACCCTAATTGGATTAGAATAAGCCTAGGGAGGACGAAAATGACCTAAATGTTCAACCAATGACACAAAATCACTTATTGGATGCACAAGATTGGTTAAAAACCCTAATTGGATTATAATAAGCCTAGGGAGGACGAAAATGACCTAAATGTTAATCCAATGACACAAACGCTCTTATTGGATGCACAGGATTGGTTAAAAACCCTAATTGGATTAGAATAAGCCTAGGGAGGACGAAAATGACCTAAATGTTCAACCAATGACACAAAATCACTTATTGGTTGCACAAGATTGGTTAAAAACCCTAATTGGATAAGAATAAGCCTACGGAGGGCGAAAATGACCTAAATGTGATTCCAATGACACAAACGCTCTTATTGGATGCACAGGATTGGTTAAGAACCCTAATTGGATTAGAATAAGCCTAGGGAGGACGAAAATGACCTAAATGTCCAACCAATGACACAAAATCACTTATGGGATGCACAAGATTGGTTAAAAACCCTAATTGGATTAGAATAAGCCTAGGGAGGACGAAAATGACCTAAATGTTCAACCAATGACACAAAATCACTTATTGGTTGCACAAGATTGGTTGAAAACCCTAATTGGATTATAATAAGCCTAGGGAGGACGAAAATGACCTAAATGTTAATCCAATGACACAAATGCTCTTATTGGATGCACAAGATTGGTTAAAAACCCTAATTGGATTAGAATAAGCCTAGGGAGGACGAAAATGACCTAAATGTTCAACCAATGATACAAAATCACTTATTGGATGCACACGATTGGTTAAAAACTCTAATTGGATTAGAATAAGCCAAGCGAGAACCAAAATGACCTAAATGTTAATCCAATGACACAAACGCTCTTATTGGATGTACAGGATTAATTAAAAACCCTAATTGGATTAGAATAAGCCTAGGGAGGACGAAAATGACCTAAAAGTTCAACCAATGACACAAATGCATTTATTGGATGCACAAGATTGGTTAAAAACCCCAATTGGATTAGAATAATAAGCCTAGGGTGGACGAAAATGACCTAAATGTTCAACCAATGACACAAAATCACTTATTGGTTGCACAAGATTGGTTAAAAACCCTAATTGGATTATAATAAGCTTAGGGAGGACGAAAATGACCTAAATGTTAATCCAATGACACAAATGCTCTTATTGGATGCACAAGATTGGTTAAAAACCCTAATTGGATTAGAATAAGCCTAGGGAGGACGAAAATGACCTAAATGTTCAACCAATGACACAAAATCAATTATTGGTTGCACAAGACTGGTTAAAAACCCTAATTGGATAAGAATAAGCCTACGGAGGACGAAAATGACCTAAATGTGATTCCAATGACACAAACGCTCTTATTGGATGCACAGGATTGGTTAAGAACCCTAATTGGATTAGAATAAGCCTAGGGAGGACGAAAATGACCTAAATGTCCAACCAATGAAACAAAATCACTTATGGGAGTTTCAAGATTGGTTAAAAACCCTAATTGGATTAGAATAAGCCTAGGGAGGACGAAAATGACCTAAATGTTCAACCAATGACACAAAATCACTTAATTGATGCACAAGATTGGTTAAAAACCCTAATTGGATTATAATGAGCCTAGGGAGGACGAAAATGACCTAAATGTTCAACCAATGACAAAAAATCACTTATGGGATGCACAAGATTGGTTAAAAACCCTAATTGGATTAGAATAAGCCTAGGAAGGACGAAAATGACCTAAATGTTCAACCAATGACACAAAATCACTTATTGGATGCACAAGATTGGTTAAAAACCCTAATTGGATTATAATGAGCCTAGGGAGGACGAAAATGACCTAATTGTTAATCCAATGACACAAACGCTCTTATTGGATGCACAGGATTGGTTAAAAACCCTAATTGGATTAGAATAAGCCTAGGAAGGACGAAAATGACCTAAATGTTCAACCAATGACACAAAATCACTTATTGGATGCACAAGATTGGTTAAAAACCATAATTGGATTATAATAAGCCTAGGGAGGACGAAAATGACCTAAATGTTAATCCAATGCACAAATACTCTTATTGGATGCACAAGATTGGTTAAAAACCCTAATTGGATTAGAATAAGACTAGGGAGGACAAAATTGACCTAAATGTTCAACCAATGACACAAAATCACTTATTGGTTGCACAAGATTGGTTAAAAACCCTGATTGGATAAGAATAAGCCTATAGAGGACGAAAATGACCTAAATGTGAATCCAATGACACAAACGCTCTTATTGGATGCACAGGATTGGTTAAGAACCCTAATTGGATTAGAATAAGCCTAGGGAGGACGAAAATGACCTAAAAGTTCAACCAATGACACAAATGCATTTATTGGATGCACAAGATTGGTTAAAAACCCCTATTGGATTAGAATAATAAGCCTAGGGAGGACGAAAATGACCTAAATGTTCAACCAATGACACAAAATCACTTATTGGTTGCACAAGATTGGTTGAAAACCCTAATTGGATTATAATAAGCCTAGGGAGGACGAAAATGACCTAAATGTTAATCCAATGACACAAATGCTCTTATTGGATGCACAATATTGGTTAAAAACCCTAATTGGATTAGAATAAGCCTAGGGAGGACGAAAATGACCTAAATGTTCAACCAATGATACAAAATCACTTATTGGATGCACACGATTGGTTAAAAACTCTAATTGGATTAGAATAAGCCAAGCGAGAACCAAAATGACCTAAATGTTAATCCAATGACACAAACGCTCTTATTGGATGTACAGGATTAATTAAAAACCCTAATTGGATTAGAATAAGCCTAGGGAGGACGAAAATGACCTAAAAGTTCAACCAATGACACAAATGCATTTATTGGATGCACAAGATTGGTTAAAAACCCCAATTGGATTAGAATAATAAGCCTAGGGAGGACGAAAATGACCTAAATGTTCAACCAATGATACAAAATCACTTATTGGTTGCACAAGATTGGTTAAAAACCCTAATTGGATTATAATAAGCTTAGGGAGGACGAAAATGAACTAAATGTTAATCCAATGACACAAATGCTCTTATTGGATGCACAAGATTGGTTAAAAACCCTAATTGGATTAGAATAAGCCTAGGGAGGACGAAAATGACCTAAATGTTCAACCAATGACACAAAATCACTTATTGGTTGCACAAGATTGGTTAAAAACCCTAATTGGATAAGAATAAGCCTAGGGAGGACGAAAATGACCTAAATGTGAATCCAATGACACAAACGCTCTTATTGGATGCACAAGATTGGTTAAAAACCCTAATTGGATTAGAATAAGCCTAGGGAGGACGAAAATGACCTAAATGTTCAACCAATGACACAAAATCACTTATTGGATGCACAAGATTGGTTAAAAACCCTAATTGGATTAGAATAAGCCTAGGGAGGATGAAAATGACCTAAATGTGCAACCAATGACACAAAATCACATATTGGATGCACAAGATTGGTTAAAAACCCTAATTGGATTAGAATAAGCCTAGGGAGGACCAAAATGACCTAAATGTTCAACCAATGACACAAAATCACATATTGGATGCACAAGATTGGTAAAAAACCCTAATTGGATTAGAATAAGCCTAGCGAGGATGAAAATGACCTAATTGGATTACCAATAACACAAAATCACTTATTATATGCACAAGATTGGTTAAAAACCCTAATTGGATTAGAATAAGCCTAGGGAGGACGAAAATGACCTAAATGTTCAACCAATGACACAAAATCACTTATTGGATGCACAAGATTGGTTAAAAACCCTAATTGGATTAGAATAAGCCTAGGGAGGACGAAAATGACCTAAATGTTCAACCAATGACACAAAATCAATTATTGGATGCACAAGATTGGTTAAAAACCTTAATTGGATTAGAATAAGCCTAGGGAGGACGAAAATGACCTAAATGTTCAACCAATGACACAAAATCACTTATTGGATGCACAAGATTGGTTACAAATCCTATTTGGATTAGAATAAGCCTAGGGAGGACGAAAATGACCTAAATGTGCAACCAATGACACAAAATCAATTATTGGATTCCCAAGATTGGTTAAAAACCTGAATTGGATTAGAATAAGCCTAGGGAGGACGAAAATGACCTAAATGTTCAACCAATGACACAAAATCACTTATAAGATGCACAAGATTGGTTAAAAACCCTAATTGGATTCGAATAAGCCTAGCGACGACGAAAATGACCTAAATGTTCAACCAATGACACAAAATAACTTATTGGATGTACAAGATTGGTTAAAAACCCTAATTGGATTAGAATAAGCCTAGGGAGGACGAAAATGACCTAAATGTTCAACCAATGACACAAAATCACTTATTGGATGCACAAGATTGGTTAAAAACCCAAATTGGATTAGAATAAGTCAAAGAATGACGAAAATGACCTAAATGTTCAACCCATGACACAAACGCACTTATTGGATGCACAAGATTGGTTAAAAACCCTAATTGGATTAGAATAAGCCTAGGGAGGACGAAAATGACCTAAATGTTCAACCAATGACACAAAATCACTTATTGGATGCACAAGATTGGTTAAAAACCCTAATTGGATTAGAATAAGTCGAAGGATGACGAAAATGACCTAAATGTTCAACCAATGACACAAATGCACTTATTTTATGCACAAGATTGGTTAAAAACCCTAATTGGATTAGAATAAGCCTTGGGAGGATGAAAATGACCTTAATGTTCAACCAATGACACAAAATCACATATTGGATGTACAAGATTGGTTAAAAACCCTAATTGGATTAGAATAAGCCTAGGGAGGACGAAAATGACCTAAATGTTCAACCAATGACACAAAATCAGTTATTGGATGACCAGATTGGTTAAAAACCCTTATTGGATTAAAATAAGTTGAAGGATGACGAAAATGACCTAAATGTTCAACCAATGACACAAACGCACTTATTTTATGCACAAGATTGGTTAAAAACCCTAATTGGATTATAATAAGCCTAGGGAGGACGAAAACGACCCAAATGTTCAACCAATGACACAAAATCAAATATTGGATGCCCAAGATTGGTTAAAAACCTTAATTGGATTAGAATAAGCTTTGGGAGGACTAAAATGACCTAATGTTCAACCAATGACATAAAATCACTTATTGGATGCACAAGATTGGTTAAAAACCCAAATTGGATTAGAATAAGACTATGGAGGACAAAAATGACCTAAATGTTCAACCAATAACACATAATCATTTATTGGATGCACAAGATTGGTTAAAAACCCTAATTGGGTTTGAATAAGCCTAGGGAGGACCAAAATGAACTAAATGTTCAACCAATGACATAAAATCGCTTATTCGACGCACAAGATTGGTTAAAAACCCTAATTGGATTAGAATAAGCCTAGGGAGGACGAAAATGACCTAAATGTTCAACCAATGACACAAAATCACTTATTGGATGCACAAGATTGGTTAAAAACCCTAATTGGATTATAATAAGCCTAGGGAGGACGAAAATGACCTAAATGTTAATCCAATGACACAAATACTCTTATTGCATGCACAAGATTGGTTAAAAACCCTAATTGGATTAGAATAAGACTAGGGAGGACAAAATTGACCTAAATGTTCAACCAATGACACAAAATCACTTATTGGTTGCACAAGATTGGTTAAAAACCCTAATTGGATAAGAATAAGCCTATAGAGGACGAAAATGACCTAAATGTGAATCCAATGACACAAACGCTCTTATTGGATGCACAGGATTGGTTAAGAACCCTAATTGGATTAGAATAAGCCTAGGGAGGACGAAAATGACCTAAAAGTTCAACCAATGACACAAATGCATTTATTGGATGCACAAGATTGGTTAAAAACCCCAATTGGATTAGAATAATAAGCCTAGGGAGGACGAAAATGACCTAAATGTTCAACCAATGACACAAAATCACTTATTGGTTGCACAAGATTGGTTAAAAACCCTAATTGGATTATAATAAGCTTAGGGAGGACGAAAATGACCTAAATGTTAATCCAATGACACAAATGCTCTTATTGGATGCACAAGATTGGTTAAAAACCATAATTGGATTAGAATAAGCCTAGGGAGGACGAAAATGACCTAAATGTTCAACCAATGACACAAAATCACTTATTGGTTGCACAAGATTGGTTGAAAACCCTAATTGGATTATAATAAGCCTAGGGAGGACGAAAATGACCTAAATGTTAATCCAATGACACAAACGCTCTTATTGGATGCACAGGATTGGTTAAAAACCCTAATTCGATTAGAATAAGCCTAGGGAGGACGAAAATGACCTAAATGTTCAACCAATAACACAACATCACTTATTCGATGCACAAGATTGGTTAAAAACCCTAATTGGATTAGAATTAGTCGAAGGATAACGAAAATGACCGAAATGTTCAACCAATGACACAAATGCATTTATTGGATGCACAAGATTGGTTGAAAACCCTAATTGGATTAGAATAAGCCTAGCGAGGACGAAAATGACCTAAATTTGAATCCAATGACACAAACACTCTTATTGGATGCATAGGATTGGTTAAGAACCCTAATTGGATTAGAATAAGCCTAGGGAGGACGAAAATGACCTAATGTCCAACCAATGACACAAAATCACTTATGGTATGCCCAAGATTGGTTAAAAACCCTAATTGGATTAGAATAAGCCTAAGGAGGACAAAAATGACCTAAATGTTCAACAAATGACACAAAATCACTTATGGGATGCTCAATATTGGTTAAAAACCCTAATTGGATTAGAATAAGCCTAGGGAGGACGAAAATGACCTAAATGTTCAACCAATGACACAAAATCACTTATTGGTTGCACAAGATTGGTTAAAAACCCTAATTGGATAAGAATAAGCCTACGGAGGGCGAAAATGACCTAAATGTGATTCCAATGACACAAACGCTCTTATTGGATGCACAGGATTGGTTAAGAACCCTAATTGGATTAGAATAAGCCTAGGGAGGACGAAAATGACCTAAATGTCCAACCAATGACACAAAATCACTTATGGGATGCACAAGATTGGTTAAAAACCCTAATTGGATTAGAATAAGCCTAGGGAGGACGAAAATGACCTAAATGTTCAACCAATGACACAAAATCACTTATTGGTTGCACAAGATTGGTTGAAAACCCTAATTGGATTATAATAAGCCTAGGGAGGACGAAAATGACCTAAATGTTAATCCAATGACACAAATGCTCTTATTGGATGCACAAGATTGGTTAAAAACCCTAATTGGATTAGAATAAGCCTAGGGAGGACGAAAATGACCTAAATGTTCAACCAATGATACAAAATCACTTATTGGATGCACACGATTGGTTAAAAACTCTAATTGGATTAGAATAAGCCAAGCGAGAACCAAAATGACCTAAATGTTAATCCAATGACACAAACGCTCTTATTGGATGTACAGGATTAATTAAAAACCCTAATTGGATTAGAATAAGCCTAGGGAGGACGAAAATGACCTAAAAGTTCAACCAATGACACAAATACATTTATTGGATGCACAAGATTGGTTAAAAACCCCAATTGGATTAGAATAATAAGCCTAGGGAGGACGAAAATGACCTAAATGTTCAACCAATGACACAAAATCACTTATTGGTTGCACAAGATTGGTTAAAAACCCTAATTGGATTATAATAAGCTTAGGGAGGACGAAAATGACCTAAATGTTAATCCAATGACACAAATGCTCTTATTGGATGCACAAGATTGGTTAAAAACCATAATTGGATTAGAATAAGCCTAGGGAGGACGAAAATGACCTAAATGTTCAACCAATGACACAAAATCACTTATTGGTTGCACAAGATTGGTTGAAAACCCTAATTGGATTATAATAAGCCTAGGGAGGACGAAAATGACCTAAATGTTAATCCAATGACACAAATGCTCTTATTGGATGCACAAGATTGGTTAAAAACCCTAATTGGATTAGAATAAGCCTAGGGAGGACGAAAATGACCTAAATGTTCAACCAATGATACAAAATCACTTATTGGATGCACACGATTGGTTAAAAACTCTAATTGGATTAGAATAAGCCAAGCGAGAACCAAAATGACCTAAATGTTAATCCAATGACACAAACGCTCTTATTGGATGTACAGGATTAATTAAAAACCCTAATTGGATTAGAATAAGCCTAGGGAGGACGAAAATGACCTAAAAGTTCAACCAATGACACAAATGCATTTATTGGATGCACAAGATTGGTTAAAAACCCCAATTGGATTAGAATAATAAGCCTAGGGAGGACAAAAATGACCTAAATGTTCAACCAATGACACAAAATCACTTATTGGTTGCACAAGATTGGTTAAAAACCCTAATTGGATTATAATAAGCTTAGGGAGGACGAAAATGACCTAAATGTTAATCCAATGACACAAATGCTCTTATTGGATGCACAAGATTGGTTAAAAACCCTAATTGGATTAGAATAAGCCTAGGGAGGACGAAAATGACCTAAATGTTCAACCAATGATACAAAATCACTTATTGGATGCACACGATTGGTTAAAAACTCTAATTGGATTAGAATAAGCCAAGCGAGAACCAAAATGACCTAAATGTTAATCCAATGACACAAACGCTCTTATTGGATGTACAGGATTAATTAAAAACCCTAATTGGATTAGAATAAGCCTAGGGAGGACGAAAATGACCTAAAAGTTCAACCAATGACACAAATGCATTTATTGGATGCACAAGATTGGTTAAAAACCCCAATTGGATTAGAATAATAAGCCTAGGGAGGACGAAAATGACCTAAATGTTCAACCAATGACACAAAATCACTTATTGGTTGCACAAGATTGGTTAAAAACCCTAATTGGATTATAATAAGCTTAGGGAGGACGAAAATGACCTAAATGTTAATCCAATGACACAAATGCTCTTATTGGATGCACAAGATTGGTTAAAAACCATAATTGGATTAGAATAAGCCTAGGGAGGACGAAAATGACCTAAATGTTCAACCAATGACACAAAATCACTTATTGGTTGCACAAGACTTGTTAAAAACCCTAATTGGATAAGAATAAGCCTACGGAGGACAAAAATGACCTAAATGTGATTCCAATGACACAAACGCTCTTATTGGATGCACAGGATTGGTTAAGAACCCTAATTGGATTAGAATAAGCCTAGGGAGGACGAAAATGACCTAAATGTCCAACCAATGACACAAAATCACTTATGGGAGTTTCAAGATTGGTTAAAAACCCTAATTGGACTAGAATAAGCCTAGGGAGGACGAAAATGACCTAAATGTTCAACCAATGACACAAAATCACTTATTGGATGCACAAGATTGGTTAAAAACCCTAATTGGATTATAATGAGCCTAGGGAGGACGAAAATGACCTAAATGTTAATCGAATGACACAAATGCTCTTATTGGATGCACAAGATTGGTTAAAAACCCTAATTGGATTAGAATAAGCCTAGGGAGGACGAAAATGACCTAAATGTTCAACCAATGACAAAAAATCACTTATGGGATGCACAAGATTGGTTAAAAACCCTAATTGGATTAGAATAAGCCTAGGAAGGACGAAAATGACCTAAATGTTCAACCAATGACACAAAATCACTTATTGGATGCACAAGATTGGTTAAAAACCCTAATTGGATTATAATGAGCCTAGGGAGGACGAAAATGACCTAATTGTTAATCCAATGACACAAACGCTCTTATTGGATGCACAAGATTGGTTAAAAACCCTAATTGGATTAGAATAAGCCTAGGGAGGACGAAAATGACCTAAATGTTCAACCAATGACACAAAATCACTTATTGGATGCACAAGATTGGTTAAAAACCCTAATTGGATTATAATAAGCCTAGGGAGGACGAAAATGACCTAAATGTTAATCCAATGCACAAATACTCTTATTGGATGCACAAGATTGGTTAAAAACCCTAATTGGATTAGAATAAGACTAGGGAGGACAAAATTGACCTAAATGTTCAACCAATGACACAAAATCACTTATTGGTTGCACAAGATTGGTTAAAAACCCTAATTGGAAAAGAATAAGCCTATAGAGGACGAAAATGACCTAAATGTGAATCCAATGACACAAACGCTCTTATTGGATGCACAAGATTGGTTAAGAACCCTAATTGGATTAGAATAAGCCTAGGGAGGACGAAAATGACCTAAAAGTTCAACCAATGACACAAATGCATTTATTGGATGCACAAGATTGGTTAAAAACCCCAATTGGATTAGAATAATAAGCCTAGGGAGGACGAAAATGACCTAAATGTTCAACCAATGACACAAAATCACTTATTGGTTGCACAAGATTGGTTAAAAACCCTAATTGGATTATAATAACCTTAGGGATGACGAAAATGACCTAAATGTTAATCCAATGACACAAATGCTCTTATTGGATGCACAAGATTGGTTAAAAACCATAATTGGATTAGAATAAGCCTAGGGAGGACGAAAATGACCTAAATGTTCAACCAATGACACAAAATCACTTATTGGTTGCACAAGATTGGTTGAAAACCCTAATTGGATTATAATAAGCCTAGGGAGGACGAAAATGACCTAAATGTTAATCCAATGACACAAATGCTCTTATTGGATGCACAAGATTGGTTAAAAACCCTAATTGGATTAGAATAAGCCTAGGGAGGACGAAAATGACCTAAATGTTCAACCAATGACACAAAATCACTTATTGGTTGCACAAGATTGGTTAAAAACCCTAATTGGATAAGAATAAGCCTACGGAGGGCGAAAATGACCTAAATGTGATTCCAATGACACAAACGCTCTTATTGGATGCACAGGATTGGTTAAGAACCCTAATTGGATTAGAATAAGCCTAGGGAGGACGAAAATGACCTAAATGTCCAACCAATGACACAAAATCACTTATGGGATGCACAAGATTGGTTAAAAACCCTAATTGGATTATAATGAGCCTAGGGAGGACGAAAATGACCTAAATGTTAATCCAATGACACAAATGCTCTTATTGGATGCACAAGATTGGTTAAAAACCCTAATTGGATTAGAATAAGCCTAAGGAGGACGAAAATGACCTAAATGTTCAACCAATGACACAAAATCACTTATTGGTTGCACAAGATTGGTTAAAAACCCTAATTGGATAAGAATAAGTCTACAGAGGACGAAAATGGGCTAAATGTGAATCCAATGACACAAACGCTCTTATTGGATGCACAGGATTGGTTAAGAACCCTAATTGGATTAGAATAAGCCTAGGGAGGACGAAAATGACCTAAATGTCCAACCAATGACACAAAATCACTTATGGGATGCACAAGATTGGTTAAAAACCCTAATTGGAATATAATAAGCCTAGGGAGGACGAAAATGACCTAAATGTTCAACCAATGACACAAAATCACTTATTGGATGAACAAGATTGGTTAAAATCCCTAATTGGATTATAATAAGCCTAGGGAGGACGAAAATGACCTAAATGTTAATCCAATGACACAAACGCTCTTATTGGATGCACAGGATTGGTTAAAAACCCTAATTGGATTAGAATAAGCCTAGGGAGGACGAAAATGACCTAAATGTTCAACCAATGACACAACATCACTTATTCGATGCACAAGATTGGTTAAAAACCCTAATTGGATTAGAATTAGTCGAAGGATAACGAAAATGACCGAAATGTTCAACCAATGACACAAATGCATTTATTGGATGCACAAGATTGGTTGAAAACCCTAATTGGATTAGAATAAGCCTAGCGAGGACGAAAATGACCTAAATTTGAATCCAATGACACAAACACTCTTATTGGATGCATAGGATTGGTTAAGAACCCTAATTGGATTAGAATAAGCCTAGGGAGGACGAAAATGACCTAATGTCCAACCAATGACACAAAATCACTTATGGTATGCCCAAGATTGGTTAAAAACCCTAATTGGATTAGAATAAGCCTAAGGAGGACAAAAATGACCTAAATGTTCAACAAATGACACAAAATCACTTATGGGATGCACAATATTGGTTAAAAACCCTAATTGGATTAGAATAAGCCTAGGGAGGACGAAAATGACCTAAATGTTCAACCAATGACACAAATACTCTTATTGGATGCACAAGATTGGTTAAAAACCCTAATTGGATTAGAATAAGCCTAGGGAGGACGAAAATGACCTAAATGTTCAACCAATGACACAAAATCACTTATTGGTTGCACAAGATTGGTTAAAAACCCTAATTGGATAAGAATAAGCCTACGGAGGGCGAAAATAACCTAAATGTGATTCCAATGACACAAACGCTCTTATTGGATGCACAGGATTGGTTAAGAACCCTAATTGGATTAGAATAAGCCTAGGGAGGACGAAAATGACCTAAATGTCCAACCAATGACACAAAATCACTTATGGGATGCACAAGATTGGTTAAAAACCCTAATTGGATTAGAATAAGCCTAGGGAGGACGAAAATGACCTAAATGTTCAACCAATGACACAAAATCACTTATTGGATGCACAAGATTGGTTAAAAACCCTAATTGGCTTATAATGAGCTTAGGGAGGACGAAAATGACCTAAATGTTAATCCAATGACACAAACGCTCTTATTGGATGCACAGGATTGGTTAAAAACCCTAATTGGATTAGAATAAGCCTAGGGAGGACGAAAATGACCTAAATGTTCAACCAATAACACAACATCACTTATTCGATGCACAAGATTGGTTAAAAACCCTAATTGGATTAGAATTAGTCGAAGGATAACGAAAATGACCGAAATGTTCAACCAATGACACAAATGCATTTATTGGATGCACAAGATTGGTTGAAAACCCTAATTGGATTAGAATAAGCCTAGCGAGGACGAAAATGACCTAAATTTGAATCCAATGACACAAACACTCTTATTGGATGCATAGGATTGGTTAAGAACCCTAATTGGATTAGAATAAGCCTAGGGAGGACGAAAATGACCTAATGTCCAACCAATGACACAAAATCACTTATGGTATGCCCAAGATTGGTTAAAAACCCTAATTGGATTAGAATAAGCCTAAGGAGGACAAAAATGACCTAAATGTTCAACAAATGACACAAAATCACTTATGGGATGCTCAATATTGGTTAAAAACCCTAATTGGATTAGAATAAGCCTAGGGAGGACGAAAATGACCTAAATGTTCAACCAATGACACAAAATCACTTATTGGTTGCACAAGATTGGTTAAAAACCCTAATTGGATAAGAATAAGCCTACGGAGGGCGAAAATAACCTAAATGTGATTCCAATGACACAAACACTCTTATTGGATGCACAGGATTGGTTAAGAACCCTAATTGGATTAGAATAAGCCTAGGGAGGACGAAAATGACCTAAATGTCCAACCAATGACACAAAATCACTTATGGGATGCACAAGATTGGTTAAAAACCCTAATTGGATTAGAATAAGCCTAGGGAGGACGAAAATGACCTAAATGTTCAACCAATGACACAAAATCACTTATTGGATGCACAAGATTGGTTAAAAACCCTAATTGGATTATAATAAGCCTAGGGAAGACGAAAATGACCTAAATGTTAATCCAATGACACAAATGCTTTTATTGGATGCACAAGATTGGTTAATAACCCTAATTGGATTAGAATAAGACTAGGGAGGCCAAAATTGACCTAAATGTTCAACCAATGACACAAAATCACTTATTGGTTGCACAAGATTGGTTAAAAACCCTAATTGGATAAGAATAAGCCTATAGAGGACGAAAATGACCTAAATGTGAATCCAATGACACAAAATCACTTATTGGTTGCACAAGATTGGTTAAGAACCCTAATTGGATTAGAATAAGCCTAGGGAGGACGAAAATGACCTAAATGTCCAACCAATGACACAAAATCACTTATGGGAGTTTCAAGATTGGTTAAAAACCCTAATTGGACTAGAATAAGCCTAGGGAGGACGAAAATGACCTAAATGTTCAACCAATGACACAAAATCACTTATTGGATGCACAAGATTGGTTAAAAACCCTAATTGGATTATAATGAGCCTAGGGAGGACGAAAATGACCTAAATGTTAATCGAATGACACAAATGCTCTTATTGGATGCACAAGATTGGTTAAAAACCCTAATTGGATTAGAATAAGCCTAGGGAGGACGAAAATGACCTAAATGTTCAACCAATGACAAAAAATCACTTATGGGATGCACAAGATTGGTTAAAAACCCTAATTGGATTAGAATAAGCCTAGGAAGGACGAAAATGACCTAAATGTTCAACCAATGACACAAAATCACTTATTGGATGCACAAGATTGGTTAAAAACCCTAATTGGATTATAATGAGCCTAGGGAGGACGAAAATGACCTAAATGTTAATCCAATGACACAAACGCTCTTATTGGATGCACAGGATTGGTTAAAAACCCTAATTGGATTAGAATAAGCCTAGGGAGGACGAAAATGACCTAAATGTTCAACCAATGACACAACATCACTTATTCGATGCACAAGATTGGTTAAAACCCTTATTGGATTAGAATTAGTCGAAGGATAACGAAAATGACCGAAATGTTCAACCAATGACACAAATGCATTTATTGGATACACAAGATTGGTTAAGAACTCTAATTGGATTAGAATAAGCATAGGCAGGACGAAAATGACCTAAATGTCCGACCAATGACACAAAATCACTTATGGGATGCGCAAGATTGGTTAAAAACCCTAATTGGATTAGAATAGGCCTAGGGAGGACGAAAATGACCTAAATGTTCAACCAATGACACAAAATCAATTATTGGATGCACAAGATTGGTTAAAAACCCTAATTGGATTATAATGAGCCTAGGGAGGACGAAAATGACCTAAATGTGATTCCAATGACACAAACGCTCTTATTGGATGCACAGGATTGGTTAAGAACCCTAATTGGATTAGAATAAGCCTAGGGAGGACAAAAATGACCAAAATGTACAACCAATGAAACAAAATCACTTATTGGTTGCACAAGATTGGTTAAAAACCCTAATTGGATTATAATAAGCCTAGGGAAGACGAAAATGACCTAAATGTTAATCCAATGACACAAATGCTTTTATTGGATGCACAAGATTAGTTAATAACCCTAATTGGATTAGAATAAGACTAGGGAGGACAAAATTGACCTAAATGTTCAACCAATGACACAAAATCACTTATTGGTTGCACAAGATTGGTTAAAAACCCTAATTGGATAAGAATAAGCCTATAGAGGACGAAAATGACCTAAATGTGAATCCAATGACACAAACGCTCTTATTGGATGCACAGGATTGGTTAAGAACCCTAATTGGATTAGAATAAGCCTAGGGAGGACGAAAATGACCTAAATGTCCAACCAATGACACAAAATCACTTATGGGATGCACAAGATTGGTTAAAGACCCTAATTGGATTAGAATAAGCCTAGGGAGGACGAAAATGACCTAAATGTTCAACCAATGACACAAAATCACTTATTGGATGCACAAGATTGGTTAAAAACCCTAATTGGATTAGAATAAGCCTAGGGAAGACGAAAATGACCTAAATG
Organism: Cicer yamashitae; assembly: GCA_037974755.1. Classification (NCBI taxonomy): domain Eukaryota; kingdom Viridiplantae; phylum Streptophyta; class Magnoliopsida; order Fabales; family Fabaceae; genus Cicer; species Cicer yamashitae. The sequence goes on from JBBPBQ010000004.1 coordinate 26,553,888, forward strand.
TGCAACCAATGACACAAAATCACATATTGGATGCACAAGATTGGTTAAAAACCCTAATTGGATTAGAATAAGCCTAGGGAGGACGAAAATGACCTAAATGTGCAACCAATGACACAAAATCACATATTGGATGCACAAGATTGGTTAAAAACCCTAATTGGATTACAATAAGCCTAGCGAGGACGAAAATGACCTAATTGGATCACCAATGACAGAAAATGACACAAAATCACATATTGGATCCATAAGATTGGTCAAAAACCCTAATTGGATTAGAATAAGCCTAGCGAGGACGAAAATGACCTAATTGGATTACCAATGACACAAAATCACTTATTATATGCACAAGATTGGTTAAAAACCCTAATTGGATTAGAATAAGCCTAGGGAGGACGAAAATGACATAAATGTGCAACCAATGACACAAAATCACATATTGGATGCACAAGATTGGTTAAAAACCCTAATTGGATTAGAATAAGCCTAGGGAGGACGAAAATGACCTAAATGTTCAACCAATGACACAAAATCACTTATTGGTTGCACAAGATTGGTTAAAAACCCTAATTGGATAAGAATAAGCCTACGGAGGGCGAAAATGACCTAAATGTGATTCCAATGACACAAACGCTCTTATTGGATGCACAGGATTGGTTAAGAACCCTAATTGGATTAGAATAAGCCTAGGGAGGACGAAAATGACCTAAATGTCCAACCAATGACACAAAATCACTTATGGGATGCACAAGATTGGTTAAAAACCCTAATTGGATTAGAATAAGTCTAGGGAGGACGAAAATGACCTAAATGTTCAACCAATGACACAAAATCACTTATTGGTTGCACAAGATTGGTTGAAAACCCTAATTGGATTATAATAAGCCTAGGGAGGACGAAAATGACCTAAATGTTAATCCAATGACACAAATGCTCTTATTGGATGCACAAGATTGGTTAAAAACCCTAATTGGATTAGAATAAGCCTAGGGAGGACGAAAATGACCTAAATGTTCAACAAATGACACAAAATCACTTATGGGATGCTCAATATTGGTTAAAAACCCTAATTGGATTAGAATAAGCCTAGGGAGGACGAAAATGACCTAAATGTTCAACCAATGACACAAAATCACTTATTGGTTGCACAAGATTGGTTAAAAACCCTAATTGGATAAGAATAAGCCTACGGAGGACGAAAATGACCTAAATGTTAATCCAATGACACAAACGCTCTTATTGGATGCACAGGATTGGTTAAAAACCCTATTTGGATTAGAATAAGCCTAGGGAGGACGAAAATGACCTAAATGTTCAACCAATCACACAAAATCACTTATTGGATGCACACGATTGGTTAAAAACCCTAATTTGATTAGAATAAGCCTAAGGAGGACGAAAATGACCTAAATGTTAATCCAATGACACAAACGCTCTTATTGGATGCACAGGATTGGTTAAAAACCCTAATTGGATTAGAATAAGCCTAGGGAGGACGAAAATGACCTAAATGTTCAACCAATGACACAACATCACTTATTCGATGCACAAGATTGGTTAAAAACCCTAATTGGATTAGAATTAGTTGAAGGATAACGAAAATGACCGAAATGTTCAACCAATGACACAAATGCATTTATTGGATACACAAGATTGGTTGAAAACCCTAATTGGATTGGATTAAGCCTAGCGAGCACGAAAATGACCTAAATGTGAATCCAATGACACAAACACTCTTATTGGATGCACAAGATTGGTTAAGAACCCTAATTGGATTAGAATAAGCCTAGGGAGGACGAAAATGACCTAAATGTCCAACCAATGACACAAAATCACTTATGGGATGCACAAGATTGGTTAAAAACCCTAATTGTATTAGAATAAGCCTAAGGAGGACGAAAATAACCTAAATGTTCAACCAATGACACAAAATCACTTATGGGATGCACAAGATTGGTTAAAAACCCTAATTGGATTAGAATAAGCCTAGGGAGGACGAAAATGACCTAAATGTTCAACCAATGACACAAAATCACTTATTGGATGCACAAGATTGGTTAAAAACCCTAATTGGATTATAATAAGCCTAGGGAGGACGAAAATGACCTAAATGTTAATCCAATGCACAAATACTCTTATTGGATGCACAAGATTGGTTAAAAACCCTAATTGGATTAGAATAAGACTAGGGAGGACAAAATTGACCTAAATGTTCAACCAATGACACAAAATCACTTATTGGTTGCACAAGATTGGTTAAAAACCCTAATTGGATAAGAATAAGCCTATAGAGGACGAAAATGACCTAAATGTGAATCCAATGACACAAACGCTCTTATTGGATGCACAGGATTGGTTAAGAACCCTAATTGGATTAGAATAAGCCTAGGGAGGACGAAAATGACCTAAATGTCCAACCAATGACACAAAATCACTTATGGGATGCACAAGATTGGTTAAAGACCCTAATTGGATTAGAATAAGCCTAGGGAGGACGAAAATGACCTAAATGTTCAACCAATGACACAAAATCAATTATTGGATGCACAAGATTGGTTAAAAACCCTAATTGGATTATAATGAGCCTAGGGAGGACGAAAATGACCTAAATGTGATTCCAATGACACAAACGCTCTTATTGGATGCACAGGATTGGTTAAGAACCCTAATTGGATTAGAATAAGCCTAGGGAGGACAAAAATGACCAAAATGTACAACCAATGAAACAAAATCACTTATGGGATGCACAAGATTGGTTAAAAACCCTAATTGGATTAGAATAAGCCTAGGGAGGACGAAAATGACCTAAATGATCAACCAATGACACAAAATCACTTATTGGATGCACAAGATTGGTTAAAAACCCTAATTGGATTATAATAAGCCTAGGGAGGACGAAAATGACCTAAATGTTCAACCAATGACACAAAATCACTTATGGGATGCATAAGATTGGTTAAAAACCCTAATTTGATTAGAATAAGGCGAAGGAGGACGAAAATGACCTAAATGTTCTACCAATGACACAAAATCACTTATGGGATGCACAAGATTGGTTAAAAACCCTAATTGGATTAGAATAAGCCTAGGGAGGACGAAAATGACCTAAATGTTCAACCAATGACACAAAATCACTTATTGGATGCACAAGATTGGTTAAAAACCCTAATTGGATTAGAATAAGCCTAGGTTGGACGAAAATGACCTAAATGTTTAACCAATGACACAAAATCACTTATTGGATTGACAAGATTGGTTAAAAACCCTAATTGGATTAGAATAAATCGAAGGATGACGAAAATGACCTAAATGTTCAACCAATGACAAAAAATCACATATTGGATGCACAAGATTGGTTAATAACCCTAATTGGATTAGAATAAACCTAGGGAGGACGAAAATGACCTAAATGTTTAACCAATGACACAAAATCACTTATTGGATGCACAAGATTTTTTAAAAACCCTAATTGGATTTGAATAAGCCTAGGGAGGACAAAAATGTCCTAAATGTTAACTTGATGACACAAAATTACCTATTGGATGCCCGAGATTGGTTAAAAACCCTAATTGGATTAGAATAAGCCTAGGGAGGACGAAAATGACCTAAATGTTAAACCAATGACACAAAATCACTTATTGGATGCACAAGATTGGTTAAAAACCCTAATTGGATTAGAATAAGCCTAGGGAGGACGAAAATGACCTAAATGTTCAACCAATGACACAAAATCACTTATTGGATGAACAAGATTGGTTAAAAACCCTAATTGGATTATAATAAGCCTAGGGAGGACGAAAATGACCTAAATGTTAATCCAATGACACAAACGCTCTTATTGGATGCACAGGATAGGTTAAAAACCCTAATTGGATTAGAATAAGCCTAGGGAGGACGAAAATGACCTAAATGTTCAACCAATGACACAACATCACTTATTCGATGCACAAGATTGGTTAAAACCCTTATTGGATTAGAATA
>JBBPBQ010000004.1:26558549-26592943 GCA_037974755.1 Cicer yamashitae
CTAATTGGATTATAATGAGCCTAGGGAGGACGAAAATGACCTAAATGTTAATCCAATGACACAAACGCTCTTATTGGATGCACAGGATTGGTTAAAAACCCTAATTGGATTAGAATAAGCCTAGGGAGGACGAAAATGACCTAAATGTTCAACCAATGACACAACATCACTTATTCGATGCACAAGATTGGTTAAAACCCTTATTGGATTAGAATTAGTCGAAGGATAACGAAAATGACCGAAATGTTCAACCAATGACACAAATGCATTTATTGGATGCACAAGATTGGTTAAAAACCCTAATTGGATTAGAATAAGCATAGGCAGGACGAAAATTACCTAAATGTCCAACCAATGACACAAAATCACTTATGGGATGCGCAAGATTGGTTAAACACCCTAATTGGATTAGAATAAGCCTAGGGAGGACGAAAATGACCTAAATGTTCAACCAATGACACAAAATCAATTATTGGATGCACAAGATTGGTTAAAAACCCTAATTGGATTATAATGAGCCTAGGGAGGACGAAAATGACCTAAATGTGATTCCAATGACACAAACGCTCTTATTGGATGCACAGGATTGGTTAAGAACCCTAATTGGATTAGAATAAGCCTAGGGAGGACAAAAATGACCAAAATGTACAAACAATGAAACAAAATCACTTATTGGTTGCACAAGATTGGTTAAAAACCCTAATTGGATTAGAATAAGCCTAGGGAGGACGAAAATGACCTAAATGTTCAACCAATGACACAAAATCACTTATTGGTTGCACAAGATTGGTTAAAAACCCTAATTGGATAAGAATAAGCCTATAGAGGACGAAAATGACCTAAATGTGAATCCAATGACACAAACGCTCTTATTGGATGCACAGGATTGGTTAAGAACCCTAATTGGATTAGAATAAGCCTAGGGAGGACGAAAATGACCTAAATGTCCAACCAATGACACAAAATCACTTATGGGATGCACAAGATTGGTTAAAGACCCTAATTGGATTAGAATAAGCCTAGGGAGGACGAAAATGACCTAAATGTTCAACCAATGACACAAAATCAATTATTGGATGCACAAGATTGGTTAAAAACCCTAATTGGATTATAATGAGCCTAGGGAGGACGAAAATGACCTAAATGTGATTCCAATGACACAAACGCTCTTATTGGATGCACAGGATTGGTTAAGAACCCTAATTGGATTAGAATAAGCCTAGGGAGGACAAAAATGACCAAAATGTACAACCAATGAAACAAAATCACTTATGGGATGCACAAGATTGGTTAAAAACCCTAATTGGATTAGAATAAGCCTAGGGAGGACGAAAATGACCTAAATGATCAACCAATGACACAAAATCACTTATTGGATGCACAAGATTGGTTAAAAACCCTAATTGGATTATAATAAGCCTAGGGAGGACGAAAATGACCTAAATGTTCAACCAATGACACAAAATCACTTATGGGATGCATAAGATTGGTTAAAAACCCTAATTTGATTAGAATAAGGCGAAGGAGGACGAAAATGACCTAAATGTTCTACCAATGACACAAAATCACTTATGGGATGCACAAGATTGGTTAAAAACCCTAATTGGATTAGAATAAGCCTAGGGAGGACGAAAATGACCTAAATGTTCAACCAATGACACAAAATCACTTATTGGATGCACAAGATTGGTTAAAAACCCTAATTGGATTAGAATAAGTCGAAGGATGATGAAAATGACCTAAATGTTCAACCAATGACATAAAATCACTTATTGGATGCACAAGATTGGTTAAAAACCCTAATTGGATTAGAATAAGTCGAAGGAGGACAAAAAAGACCTAAATGTTCAATCAATGACACAAAATCACTTATTGGATGCACAAGATTGGTTAAAAACCCTAATTGGATTAGAATAAGCCGAAGGAGGACGAAAATGACCTAAATGTTCAACCAATGACACAAAATCACTTATTGGATGCACAAGATTGGTTAAAAACCCTAATTGGATTATAATGAGCCTAGGGAGGATGAAAATGACCTAAATGTTCAACCAATGACACAAAATCACTTATTGGATGAACAAGATTGGTTAAAAACCCTAATTGGATTATAATAAGCCTAGGGAGGACGAAAATGACCTAAATGTTAATCCAATGACACAAACGCTCTTATTGGATGCACAGGATATGTTAAAAACCCTAATTGGATTAGAATAAGCCTAGGGAGGACGAAACTGACCTAAATGTTCAACCAATGACACAACATCACTTATTCGATGCACAAGATTGGTTAAAACCCTTATTGGATTACAATAAGCCTAGGGAGGACGAAAATGACCTAAATGATCAACCAATGACACAAATGCATTTATTGGATGCACAAGATTGGTTAAAAACCCTAATTGGATTAGAACAAGCCTAGGGAGGACGAAAATGACCTAAATGTTAATCCAATGACACAAAATCACTTATGGGATGCACAAGATTGGTTAAAAACCCTAATTTGATTAGAGTAAGCCGAAGGAGGACGAAAATGACCTAAATGTTCAACCAATGACACAAAATCACTTATTGGATGCACAAGATTGGTTAAAAACTCTAATTGGATTAGAATACGCCTAGGGAGGACGAAAATGACCTAAATGTTCAACCAATGACACAAAATCACTTATTGGTTGCACAAGATTGGTTAAAAACCCTAATTGGATAAGAATAAGCCTACGGAGGACGAAAATGACCTAAATGTGATTCCAATGACACAAACGCTCTTATTGGATGCACAGGATTGGTTAAGAACCCTAATTGGATTAGAATAAGCCTTGGGAGGACAAAAATGACCAAAATGTACAACCAATGAAACAAAATCACTTATGGGATGCACAAGATTGGTTAAAAACCCTAATTGGATTAGAATAAGCCTAGGGAGGACAAAAATGACCTAAATGATCAACCAATGACACAAAATCACTTATTGGATGCACAAGATTGGTTAAAAACCCTAATTGGATTATAATAAGCCTAGGGAGGACGAAAATGACCTAAATGTTAATCCAATGACACAAATGCTCTTATTGGATGAACAACATTGGTTAAAAACCCTAATTGGATTAGAATAAGCCTAGGGAGGACGAAAAGGACCTAAATGTTCAACCAATGACACAAAATCACTTATTGGTTGCACAAGATTGGTTAAAAACCCTAATTGGATAAGAATAAGCCTAAAGAGGACGAAAATGTCCTAAATGTGAATCCAATGACACAAACGCTCTTATTGGATGCACAGGATTGGTTAAGAACCCTAATTGGATTAGGATAAGCCTAGGGAGGACGAAAATGACCTAAATGTCCAACCAATGACACAAAATCACTTATGGGATGCATAAGATTGGTTAACAACCCTAATTGGATTAGAATAAGCCTAGGGAGGACGAAAATGACCTAAATATTCAACCAATGACACAAAATCACTTATGGGATGCATAAGATTGGTTAAAAACCCTAATTTGATTAGAATAAGCCGAAGGAGGACGAAAATGACCTAAATGTTCAACCAATGACACAAAATCACTTATTGGATGCACAAGATTGGTTAAAAACCCTAATTGGATTATAATGAGCCTAGGGAGGATGAAAATGACCTAAATGTTCAACCAATGACACAAAATCACTTATTGGATGAACAAGATTGGTTAAAAACCCTAATTGGATTATAATAAGCCTAGGGAGGACGAAAATGACCTAAATGTTAATCCAATGACACAAACGCTCTTATTGGTTGCACAGGATAGGTTAAAAACCCTAATTGGATTAGAATAAGCCTAGGGAGGACGAAACTGACCTAAATGTTCAACCAATGACACAACATCACTTATTCGATGCACAAGATTGGTTAAAACCCTTATTGGATTACAATAAGCCTAGGGAGGACGAAAATGACCTAAATGATCAACCAATGACACAAATGCATTTATTGGATGCACAAGATTGGTTAAAAACCCTAATTGGATTAGAACAAGCCTAGGGAGGACGAAAATGACCTAAATGTTAATCCAATGACACAAAATCACTTATGGGATGCACAAGATTCGTTAAAAACCCTAATTTGATTAGAATAAGCCGAAGGAGGACGAAAATGACCTAAATGTTCAACCAATGACACAAAATCACTTATTGGATGCACAAGATTGGTTAAAAACTCTAATTGGATTAGAATACGCCTAGGGAGGACGAAAATGACCTAAATGTTCAACCAATGACACAAAATCACTTATTGGTTGCACAAGATTGGTTAAAAACCCTAATTGGATAAGAATAAGCCTACGGAGGACGAAAATGACCTAAATGTGATTCCAATGACACAAACGCTCTTATTGGATGCACAGGATTGGTTAAGAACCCTAATTGGATTAGAATAAGCCTTGGGAGGACAAAAATGACCAAAATGTACAACCAATGAAACAAAATCACTTATGGGATGCACAAGATTGGTTAAAAACCCTAATTGGATTAGAATAAGCCTAGGGAGGACAAAAATGACCTAAATGATCAACCAATGACACAAAATCACTTATTGGATGCACAAGATTGGTTAAAAACCCTAATTGGATTATAATAAGCCTAGGGAGGACGAAAATGACCTAAATGTTAATCCAATGACACAAATGCTCTTATTGGATGAACAACATTGGTTAAAAACCCTAATTGGATTAGAATAAGCCTAGGGAGGACGAAAAGGACCTAAATGTTCAACCAATGACACAAAATCACTTATTGGTTGCACAAGATTGGTTAAAAACCCTAATTGGATAAGAATAAGCCTAAAGAGGACGAAAATGACCTAAATGTGAATCCAATGACACAAACGCTCTTATTGGATGCACAGGATTGGTTAAGAACCCTAATTGGATTAGGATAAGCCTAGGGAGGACGAAAATGACCTAAATGTCCAACCAATGACACAAAATCACTTATGGGATGCATAAGATTGGTTAAAAACCCTAATTGGATTAGAATAAGCCTAGGGAGGACGAAAATGACCTAAATATTCAACCAATGACACAAAATCACTTATGGGATGCATAAGATTGGTTAAAAACCCTAATTTGATTAGAATAAGCCGAAGGAGGACGAAAATGACCTAAATGTTCAACCAATGACACAAAATCACTTATTGGATGCACAAGATTGGTTAAAAACTCTAATTGGATTAGAATACGCCTAGGGAGGACGAAAATGACCTAAATGTTCAACCAATGACACAAAATCACTTATTGGTTGCACAAGATTGGTTAAAAACCCTAATTGGATAAGAATAAGCCTAAAGAGGACGAAAATGACCTAAATGTGAATCCAATGACACAAACGCTCTTATTGGATGCACAGGATTGGTTAAGAACCCTAATTGGATTAGAATAAGCCTAGGGAGGACGAAAATGACCTAAATGTCCAACCAATGACACAAAATCACTTATGGGATGCACAAGATTGGTTAAAAACCCTAATTGGATTAGAATAAACCTAGGGAGGACGAAAATGACCTAAATGTTCAACCAATGACACAAAATCACTTATTGGATGAACAAGATTGGTTAAAAACCCTAATTGGATTATAATAAGCCTAGGGAGGACGAAAATGACCTAAATGTTAATCCAATGACACAAACGCTCTTATTGGATGCACAGGATTGGTTAAAAAACCTAATTGGATTAGAATAAGCCTAGGGAGGACGAAAATGACCTAAATGTTCCACCAATGACACAACATCACTTATTCGATGCACAAGATTGGTTAAAACCCTTATTGGATTAGAATTAGTCGAAGGATAACGAAAATGACCGAAATGTTCAACCAATGACACAAATGCATTTATTGGATGCACAAGATTGGTTAAAAACCCTAATCGGATTAGAATAAGCCTAGGGAGGACGAAAATGACCTAACTGTTCAACCAATGACACAAAATCACTTATTGGATGCACAAGATTGATTAAAAACCTTAATTGGATTATAATAAGCCTAGGGAGGACGAAAATGACCTAAATGTTCAACCAATGACACAAAATCACTTATTGGTTGCACAAGATTGGTTAAAAACCCTAATTGGATAAGAATAAGCCTACAGAGGACGAAAATGGGCTAAATGTGAATCCAATGACACAAACGCTCTTATTGGATGCACAGGATTGGTTAAGAACCCTAATTGGATTAGAATAAGCCTAGGGAGGACGAAAATGACCTAAATGTCCAACCAATGACACAAAATCACTTATGGGATGCACAAGATTGGTTAAAAACCCTAATTGGATTAGAATAAGCCTAGGGAGGACGAAAATGACCTAAATGTTCAACCAATGACACAAAATCACTTATTGGATGCACAAGATTGGTTAAAAACCCTAATTGGATTAGCATAAGCCAAGGGAGGACGAAAATGACCTAAATGTTCAACCAATGACACAAAATCACTTATTGGATGCACAAGATTGGTTAAAAACCCTAACTGGATTAGAATAAGCCAAGGGAGGACAAAAATGACTTAAATGTTCAACCAAATACACAAAATAACTTATTGCATGCACAAACTTGGTTAAAATCCGTAATTTGATTAGAATAAGCCTAGGGACGACGAAAATGACCAAAATATTCAACCAATGACACAAAATCACTTCTTGGATGCACAAGATTAGTTAAAGACCCTAATTGGATTAGAATAAGCCTAGGGAGGACAAAAATGACCTAAATGTTCAACCAATGACACAAAATCACTTATTGGATGCACACGATTGGTTAAAAACCCTAATTGGATCAGAATTAGTCGATGGATGACGAAAATGACCGAAATGTTCAACCAATGACACAAATGCATTTATTGGATGCACATGATTGGTTAAGAACCCTAATTGGATTAGAATAAGCCTAGGGAGGACGAAAATGACCTAAATGCCCAACCAATGACACAAAATCACTTATGGGATGCACAAGTTTGGTTAAAAACCCTAATTGGATTAGAATAAGCGTAGGGAGGACGAAAATGACCTAAATGTTCAACCAATGACACAAAATCACTTATTGGATGCACTAGATTAGTTAAAAACCCTAATTGGATTAGAATAAGCAAAGGGAGGACGAAAATGACCTAAATGTTCAACCAATGACACAAAATCACTTTTTGGATGCACAAGATTGGTTAAAAACCCTAATTGGATTAGAATAAGCCTAGGGAGGACGAAAATGCTCTAAATGTTAATCCAATGACACAAACGCTCTTATTGGATGCAAAAGATTGGTTAAAAAGCCTAATTGGATTAGAATAAGCATAGGGAGGACGAAAATGACCTAAATGTTCAACCAATGACACAACATCACTTATTCGATGCACAAGATTGGTTAAAAACCCTAATTGGATTAGAATTAGTCGAAGGATGACGAAAATGACCGAAATGTTCAACCAATGAAACAAATGCATTTATTGGATGCACATGATTGGTTAAAAACCCTAATTGGATTAGAATAAGCCTAGGGAGGACGAAAATGACCTAAATGTTCAACCAATGACACAAAATCACTTATTGGTTGCACAAGATTGGTTAAAAACCCTAATTGGATAAGAATAAGCCTACGGAGGACGAAAATGACCTAAATGTGAATCCAATGACACAAACGCTCTTATTGGATGCACAGGATTGGTTAAGAACCCTAATTGGATTAGAATAAGCCTAGGGAGGACGAAAATGACCTAAATGTTCAACCAATCACACAAAAACACTTATTGGATGCACACGATTGGTTAAAAACCCTAATTTGATTAGAATAAGCCTAAGGAGGACGAAAATGACCTAAATGTTAATCCAATGACACAAACGCTCTTATTGGATGCACAGGATTGGTTAAAAACCCTAATTGGATTAGAATAAGCCTAGGGAGGACGAAAATGACCTAAATGTTCAACCAATGACACAACATCACTTATTCGATGCACAAGATTGGTTAAAAACCCTAATTGGATTAGAATTAGTCGAAGGATAACGAAAATGACCGAAATGTTCAACCAATGACACAAATGCATTTATTGGATGCACAAGATTGGTTGAAAACCCTAATTGGATTAGAATAAGCCTAGCGAGGACGAAAATGACCTAAATTTGAATCCAATGACACAAACACTCTTATTGGATGCATAGGATTGGTTAAGAACCCTAATTGGATTAGAATAAGCCTAGGGAGGACGAAAATGACCTAATGTCCAACCAATGACACAAAATCACTTATGGTATGCCCAAGATTGGTTAAAAACCCTAATTGGATTAGAATAAGCCTAAGGAGGACAAAAATGACCTAAATGTTCAACAAATGACACAAAATCACTTATGGGATGCTCAATATTGGTTAAAAACCCTAATTGGATTAGAATAAGCCTAGGGAGGACGAAAATGACCTAAATGTTCAACCAATGACACAAAATCACTTATTGGTTGCACAAGATTGGTTAAAAACCCTAATTGGATAAGAATAAGCCTACGGAGGGCGAAAATAACCTAAATGTGATTCCAATGACACAAACACTCTTATTGGATGCACAGGATTGGTTAAGAACCCTAATTGGATTAGAATAAGCCTAGGGAGGACGAAAATGACCTAAATGTCCAACCAATGACACAAAATCACTTATGGGATGCACAAGATTGGTTAAAAACCCTAATTGGATTAGAATAAGCCTAGGGAGGACGAAAATGACCTAAATGTTCAACCAATGACACAAAATCACTTATTGGATGCACAAGATTGGTTAAAAACCCTAATTGGATTATAATAAGCCTAGGGAAGACGAAAATGACCTAAATGTTAATCCAATGACACAAATGCTTTTATTGGATGCACAAGATTAGTTAATAACCCTAATTGGATTAGAATAAGACTAGGGAGGACAAAATTGACCTAAATGTTCAACCAATGACACAAAATCACTTATTGGTTGCACAAGATTGGTTAAAAACCCTAATTGGATAAGAATAAGCCTATAGAGGACGAAAATGACCTAAATGTGAATCCAATGACACAAACGCTCTTATTGGATGCACAGGATTGGTTAAGAACCCTAATTGGATTAGAATAAGCCTAGGGAGGACGAAAATGACCTAAATGTCCAACCAATGACACAAAATCACTTATGGGATGCACAAGATTGGTTAAAGACCCTAATTGGATTAGAATAAGCCTAGGGAGGACGAAAATGACCTAAATGTTCAACCAATGACACAAAATCACTTATTGGATGCACAAGATTGGGTAAAAACCCTAATTGGATTATAATAAGCCTAGGGAGGACGAAAATGACCTAAATGTTAATCCAATGACACAAATACTCTTATTGGATGCACAAGATTGGTTAAAAACCCTAATTGGATTAGAATAAGACTAGGGAGGACAAAATTGACCTAAATGTTCAACCAATGACACAAAATCACTTATTGGTTGCACAAGATTGGTTAAAAACCCTAATTGGATAAGAATAAGCCTATAGAGGACGAAAATAACCTAAATGTGAATCCAATGACACAAACGCTTTTATTGGATGCACAGGATTGGTTAAGAACCCTAATTGGATTAGAATAAGCCTAAGGAGGACGAAAATGACCTAAATGTCCAACCAATGACACAAAATCACTTATGGGATGCACAAGATTGGTTAAAAACCCTAATTAGATTAGAATAAGCCTAGGGAGGACGAAAATGACCTAAATGTTCAACCAATGACACAAAATCACTTATTGGATGCACAAGATTGGTTAAAAACCCTAATTGGATTATAATGAGCCTAGGGAGGACGAAAATGACCTAAATGTTAATCCAATGACACAAACGCTCTTATTGGATGCACAGGATTGGTTAAAAACCCTAATTGGATTAGAATAAGCCTAGGGAGGACGAAAATGACCTAAATGTTCAACCAATGACACAACATCACTTATTCGATGCACAAGATTGGTTAAAACCCTTATTGGATTAGAATTAGTCGAAGGATAACGAAAATGACCGAAATGTTCAACCAATGACACAAATGCATTTATTGGATGCACAAGATTGGTTAAGAACTCTAATTGGATTAGAATAAGCATAGGCAGGACGAAAATGACCTAAATGTCCGACCAATGACACAAAATCACTTATGGGATGCGCAAGATTGGTTAAAAACCCTAATTGGATTAGAATAAGCCTAGGGAGGACGAAAATGACCTAAATGTTCAACCAATGACTCAAAATCAATTATTGGATGCACAAGATTGGTTAAAAACCCTAATTGGATTATAATGAGCCTAGGGAGGACGAAAATGACCTAAATGTTAATCCAATGACACAAATGCTCTTATTGGATGCACAAGATTGGTTAAAAACCCTAATTGGATTAGAATAAGCCTAGGGAGGACGAAAATGACCTAAATGTTCAACCAATGATACAAAATCACTTATTGGATGCACACGATTGGTTAAAAACTCTAATTGGATTAGAATAAGCCAAGCGAGAACCAAAATGACCTAAATGTTAATCCAATGACACAAACGCTCTTATTGGATGTACAGGATTAATTAAAAACCCTAATTGGATTAGAATAAGCCTAGGGAGGACGAAAATGACCTAAAAGTTCAACCAATGACACAAATGCATTTATTGGATGCACAAGATTGGTTAAAAACCCCAATTGGATTAGAATAATAAGCCTAGGGAGGACGAAAATGACCTAAATGTTCAACCAATGACACAAAATCACTTATTGGTTGCACAAGATTGGTTGAAAACCCTAATTGGATTATAATAAGCCTAGGGAGGACGAAAATGACCTAAATGTTAATCCAATGACACAAATGCTCTTATTGGATGCACAAGATTGGTTAAAAACCCTAATTGGATTAGAATAAGCCTAGGGAGGACGAAAATGACCTAAATGTTCAACTAATGATACAAAATCACTTATTGGATGCACACGATTGGTTAAAAACTCTAATTGGATTAGAATAAGCCAAGCGAGAACCAAAATGACCTAAATGTTAATCCAATGACACAAACGCTCTTATTGGATGTACAGGATTAATTAAAAACCCTAATTGGATTAGAATAAGCCTAGGGGGGACGAAAATGACCTAAAAGTTCAACCAATGACACAAATGCATTTATTGGATGCACAAGATTGGTTAAAAACCCCAATTGGATTAGAATAATAAGCCTAGGGAGGACGAAAATGACCTAAATGTTCAACCAATGACACAAAATCACTTATTGGTTGCACAAGATTGGTTAAAAACCCTAATTGGATTATAATAAGCTTAGGGAGGACGAAAATGACCTAAATGTTAATCCAATGACACAAATGCTCTTATAGGATGCACAAGATTGGTTAAAAACCATAACTGGATTAGAATAAGCCTAGGGAGGACGAAAATGACCTAAATGTTCAACCAATGACACAAAATCACTTATTGGTTGCACAAGACTGGTTAAAAACCCTAATTGGATAAGAATAAGCCTACGGAGGACGAAAATGACCTAAATGTGATTCCAATGACACAAACGCTCTTATTGGATGCACAGGATTGGTTAAGAACCCTAATTGGATTAGAATAAGCCTAGGGAGGACGAAAATGACCTAAATGTCCAACCAATGACACAAAATCACTAATGGGATGCACAAGATTGGTTAAAAACCCTAATTGGATTAGAATAAGCCTAGGGAGGACGAAAATGACCTAAATGTTCAACCAATGACACAAAATCACTTATTGGATGCACAAGATTGGTTAAAAACCCTAATTGGCTTATAATGAGCTTAGGGAGGACGAAAATGACCTAAATGTTAATCCAATGACACAAACGCTCTTATTGGATGCACAGGATTGGTTAAAAACCCTAATTGGATTAGAATAAGCCTAGGGAGGACGAAAATGACCTAAATGTTCAACCAATAACACAACATCACTTATTCGATGCACAAGATTGGTTAAAAACCCTAATTGGATTAGAATTAGTCGAAGGATAACGAAAATGACCGAAATGTTCAACCAATGACACAAATGCATTTATTGGATGCACAAGATTGGTTGAAAACCCTAATTGGATTAGAATAAGCCTAGCGAGGACGAACATGACCTAAATGTGAATCCAATGACACAAACACTCTTATTGGATGCACAGGATTGGTTAAGAACCCTAATTGGATTAGAATAAGCCTAGGGAGGACGAAAATGACCTAAATGTCCAACCAATGACACAAAATCACTTATGGGATGCACAAGATTGGTTAAAGACCCTAATTGGATTAGAATAAGCCTAGGGAGGACGAAAATGACCTAAATGTTCAACCAATGACACAAAATCACTTATTGGATGCACAAGATTGGGTAAAAACCCTAATTGGATTATAATAAGCCTAGGGAGGACGAAAATGACCTAAATGTTAATCCAATGACACAAATACTCTTATTGGATGCACAAGATTGGTTAAAAACCCTAATTGGATTAGAATAAGACTAGGGAGGACAAAATTGACCTAAATGTTCAACCAATGACACAAAATCACTTATTGGTTGCACAAGATTGGTTAAAAACCCTAATTGGATAAGAATAAGCCTATAGAGGACGAAAATGACCTAAATGTGAATCCAATGACACAAACGCTCTTATTGGATGCACAGGATTGGTTAAGAACCCTAATTGGATTAGAATAAGCCTAGGGAGGACGAAAATGACCTAAATGTTCAACCAATGACACAAAATCACTTATTGGTTGCACAAGATTGGTTAAAAACCCTAATTGGATAAGAATAAGCCTACGGAGGACGAAAATGACCTAAATGTGAATCCAATGACACAAACGCTCTTATTGGATGCACATGATTGGTTAAAAACCCTAATTGGATTAGAATAAGCCTAGGGAGGACGAAAATGACCTAAATGTTCAACCAATGACACAACATCACTTATTCAATGCACAATATTGGTTAAAATCCCTAGTTGGATTAGAATTAGTCGAAGGATAACGAAAATGACCGAAATGTTCAACCAATGACACAAATGCATTTATTGGATGCACAAGATTGGTTAAAAACCCTAATTGGATTAGAATAAGCCTAGGGAGGACGAAAATGACCTAAATGTCCAACCAATGACACAAAATCACTTATGGGATGCACAAGATTGGTTAAAAACCCTAATTGGATTAGAATAAGCCTAGGGAGGACGAAAATGACCTAAATGTCCAACCGATGACAGAAAATCACTTATGGGATGCACAAGATTGTCTAAAAACCCTAATTGGATTAGAATAAGCCTAGGGAGGACGAAAATGACCTAAATGTTCAACCAATGACACAAAATCACTTATGGGATGCACAAGATTGGTTAAAAACCCTAATTGGATTAGAATACGCCTAGGGAGGACGAAAATGACCTAAATGTTCAACCAATGACACAAAATCACTTATGGGATGCACAACATTGGTTAACAAACCTAATTGGATTAGAATAAGCCTAGGGAGGACGAAAATGACCTAAATGTTCAACCAATGACACAAAATCACTTATTGGATACACAAGATTGGTTAAAAACCCTAATTGGATAAGAATAAGCCTACGGAGGACGAAAATGACCTAAATGTGAATCCAATGACACAAACGCTCTTATTGGATGCACAGGATTGGTTAAGAACCCTAATTGGATTAGAATAAGCCTAGGGAGGACGAAAATGACCTAAATGTCCAACCAATGACACAAAATCACTTATGGGATGCACAAGATTGGTTAAAAACCCTAATTGGATTAGAATAAGCCTAGGGAAGACGAAAATGACCTAAATGTTCAACCAATGACACAAAATCACTTATTGGATGCACAAGATTGGTTAAAAACCCTAATTGGATTATAATGAGCCTAGGGAGGACGAAAATGACCTAAATGTTAATCCAATGACACAAACGCTCTTATTGGATGCACAGGATTGGTTAAAAACCCTAATTGGATTAGAATAAGCCTAGGGAGGACGAAAATGACCTAAATGTTCAACCAATGACACAACATCACTTATTCGATGCACAAGATTGGTTAAAACCCTTATTGGATTAGAATTAGTCGAAGGATAACGAAAATGACCGAAATGTTCAACCAATGACACAAATGCATTTATTGGATACACAAGATTGGTTAAGAACTCTAATTGGATTAGAATAAGCATAGGCAGGACGAAAATGACCTAAATGTCCGACCAATGACACAAAATCACTTATGGGATGCGCAAGATTGGTTAAAAACCCTAATTGGATTAGAATAGGCCTAGGGAGGACGAAAATGACCTAAATGTTCAACCAATGACACAAAATCAATTATTGGATGCACAAGATTGGTTAAAAACCCTAATTGGATTATAATGAGCCTAGGGAGGACGAAAATGACCTAAATGTGATTCCAATGACACAAACGCTCTTATTGGATGCACAGGATTGGTTAAGAACCCTAATTGGATTAGAATAAGCCTAGGGAGGACAAAAATGACCAAAATGTACAACCAATGAAACAAAATCACTTATTGGTTGCACAAGATTGGTTAAAAACCCTAATTGGATTATAATAAGCCTAGGGAAGACGAAAATGACCTAAATGTTAATCCAATGACACAAATGCTTTTATTGGATGCACAAGATTAGTTAATAACCCTAATTGGATTAGAATAAGACTAGGGAGGACAAAATTGACCTAAATGTTCAACCAATGACACAAAATCACTTATTGGTTGCACAAGATTGGTTAAAAACCCTAATTGGATAAGAATAAGCCTATAGAGGACGAAAATGACCTAAATGTGAATCCAATGACACAAACGCTCTTATTGGATGCACAGGATTGGTTAAGAACCCTAATTGGATTAGAATAAGCCTAGGGAGGACGAAAATGACCTAAATGTCCAACCAATGACACAAAATCACTTATGGGATGCACAAGATTGGTTAAAGACCCTAATTGGATTAGAATAAGCCTAGGGAGGACGAAAATGACCTAAATGTTCAACCAATGACACAAAATCAATTATTGGATGCACAAGATTGGTTAAAAACCCTAATTGGATTATAATGAGCCTAGGGAGGACGAAAATGACCTAAATGTGATTCCAATGACACAAACGCTCTTATTGGATGCACAGGATTGGTTAAGAACCCTAATTGGATTAGAATAAGCCTAGGGAGGACAAAAATGACAAAAATGTACAACCAATGAAACAAAATCACTTATTGGTTGCACAAGATTGGTTAAAAACCCTTATTGGATTAGAATAAGCCTAGGGAGGACGAAAATGACCTAAATGTTCAACCAATGACACAAAATCACTTATTGGTTGCACAAGATTGGTTAAAAACCCTAATTGGATAAGAATAAGCCTACATAGGGCGAAAATGACCTAAATGTTCAACCAATGACACAAAATCAATTATTGGAGGCACAAGATTGGTTAAAAACCCAAGTTGGATTAGAATAAGCCTAGGGAGGACAAAAATGACCGAAATGTTCAATCAATGACACAAAATCACTTATTGGATGCACAAGATCGATTAAAAACCCTAATTGGATTAGAATAAACCTAGGGAGGACGAAAATGACCTAAATGTTCAACCAATGACACAAAATCACTAATTGGATGCACCAAATTGGTTAAAATCCCTAATAAGATTAGAATAAGTCTAGGCAGGACGAAAATGACCTAAATGTTCAACCAAGGTCACAAAATCACTTATTGGATGCACAAGATTGGTTGAAAACCCTAATTCGATTAGAATAAGCCTAGGGAGGACGAAAATGACCGAAATGTTCAACCAACGACACAAAATCACTTATTGGATGCACAAGATTGGTTAAAAACCCTAATTGGATTATAATGAGCCTAGGGAGGACGAAAATGACCTAAATGTTAATCCAATGACACAAACGCTCTTATTGGATGCACAGGATTGGTTAAAAACCCTAATTGGATTAGAATAAGCCTAGGGAGGACGAAAATGACCTAAATGTTCAACCAATGACACAACATCACTTATTCGATGCACAAGATTGGTTAAAACCCTTATTGGATTAGAATTAGTCGAAGGATAACGAAAATGACCGAAATGTTCAACCAATGACACAAATGCATTTATTGGATGCACAAGATTGGTTAAAAACCCTAATTGGATTAGAATAAGCCTAGGGAGGACGAAAATGACCTAAATGTTCAACCAATGACACAAAATCACTTATTGGTTGCACAAGATTGGTTAAAAACCCTAATTGGATTAGAATAAGCCTAGGGAGGACGAAAATGACCTAAATGTTAATCCAATGACACAAATGCTCTTATTGGATGCACAAGATTGGTTAAAAACCCTAATTGGATTAGAATAAGCCTAGGGAGGACGAAAATGACCTAAATGTTCAACAATTGACACAAAATCACTTATTGGTTGCACAAGATTGGTTAAAAAAACTAATTGGATAAGAATAAGCCTACGGAGGACGAAAATGACCTAATTGTGTATCCAATGATACAAACGCTCTTATTGGATGCACAGGATTGGTTAAGAACCCTAATTGGATTAGAATAAGCCTAGGGAGGACGAAAATGACCTAAATGTCCAACCAATGACACAAAATCACTTATGGGATGCACAAGATTGGTTAAAAACCCTAATTGGATTAGAATAAGCCTAGGGAAGACGAAAATGACCTAAATGTTCAACCAATGACACAAAATCACTTATTGGATGCACAAGATTGGTTAAAAACCCTAATTGGATTATAATGAGCCTAGGGAGGACGAAAATGACCTAAATGTTAATCCAATGACACAAACGCTCTTATTGGATGCACAGGATTGGTTAAAAACCCTAATTGGATTAGAATAAGCCTAGGGAGGACGAAAATGACCTAAATGTTCAACCAATGACACAACATCACTTATTCGATGCACAAGATTGGTTAAAACCCTTATTGGATTAGAATTAGTCGAAGGATAACGAAAATGACCGAAATGTTCAACCAATGACACAAATGCATTTATTGGATGCACAAGATTGGTTAAGAACTCTAATTGGATTAGAATAAGCATAGGCAGGACGAAAATGACCTAAATGTCCGACCAATGACACAAAATCACTTATGGGATGCGCAAGATTGGTTAAAAACCCTAATTGGATTAGAATAAGCCTAGGGAGGACGAAAATGACCTAAATGTTCAACCAATGACACAAAATCAATTATTGGATGCACAAGATTGGTTAAAAACCCTAATTGGATTATAATGAGCCTAGGGAGGACGAAAATGACCTAAATGTGATTCCAATGACACAAACGCTCTTATTGGATGCACAGGATTGGTTAAGAACCCTAATTGGATTAGAATAAGCCTAGGGAGGACAAAAATGACCAAAATGTACAACCAATGAAACAAAATCACTTATGGGATGCACAAGATTGGTTAAAAACCCTAATTGGATTAGAATAAGCCTAGGGAGGACGAAAATGACCTAAATGATCAACCAATGACACAAAATCACTTATTGGATGCACAAGATTGGTTAAAAACCCTAATTGGATTATAATAAGCCTAGGGAGGACGAAAATGACCTAAATGTTCAACCAATGACACAAAATCACTTATGGGATGCATAAGATTGGTTAAAAACCCTAATTTGATTAGAATAAGGCGAAGGAGGACGAAAATGACCTAAATGTTCTACCAATGACACAAAATCACTTATGGGATGCACAAGATTGGTTAAAAACCCTAATTGGATTAGAATAAGCCTAGGGAGGACGAAAATGACCTAAATGTTCAACCAATGACACAAAATCACTTATTGGATGCACAAGATTGGTTAAAAACCCTAATTGGATTATAATAAGCCTAGGGAGGACGAAAATGACCTAAATGTTAATCCAATGACACAAATACTCTTATTGCATGCACAAGATTGGTTAAAAACCCTAATTGGATTAGAATAAGACTAGGGAGGACAAAATTGACCTAAATGTTCAACCAATGACACAAAATCACTTATTGGTTGCACAAGATTGGTTAAAAACCCTAATTGGATAAGAATAAGCCTATAGAGGACGAAAATGACCTAAATGTGAATCCAATGACACAAACGCTCTTATTGGATGCACAGGATTGGTTAAGAACCCTAATTGGATTAGAATAAGCCTAGGGAGGACGAAAATGACCTAAAAGTTCAACCAATGACACAAATGCATTTATTGGATGCACAAGATTGGTTAAAAACCCCAATTGGATTAGAATAATAAGCCTAGGGAGGACGAAAATGACCTAAATGTTCAACCAATGACACAAAATCACTTATTGGTTGCACAAGATTGGTTGAAAACCCTAATTGGATTATAATAAGCCTAGGGAGGACGAAAATGACCTAAATGTTAATCCAATGACACAAATGCTCTTATTGGATGCACAAGATTGGTTAAAAACCCTAATTGGATTAGAATAAGCCTAGGGAGGACGAAAATGACCTAAATGTTCAACCAATGACACAAAATCACTTATTGGTTGCACAAGATTGGTTAAAAACCCTAATTGGATAAGAATAAGCCTACGGAGGGCGAAAATGACCTAAATGTGATTCCAATGACACAAACGCTCTTATTGGATGCACAGGATTGGTTAAGAACCCTAATTGGATTAGAATAAGCCTAGGGAGGACGAAAATGACCTAAATGTCCAACCAATGACACAAAATCACTTATTGGATGCACAAGATTGGTTAAAAACCCTAATTGGATTAGAATAAGCCCAGGGAGGACGAAAATGACCTAAATGTTCAACCAATGACACAAAATCACTTATTGGATGCACAAGATTGGTTAAAAACCCTAATTGGATTATAATAAGCCTAGGGAGGACGAAAATGACCTAAATGTTAATCCAATGACACAAATACTCTTATTGGATGCACAAGATAGGTTAAAAATCCTAATTGGATTAGAATAAGACTAGGGAGGACGAAAATAACCTAAATGTTCAACCAATGACACAAAATCACTTATTGGTTGCACAAGATTGGTTAAAAACCCTAATTGGATAAGAATAAGCCTATAGAGGACGAAAATGACCTAAATGTGAATCCAATGACACAAACGCTCTTATTGGATGCACAGGATTGGTTAAGAACCCTAATTGGATTAGAATAAGCCTAGGGAGGACGAAAATGACCTAAATGTCCAACCAATGACACAAAATCACTTATGGGATGCACAAGATTGGTTAAAAACCCTAATTGGATTATAATGAGCCTAGGGAGGACGAAAATGACCTAAATGTTAATCCAATGACACAAATGCTCTTATTGGATGCACAAGATTGGTTAAAAACCCTAATTGGATTAGAATAAGCCTAGGGAGGACGAAAATGACCTAAATGTTCAACCAATGACACAAAATCACTTATTGGTTGCACAAGATTGGTTAAAAACCCTAATTGGATAAGAATAAGCCTACGGAGGGCGAAAATGACCTAAATGTGATTCCAATGACACAAACGCTCTTATTGGATGCACAGGATTGGTTAAGAACCCTAATTGGATTAGAATAAGCCTAGGGAGGACGAAAATGACCTAAATGTCCAACCAATGACACAAAATCACTTATTGGATGCACAAGATTGGTTAAAAACCCTAATTGGATTAGAATAAGCCCAGGGAGGACGAAAATGACCTAAATGTTCAACCAATGACACAAAATCACTTATTGGATGCACAAGATTGGTTAAAAACCCTAATTGGATTAGAATAAGCCTAGGGAGGACGAAAATGACCTAAATGTTCAACCAATGACACAAAATCACTTATGGGATGCACAAGATTGGTTAAAAACCCTAATTGGATTAGAATAAGCCTAGGGAGGACGAAAATGACCTAAATGTTCAACCAATGACACAAATTCACTTATTGGATGAACTAGATTGGTTAAAAACCCTAATTGGATTATAATGAGCCTAGGGAGGACGAAAATGACCTAAATGTTAATCCAATGACACAAACGCTCTTATTGGATGCACAGGATTGGTTAAAAACCCTAATTGGATTAGAATAAGCCTAGGGAGGACGAAAATGACCTAAATGTTCCACCAATAACACTACATCACTTATTCGATGCACAAGATTGGTTAAAACCCTTATTGGATTAGAATTAGTCGAAGGATAACGAAAATGACCAAAATGTTCAACCAATGACACAAATGCATTTATTGGATGCACAAGATTGGTTAAAAACCCTAATCGGATTAGAATAAGCCTAGGGAGGACGAAAATGACCTAAATGTTCAACCAATGACACAAAATCACTTATTGGATGCACAAGATTGATTAAAAACCCTAATTGGATTATAATAAGCCTAGGGAGGACGAAAATGACCTAAATGTTCAAACAATGACACAAAATCACTTATTGGATACACACGATTGGTTAAAAACTCTAATTGGATTATAATAAGCCAAGGGAGGACCAAAATGACCAAAATGTTAATCGAATGACACAAACGCTCTTATTGGATGCACACGATTGGTTAAAAACTCTAACTGGATTAGAATAAGCCTTGGGAGGACGAAAATGACCTAAATGTTCAACCAATGACACAAAATCACTTATTGGTTGCACAAGATTGGTTAAAAACCCTAATTGGATAAGAATAAGCCTATAGAGGACGAAAATGACCTAAATGTGAATCCAATGACACAAACGCTCTTATTGGATGCACAGGATTGGTTAAGAACCCTAATTGGATTAGAATAAGCCTAAGGAGGACGAAAATGACCTAAATGTCCAACCAATGACACAAAATCACTTATGGGATGCACAAGATTGGTTAAAAACCCTAATTGGATTAGAATAAGCCTAGGGAGGACGAAAATGACCTAAATGTTCAACCAATGACACAAAATCACTAATTGGATGCACAAGATTTGTTAAAAACCCTAATTGGATTATAATGAGCCTAGGGAGGACGAAAATGACCTAAATGTTAATCCAATGACACAAACGCTCTTATTGGATGCACAGGATTGGTTAAAAACCCTAATTGGATTAGAATAAGCCTAGGGAGGACGAAAATGACCTAAATGTTCAACCAATGACACAACATCACTTATTCGATGCACAAGATTGGTTAAAACCCTTATTGGATTAGAATTAGTCGAAGGATAACGAAAATGACCGAAATGTTCAACCAATGACACAAATGCATTTATTGGATGCACAAGATTGGTTAAGAACTCTAATTGGATTAGAATAAGCATAGGCAGGACGAAAATGACCTAAATGTCCGACCAATGACACAAAATCACTTATGGGATGCGCAAGATTGGTTAAAAACCCTAATTGGATTAGAATAAGCCTAGGGAGGACGAAAATGACCTAAATGTTCAACCAATGACACAAAATCAATTATTGGATGCACAAGATTGGTTAAAAACCCTAATTGGATTATAATGAGCCTAGGGAGGACGAAAATGACCTAAATGTGATTCCAATGACACAAACGCTCTTATTGGATGCACAGGATTGGTTAAGAACCCTAATTGGATTAGAATAAGCCTAGGGAGGACAAAAATGACCAAAATGTACAAACAATGAAACAAAATCACTTATTGGTTGCACAAGATTGGTTAAAAACCCTAATTGGATTAGAATAAGCCTAGGGAGGACGAAAATGACCTAAATGTTCAACCAATGACACAAAATCACTTATTGGTTGCACAAGATTGGTTAAAAACCCTAATTGGATAAGAATAAGCCTACGGAGGACGAAAATGACCTAAATGTGAATCCAATGACACAAACGCTCTTATTGGATGCACAGGATTGGTTAAGAACCCTAATTGGATTAGAATAAGCCTAGGGAGGACGAAAATGACCTAAATGTTCAACCAATGACACAAAATCACTTATTGGATGCACAAGATTGGTTAAAAACGCTAATTGGATTATAATGAGCCTAGGGAGGACGAAAATGACCTAAATGTTAATCCAATGACACAAACGCTCTTATTGGATGCACAGGATTGGTTAAAAACCCTAATTGGATTAGAATAAGCCTAGGGAGGACGAAAATGACCTAAATGTTCAACCAATGACACAACATCACTTATTCGATGCACAAGATTGGTTAAAACCCTTATTGGATTAGAATTAGTCGAAGGATAACGAAAATGACCGAAATGTTCAACCAATGACACAAATGCATTTATTGGATGCACAAGATTGGTTAAAAACTCTAATTGGATTAGAATAAGCATAGGCAGGACGAAAATGACCTAAATGTCCGACCAATGACACAAAATCTCTTATGGGATGCGCAAGATTGGTTAAAAACCCTAATTGGATTAGAATAAGCCTAGGGAGGACGAAAATGACCTAAATGTTCAACCAATGACACAAAATCAATTATTGGATGCACAAGATTGGTTAAAAACCCTAATTGGATTATAATGAGCCTAGGGAGGACGAAAATGACCTAAATGTGATTCCAATGACACAAACGCTCTTATTGGATGCACAGGATTGGTTAAGAACCCTAATTGGATTAGAATAAGCCTAGGGAGGACAAAAATGACCAAAATGTACAAACAATGAAACAAAATCACTTATTGGTTGCACAAGATTGGTTAAAAACCCTAATTGGATTAGAATAAGCCTAGGGAGGACGAAAATGACCTAAATGTTCAACCAATGACACAAAATCACTTATTGGTTGCACAAGATTGGTTAAAAACCCTAATTGGATAAGAATAAGCCTACGGAGGGCGAAAATGACCTAAATGTGATTCCAATGACACAAACGCTCTTATTGGATGCACAGGATTGGTTAAGAACCCTAATTGGATTAGAATAAGCCTAGGGAGGACGAAAATGACCTAAATGTCCAACCAATGACACAAAATCACTTATGGGATGCACAAGATTGGTTAAAAACCCTAATTGGATTAGAATAAGCCTAGGGAGGACGAAAATGACCTAAATGTTCAACCAATGACACAAAATCACTTATTGGATGAACAAGATTGGTTAAAAACCCTAATTGGATTATAATAAGCCTAGGGAGGA
The DNA here is from genome assembly GCA_037974755.1 of Cicer yamashitae. NCBI lineage: Eukaryota > Viridiplantae > Streptophyta > Magnoliopsida > Fabales > Fabaceae > Cicer > Cicer yamashitae. The sequence goes on from JBBPBQ010000004.1 coordinate 26,581,677, forward strand.
CGAAAATGACCTAAATGTTAATCCAATGACACAAACGCTCTTATTGGATGCACAGGATTGGTTAAAAAACCTAATTGGATTAGAATAAGCCTAGGGAGGACGAAAATGACCTAAATGTTCCACCAATGACACAACATCACTTATTCGATGCACAAGATTGGTTAAAACCCTTATTGGATTAGAATTAGTCGAAGGATAACGAAAATGACCGAAATGTTCAACCAATGACACAAATGCATTTATTGGATGCACAAGATTGGTTAAAAACCCTAATCGGATTAGAATAAGCCTAGGGAGGACGAAAATGACCTAACTGTTCAACCAATGACACAAAATCACTTATTGGATGCACAAGATTGATTAAAAACCTTAATTGGATTATAATAAGCCTAGGGAGGACGAAAATGACCTAAATGTTAATCCAATGACACAAATGCTCTTATTGGATGCACAAGATTGGTTAAAAACCCTAATTGGATTAGAATAAGCCTAAGGAGGACGAAAATGACCTAAATGTTCAACCAATGACACAAAATCACTTATTGGTTGCACAAGATTGGTTAAAAACCCTAATTGGATAAGAATAAGTCTACAGAGGACGAAAATGGGCTAAATGTGAATCCAATGACACAAACGCTCTTATTGGATGCACAGGATTGGTTAAGAACCCTAATTGGATTAGAATAAGCCTAGGGAGGACGAAAATGACCTAAATGTCCAACCAATGACACAAAATCACTTATGGGATGCACAAGATTGGTTAAAAACCCTAATTCGATTTGAATAAGACTAGGAAGGACAGAAAATGACCTAAATGTTCAACCAATGACACAAAATCACTTATTGGATGCACAATATTGGTTAAAAACCCTAATTGGATTATAATAAGCCTAGGGAGGACGAAAATGACCTAAATGTTAATCCAATGACACAAACGCTCTTATTGGATGCACAGGATTGGTTAAAAACCCTAATTGGATTAGAATAAGCCTAGGGAGGACGAAAATGACCTAAATGTTCAACCAATGACACAACATCACTTATTCGATGCACAAGATTGGTTAAAAACCCTAATTGGATTAGAATTAGTCGAAGGATAACGAAAATGACCGAGATGTTCAACCAATGACACAAATGCATTTATTGGATGCACAAGATTGGTTAAAAACCCTAATTGGATTAGAATAAGCCTAGGGAGGACGAAAATGACCTAAATGTTCAACCAATGACACAAAATCAGTTATTGGTTGCACAAGATTGGTTAAAAACCCTAATTGGATAAGAATAAGTCTACGGAGGAAGAAAATGACCTAAATGTGAATCCAATGACACAAACGCTCTTATTGGATGCACAGGATTGGTTAAGAACCATAATTGGATTAGAATAAGCCTAGGGAGGACGAAAATGACCTAAATGTCCATCCAATGACACAAAATCACTTATGGGGTGCACAAGATTGGCTAAAAACCCTAATTGGATTAGAATAAGCCTAGGGAGGACGAAAATGACCTAAATGTTCAACCAATGACACAAAGTCACTTATTGGTTGCACAAGATTGGTTAAAAACCCTAATTGGATAAGAATAAGCCTACGGAGGACAAAAATGACCTAAATGTGATTCCAATGACACAAATGCTCTTATTGGATGCACAGGATTGGTTAAGAACCCTAATTGGATTAGAATAAGCCTAGGGAGGACGAAAATGACCTAAATGTCCAACCAATGACACAAAATCACTTATGGGATGCACAAGATTGGTTAAAAACCCTAATTGGATTAGAATAAGCCTAGGGAGGACGAAAATGACCTAAATGTTCAACCAATGACACAAAATCACTTATTGGATGCACAAGATTAGTTAAAAACCCTAATTGGATTAGAATAAGCCTAGGGAGGACGAAAATGACCTAAATGTTCAACCAATGACACAAAATCACATATTGGATGCACAAGATTGGTTAAAAACCCTAATTGGATTAGAATAAGTCTATGGAGGACGAAAATGACTTAAATGTTCAACCAATGACACAAAATGACACAAAATCACATATTGGATGCACAAGATTGGTTAAAAACCCTAATTGGATTAGAATAAGCCTAGGGAGGACGAAAATGACCTAAATGTTCAACCAATGACACAAAATCACATATTGGATGCACAAGATTGGTTAAAAACCCTAATTGGATTAGAATAAGCCTAGGGAGGACGAAAATGACCTAAATGTTCAACCAATGACACAAAATCACATAAAATCACATATTGGATGCACAAGATTGGTTAAAAACCCTAATTGGATTAGAATAAGCCTAGGGAGGACGAAAATGACCTAAATGTTCAACCAATGACACAAAATCACATATTGGATGCACAAGATTGGTTAAAAACCCTAATTGGATTAGAATAAGCCTAGGGAGGACGAAAATGACCTAAATGTTCAACCAATGACACAAAATCACTTATTGGATGCACAAGATTGGTTAAAAACCCTAATTGGATTATAATAAGCCTAGGGAGGACGAAAATGACCTAAATGTTAATCCAATGACACAAATACTCTTATTGGATGCACAAGATTGGTTAAAAACCCTAATTGGATTAGAATAAGACTAGGGAGGACAAAATTGACCTAAATGTTCAACCAATGACACAAAATCACTTATTGGTTGCACAAGATTGGTTAAAAACCCTAATTGGATAAGAATAAGCCTATAGAGGACGAAAATGACCTAAATGTGAATCCAATGACACAAACGCTCTTATTGGATGCACAGGATTGGTTAAGAACCCTAATTGGATTAGAATAAGCCTAGGGAGGACGAAAATGACCTAAATGTCCAACCAATGACACAAAATCACTTATGGGATGCACAAGATTGGTTAAAGACCCTAATTGGATTAGAATAAGCCTAGGGAGGACGAAAATGACCTAAATGTTCAACCAATGACACAAAATCAATTATTGGATGCACAAGATTGGTTAAAAACCCTAATTGGATTATAATGAGCCTAGGGAGGACGAAAATGACCTAAATGTGATTCCAATGACACAAACGCTCTTATTGGATGCACAGGATTGGTTAAGAACCCTAATTGGATTAGAATAAGCCTAGGGAGGACAAAAATGACCAAAATGTACAACCAATGAAACAAAATCACTTATGGGATGCACAAGATTGGTTAAAAACCCTAATTGGATTAGAATAAGCCTAGGGAGGACGAAAATGACCTAAATGATCAACCAATGACACAAAATCACTTATTGGATGCACAAGATTGGTTAAAAACCCTAATTGGATTATAATAAGCCTAGGGAGGACGAAAATGACCTAAATGTTCAACCAATGACACAAAATCACTTATGGGATGCATAAGATTGGTTAAAAACCCTAATTTGATTAGAATAAGGCGAAGGAGGACGAAAATGACCTAAATGTTCTACCAATGACACAAAATCACTTATGGGATGCACAAGATTGGTTAAAAACCCTAATTGGATTAGAATAAGCCTAGGGAGGACGAAAATGACCTAAATGTTCAACCAATGACACAAAATCACTTATTGGATGCACAAGATTGGTTAAAAACCCTAATTGGATTATAATGAGCCTAGGGAGGACGAAAATGACCTAAATGTTAATCCAATGACACAAATGCTCTTATTGGATGCACAAGATTGGTGAAAAACCCTAATTGGATTAGAATAAGCCTAGGGAGGACGAAAATGACCTAAATGTTCAACAATTGACACAAAATCAATTATTGGTTGCACAAGATTGGTTAAAAACACTAATTGGATAAGAATAAGCCTACAGAGGACGAAAATGACCTAATTGTGAATCCAATGATACAAACGCTCTTATTGGATGCACAGGATTGGTTAAGAACCCTAATTGGATTTGAATAAGCCTAGGGAGGACGAAAATGACCTAAATGTCCAACCAATGACACAAAATCACTTATGGGATGCACAAGATTGGTTAAAAACCCTAATCGGATTAGAATAAGCCTAGGGAGGACGAAAATGACCTAAATGTTCAACCAATGACACAAAATCACTTATTGGATGAACAAGATTGGTTAAAAACCCTAATTGGATTATAATAAGCCTAGGGAGGACGAAAATGACCTAAATGTTAATCCAATGACACAAACGCTCTTATTGGATGCACAGGATAGGTTAAAAACCCTAATTGGATTAGAATAAGCCTAGGGAGGACGAAAATGACCTAAATGTTCAACCAATGACACAACATCACTTATTCGATGCACAAGATTGGTTAAAACCCTTATTGGATTAGAATAAGCCTAGGGAGGACGAAAATGACCTAAATGATCAACCAATGACACAAATGCATTTATTGGATGCACAAGATTGGTTAAAAACCCTAATTGGATTAGAACAAGCCTAGGGAGGACGAAAATGACCTAAATGTTAATCCAATGACACAAATGCTCTTATTGGATGCACAAGATTGGTTAAAAACTCTAATTGGATTAGAATACGCCTAGGGATGACGAAAATGACCTAAATGTTCAACCAATGACACAAAATCACTTATTGGTTGCACAAGATTGGTTAAAAACCCTAATTGGATAAGAATAAGCCTACGGAGGACGAAAATGACCTAAATGTGATTCCAATGACACAAACGCTCTTATTGGATGCACAGGATTGGTTAAGAACCCTAATTGGATTAGAATAAGCCTTGGGAGGACAAAAATGACCAAAATGTACAACCAATGAAACAAAATCACTTATGGGATGCACAAGATTGGTTAAAAACCCTAATTGGATTAGAATAAGCCTAGGGAGGACAAAAATGACCTAAATGATCAACCAATGACACAAAATCACTTATTGGATGCACAAGATTGGTTAAAAACCCTAATTGGATTATAATAAGCCTAGGGAGGACGAAAATGACCTAAATGTTAATCCAATGACACAAATGCTCTTATTGGATGCACAACATTGGTTAAAAACCCTAAATGGATTAGAATAAGCCTAGGGAGGACGAAAATGACCTAAATGTTCAACCAATGACACAAAATCACTTATTGGTTGCACAAGATTGGTTAAAAACCCTAATTGGATTATAATAAGCCTAGGGAGGACGAAAATGACCTAAATGTTAATCCAATGACACAAATGCTCTTATTGGATGCACAAGATTGGTTAAAAACCCTAATTGGATTAGAATAAGCCTAGGGAGGACGAAAATGACCTAAATGTTCAACCAATGACACAAAATCACTTATTGGTTGCACAAGATTGGTTAAAAACCCTAATTGGATAAGAATAAGCCTACGGAGGGCGAAAATGACCTAAATGTGATTCCAATGACACAAACGCTCTTATTGGATGCACAGGATTGGTTAAGAACCCTAATTGGATTAGAATAAGCCTAGGGAGGACGAAAATGACCTAAATGTCCAACCAATGACACAAAATCACTTATGGGATGCACAAGATTGGTTAAAAACCCTAATTGGATTAGAATAAGCCTAGGGAGGACGAAAATGACCTAAATGTTCAACCAATGACACAAAATCACTTATTGGATGAACAAGATTGGTTAAAAACCCTAATTGGATTATAATAAGCCTAGGGAGGACGAAAATGACCTAAATGTTAATCCAATGACACAAACGCTCTTATTGGATGCACAGGATTGGTTAAAAAACCTAATTGGATTAGAATAAGCCTAGGGAGGACGAAAATGACCTAAATGTTCCACCAATGACACAACATCACTTATTCGATGCACAAGATTGGTTAAAACCCTTATTGGATTAGAATTAGTCGAAGGATAACGAAAATGACCGAAATGTTCAACCAATGACACAAATGCATTTATTGGATGCACAAGATTGGTTAAAAACCCTAATCGGATTAGAATAAGCCTAGGGAGGACGAAAATGACCTAACTGTTCAACCAATGACACAAAATCACTTATTGGATGCACAAGATTGATTAAAAACCTTAATTGGATTATAATAAGCCTAGGGAGGACGAAAATGACCTAAATGTTCAACCAATGACACAAAATCACTTATTGGTTGCACAAGATTGGTTAAAAACCCTAATTGGATAAGAATAAGCCTACAGAGGACGAAAATGGGCTAAATGTGAATCCAATGACACAAACGCTCTTATTGGATGCACAGGATTGGTTAAGAACCCTAATTGGATTAGAATAAGCCTAGGGAGGACGAAAATGACCTAAATGTCCAACCAATGACACAAAATCACTTATGGGATGCACAAGATTGGTTAAAAACCCTAATTGGATTATAATGAGCCTAGGGAGGACGAAAATGACCTAAATGTTAATCCAATGACACAAACGCTCTTATTGGATGCACAGGATTGGTTAAAAACCCTAATTGGATTAGAATAAGCCTAGGGAGGACGAAAATGACCTAAATGTTCAACCAATGACACAACATCACTTATTCGATGCACAAGATTGGTTAAAACCCTTATTGGATTAGAATTAGTCGAAGGATAACGAAAATGACCGAAATGTTCAACCAATGACACAAATGCATTTATTGGATGCACAAGATTGGTTAAGAACTCTAATTGGATTAGAATAAGCATAGGCAGGACGAAAATGACCTAAATGTCCGACCAATGACACAAAATCACTTATGGGATGCGCAAGATTGGTTAAAAACCCTAATTGGATTAGAATAAGCCTAGGGAGGACGAAAATGACCTAAATGTTCAACCAATGACACAAAATCAATTATTGGATGCACAAGATTGGTTAAAAACCCTAATTGGATTATAATGAGCCTAGGGAGGACGAAAATGACCTAAATGTGATTCCAATGACACAAACGCTCTTATTGGATGCACAGGATTGGTTAAGAACCCTAATTGGATTAGAATAAGCCTAGGGAGGACAAAAATGACCAAAATGTACAACCAATGAAACAAAATCACTTATGGGATGCACAAGATTGGTTAAAAACCCTAATTGGATTAGAATAAGCCTTGGGAGGACGAAAATGACCTAAATGATCAACCAATGACACAAAATCACTTATTGGATGCACAAGATTGGTTAAAAACCCTAATTGGATTATAATAAGCCTAGGGAGGACGAAAATGACCTAAATGTTAATCCAATGACACAAATGCTCTTATTGGATGAACAACATTGGTTAAAAACCCTAATTGGATTAGAATAAGCCTAGGGAGGACGAAAAGGACCTAAATGTTCAACCAATGACACAAAATCACTTATTGGTTGCACAAGATTGGTTAAAAACCCTAATTGGATAAGAATAAGCCTAAAGAGGACGAAAATGACCTAAATGTGAATCCAATGACACAAACGCTCTTATTGGATGCACAGGATTGGTTAAGAACCCTAATTGGATTAGGATAAGCCTAGGGAGGACGAAAATGACCTAAATGTCCAACCAATGACACAAAATCACTTATGGGATGCATAAGATTGGTTAAAAACCCTAATTGGATTAGAATAAGCCTAGGGAGGACGAAAATGACCTAAATATTCAACCAATGACACAAAATCACTTATGGGATGCATAAGATTGGTTAAAAACCCTAATTTGATTAGAATAAGCCGAAGGAGGACGAAAATGACCTAAATGTTCAACCAATGACACAAAATCACTTATTGGATGCACAAGATTGGTTAAAAACCCTAATTGGATTATAATGAGCCTAGGGAGGATGAAAATGACCTAAATGTTCAACCAATGACACAAAATCACTTATTGGATGAACAAGATTGGTTAAAAACCCTAATTGGATTATAATAAGCCTAGGGAGGACGAAAATGACCTAAATGTTAATCCAATGACACAAACGCTCTTATTGGATGCACAGGATATGTTAAAAACCCTAATTGGATTAGAATAAGCCTAGGGAGGACGAAACTGACCTAAATGTTCAACCAATGACACAACATCACTTATTCGATGCACAAGATTGGTTAAAACCCTTATTGGATTACAATAAGCCTAGGGAGGACGAAAATGACCTAAATGATCAACCAATGACACAAATGCATTTATTGGATGCACAAGATTGGTTAAAAACCCTAATTGGATTAGAACAAGCCTAGGGAGGACGAAAATGACCTAAATGTTAATCCAATGACACAAAATCACTTATGGGATGCACAAGATTGGTTAAAAACCCTAATTTGATTAGAATAAGCCGAAGGAGGACGAAAATGACCTAAATGTTCAACCAATGACACAAAATCACTTATTGGATGCACAAGATTGGTTAAAAACTCTAATTGGATTAGAATACGCCTAGGGAGGACGAAAATGACCTAAATGTTCAACCAATGACACAAAATCACTTATTGGTTGCACAAGATTGGTTAAAAACCCTAATTGGATAAGAATAAGCCTACGGAGGACGAAAATGACCTAAATGTGATTCCAATGACACAAACGCTCTTATTGGATGCACAGGATTGGTTAAGAACCCTAATTGGATTAGAATAAGCCTTGGGAGGACAAAAATGACCAAAATGTACAACCAATGAAACAAAATCACTTATGGGATGCACAAGATTGGTTAAAAACCCTAATTGGATTAGAATAAGCCTAGGGAGGACAAAAATGACCTAAATGATCAACCAATGACACAAAATCACTTATTGGATGCACAAGATTGGTTAAAAACCCTAATTGGATTATAATAAGCCTAGGGAGGACGAAAATGACCTAAATGTTAATCCAATGACACAAATGCTCTTATTGGATGAACAACATTGGTTAAAAACCCTAATTGGATTAGAATAAGCCTAGGGAGGACGAAAAGGACCTAAATGTTCAACCAATGACACAAAATCACTTATTGGTTGCACAAGATTGGTTAAAAACCCTAATTGGATAAGAATAAGCCTAAAGAGGACGAAAATGACCTAAATGTGAATCCAATGACACAAACGCTCTTATTGGATGCACAGGATTGGTTAAGAACCCTAATTGGATTAGGATAAGCCTAGGGAGGACGAAAATGACCTAAATGTCCAACCAATGACACAAAATCACTTATGGGATGCATAAGATTGGTTAAAAACCCTAATTGGATTAGAATAAGCCTAGGGAGGACGAAAATGACCTAAATATTCAACCAATGACACAAAATCACTTATGGGATGCATAAGATTGGTTAAAAACCCTAATTTGATTAGAATAAGCCGAAGGAGGACGAAAATGACCTAAATGTTCAACCAATGACACAAAATCACTTATTGGATGCACAAGATTGGTTAAAAACTCTAATTGGATTAGAATACGCCTAGGGAGGACGAAAATGACCTAAATGTTCAACCAATGACACAAAATCACTTATTGGTTGCACAAGATTGGTTAAAAACCCTAATTGGATAAGAATAAGCCTAAAGAGGACGAAAATGACCTAAATGTGAATCCAATGACACAAACGCTCTTATTGGATGCACAGGATTGGTTAAGAACCCTAATTGGATTAGAATAAGCCTAGGGAGGACGAAAATGACCTAAATGTCCAACCAATGACACAAAATCACTTATGGGATGCACAAGATTGGTTAAAAACCCTAATTGGAATATAATAAGCCTAGGGAGGACGAAAATGACCTAAATGTTCAACCAATGACACAAAATCACTTATTGGATGAACAAGATTGGTTAAAATCCCTAATTGGATTATAATAAGCCTAGGGAGGACGAAAATGACCTAAATGTTAATCCAATGACACAAACGCTCTTATTGGATGCACAGGATTGGTTAAAAACCCTAATTGGATTAGAATAAGCCTAGGGAGGACGAAAATGACCTAAATGTTCCACCAATAACACTACATCACTTATTCGATGCACAAGATTGGTTAAAACCCTTATTGGATTAGAATTAGTCGAAGGATAACGAAAATGACCAAAATGTTCAACCAATGACACAAATGCATTTATTGGATGCACAAGATTGGTTAAAAACCCTAATCGGATTAGAATAAGCCTAGGGAGGACGAAAATGACCTAAATGTTCAACCAATGACACAAAATCACTTATTGGATGCACAAGATTGATTAAAAACCCTAATTGGATTATAATAAGCCTAGGGAGGACGAAAATGACCTAAATGTTCAAACAATGACACAAAATCACTTATTGGATACACACGATTGGTTAAAAACTCTAATTGGATTATAATAAGCCAAGGGAGGACCAAAATGACCAAAATGTTAATCGAATGACACAAACGCTCTTATTGGATGCACACGATTGGTTAAAAACTCTAACTGGATTAGAATAAGCCTTGGGAGGACGAAAATGACCTAAATGTTCAACCAATGACACAAAATCACTTATTGGATACACACGATTGGTTAAAAACTCTAATTGGATTAGAATAAGCCAAGGGAGGACCAAAATGACCAAAATGTTAATCGAATGACACAAACGCTCTTATTGGATGCACACGATTGGTTAAAAACTCTAACTGGATTAGAATAAGCCTTGGGAGGACGAAAATGACCTAAATGTTCAACCAATGACACAAAATCACTTATTGGTTGCACAAGATTGGTTAAAAACCCTAATTGGATAAGAATAAGCCTATAGAGGACGAAAATGACCTAAATGTGAATCCAATGACACAAACGCTCTTATTGGATGCACAGGATTGGTTAAGAACCCTAATTGGATTAGAATAAGCCTAGGGAGGACGAAAATGACCTAAATGTTCAACCAATGACACAAAATCACTTATGGGATGCACAAGATTGGTTAAAAACCCTAATTGGATTAGAATAAGCCTAGGGAGGACGAAAATGACCTAAATGTTCAACCAATGACACAAAATCACTTATTGGTTGCACAAGATTGGTTAAAAACCCTAATTGGATTATAATAAGCCTAGGGAGGACGAAAATGACCTAAATGTTAATCCAATGACACAAATGCTCTTATTGGATGAACAACATTGGTTAAAAACCCTAATTGGATTAGAATAAGCCTAGGGAGGACGAAAAGGACCTATATGTTCAACCAATGACACAAAATCACTTATTGGTTGCACAAGATTGGTTAAAAACCCTAATTGGATAAGAATAAGCCTAAAGAGGACGAAAATGACCTAAATGTGAATCCAATGACACAAACGCTCTTATTGGATGCACAGGATTGGTTAAGAACCCTAATTGGATTAGAATAAGCCTAGGGAGGACGAAAATGACCTAAATGTCCAACCAATGACACAAAATCACTTATGGGATGCA
>JBBPBQ010000004.1:26596621-26606775 GCA_037974755.1 Cicer yamashitae
ATTGGTTAAAAACCCTAATTGGATTAGAATAAGCTTAGGGAGGACGAAAATGACCTAAATGTTCAACCAATGACACAAAATCACATATTGGATGCACAAGATTGGTTAAAAACCCTATTTGGATTAGCATAAGCCTAGGGAGGACGAAAATGACCTAAATGTTCAACCAATGACACAAAATGACACAGAATCACATAATGGATGCACAAGATTGGTTAAAAACCCTAATTAGATTATAATAAGCCTAGAGAGGACGAAAATGACCTAAATGTTCATCCAATGACACAAAATGACACAAAATCACATATTGGATGCACAAGATTGGTTAAAAATCCTAATTGGATTAGAATAAGCCTAGGGAGGACGAAAATGACCTAAATGTTCAACCAATGACACAAAATGACACAAAATCACATATTGGATGCACGAGATTGGTTAAAAACGCTAATTGGATTAGAATAAGCCTAGGGAGGACGAAAATGACCTAAATTTTCATCAAATGACACAAAATGACACAAAACCACATATTGGATGCACAAGATTGGTTAAAAATCGTAATTGGATTAGAATAAGCCTAGGGAGGACGAAAATGACCTAAATGTTCAACCAATGACACAAAATCACATATTGGATGCACAAGATTGGTTAAAAACCCTAATTGGATTAGAATAAGCCTAGGAAGGACGAAAATGACCTAAATGTTCAACCAATGACACAAAATCACTTATTGGATGCACAAGATTGGTTAAAAACCCTAATTGGATTATAATGAGCCTAGGGAGGACGAAAATGACCTAAATGTTAATCCAATGACACAAATGCTCTTATTGGATGCACAAGATTGGTTAAAAACCCTAATTGGATTAGAATAAGCCTAGGGAGGACGAAAATGACCTAAATGTTCAACCAATGACACAAAATCACTTATTGGTTGCACAAGATTGGTTAAAAACCCTAATTGGATAAGAATAAGCCTACGGAGGGCGAAAATGACCTAAATGTGATTCCAATGACACAAACGCTCTTATTGGATGCACAGGATTGGTTAAGAACCCTAATTGGATTAGAATAAGCCTAGGGAGGACGAAAATGACCTAAATGTCCAACCAATGACACAAAATCACTTATGGGATGCACAAGATTGGTTAAAAACCCTAATTGGAATATAATAAGCCTAGGGAGGACGAAAATGACCTAAATGTTCAACCAATGACACAAAATCACTTATTGGATGAACAAGATTGGTTAAAATCCCTAATTGGATTATAATAAGCCTAGGGAGGACGAAAATGACCTAAATGTTAATCCAATGACACAAACGCTCTTATTGGATGCACAGGATTGGTTAAAAACCCTAATTGGATTAGAATAAGCCTAGGGAGGACGAAAATGACCTAAATGTTCAACCAATGACACAACATCACTTATTCGATGCACAAGATTGGTTAAAAACCCTAATTGGATTAGAATTAGTTGAAGGATAACGAAAATGACCGAAATGTTCAACCAATGACACAAATGCATTTATTGGATACACAAGATTGGTTGAAAACCCTAATTGGATTGGATTAAGCCTAGCGAGCACGAAAATGACCTAAATGTGAATCCAATGACACAAACACTCTTATTGGATGCACAAGATTGGTTAAGAACCCTAATTGGATTAGAATAAGCCTAGGGAGGACGAAAATGACCTAAATGTCCAACCAATGACACAAAATCACTTATGGGATGCACAAGATTGGTTAAAAACCCTAATTGTATTAGAATAAGCCTAAGGAGGACGAAAATAACCTAAATGTTCAACCAATGACACAAAATCACTTATGGGATGCACAAGATTGGTTAAAAACCCTAATTGGATTAGAATAAGCCTAGGGAGGACGAAAATGACCTAAATGTTCAACCAATGACACAAAATCACTTATTGGATGCACAAGATTGGTTAAAAACCCTAATTGGATTAGAATAAGTCGAAGGATGATGAAAATGACCTAAATGTTCAACCAATGACATAAAATCACTTATTGGATGCACAAGATTGGTTAAAAACCCTAATTGGATTAGAATAAGTCGAAGGAGGACAAAAAAGACCTAAATGTTCAATCAATGACACAAAATCACTTATTGGATGCACAAGATTGGTTAAAAACCCTAATTGGATTAGAATAAGCCGAAGGAGGACGAAAATGACCTAAATGTTCAACCAATGACACAAAATCACTTATTGGATGCACAAGATTGGTTAAAAACCCTAATTGGATTATAATGAGCCTAGGGAGGATGAAAATGACCTAAATGTTCAACCAATGACACAAAATCACTTATTGGATGAACAAGATTGGTTAAAAACCCTAATTGGATTATAATAAGCCTAGGGAGGACGAAAATGACCTAAATGTTCAACCAATGACACAAAATCACTTATTGGTTGCACAAGATTGGTTAAAAACCCTAATTGGATAAGAATAAGCCTAAAGAGGACGAAAATGACCTAAATGTGAATCCAATGACACAAACGCTCTTATTGGATGCACAGGATTGGTTAAGAACCCTAATTGGATTAGGATAAGCCTAGGGAGGACGAAAATGACCTAAATGTCCAACCAATGACACAAAATCACTTATGGGATGCATAAGATTGGTTAAAAACCCTAATTGGATTAGAATAAGCCTAGGGAGGACGAAAATGACCTAAATATTCAACCAATGACACAAAATCACTTATGGGATGCATAAGATTGGTTAAAAACCCTAATTTGATTAGAATAAGCCGAAGGAGGACGAAAATGACCTAAATGTTCAACCAATGACACAAAATCACTTATTGGATGCACAAGATTGGTTAAAAACCCTAATTAGATTATAATGAGCCTAGGGAGGATGAAAATGACCTAAATGTTCAACAAATGACACAAAATCACTTATTGGATGAACAAGATTGGTTAAAAACCCTAATTGGATTATAATAAGCCTAGGGAGGACGAAAATGACCTAAATGTTAATCCAATGACACAAACGCTCTTATTGGATGCACAGGATAGGTTAAAAACCCTAATTGGATTAGAATAAGCCTAGGGAGGACGAAACTGACCTAAATGTTCAACCAATGACACAACATCACTTATTCGATGCACAAGATTGGTTAAAACCCTTATTGGATTACAATAAGCGTAGGGAGGACGAAAATGACCTAAATGATCAACCAATGACACAAATGCATTTATTGGATGCACAAGATTGGTTAAAAACCCTAATTGGATTAGAACAAGCCTAGGGAGGACGAAAATGACCTAAATGTTAATCCAATGACACAAAATCACTTATGGGATGCACAAGATTCGTTAAAAACCCTAATTTGATTAGAATAAGCCGAAGGAGGACGAAAATGACCTAAATGTTCAACCAATGACACAAAATCACTTATTGGATGCACAAGATTGGTTAAAAACTCTAATTGGATTAGAATACGCCTAGGGAGGACGAAAATGACCTAAATGTTCAACCAATGACACAAAATCACTTATTGGTTGCACAAGATTGGTTAAAAACCCTAATTGGATAAGAATAAGCCTACGGAGGACGAAAATGACCTAAATGTGATTCCAATGACACAAACGCTCTTATTGGATGCACAGGATTGGTTAAGAACCCTAATTGGATTAGAATAAGCCTAGGGAGGACAAAAATGACCAAAATGTACAACCAATGAAACAACATCACTTATGGGATGCACAAGATTGGTTAAAAACCCTAATTGAATTAGAATAAGCCTAGGGAGGACAAAAATGACCTAAATGATCAACCAATGACACAAAATCACTTATTGGATGCACAAGATTGGTTAAAAACCCTAATTGGATTATAATAAGCCTAGGGAGGACGAAAATGACCTAAATGTTAATCCAATGACACAAATGCTCTTATTGGATGCACAAGATTGGTTAAAAACCCTAATTGGATTAGAATAAGCCTAGGGAGGACGAAAATGACCTAAATGTTCAACAATTGACACAAAATCACTTATTGGTTGCACAAGATTGGTTAAAAACACTAATTGGATAAGAATAAGCCTACGGAGGACGAAAATGACCTAAATGTGAATCCAATGACACAAACACTCTTATTGGATGCACAGGATTGGTTAAGAACCCTAATTGGATTAGAATAAGCCTAGGGAGGACGAAAATGACCTAAATGTCCAACCAATGACACAAAATCACTTATGGGATGCACAAGATTGGTTAAAAACCCTAATTGGATTAGAATAAGCCTAGGGAGGACGAAAATGACCTAAATGTTCAACCAATGACACAAAATCACTTATTGGATGAACAAGATTGGTTAAAAACCCTAATTGGATTATAATAAGCCTAGGGAGGACGAAAATGACCTAAATGTTAATCCAATGACACAAACGCTCTTATTGGATGCACAGGATTGGTTAAAAACCCTAATTGGATTAGAATAAGCCTAGGGAGGACGAAAATGACCTAAATGTTCCACCAATAACACTACATCACTTATTCGATGCACAAGATTGGTTAAAACCCTTATTGGATTAGAATTAGTCGAAGGATAACGAAAATTACCAAAATGTTCAACCAATGACACAAATGCATTTATTGGATGCACAAGATTGGTTAAAAACCCTAATCGGATTAGAATAAGCCTAGGGAGGACGAAAATGACCTAAATGTTCAACCAATGACACAAAATCACTTATTGGATGCACAAGATTGATTAAAAACCCTAATTGGATTATAATAAGCCTAGGGAGGACGAAAATGACCTAAATGTTCAAACAATGACACAAAATCACTTATTGGATACACACGATTGGTTAAAAACTCTAATTGGATTATAATAAGCCAAGGGAGGACCAAAATGACCAAAATGTTAATCGAATGACACAAACGCTCTTATTGGATGCACACGATTGGTTAAAAACTCTAACTGGATTAGAATAAGCCTTGGGAGGACGAAAATGACCTAAATGTTCAACCAATGACACAAAATCACTTATTGGTTGCACAAGATTGGTTAAAAACCCTAATTGGATAAGAATAAGCCTATAGAGGACGAAAATGACCTAAATGTGAATCCAATGACACAAACGCTCTTATTGGATGCACAGGATTGGTTAAGAACCCTAATTGGATTAGAATAAGCCTAGGGAGGACGAAAATGACCTAAATGTCCAACCATTGACACAAAATCACTTATGGGATGCACAAGATTGGTTAAAAACCCTAATTGAATTAGAATAAGCCTAGGGAGGACGAAAATGACCTAAATGTTCAACCAATGACACAAAATCACTTATGGGATGCACAAGATTGGTTAAAAACCCTAATTTGATTAGAATAAGCCGAAGGAGGACGAAAATGACCTAAATGTTCAACCAATGACACAAAATCACTTATGGGATGCACAAGATTGGTTAAAAACCCTAATTGGATTAGAATAAGCCTAGGGAGGACGAAAATGACCTAAATGTTCAACCAATGACACAAAATCACTTATTGGTTGCACAAGATTGGTTAAAAACCCTAATTGGATTATAATAAGCCTAGGGAGGACGAAAATGACCTAAATGTTAATCCAATGACACAAATGCTCTTATTGGATGCACAAGATTGGTTAAAAACCCTAATTGGATTAGAATAAGCCTAGGGAGGACGAAAATGACCTAAATGTTCAACCAATGACACAAAATCACTTATTGGTTGCACAAGATTGGTTAAAAACCCTAATTGGATAAGAATAAGCCTACGGAGGGCGAAAATGACCTAAATGTGATTCCAATGACACAAACGCTCTTATTGGATGCACAGGATTGGTTAAGAACCCTAATTGGATTAGAATAAGCCTAGGGAGGACGAAAATGACCTAAATGTCCAACCAATGACACAAAATCACTTATGGGATGCACAAGATTGGTTAAAAACCCTAATACGATTTGAATAAGACTAGGAAGGACAGAAAATGACCTAAATGTTCAACCAATGACACAAAATCACTTATTGGATGCACAATATTGGTTAAAAACCCTAATTGGATTATAATAAGCCTAGGGAGGACGAAAATGACCTAAATGTTAATCCAATGACACAAACGCTCTTATTGGATGCACAGGATTGGTTAAAAACCCTAATTTGATTAGAATAAGCCTAGGGAGGACGAAAATGACCTAAATGTTCAACCAATGACACAAAATCACTTATTGGTTGCACAAGATTGGTTAAAAACCCTAATTGGATAAGAATAAGCCTACGGAGGACGAAAATGACCTAAATGTGATTCCAATGACACAAACGCTCTTATTGGATGCACAGGATTGGTTAAGAACCCTAATTGGATTAGAATAAGCCTAGGGAGGACGAAAATGACCTTAATGTCCAACCAATGACACAAAATCACTTATGGGAGTTTCAAGATTGGTTAAAAACCCTAATTGGATTAGAATAAGCCTAGGGAGGACGAAAATGACCTAAATGTTCAACCAATGACACAAAATCACTTATTGGATGCACAAGATTGGTTAAAAACCCTAATTGGATTAGAATAAGTCGAAGGATGATGAAAATGACCTAAATGTTCAACCAATGACATAAAATCACTTATTGGATGCACAAGATTGGTTAAAAACCCTAATTGGATTAGAATAAGTCGAAGGAGGACAAAAAAGACCTAAATGTTCAATCAATGACACAAAATCACTTATTGGATGCACAAGATTGGTTAAAAACCCTAATTGGATTAGAATAAGCCGAAGGAGGACGAAAATGACCTAAATGTTCAACCAATGACACAAAATCACTTATTGGATGCACAAGATTGGTTAAAAACCCTAATTGGATTATAATGAGCCTAGGGAGGATGAAAATGACCTAAATGTTCAACCAATGACACAAAATCACTTATTGGATGAACAAGATTGGTTAAAAACCCTAATTGGATTATAATAAGCCTAGGGAGGACGAAAATGACCTAAATGTTAATCCAATGACACAAACGCTCTTATTGGATGCACAGGATATGTTAAAAACCCTAATTGGATTAGAATAAGCCTAGGGAGGACGAAACTGACCTAAATGTTCAACCAATGACACAACATCACTTATTCGATGCACAAGATTGGTTAAAACCCTTATTGGATTACAATAAGCCTAGGGAGGACGAAAATGACCTAAATGATCAACCAATGACACAAATGCATTTATTGGATGCACAAGATTGGTTAAAAACCCTAATTGGATTAGAACAAGCCTAGGGAGGACGAAAATGACCTAAATGTTAATCCAATGACACAAAATCACTTATGGGATGCACAAGATTGGTTAAAAACCCTAATTTGATTAGAGTAAGCCGAAGGAGGACGAAAATGACCTAAATGTTCAACCAATGACACAAAATCACTTATTGGATGCACAAGATTGGTTAAAAACTCTAATTGGATTAGAATACGCCTAGGGAGGACGAAAATGACCTAAATGTTCAACCAATGACACAAAATCACTTATTGGTTGCACAAGATTGGTTAAAAACCCTAATTGGATAAGAATAAGCCTACGGAGGACGAAAATGACCTAAATGTGATTCCAATGACACAAACGCTCTTATTGGATGCACAGGATTGGTTAAGAACCCTAATTGGATTAGAATAAGCCTTGGGAGGACAAAAATGACCAAAATGTACAACCAATGAAACAAAATCACTTATGGGATGCACAAGATTGGTTAAAAACCCTAATTGGATTAGAATAAGCCTAGGGAGGACAAAAATGACCTAAATGATCAACCAATGACACAAAATCACTTATTGGATGCACAAGATTGGTTAAAAACCCTAATTGGATTATAATAAGCCTAGGGAGGACGAAAATGACCTAAATGTTAATCCAATGACACAAATGCTCTTATTGGATGCACAACATTGGTTAAAAACCCTAATTGGATTAGAATAAGCCTAGGGAGGACGAAAATGACCTAAATGTTCAACCAATGACACAAAATCACTTATTGGTTGCACAAGATTGGTTAAAAACCCTAATTGGATAAGAATAAGCCTACAGAGGACGAAAATGACCTAAATGTGAATCCAATGACACAAACGCTCTTATTGGATGCACAGGATTGGTTAAGAACCCTAATTGGATTAGAATAAGGCTAGGGAGGACGAAAATGACCTAAATGTCCAACCAATGACACAAAATCACTTACGGGATGCACAAGATTGGTTAAAAACCTAATTGGATTAGAATAAGCCTAGGGAGGACGAAAATGACCTAAATGTTCAACCAATGACACAAAATACTTATTGGATGCACAAAATTGGTTGAAAACCCTAATTGGATTGGTATAAGCCTAAGAAGGACGAAACTGACCTAATTGTTCAACCAATGACACAAATCACTTATTGGATGCACAAGAATGGTTAAAAACCCTAATTGGATTAGAATAAGCCTAGGGAGGACGAAAATGACCTAAATGTTCAACCAATGACACAAAATCACTTATTGGATGCACAAGATTGGTTAAAAACCCTAATTGGATTATAATGAGCCTATGGAGGACGAAAATGACCTAAATGTTAATCCAATGACACAAATGTTCTTATTGGATGCACAAGATTGGTTAAAAACCCTAGTTGGATTAGAATAAGCCTAGGGAGGACGAAAATGACCTAAATGTTCAACAATTGACACAAAATCACTTATTGGTTGCACAAGATTGGTTAAAAACACTAATTGGATAAGAATAAGCCTACGGAGGACGAAAATGACCTAATTGTGAATCCAATGATACAAACGCTCTTATTGGATGCACAGGATTGGTTAAGAACCCTAATTGGATTAGAATAAGCCTAGGGAGGACGAAAATGACCTAAATGTCCAACCAATGACACAAAATCACTTATGGGATGCACAAGATTGGTTAAAAACCCTAATTGGATTAGAATAAGCCTAGGGAGGACGAAAATGACCTAAATGTTCATCCAATGACACAAAATCACTTATTCGATGAACAAGATTGGTTAAAAACCCTAATTGGATTATAATGAGCCTAGGGAGGACGAAAATGACCTAAATGTTAATCCAATGACACAAATGCATTTATTGGATGCACAAGATTGGTTAAAAACCCTAATTGGATTAGAATAAGCCTAGGGAGGACGAAAATGACCTAAATGTTCAACCAATGACACAAAATCACTTATTGGATGAACAAGATTGGTTAAAAACCCTAATTGGATTATAATAAGCCTAGGGAGGACGAAAATGACCTAAATGTTAATCCAATGACACAAACGCTCTTATTGGATGCACAGGATTGGTTAAAAACCCTAATTGGATTAGAATAAGCCTAGGGAGGACGAAAATGACCTAAATGTTCCACCAAAGACACAACATCACTTATTCGATGCACAAGATTGGTTAAAACCCTTATTGGATTAAAATTAGTCGAAGGATAACGAAAATGAGCAAAATGTTCAACCAATGACACAAATGCATTTATTGGATGCACAAGATTGGTTAAAAACCCTAATCGGATTAGAATAAGCCTAGGGAGGACGAAAATGACCTAAATGTTCAACCAATGACACAAAATCACTTATTGGATGCACAAGATTGATTAAAAACACTAATTGGATTATAATAAATCTAGGGAGGACGAAAATGACCTAAATGTTAATCCAATGACACAAATGCTCTCATTGGATGCACAAGATTGGTTAAAAACCTTAATTGGATTAGAATAAGCCTAAGGAGGACGAAAATGACCTACATGTTCAACCAATGACACAAAATCACTTATTGGTTGCACAAGATTGGTTAAAAACCCTAATTGGATAAGAATAAGCCTACAGAGGACGAAAATGACCTAAATGTGAATCCAATGACACAAACGCTCTTATTGGATGCACAGGATTGGTTAAGAACCCTAATTGGATTAGAATAAGCCTAGGGAGGAAGAAAATGACCTAAATGTCCAACCAATGACACAAAATCACTTATGGGATGCACAAGATTGGTTAAAACCCCTAATTGGATTAGAATAAGCCTAGGGAGGACGAAAATGACCTAAATGTTCAACCAATGACAAAAAATCACTTATGGGATGCACAAGATTGGTTAAAAACCCTAATT
>JBBPBQ010000004.1:26606800-26625743 GCA_037974755.1 Cicer yamashitae
CATGATTGGTTAAAAACCCTAATTGGATAAGAATAAGCCTACGGAGGACGAAAATGACCTAAATGTGATTCCAATGACACAAACGCTCTTATTGGATGCACAGGATTGGTTAAGAACCCTAATTGGATTAGAATAAGCCTAGGGAGGACAAAAATGACCAAAATGAACAACCAATGAAACAAAATCACTTATAGGATGCACAAGATTGGTTAAAAACCCTAATTGGATTAGAATAAGCCTAGGGAGGACGAAAATGACCTAAATGATCAACCAATGACACAAAATCACTTATTGGATGCACAAGATTGGTTAAAAACCCTAATTGGATTATAATGAGCCTAGGGAGGACGAAAATGACCTAAATGTTAATCCAATGACACAAATGCTCTTATTGGATGCACATGATTGGTTAAAAACCCTAATTGGATTAGAATAAGCCTAGGGAGGACGAAAATGACCTAAATGTTCAACAATTGACACAAAATCACTTATTGGTTGCACAAGATTGGTTAAAAACACTAATTGGATAAGAATAAGCCTACGGAGGACGAAAATGACCTAAATGTGAATCCAATGACACAAACACTCTTATTGGATGCACAGAATTGGTTAAGAACCCTAATTGGATTAGAATAAGCCTAGGGAGGACGAAAATGACCTAAATGTCCAACCAATGACACAAAATCACTTATGGGATGCACAAGATTGGTTAAAAACCCTAATTGGATTAGAATAAGCCTAGGGAGGACGAAAATGACCTAAATGTTCAACCAATGACATAAAATCACTTATTGGATGAACAAGATTGGTTAAAAACCCTAATTGGATTATAATAAGCCTAGGGAGGACGAAAATGACCTAAATGTTAATCCAATGACACAAACGCTCTTATTGGATGCACAGGATTGGTTAAAAACCCTAATTGGATTAGAATAAGCCTAGGCAGGACGAAAATGACCTAAATGTTCAACCAATGACACAACATCACTTATTCGATGCACAAGATTGGTTAAAACCCTTATTGGATTTGAATTAGTCGAAGGATAACGAAAATGACCAAAATGTTCAACCAATGACACAAATGCATTTATTGGATACACAAGATTGGTTAAAAACCCTAATCGGATTAGAATAAGCCTAGGGAGGACGAAAATGACCTAAATGTTCAACCAATGACACAAAATCACTTATTGGATGCACAAGATTGATTAAAAACCCTAATTGGATTATAATAAGCCTAGGGAGGACGAAAATGACCTAAATGTTAATTCAATGACACAAATGCTCTCATTGGATGCACAAGATTGGTTAAAAACCTTAATTGGATTAGAATAAGCCTAAGGAGGACGAAAATGACCTACATGTTCAACCAATGACACAAAATCACTTATTGGTTGCACAAGATTGGTTAAAAACCCTAATTGGATAAGAATAAGCCTACAGAGGACGAAAATGACCTAAATGTGAATCCAATGACACAAACGCTCTTATTGGATGCACAGGATTGGTTAAGAACCCTAATTGGATTAGAATAAGCCATGAAGGACGAAAATGACCTAAATGTCCAACCAATGACACAAAATCACTTATGGGATGCACAAGATTGGTTAAAAACCCTAATTGGATTAGAATAAGCCTAGGGAGGACGAAAATGACCTAAATGTTCAACCAATGACACAAAATCACTTATGGGATGCACAAGATTGGTTAAAAACCCTAATTTGATTAGAATAAGCCGAAGGAGGACGAAAATGACCTAAATGTTCAACCAATGACACAAAATCACTTATGGGATGCACAAGATTGGTTAAAAACCCTAATTGGATTAGAATAAGCCTAGGGAGGACGAAAATGACCTAGATGTTCATCCAATGACACAAAATCACTTATTCGATGAACAAGATTGGTTAAAAACCCTAATTGGATTATAATAAGCCTAGGGAGGACGAAAATGACCTAAATGTCAATCCAATGACACAAACGCTCTTATTGGATGCGCATGATTGGTTAAAAACCCTAATTGGATAAGAATAAGCCTACGGAGGACGAAAATGACCTAAATGTGATTCCAATGACACAAACGCTCTTATTGGATGCACAGGATTGGTTAAGAACCCTAATTGGATTAGAATAAGCCTAGGGAGGACAAAAATGACCAAAATGAACAACCAATGAAACAAAATCACTTATGGGATGCACAAGATTGGTTAAAAACCCTAATTGGATTAGAATAAGCCTAGGGAGGACGAAAATGACCTAAATGATCAACCAATGACACAAAATCACTTATTGGATGCACAAGATTGGTTAAAAACCCTAATTGGATTATAATGAGCCTAGGGAGGACGAAAATGACCTAAATGTTAATCCAATGACACAAATGCTCTTATTGGATGCACATGATTGGTTAAAAACCCTAATTGGATTAGAATAAGCCTAGGGAGGACGAAAATGACCTAAATGTTCAACAATTGACACAAAATCACTTATTGGTTGCACAAGATTGGTTAAAAACACTAATTGGATAAGAATAAGCCTACGGAGGACGAAAATGACCTAAATGTGAATCCAATGACACAAACACTCTTATTGGATGCACAGAATTGGTTAAGAACCCTAATTGGATTAGAATAAGCCTAGGGAGGACGAAAATGACCTAAATGTCCAACCAATGACACAAAATCACTTATGGGATGCACAAGATTGGTTAAAAACCCTAATTGGATTAGAATAAGCCTAGGGAGGACGAAAATGACCTAAATGTTCAACCAATGACATAAAATCACTTATTGGATGAACAAGATTGGTTAAAAACCCTAATTGGATTATAATAAGCCTAGGGAGGACGAAAATGACCTAAATGTTAATCCAATGACACAAACGCTCTTATTGGATGCACAGGATTGGTTAAAAACCCTAATTGGATTAGAATAAGCCTAGGGAGGACGAAAATGACCTAAATGTTCCACCAATAACACTACATCACTTATTCGATGCACAAGATTGGTTAAAACCCTTATTGGATTAGAATTAGTCGAAGGATAACGAAAATGACCAAAATGTTCAACCAATGACACAAATGCATTTATTGGATGCACAAGATTGGTTAAAAACCCTAATCGGATTAGAATAAGCCTAGGGAGGACGAAAATGACCTAAATGTTCAACCAATGACACAAAATCACTTATTGGATGCACAAGATTGGTTAAAAACCCTAATTGGATTATAATAAGCCTAGGGAGGACGAAAATGACCTAAATGTTAATCCAATGACACAAATGCTCTTATTGGATGCACAAGATTGGTTAAAAACCCTAATTGGATTAGAATAAGCCTAGGGAGGACGAAAATGACCTAAATGTTCAACAATTGACACAAAATCACTTATTGGTTGCACAAGATTGGTTAAAAACACTAATTGGATAAGAATAAGCCTACGGAGGACGAAAATGACCTAAATGTGAATCCAATGACACAAACACTCTTATTGGATGCACAGGATTGGTTAAGAACCCTAATTGGATTAGAATAAGCCTAGGGAGGACGAAAATGACCTAAATGTCCAACCAATGACACAAAATCACTTATGGGATGCACAAGATTGGTTAAAAACCCTAATTGGATTAGAATAAGCCTAGGGAAGACGAAAATGACCTAAATGTTCAACCAATGACACAAAATCACTTATTGGATGCACAAGATTGGTTAAAAACCCTAATTGGATTATAATGAGCCTAGGGAGGACGAAAATGACCTAAATGTTAATCCAATGACACAAATGCTCTTATTGGATGCACAAGATTGGTTAAAAACCCTAATTGGATTAGAATAAGCCTAGGGAGGACGAAAATGACCTAAATGTTCAACAATTGACACAAAATCACTTATTGGTTGCACAAGATTGGTTAAAAACAATAATTGGATAAGAATAAGCCTACGGAGGACGAAAATGACCTAAATGTGAATCCAATGATACAAACGCTCTTATTGGATGCACAGGATTGGTTAAGAACCCTAATTGGATTAGAATAAGCCTAGGGAGGACGAAAATGACCTAAATGTCCAACCAATGACACAAAATCACTTATGGGATGCACAAGATTGGTTAAAAACCCTAATTGGATTATAATGAGCCTAGGGAGGACGAAAATGACCTAAATGTTAATCCAATGACACAAATGCTCTTATTGGATGCACAAGATTGGTTAAAAACCCTAATTGGATTAGAATAAGCCTAGGGAGGACGAAAATGACCTAAATGTTCAACCAATGACACAAAATCACTTATTGGTTGCACAAGATTGGTTAAAAACCCTAATTGGATAAGAATAAGCCTACGGAGGGCGAAAATGACCTAAATGTGATTCCAATGACACAAACGCTCTTATTGGATGCACAGGATTGGTTAAGAACCCTAATTGGATTAGAATAAGCCTAGGGAGGACGAAAATGACCTAAATGTCCAACCAATGACACAAAATCACTTATGGGATGCACAAGATTGGTTAAAAACCCTAATTGGAATATAATAAGCCTAGGGAGGACGAAAATGACCTAAATGTTCAACCAATGACACAAAATCACTTATTGGATGAACAAGATTGGTTAAAATCCCTAATTGGATTATAATAAGCCTAGGGAGGACGAAAATGACCTAAATGTTAATCCAATGACACAAACGCTCTTATTGGATGCACAGGATTGGTTAAAAACCCTAATTGGATTAGAATAAGCCTAGGGAGGACGAAAATGACCTAAATGTTCAACCAATGACACAACATCACTTATTCGATGCACAAGATTGGTTAAAACCCTTATTGGATTTGAATTAGTCGAAGGATAACGAAAATGACCAAAATGTTCAACCAATGACACAAATGCATTTATTGGATACACAAGATTGGTTAAAAACCCTAATCGGATTAGAATAAGCCTAGGGAGGACGAAAATGACCTAAATGTTCAACCAATGACACAAAATCACTTATTGGATGCACAAGATTGATTAAAAACCCTAATTGGATTATAATAAGCCTAGGGAGGACGAAAATGACCTAAATGTTAATCCAATGACACAAATGCTCTCATTGGATGCACAAGATTGGTTAAAAACCTTAATTGGATTAGAATAAGCCTAAGGAGGACGAAAATGACCTACATGTTCAACCAATGACACAAAATCACTTATTGGTTGCACAAGATTGGTTAAAAACCCTAATTTGATAAGAATAAGCCTACAGAGGACGAAAATGACCTAAATGTGAATCCTATGACACAAACGCTCTTATTGGATGCACAGGATTGGTTAAGAACCCTAATTGGATTAGAATAAGCCTAGGGAGGAAGAAAATGACCTAAATGTCCAACCAATGACACAAAATCACTTATGGGATGCACAAGATTGGTTAAAACCCCTAATTGGATTAGAATAAGCCTAGGGAGGACGAAAATGACCTAAATGTTCAACCAATGACAAAAAATCACTTATGGGATGCACAAGATTGGTTAAAAACCCTAATTTGATTAGAATAAGCCGAAGGAGGACGAAAATGACCTAAATGTTCAACCAATGACACAAAATCACTTATGGGATGCACAAGATTGGTTAAAAACCCTAATTGGATTAGAATAAGCCTAGGGAGGACGAAAATGACCTAGATGTTCATCCAATGACACAAAATCACTTATTCGATGAACAAGATTGGTTAAAAACCCTAATTGGATTATAATAAGCCTAGGGAGGACGAAAATGACCTAAATGTCAATCCAATGACACAAACGCTCTTATTGGATGCGCATGATTGGTTAAAAACCCTAATTGGATAAGAATAAGCCTACGGAGGACGAAAATGACCTAAATGTGATTCCAATGACACAAACGCTCTTATTGGATGCACAGGATTGGTTAAGAACCCTAATTGGATTAGAATAAGCCTAGGGAGGACAAAAATGACCAAAATGAACAACCAATGAAACAAAATCACTTATGGGATGCACAAGATTGGTTAAAAACCCTAATTGGATTAGAATAAGCCTAGGGAGGACGAAAATGACCTAAATGATCAACCAATGACACAAAATCACTTATTGGATGCACAAGATTGGTTAAAAACCCTAATTGGATTATAATGAGCCTAGGGAGGACGAAAATGACCTAAATGTTAATCCAATGACACAAATGCTCTTATTGGATGCACATGATTGGTTAAAAACCCTAATTGGATTAGAATAAGCCTAGGGAGGACGAAAATGACCTAAATGTTCAACAATTGACACAAAATCACTTATTGGTTGCACAAGATTGGTTAAAAACACTAATTGGATAAGAATAAGCCTACGGAGGACGAAAATGACCTAAATGTGAATCCAATGACACAAACACTCTTATTGGATGCACAGAATTGGTTAAGAACCCTAATTGGATTAGAATAAGCCTAGGGAGGACGAAAATGACCTAAATGTCCAACCAATGACACAAAATCACTTATGGGATGCACAAGATTGGTTAAAAACCCTAATTGGATTAGAATAAGCCTAGGGAGGACGAAAATGACCTAAATGTTCAACCAATGACATAAAATCACTTATTGGATGAACAAGATTGGTTAAAAACCCTAATTGGATTATAATAAGCCTAGGGAGGACGAAAATGACCTAAATGTTAATCCAATGACACAAACGCTCTTATTGGATGCACAGGATTGGTTAAAAACCCTAATTGGATTAGAATAAGCCTAGGGAGGACGAAAATGACCTAAATGTTCAACCAATGACACAAAATCACTTATGGGATGCACAAGATTGGTTAAAAACCCTAATTGGATTAGAATAAGCCTAGGGAGGACGAAAATGACCTAAATGTCCAACCAATGACACAAAATCACTTATGGGATGCACAAGATTGGTTAAAAACCCTAATTGGATTAGAATAAGCCTAGGGAGGACGAAAATGACCTAAATGTTCAACCAATGACACAAAATCACTCATGGGATGCACAACATTGGTTAAAAACCCTAATTGGATTAGAATAAGCCTAGGGAGGACGAAAATGACCTAAATGTTCAACCAATGACACAAAATCACTTATTGGATGCACAAGATTGGTTAAAAACCCTAATTGGATTAGAATAAGCCTAGGGAGGACGAAAATGACCTAAATGTTCAACCAATGACACAAAATCACTTATGGGATGCACAAGATTGGTTAAAAACCCTAATTTGATTAGAATAAGCCGAAGGAGGACGAAAATGACCTAAATGTTCAACCAATGACACAAAATCACTTATGGGATGCACAAGATTGGTTAAAAACCCTAATTGGATTAGAATAAGCCTAGGGAGGACGAAAATGACCTAAATGTTCAACCAATGACACAAAATCACTTATTGGTTGCACAAGATTGGTTAAAAACCCTAATTGGATAAGAATAAGCCTACGGAGGGCGAAAATAACCTAAATGTGATTCCAATGACACAAACGCTCTTATTGGATGCACAGGATTGGTTAAGAACCCTAATTGGATTAGAATAAGCCTAGGGAGGACGAAAATGACCTAAATGTCCAACCAATGACACAAAATCACTTATGGGATGCACAAGATTGGTTAAAAACCCTAATTGGATTAGAATAAGCCTAGGGAGGACGAAAATGACCTAAATGTTCAACCAATGACACAAAATCACTTATTGGATGGACAAGATTGGTTAAAAACCCTAATTGGATTATAATAAGCCTAGGGAGGACGAAAATGACCTAAATGTTAATCCAATGACACAAACGCTCTTATTGGATGCACAGGATTGGTTAAAAACCCTAATTGGATTAGAATAAGCCTAGGGAGGACGAAAATGACCTAAATGTTCCACCAATAACACTACATCACTTATTCGATGCACAAGATTGGTTAAAACCCTTATTGGATTAGAATTAGTCGAAGGATAACGAAAATGACCAAAATGTTCAACCAATGACACAAATGCATTTATTGGATGCACAAGATTGGTTAAAAACCCTAATCGGATTAGAATAAGCCTAGGGAGGACGAAAATGACCTAAATGTTCAACCAATGACACAAAATCACTTATTGGATGCACAAGATTGATTAAAAACCCTAATTGGATTATAATAAGCCTAGGGAGGACGAAAATGACCTAAATGTTCAAACAATGACACAAAATCACTTATTGGATACACACGATTGGTTAAAAACTCTAATTGGATTATAATAAGCCAAGGGAGGACCAAAATGACCAAAATGTTAATCGAATGACACAAACGCTCTTATTGGATGCACACGATTGGTTAAAAACTCTAACTGGATTAGAATAAGCCTTGGGAGGACGAAAATGACCTAAATGTTCAACCAATGACACAAAATCACTTATTGGATACACACGATTGGTTAAAAACTCTAATTGGATTAGAATAAGCCAAGGGAGGACCAAAATGACCAAAATGTTAATCGAATGACACAAACGCTCTTATTGGATGCACACGATTGGTTAAAAACTCTAACTGGATTAGAATAAGCCTTGGGAGGACGAAAATGACCTAAATGTTCAACCAATGACACAAAATCACTTATTGGTTGCACAAGATTGGTTAAAAACCCTAATTGGATAAGAATAAGCCTATAGAGGACGAAAATGACCTAAATGTGAATCCAATGACACAAACGCTCTTATTGGATGCACAGGATTGGTTAAGAACCCTAATTGGATTAGAATAAGCCTAGGGAGGACGAAAATGACCTAAATGTCCAACCATTGACACAAAATCACTTATGGGATGCACAAGATTGGTTAAAAACCCTAATTGAATTAGAATAAGCCTAGGGAGGACGAAAATGACCTAAATGTTCAACCAATGACACAAAATCACTTATGGGATGCACAAGATTGGTTAAAAACCCTAATTTGATTAGAATAAGCCGAAGGAGGACGAAAATGACCTAAATGTTCAACCAATGACACAAAATCACTTATGGGATGCACAAGATTGGTTAACAACCCTAATTGGATTAGAATAAGCCTAGGGAGGACGAAAATGACCTAAATGTTCAACCAATGACACAAAATCACTTATTGGATGCACAAGATTGGTTAAAAACCCTAATTGGATTATAATGAGCCTAGGGAGGACGAAAATGACCTAAATGTTAATCCAATGACAAAAATGCTCCTATTGGATGCACAAGATTGGTTAAAAACCCTAATTGGATTAGAATAAGTCTACGGAGGACGAAAATGACCTAAATGTTCAACAATTGACACAAAATCACTTATTGGTTGCACAAGATTGGTTAAAAACACTAATTGGATAAGAATAAGCCTACGGAGGACGAAAATGACCTAATTGTGAATCCAATGATACAAACGCTCTTATTGGATGCACAGAATTGGTTAAGAACCCTAATTGGATTAGAATAAGCCTAGGGAGGACGAAAATGACCTAAATATCCAACCAATGAGACAAAATCACTTATGGGATGCACAAGATTGGTTAAAAACCCTAATTGGATTAGAATAAGCCTAGGGAGGACGAAAATGACCTAAATGTTCAACCAATGACACAAAATCACTTATTGGATGAACTAGATTGGTTAAAAACCCTAATTGGATTATAATGAGCCTAGGGAGGACGAAAATGACCTAAATGTTAATCCAATGACACAAATGCTCTTATTGGATGCACAAGATTGGTTAAAAACCCTAATTGGATTAGAATAAGCCTAGGGAGGACGAAAATGACCTAAATGTTCAACAATTGACACAAAATCACTTATTGGTTGCACAAGATTGGTTAAAAAAACTAATTGGATAAGAATAAGCCTACGGAGGACGAAAATGACCTAATTGTGTATCCAATGATACAAACGCTCTTATTGGATGCACAGGATTGGTTAAGAACCCTAATTGGATTAGAATAAGCCTAGGGAGGACGAAAATGACCTAAATGTCCAACCAATGACACAAAACCACTTATGGGATGCACAAGATTGGTTAAAAACCCTAATTGGATTAGAATAAGCCTAGGGAGGACGAAAATGACCTAAATGTTCAACCAATGACACAAAATCACTTATTGGATGGACAAGATTAGTTAAAAACCCTAATTGGATTATAATAAGCCTAGGGAGGACGAAAATGACCTAAATGTTAATCCAATGACACAAACGCTCTTATTGGATGCACAGGATTGGTTAAAAACCCTAATTGGATTAGAATAAGCCTAGGGAGGACGAAAATGACCTAAATGTTCCACCAATAACACTACATCACTTATTCGATGCACAAGATTGGTTAAAACCCTTATTGGATTAGAATTAGTCGAAGGATAACGAAAATGACCAAAATGTTCAACCAATGACACAAATGCATTTATTGGATGCACAAGATTGGTTAAAAACCCTAATCGGATTAGAATAAGCCTAGGGAGGACGAAAATGACCTAAATGTTCAACCAATGACACAAAATCACTTATTGGTTGCACAAGATTGGTTAAAAAAACTAATTGGATAAGAATAAGCCTACGGAGGACGAAAATGACCTAATTGTGTATCCAATGATACAAACGCTCTTATTGGATGCACAGGATTGGTTAAGAACCCTAATTGGATTAGAATAAGCCTAGGGAGGACGAAAATGACCTAAATGTCCAACCAATGACACAAAATCACTTATGGGATGCACAAGATTGGTTAAAAACCCTAATTGGATTAGAATAAGCCTAGGGAGGACGAAAATGACCTAAATGTCCAACCAATGACCCAAAATCACTTATGGGATGCACAAGATTGGTTAAAAACCCTAATTGGATTAGAATAAGCCTAAGGAGGACGAAAATGACCTAAATGTTCAACCAATGACACAAAATCACTTATGGGATGCACAAGATTGGTTAAAAACCCTAATTGGGTTTGAATAAGCCTAGCGAGGACGAAAATGACCTAAATGTTCAACCAATGACACAATCACTTATTGGAAGCACACGATTGGTTAAAAACTCTAATTGGATTAGAATAAGCCAAGGGAGGACCAAAATAACCTAAATGTTAATCCAATGACACAAACGCTCTTATTGGATGTACAGGATTGGTTAAAAACCCTAATTGGATTAGAATAAGCCTAGGGAGGACGAAAATGACCTAAAAGTTCAACCAATGACACAAATGCATTTATTGGATGCACAAGATTGGTTAAAAACCCTAATTGGATTAGAATAATAAGCCTAGGGAGGACGAAAATGACCTAAATGTTCAACCAATGACACAAAATCACTTATTGGTTGCACAAGATTGGTTAAAAACCCTAATTGGATAAGAATAAGCCTACGGAGGACGAAAATGACCTAAATGTGAATCCAATGACACAAACGCTCTTATTGGATGCACAGGATTGGTTAAGAACCCTAATTGGATTAGAATAAGCCTAGGGAGGACGAAAATGACCTAAATGTCCAACCAATGACACAAAATCACTTATGGGATGCACAAGATTGGTTAAAAACCCTAATTGGATTAGAATAAGCCTAGGGAGGACGAAAATGACCTAAATGTCCAACCAATGACACAAAATTACTTATGGGATGCACAAGATTGGCTAAAAACCCTAATTGGATTAGAATAAGCCTAGGGAGGATGAAAATGACCTAAATGTTCAACCAATGACACAAAATCACTTATGGGATGCACAAGATTGGTTAAAAACCCTAATTGGATTAGAATAAGCCTAGGGAGGACGAAAATGACCTAAATGTTCAACCAATGACACAAAATCACTTATGGGATGCACAAGATTGGTTAAAAACCCTAATTTGATTAGAATAAGCCGAAGGAGGACGAAAATGACCTAAATGTTCAACCAATGACACAAAATCACTTATGGGATGCACAAGATTGGTTAAAAACCCTAATTGGATTAGAATAAGCCTAGGGAGGACGAAAATGACCTAAATGTTCAACCAATGACACAAAATCACTCATGGGATGCACAACATTGGTTAAAAACCCTAATTGGATTAGAATAAGCCTAGGGAGGACGAAAATGACCTAAATGTTCAACCAATGACACAAAATCACTTATTGGATGCACAAGATTGGTTAAAAACCCTAATTGGATTAGAATAAGCCTATGGAGGACGAAAATGACCTAAATGTTCAACCAATGACACAAAATGACACAAAATCACATATTGGATGTACAAGATTGGTTAAAAACCCTAATTGGATTAGAATAAGCCTAGGGAGGACGAAAATGACCTAAATGTTCAACCAATGACACAAAATCACATATTGGATGCACAAGATTGGTTAAAAACCCTAATTGGATTAGAATAAGCCTAGGGAGGACGAAAATGACCTAAATGTTCAACAATTAACACAAAATGACACAAAATTTCATATTGGATGCAAAGATTAGTTGAAAACCCTAATTGGATTAGAATAAGCCTAGGGAGGACGAAAATGACCTAAATGTTCAACCAATGACACAAAATGACATAAAATCACATATTGGATGCACAAGATTGGTTAAAAACCCTAATTGGATTAGAATAAGCCTTGGGAGGACGAAAATGACCTAAATGTTCAACCAATGACACAAAATGACACAAAATCACATATTGGATGCACAAGATTGGTTAAAAACCCTAATTGGATTAGAATAAGGCTAGGGAGGACGAAAATGACCTAAATGTTCAACCAATGGTACAAAATCACATATTGGATGCACAAGATTGGTTAAAAACCCTAATTGGATAAGAATAACCCTAGGGTGGACGAAAATGACCTAAATGTTCAACCAATGACACAAAATCACATATTGGATGCACAAGATTGGTTAAAAACCCTGATTGGATTAAAATAAGCCTAGGGAGGACGAAAATGACCTAAATGTTCAACCAATGACACAAAATGACACAAAATCACATATTGGATGCACAAGATTGGTTAAAAACCCTAATTGGATTAGAATAAGCCTAGGGAGGACGAAAATGACCTAAAAGTTCAACCAATGACACAAAATGACACTAAATCACATATTGGATGCACAAGATTGGTTAAAACCCCTAATTGGTTTAGAATAAGCCTAGGGAGGACGAAAATGACCTAAATGTTCAACCAATGACACAAAATGACACAAAATCACATATTGGATGCACAAGATTGGTTAAAAACCCTAATTGGATTAGAATAAGCCTAGGGAGGACGAAAATGACCTAAATGTTCAACCAATGACACAAAATGACACAAAATCAAATATTGGATGCACAAGATATGTTAAAAACCCTAATTGGATTAGAATAAGCCTAGGGAGGACGAAAATGACCTAAATGTTCAACCAATGACACAAAATGACACAAAATCACATATTGGATGCACAAGATTGGTTAAAAACCCTAATTGGATTAGAATAAGCCTAGGGAGGACGAAAATGACCTAAATGTTCAACCAATGACACAAAATCACAAATTGGATGCACAAGATTGGTTAAAATCCCTAATTGGATTAGAATAAGCCTAGGAAGGACGAAAATGACCTAAATGTTCAACCAATGACACAAAATGACACAAAATCACATATTGGATGCACAAGATTGGTTAAAAACCCTAATTGGATTAGAATAAGCCTAAGAAGGACGAAAATGATCTAAATGTTCAACCAATGACACAAAATGACACAAAATCACATATTGGATGCACAAGATTGGTTAAAAACCCTAATTGGATTATAATAAGCCTAGGGAGGACGAAAATGACCTAAATGTTCAACCAATGACACAAAATCACTTATTGGATGCACAAGATTGGTTAAAAACCCTAATTGGATTATAATAAGCCTAGGGAGGACGAAAATGACCTAAATGTTAATCCAATGACACAAATGCTCTTATTGGATGCACAAGATTGGTTAAAAACCCTAATTGGATTAGAATAAGCCTAGGGAGGACGAAAATGACCTAAATGTTCAACAATTGACACAAAATCACTTATTGGTTGCACAAGATTGGTTAAAAACACTAATTGGATAAGAATAAGCCTACGGAGGACGAAAATGACCTAAATGTGAATCCAATGACACAAACACTCTTATTGGATGCACAGGATTGGTTAAGAACCCTAATTGGATTAGAATAAGCCTAGGGAGGACGAAAATGACCTAAATGTCCAACCAATGACACAAAATCACTTATGGGATGCACAAGATTGGTTAAAAACCCTAATTGGATTAGAATAAGCCTAGGGAAGACGAAAATGACCTAAATGTTCAACCAATGACACAAAATCACTTATTGGATGCACAAGATTGGTTAAAAACCCTAATTGGATTATAATGAGCCTAGGGAGGACGAAAATGACCTAAATGTTAATCCAATGACACAAATGCTCTTATTGGATGCACAAGATTGGTTAAAAACCCTAATTGGATTAGAATAAGCCTAGGGAGGACGAAAATGACCTAAATGTTCAACCAATGACACAAAATCACTTATTGGTTGCACAAGATTGGTTAAAAACCCTAATTGGATAAGAATAAGCCTACGGAGGGCGAAAATAACCTAAATGTGATTCCAATGACACAAACGCTCTTATTGGATGCACAGGATTGGTTAAGAACCCTAATTGGATTAGAATAAGCCTAGGGAGGACGAAAATGACCTAAATGTCCAACCAATGACACAAAATCACTTATGGGATGCACAAGATTGGTTAAAAACCCTAATTGGATTAGAATAAGCCTAGGGAGGACGAAAATGACCTAAATGTTCAACCAATGACACAAAATCACTTATTGGATGGACAAGATTGGTTAAAAACCCTAATTGGATTATAATAAGCCTAGGGAGGACGAAAATGACCTAAATGTTAATCCAATGACACAAACGCTCTTATTGGATGCACAGGATTGGTTAAAAACCCTAATTGGATTAGAATAAGCCTAGGGAGGACGAAAATGACCTAAATGTTCCACCAATAACACTACATCACTTATTCGATGCACAAGATTGGTTAAAACCCTTATTGGATTAGAATTAGTCGAAGGATAACGAAAATGACCAAAATGTTCAACCAATGACACAAATGCATTTATTGGATGCACAAGATTGGTTAAAAACCCTAATCGGATTAGAATAAGCCTAGGGAGGACGAAAATGACCTAAATGTTCAACCAATGACACAAAATCACTTATTGGATGCACAAGATTGATTAAAAACCCTAATTGGATTATAATAAGCCTAGGGAGGACGAAAATGACCTAAATGTTCAAACAATGACACAAAATCACTTATTGGATACACACGATTGGTTAAAAACTCTAATTGGATTATAATAAGCCAAGGGAGGACCAAAATGACCAAAATGTTAATCGAATGACACAAACGCTCTTATTGGATGCACACGATTGGTTAAAAACTCTAACTGGATTAGAATAAGCCTTGGGAGGACGAAAATGACCTAAATGTTCAACCAATGACACAAAATCACTTATTGGATACACACGATTGGTTAAAAACTCTAATTGGATTAGAATAAGCCAAGGGAGGACCAAAATGACCTAAATGTTAATCGAATGACACAAACGCTCTTATTGGATGCACACGATTGGTTAAAAACTCTAACTGGATTAGAATAAGCCTTGGGAGGACGAAAATGACCTAAATGTTCAACCAATGACACAAAATCACTTATTGGTTGCACAAGATTGGTTAAAAACCCTAATTGGATAAGAATAAGCCTATAGAGGACGAAAATGACCTAAATGTGAATCCAATGACACAAACGCTCTTATTGGATGCACAGGATTGGTTAAGAACCCTAATTGGATTAGAATAAGCCTAGGGAGGACGAAAATGACCTAAATGTCCAACCAATGACACAAAATCACTTATGGGATGCACAAGATTGGTTAAAAACCCTAATTCGATTTGAATAAGACTAGGAAGGACAGAAAATGACCTAAATGTTCAACCAATGACACAAAATCACTTATTGGATGCACAATATTGGTTAAAAACCCTAATTGGATTATAATAAGCCTAGGGAGGACGAAAATGACCTAAATGTTAATCCAATGACACAAACGCTCTTATTGGATGCACAGGATTGGTTAAAAACCCTAATTGGATTAGAATAAGCCTAGGGAGGACGAAAATGACCTAAATGTTCCACCAATAACACTACATCACTTATTCGATGCACAAGATTGGTTAAAACCCTTATTGGATTAGAATTAGTCGAAGGATAACGAAAATGACCAAAATGTTCAACCAATGACACAAATGCATTTATTGGATGCACAAGATTGGTTAAAAACCCTAATCGGATTAGAATAAGCCTAGGGAGGACGAAAATGACCTAAATGTTCAACCAATGACACAAAATCACTTATTGGATGCACAAGATTGGTTAAAAACCCTAATTGGATTAGAATAAGCCTAGGGAGGACGAAAATGACACAATTGTTCAACCAATCACACAAAATCACATATTGGATGCACAAGATTGGTTAAAAACCCTAATTGGATTAGAATAAGCCTAGGGAGGACGAAAATGACCTAAATGTTCAACCAATGACACAAAATCACTTATTGGATGCACAAGATTGGTTAAAAACCCTAATTGGATTATAATGAGCCTAGGGAGGACGAAAATGACCTAAATGTTAATCCAATGACACAAATGCTCTTATTGGATGCACAAGATTGGTTAAAAACCCTAATTGGATTAGAATAAGCCTAGGGAGGACGAAAATGACCTAAATGTTCAACAATTGACACAAAATCACTTATTGGTTGCACAAGATTGGTTAAAAACACTAATTGGATAAGAATAAGCCTACGGAGGACGAAAATGACCTAAATGTGAATCCAATGACACAAACACTCTTATTGGATGCACAGGATTGGTTAAGAACCCTAATTGGATTAGAATAAGCCTAGGGAGGACGAAAATGACCTAAATGTCCAACCAATGACACAAAATCACTTATGGGATGCACAAGATTGGTTAAAAACCCTAATTGGATTAGAATAAGCCTAGGGAGGACGAAAATGACCTAAATGTTCAACCAATGACACAAAATCACTTATTGGATGGACAAGATTGGTTAAAAACCCTAATTGGATTATAATAAGCCTAGGGAGGACGAAAATGACCTAAATGTTAATCCAATGACACAAACGCTCTTATTGGATGCACAGGATTGGTTAAAAACCCTAATTGGATTAGAATAAGCCTAGGGAGGACGAAAATGACCTAAATGTTCCACCAATAACACTACATCACTTATTCGATGCACAAGATTGGTTAAAACCCTTATTGGATTAGAATTAGTCGAAGGATAACGAAAATGACCAAAATGTTCAACCAATGACACAAATGCATTTATTGGATGCACAAGATTGGTTAAAAACCCTAATCGGATTAGAATAAGCCTAGGGAGGACGAAAATGACCTAAATGTTCAACCAATGACACAAAATCACTTATTGGATGCACAAGATTGATTAAAAACCCTAATTGGATTATAATAAGCCTAGGGAGGACGAAAATGACCTAAATGTTCAAACAATGACACAAAATCACTTATTGGATACACACGATTGGTTAAAAACTCTAATTGGATTATAATAAGCCAAGGGAGGACCAAAATGACCAAAATGTTAATCGAATGACACAAACGCTCTTATTGGATGCACACGATTGGTTAAAAACTCTAACTGGATTAGAATAAGCCTTGGGAGGACGAAAATGACCTAAATGTTCAACCAATGACACAAAATCACTTATTGGATACACACGATTGGTTAAAAACTCTAATTGGATTAGAATAAGCCAAGGGAGGACCAAAATGACCAAAATGTTAATCGAATGACACAAACGCTCTTATTGGATGCACACGATTGGTTAAAAACTCTAACTGGATTAGAATAAGCCTTGGGAGGACGAAAATGACCTAAATGTTCAACCAATGACACAAAATCACTTATTGGTTGCACAAGATTGGTTAAAAACCCTAATTGGATAAGAATAAGCCTATAGAGGACGAAAATGACCTAAATGTGAATCCAATGACACAAACGCTCTTATTGGATGCACAGGATTGGTTAAGAACCCTAATTGGATTAGAATAAGCCTAGGGAGGACGAAAATGACCTAAATGTCCAACCATTGACACAAAATCACTTATGGGATGCACAAGATTGGTTAAAAACCCTAATTGAATTAGAATAAGCCTAGGGAGGACGAAAATGACCTAAATGTTCAACCAATGACACAAAATCACTTATGGGATGCACAAGATTGGTTAAAAACCCTAATTTGATTAGAATAAGCCGAAGGAGGACGAAAATGACCTAAATGTTCAACCAATGACACAAAATCACTTATGGGATGCACAAGATTGGTTAACAACCCTAATTGGATTAGAATAAGCCTAGGGAGGACGAAAATGACCTAAATGTTCAACCAATGACACAAAATCACTTATTTGATGCACAAGATTGGTTAAAAACCCTAATTGGATTATAATGAGCCTAGGGAGGACGAAAATGACCTAAATGTTAATCCAATGACAAAAATGCTCCTATTGGATGCACAAGATTGGTTAAAAACCCTAATTGGATTAGAATAAGTCTACGGAGGACGAAAATGACCTAAATGTTCAACAATTGACACAAAATCACTTATTGGTTGCACAAGATTGGTTAAAAACACTAATTGGATAAGAATAAGCCTACGGAGGACGAAAATGACCTAATTGTGAATCCAATGATACAAACGCTCTTATTGGATGCACAGAATTGGTTAAGAACCCTAATTGGATTAGAATAAGCCTAGGGAGGACGAAAATGACCTAAATATCCAACCAATGAGACAAAATCACTTATGGGATGCACAAGATTGGTTAAAAACCCTAATTGGATTAGAATAAGCCTA
>JBBPBQ010000004.1:26627423-26665890 GCA_037974755.1 Cicer yamashitae
AACCCTAATTGGATTAGAATAAGCCTAGGGAGGACGAAAATGACCTAAATGTCCAACCAATGAGACAAAATCACTTATGGGATGCACAAGATTGGTTAAAAACCCTAATTGGATTAGAATAAGCCTATGGATGACTAAAATGACCTAAATGTTCAACCAATGACACAAAATCACTTATTGGATGAACAAGATTGGTTAAAAACCCTAATTGGATTATAATAAGCCTAGGGAGGACGAAAATGACCTAAATGTTAATCCAATGACACAAACGCTCTTATTGGATGCACAGGATTGGTTAAAAAACCTAATTGGATTAGAATAAGCC
The DNA here is from genome assembly GCA_037974755.1 of Cicer yamashitae. Classification (NCBI taxonomy): domain Eukaryota; kingdom Viridiplantae; phylum Streptophyta; class Magnoliopsida; order Fabales; family Fabaceae; genus Cicer; species Cicer yamashitae. The sequence continues at coordinate 26,627,749 of JBBPBQ010000004.1, forward strand.
TAGGGAGGACGAAAATGACCTAAATGTTCCACCAATGACACAACATCACTTATTCGATGCACAAGATTGGTTAAAACCCTTATTGGATTAGAATTAGTCGAAGGATAACGAAAATGACCGAAATGTTCAACCAATGACACAAATGCATTTATTGGATGCACAAGATTGGTTAAAAACCCTAATCGGATTAGAATATGCCTAGGGAGGACGAAAATGACCTAACTGTTCAACCAATGACACAAAATCACTTATTGGATGCACAAGATTGATTAAAAACCTTAATTGGATTATAATAAGCCTAGGGAGGACGAAAATGACCTAAATGTTCAACCAATGACACAAAATCACTTATTGGTTGCACAAGATTGGTTAAAAACCCTAATTGGATAAGAATAAGCCTACAGAGGACGAAAATGGGCTAAATGTGAATCCAATGACACAAACGCTCTTATTGGATGCACAGGATTGGTTAAGAACCCTAATTGGATTAGAATAAGCCTAGGGAGGACGAAAATGACCTAAATGTCCAACCAATGACACAAAATCACTTATGGGATGCACAAGATTGGTTAAAAACCCTAATTGGATTAGAATAAACCTAGGGAGGACGAAAATGACCTAAATGTTCAACCAATGACACAAAATCACTTATTGGATGAACAAGATTGGTTAAAAACCCTAATTGGATTATAATAAGCCTAGGGAGGACGAAAATGACCTAAATGTTAATCCAATGACACAAACGCTCTTATTGGATGCACAGGATTGGTTAAAAAACCTAATTGGATTAGAATAAGCCTAGGGAGGACGAAAATGACCTAAATGTTCCACCAATGACACAACATCACTTATTCGATGCACAAGATTGGTTAAAACCCTTATTGGATTAGAATTAGTCGAAGGATAACGAAAATGACCGAAATGTTCAACCAATGACACAAATGCATTTATTGGATGCACAAGATTGGTTAAAAACCCTAATCGGATTAGAATAAGCCTAGGGAGGACGAAAATGACCTAACTGTTCAACCAATGACACAAAATCACTTATTGGATGCACAAGATTGATTAAAAACCTTAATTGGATTATAATAAGCCTAGGGAGGACGAAAATGACCTAAATGTTAATCCAATGACACAAATGCTCTTATTGGATGCACAAGATTGGTTAAAAACCCTAATTGGATTAGAATAAGCCTAAGGAGGACGAAAATGACCTAAATGTTCAACCAATGACACAAAATCACTTATTGGTTGCACAAGATTGGTTAAAAACCCTAATTGGATAAGAATAAGTCTACAGAGGACGAAAATGGGCTAAATGTGAATCCAATGACACAAACGCTCTTATTGGATGCACAGGATTGGTTAAGAACCCTAATTGGATTAGAATAAGCCTAGGGAGGACGAAAATGACCTAAATGTCCAACCAATGACACAAAATCACTTATGGGATGCACAAGATTGGTTAAAAACCCTAATTCGATTTGAATAAGCCTAGGAAGGACAGAAAATGACCTAAATGTTCAACCAATGACACAAAATCACTTAATGGATGCACAATATTGGTTAAAAACCCTAATTGGATTATAATAAGCCTAGGGAGGACGAAAATGACCTAAATGTTAATCCAATGACACAAACGCTCTTATTGGATGCACAGGATTGGTTAAAAACCCTAATTGGATTAGAATAAGCCTAGGGAGGACGAAAATGACCTAAATGTTCAACCAATGACACAAAATCAGTTATTGGTTGCACAAGATTGGTTAAAAACCCTAATTGGATAAGAATAAGTCTACGGAGGAAGAAAATGACCTAAATGTGAATCCAATGACACAAACGCTCTTATTGGATGCACAGGATTGGTTAAGAACCATAATTGGATTAGAATAAGCCTAGGGAGGACGAAAATGACCTAAATGTCCATCCAATGACACAAAATCACTTATGGGGTGCACAAGATTGGCTAAAAACCCTAATTGGATTAGAATAAGCCTAGGGAGGACGAAAATGACCTAAATGTTCAACCAATGACACAAAATCACTTATTGGTTGCACAAGATTGGTTAAAAACCCTAATTGGATAAGAATAAGCCTACGGAGGGCGAAAATGACCTAAATGTGATTCCAATGACACAAACGCTCTTATTGGATGCACAGGATTGGTTAAGAACCCTAATTGGATTAGAATAAGCCTAGGGAGGACGAAAATGACCTAAATGTCCAACCAATGACACAAAATCACTTATGGGATGCACAAGATTGGTTAAAAACCCTAATTGGATTAGAATAAGCCTAGGGAGGACGAAAATGACCTAAATGTTCAACCAATGACATAAAATCACTTATTGGATGAACAAGATTGGTTAAAAACCCTAATTGGATTATAATAAGCCTAGGGAGGACGAAAATGACCTAAATGTTAATCCAATGACACAAACGCTCTTATTGGATGCACAGGATTGGTTAAAAACCCTAATTGGATTAGAATAAGCCTAGGGAGGACGAAAATGACCTAAATGTTCAACCAATGACACAAAATCACTTATTGGATGCACAAGATTGGTTAAAAACCCTAATTGGAGTAGAATAAGCCTAGGGAGGACGAAAATGACCTAAATGTTCAACCAATGACACAAAATCACTTATTGGATGCACAAGATTGGTTAAAAACCCTAATTGGATTAGAATAAGCCTAGGGAGGACGAAAATGACCTAAATGTTCAACCAACGACACAAAATGACACAAAATCACATATTGGATGCACCAGATTGGTTAAAAACCCTAATTGGATTAGAATAAGCCTAGGGAGGACGAAAATGACCTAAATGTTCAACCAATGACACAAAATCACATATTGGATGCACAAGATTGGTTAAAAACCCTAATTGGATTAGAATAAGCCTATGGATGACGAAAATGACCTAAATGTTCAACCAATGACACAAAATGACACAAAATCACATATTGGATGCACAAGATTGGTTAAAAACCCTAATTGGATTAGAATAAGCCTAGGGAGGACGAAAATGACCTAAATGTTCAACCAATGACACAAAATCACTTATTGGATGCACAAGATTGGTTAAAAACCCTAATTGGATTATAATAAGCCTAGGGAGGACGAAAATGACCTAAATGTTAATCCAATGACACAAATGCTCTTATTGGATGCACAAGATTGGTTAAAAACCCTAATTGGATTAGAATAAGCCTAGGGAGGACGAAAATGACCTAAATGTTCAACAATTGACACAAAATCACTTATTGGTTGCACAAGATTGGTTAAAAACACTAATTGGATAAGAATAAGCCTACGGAGGACGAAAATGACCTAAATGTGAATCCAATGACACAAACACTCTTATTGGATGCACAGGATTGGTTAAGAACCCTAATTGGATTAGAATAAGCCTAGGGAGGACGAAAATGACCTAAATGTCCAACCAATGACACAAAATCACTTATGGGATGCACAAGATTGGTTAAAAACCCTAATTGGATTAGAATAAGCCTAGGGAAGACGAAAATGACCTAAATGTTCAACCAATGACACAAAATCACTTATTGGATGCACAAGATTGGTTAAAAACCCTAATTGGATTATAATGAGCCTAGGGAGGACGAAAATGACCTAAATGTTAATCCAATGACACAAATGCTCTTATTGGATGCACAAGATTGGTTAAAAACCCTAATTGGATTAGAATAAGCCTAGGGAGGACGAAAATGACCTAAATGTTCAACCAATGACACAAAATCACTTATTGGTTGCACAAGATTGGTTAAAAACCCTAATTGGATAAGAATAAGCCTACGGAGGGCGAAAATAACCTAAATGTGATTCCAATGACACAAACGCTCTTATTGGATGCACAGGATTGGTTAAGAACCCTAATTGGATTAGAATAAGCCTAGGGAGGACGAAAATGACCTAAATGTCCAACCAATGACACAAAATCACTTATGGGATGCACAAGATTGGTTAAAAACCCTAATTGGATTAGAATAAGCCTAGGGAGGACGAAAATGACCTAAATGTTCAACCAATGACACAAAATCACTTATTGGATGGACAAGATTGGTTAAAAACCCTAATTGGATTATAATAAGCCTAGGGAGGACGAAAATGACCTAAATGTTAATCCAATGACACAAACGCTCTTATTGGATGCACAGGATTGGTTAAAAACCCTAATTGGATTAGAATAAGCCTAGGGAGGACGAAAATGACCTAAATGTTCCACCAATAACACTACATCACTTATTCGATGCACAAGATTGGTTAAAACCCTTATTGGATTAGAATTAGTCGAAGGATAACGAAAATGACCAAAATGTTCAACCAATGACACAAATGCATTTATTGGATGCACAAGATTGGTTAAAAACCCTAATCGGATTAGAATAAGCCTAGGGAGGACGAAAATGACCTAAATGTTCAACCAATGACACAAAATCACTTATTGGATGCACAAGATTGATTAAAAACCCTAATTGGATTATAATAAGCCTAGGGAGGACGAAAATGACCTAAATGTTCAAACAATGACACAAAATCACTTATTGGATACACACGATTGGTTAAAAACTCTAATTGGATTAGAATAAGCCAAGGGAGGACCAAAATGACCAAAATGTTAATCGAATGACACAAACGCTCTTATTGGATGCACACGATTGGTTAAAAACTCTAACTGGATTAGAATAAGCCTTGGGAGGACGAAAATGACCTAAATGTTCAACCAATGACACAAAATCACTTATTGGTTGCACAAGATTGGTTAAAAACCCTAATTGGATAAGAATAAGCCTATAGAGGACGAAAATGACCTAAATGTGAATCCAATGACACAAACGCTCTTATTGGATGCACAGGATTGGTTATAAACCCTAATTGGATTAGAATAAGCCTAGGGAGGACGAAAATGACCTAAATGTCCAACCATTGACACAAAATCACTTATGGGATGCACAAGATTGGTTAAAAACCCTAATTGAATTAGAATAAGCCTAGGGAGGACGAAAATGACCTAAATGTTCAACCAATGACACAAAATCACTTATGGGATGCACAAGATTGGTTAAAAACCCTAATTTGATTAGAATAAGCCGAAGGAGGACGAAAATGACCTAAATGTTCAACCAATGACACAAAATCACTTATGGGATGCACAAGATTGGTTAAAAACCCTAATTGGATTAGAATAAGCCTAAAGAGGACGAAAATGACCTAAATGTTCAACCAATGACACAAAATCACTTATTGGATGCACAAGATTGGTTAAAAACCCTAATTGGATTATAATGAGCCTAGGGAGGACGAAAATGACCTAAATGTTAATCCAATGACAAAAATGCTCTTATTGGATGCACAAGATTGGTTAAAAACCCTAATTGGATTAGAATAAGCCTACGGAGGACGAAAATGACCTAAATGTTCAACAATTGACACAATATCACTTATTGGTTGCACAAGATTGGTTAAAAACACTAATTGGATAAGAATAAGCCTACGGAGGACGAAAATGACCTAATTGTGAATCCAATGATACAAACGCTCTTATTGGATGCACAGAATTGGTTAAGAACCCTAATTGGATTAAAATAAGCCTAAGGAGGACGAAAATGACCTAAATGTCCAACCAATGAGACAAAATCACTTATGGGATGCACAAGATTGGTTAAAAACCCTAATTGGATTAGAATAAGCCTATGGATGACTAAAAAGACCTAAATGTTCAACCAATGACACAAAATCACTTATTGGATGAACAAGATTGGTTAAAAACCCTAATTGGATTATAATAAGCCTAGGGAGGACGAAAATGACCTAAATGTTAATCCAATGACACAAACGCTCTTATTGGATGCACAGGATTGGTTAAAAAACCTAATTGGATTAGAATAAGCCTAGGGAGGACGAAAATGACCTAAATGTTCCACCAATGACACATAATCACTTATTCGATGCACAAGATTGGTTAAAACCCTTATTGGATTAGAATTAGTCGAAGGATAACGAAAATGAACGAAATGTTCAACCAATGACACAAATGCATTTATTGGATGCACAAGATTGGTTAAAAACCCTAATCGGATTAGAATAAGCCTAGGGAGGACGAAAATGACCTAACTGTTCAACCAATGACACAAAATCACTTATTGGATGCACAAGATTGATTAAAAACCTTAATTGGATTATAATAAGCCTAGGGAGGACGAAAATGACCTAAATGTTAATCCAATGACACAAATGCTCTTATTGGATGCACAAGATTGGTTAAAAACCCTAATTGGATTAGAATAAGCCTAAGGAGGACGAAAATGACCTAAATGTTCAACCAATGACACAAAATCACTTATTGGTTGCACAAGATTGGTTAAAAACCCTAATTGGATAAGAATAAGTCTACAGAGGACGAAAATGGGCTAAATGTGAATCCAATGACACAAACGCTCTTATTGGATGCACAGGATTGGTTAAGAACCCTAATTGGATTAGAATAAGCCTAGGGAGGACGAAAATGACCTAAATGTCCAACCAATGACACAAAATCACTTATTGGATGAACAAGATTGGTTAAAAACCCTAATTGGATTATAATAAGCCTAGGGAGGACGAAAATGACCTAAATGTTAATCCAATGACAAAACGCTCTTATTGGATGCACAAGATTGGTTAAAAACCCTAATTGGATTAGAATAAGCCTAGGGAGGACGAAAATGACCTAAATGTCCAACCAATGAGACAAAATCACTTATGGGATGCACAAGATTGGTTAAAAACCCTAATTGGATTAGAATAAGCCTATGGAGGACGAAAATGACCTAAATGTTCAACCAATGACACAAAATCACTTATTGGATGAACAAGATTGGTTAAAAACCCTAATTGGATTATAATAAGCCTAGGGAGCACGAAAATGACCAAAATGTTAATCCAATGACACAAACGCTCTTATTGGATGCACAGGATTGGTTAAAAAACCTAATTGGATTAGAATAAGCCTAGGGAGGACGAAAATGACCTAAATGTTCCACCAATGACACAACATCACTTATTGGATGCACAAGATTGGTTAAAAACCCTAATTGGATTAGAATAAGCCTAGGGAGGACGAAAATGACCTAAATGTCCAACCAATGACACAAAATCACTTATGGGATGCACAAGATTGGCTAAAAACCCTAATTGGATTAGAATAATCCTAGGAAGGACGAAAATGACCTAAATGTTCAACCAATGATACAAAATCACTTATTGGATGCACACGATTGGTTAAAAACTTTCGTTGGATTATAATAAGCCTAGGGAGGACGAAAATGACCTAAATGTTAATCCAATGACACAAACGCTCTTATTGGATGCACAGGATTGGTTAAAAAACCTAATTGGATTAGAATAAGCCTAGGGAGGACGAAAATGACCTAAATGTTCCACCAATGACACAACATCACTTATTGGATGCACAAGATTGGTTAAAAACCCTAATTGGATTAGAATAAGCCTAGGGAGGACGAAAATGACCTAAATGTCCAACCAATGACACAAAATCACTTATGGGATGCACAAGATTGGCTAAAAACCCTAATTGGATTAGAATAAGCCTAGGGAGGACGAAAATGACCTAAATGTTCAACCAATGACACAAAATCACTTATGGGATGCACAAGATTGGTTAAAAACCCTAATTGGATTAGAATAAGCCTAGGGAGGACGAAAATGACCTAAATGTTCAACCAATTACACAAAATCACTTATGGGATGCACAACATTGGTTAAAAACCCTAATTGGATTAGAATAAGCCTAGGGAGGACGAAAATGACCTAAATGTCCAACCAATGACAGAAAATCATTTATGGGATGCACAAGATTGGCTAAAAACCCTAATTGGATTAGAATAAGCCTAGGGAGGACGAAAATGACTTAAATGTTCAACCAATGACACAAAATCACTTATGGGATGCACTAGATTGGTTAAAAACCCTAATTGGATTAGAATAAGCCTAGGGAGGACGAAAATGACCTAAATGTTCAACCAATGACACAAAATCACTTATTGGATGCACAAGATTGGTTAAAAACCCTAATTGGATAAGAATAAGCCTACGGAGGACGAAAATGACCTAAATGTGAATCCAATGACACAAACGCTCTTATTGGATGCACAGGATTGGTTAAGAACCCTAATTGGATTAGAATAAGCCTAGGGAGGACGAAAATGACCTAAATGTCCAACCAATGACACAAAATCACTTATGGGATGCACAAGATTGGTTAAAAACCCTAATTGGATTAGAATAAGCCTAGGGAGGACGAAAATGACCTAAATGTCCAACCAATGACACAAAATCACTTATGGGATGCACAAGATTGGTTAAAAACCCTAATTGGATTAGAATAAGCCTAGGGAGGACGAAAATGACCTAAATGTTCAACCAATGACACAAAATCACTTATTGGTTGCACAAGATTGGTTAAAAACCCTAATTGGATAAGAATAAGCCTACAGAGGACGAAAATGGGCTAAATGTGAATCCAATGACACAAACGCTCTTATTGGATGCACAGGATTGCTTAAGAACCCTAATTGGATTAGAATAAGCCTAGGGAGGACGAAAATGACCTAAATGTCCAACCAATGACACAAAATCACTTATGGGATGCACAAGATTGGTTAAAAACCCTAATTGGATTAGAATAAGCCTAGGGAAGACGAAAATGACCTAAATGTTCAACCAATGACACAAAATCACTTATTGGATGCACAAGATTGGTTAAAAACCCTAATTGGATTATAATGAGCCTAGGGAGGACGAAAATGACCTAAATGTTCAAACAATGACACAAAATCACTTATTGGATACACACGATTGGTTAAAAACTCTAATTGGATTAGAATAAGCCAAGGGAGGACCAAAATGACCTAAATGTTAATCGAATGACACAAACGCTCTTATTGGATGCACACGATTGATTAAAAACTCTAACTGGATTAGAATAAGCCTTGGGAGGACGAAAATGACCTAAATGTTCAACCAATGACACAAAATCACTTATTGGTTGCACAAGATTGGTTAAAAACCCTAATTGGATAAGAATAAGCCTATAGAGGACGAAAATGACCTAAATGTGAATCCAATGACACAAATGCTCTTATTGGATGCACAGGATTGGTTAAGAACCCTAATTGGATTAGAATAAGCCTAGGGAGGACGAAAATGACCTAAATGTCCAACCATTGACACAAAATCACTTATGGGATGCACAAGATTGGTTAAAAACCCTAATTGAATTAGAATAAGCCTAGGGAGGACGAAAATGACCTAAATGTTCAACCAATGACACAAAATCACTTATGGGATGCACAAGATTGGTTAAAAACCCTAATTTGATTAGAATAAGCCGAAGGAGGACGAAAATGACCTAAATGTTCAACCAATGACACAAAATCACTTATGGGATGCACAAGATTGGTTAACAACCCTAATTGGATTAGAATAAGCCTAGGGAGGACGAAAATGACCTAAATGTTCAACCAATGACACAAAATCACTTATTGGATGCACAAGATTGGTTAAAAACCCTAATTGGATTATAATGAGCCTAGGGAGGACGAAAATGACCTAAATGTTAATCCAATGACAAAAATGCTCCTATTGGATGCACAAGATTGGTTAAAAACCCTAATTGGATTAGAATAAGTCTACGGAGGACGAAAATGACCTAAATGTTCAACAATTGACACAAAATCACTTATTGGTTGCACAAGATTGGTTAAAAACACTAATTGGATAAGAATAAGCCTACGGAGGACGAAAATGACCTAATTGTGAATCCAATGATACAAACGCTCTTATTGGATGCACAGAATTGGTTAAGAACCCTAATTGGATTAGAATAAGCCTAGGGAGGACGAAAATGACCTAAATATCCAACCAATGAGACAAAATCACTTATGGGATGCACAAGATTGGTTAAAAACCCTAATTGGATTAGAATAAGCCTATGGAGGACGTAAATGACCTAAATGTTCAACCAATGACACAAAATCACTTATTGGATGAACAAGATTGGTTAAAAACCCTAATTGGATTATAATAAGCCTAGGGAGGACGAAAATGACCTAAATGTTAATCCAATGACACAAACGCTCTTATTGGATGCACAGGATTGGTTAAAAAACCTAATTGGATTAGAATAAGCCTAGGGAGGACGAAAATGACCTAAATGTTCCACCAATGACACAACATCACTTATTCGATGCACAAGATTGGTTAAAACCCTTATTGGATTAGAATTAGTCGAAGGATAACGAAAATGACCGAAATGTTCAACCAATGACACAAATGCATTTATTGGATGCACAAGATTGGTTAAAAACCCTAATCGGATTAGAATAAGCCTAGGGAGGACGAAAATGACCTAACTGTTCAACCAATGACACAAAATCACTTATTGGATGCACAAGATTGATTAAAAACCTTAATTGGATTATAATAAGCCTAGGGAGGACGAAAATGACCTAAATGTTAATCCAATGACACAAATGCTCTTATTGGATGCACAAGATTGGTTAAAAACCCTAATTGGATTAGAATAAGCCTAAGGAGGACGAAAATGACCTAAATGTTCAACCAATGACACAAAATCACTTATTGGTTGCACAAGATTGGTTAAAAACCCTAATTGGATAAGAATAAGCCTACAGAGGACGAAAATGGGCTAAATGTGAATCTAATGACACAAACGCTCTTATTGGATGCACAGGATTGGTTAAGAACCCTAATTGGATTAGAATAAGCCTAGGGAGGACGATAATGACCTAAATGTCCAACCAATGACACAAAATCACTTATGGGATGCACAAGATTGGTTAAAAACCCTAATTGGATTAGAATAAGCCTAGGGAAGACGAAAATGACCTAAATGTTCAACCAATGACACAAAATCACTTATTGGATGCACAAGATTGGTTAAAAACCCTAATTGGATTATAATGAGCCTAGGGAGGACGAAAATGACCTAAATGTTAATCCAATGACACAAATGCTCTTATTGGATGCACAAGATTGGTTAAAAACCCTAATTGGATTAGAATAAGCCTAGGGAGGACGAAAATGACCTAAATGTTCAACAATTGACACAAAATCACTTATTGGTTGCACAAGATTGGTTAAAAGCACTAATTGGATAAGAATAAGCCTACGGAGGACGAAAATGACCTAAATGTGAATCCAATGATACAAACGCTCTTATTGGATGCACAGGATTGGTTAAGAACCCTAATTGGATTAGAATAAGCCTAGGGAGGACGAAAATGACCTAAATGTCCAACCAATGACACAAAATCACTTATGGGATGCACAAGATTGGTTAAAAACCCTAGTTGGATTAGAATAAGCCTAGGGAGGACGAAAATGACCTAAATGTTCAACCAATGACACAAAATCACTTATTGGATGAACAAGATTGGTTAAAAACCCTAATTGGATTATAATAAGCCTAGGGAGGACGAAAATGACCTAAATGTTAATCCAATGACAAAACGCTCTTATTGGATGCACAAGATTGGTTAAAAACCCTAATTGGATTAGAATAAGCCTAGGGAGGACGAAAATGACCTAAATGTCCAACCAATGAGACAAAATCACTTATGGGATGCACAAGATTGGTTAAAAACCCTAATTGGATTAGAATAAGCCTATGGAGGACGAAAATGACCTAAATGTTCAACCAATGACACAAAATCACTTATGGGATGCACAAGATTGGCTAAAAACCCTAATTGGATTAGAATAATCCTAGGAAGGACGAAAATGACCTAAATGTTCAACCAATGATACAAAATCACTTATTGGATGCACACGATTGGTTAAAAACTTTCGTTGGATTATAATAAGCCTAGGGAGGACGAAAATGACCTAAATGTTAATCCAATGACACAAACGCTCTTATTGGATGCACAGGATTGGTTAAAAAACCTAATTGGATTAGAATAAGCCTAGGGAGGACGAAAATGACCTAAATGTTCCACCAATGACACAACATCACTTATTGGATGCACAAGATTGGTTAAAAACCCTAATTGGATTAGAATAAGCCTAGGGAGGACGAAAATGACCTAAATGTCCAACCAATGACACAAAGTCACTTATGGGATGCACAAGATTGGTTAAAAACCCTAATTGGATTAGAATAAGCCTAGGGAGGACGAAAATGACCTAAATGTTCAACCAATGACACAAAATCACTTATTGGATACACACGATTGGTTAAAAACTCTAATTGGATTAGAATAAGCCAAGGGAGGACCAAAATGACCTAAATGTTAATCGAATGACCCAAACGCTCTTATTGGATGCACACGATTGGTTAAAAACCCTAATTGGATTAGAATAAGCCTAGGGAGGACGAAAATGACCTAAAAGTTCAACCAATGACACAAATGCATTTATTGGATGCACAAGATTGGTTAAAAACCCTAATTGGATTAGAATAAGCCTAGGGAGGACGAAAATGACCTAAATGTTCAACAATTGACACAAAATCACTTATTGGTTGCACAAGATTGGTTCAAAACACTAATTGGATAAGAATAAGTCTACGGAGGACGAAAATGACCTAATTGTGAATCCAATGATACAAACGCTCTTATTGGATGCACAGGATTGGTTAAGAACCCTAATTGGATTAGAATAAGCCTAGGGAGGACGAAAATGACCTAAATGTCCAACCAATGACACAAAATCACTTATGGGATGCACAAGATTGGTTAAAAACCCTAGTTGGATTAGAATAAGCCTAAGGAGGACGAAAATGATCTAAATGTTCAACCAATGACACAAAATCACTTATTGGATGCACAAGATTGGTTAAAAACCCTAATTGGATTATAATGAGCCTAGGGAGGACGAAAATGACCTAAATGTAAATCCAATGACACAAACGCTCTTATTGGATGCACAGGATTGGTTAAAAACCCTAATTGGATTAGAATAAGCCTAGGGAGGACGAAAATGACCTAAATGTTCAACCAATGACACAACATCACTTATTCGATGCACAAGATTGGTTAAAAACCCTAATTGGATTAGAATTAGTCGAAGGATAACGAAAATGACCGAGATGTTCAACCAATGACACAAATGCATTTATTGGATGCACAAGATTGGTTAAAAACCCTAATTGGATTAGAATAAGCCTAGGGAGGACGAAAATGACCTAAATGTTCAACCAATGACACAAAATCACTTATTGGTTGCACAAGATTGGTTAAAAACCCTAATTGGATAAGAATAAGCCTACGGAGGACGAAAATGACCTAAATGTGATTCCAATGACACAAACGCTCTTATTGGATGCATAGGATTGGTTAAGAACCCTAATTGGATTAGAATAAGCCTAGGGAGGACGAAAATGACCTAAATGTCCAACCAATGACACAAAATCACTTATGGGATGCACAAGATTGGTTAAAAACCCTAATTGGATTAGAATAAGCCTAGGGAAGACGAAAATGACCTAAATGTTCAACCAATGACACAAAATCACTTATTGGATGCACAAGATTGGTTAAAAACCCTAATTGGATTATAATGAGCCTAGGGAGGACGAAAATGACCTAAATGTTAATCCAATGACACAAATGCTCTTATTGGATGCACAAGATTGGTTAAAAACCCTAATTGGATTAGAATAAGCCTAGGGAGGACGAAAATGACCTAAATGTTCAACAATTGACACAAAATCACTTATTGGTTGCACAAGATTGGTTAAAAACACTAATTGGATAAGAATAAGCCTACGGAGGACGAAAATGACCTAAATGTGAATCCAATGACACAAACACTCTTATTGGATGCACAGGATTGGTTAAGAACCCTAATTGGATTAGAATAAGCCTAGGGAGGACGAAAATGACCTAAATGTCCAACCAATGACACAAAATCACTTATGGGATGCACAAGATTGGTTAAAAACCCTAATTGGATTAGAATAAGCCTAGGGAGGACGAAAATGACCTAAATGTTCAACCAATGACACAAAATCACTTATTGGATGAACAAGATTGGTTAAAAACCCTAATTGGATTATAATAAGCCTAGGGAGGACGAAAATGACCTAAATGTTAATCCAATGACACAAACGCTCTTATTGGATGCACAGGATTGGTTAAAAAACCTAATTGGATTAGAATAAGCCTAGGGAGGACGAAAATGACCTAAATGTTCCACCAATGACACAACATCACTTATTCGATGCACAAGATTGGTTAAAACCCTTATTGGATTAGAATTAGTCGAAGGATAACGAAAATGACCGAAATGTTCAACCAATGACACAAATGCATTTATTGGATGCACAAGATTGGTTAAAAACCCTAATCGGATTAGAATAAGCCTAGGGAGGACGAAAATGACCTAACTGTTCAACCAATGACACAAAATCACTTATTGGATGCACAAGATTGATTAAAAACCTTAATTGGATTATAATAAGCCTAGGGAGGACGAAAATGACCTAAATGTTAATCCAATGACACAAATGCTCTTATTGGATGCACAAGATTGGTTAAAAACCCTAATTGGATTAGAATAAGCCTAAGGAGGACGAAAATGACCTAAATGTTCAACCAATGACACAAAATCACTTATTGGTTGCACAAGATTGGTTAAAAACCCTAATTGGATAAGAATAAGTCTACAGAGGACGAAAATGGGCTAAATGTGAATCCAATGACACAAACGCTCTTATTGGATGCACAGGATTGGTTAAGAACCCTAATTGGATTAGAATAAGCCTAGGGAGGACGAAAATGACCTAAATGTCCAACCAATGACACAAAATCACTTATTGGATGAACAAGATTGGTTAAAAACCCTAATTGGATTATAATAAGCCTAGGGAGGACGAAAATGACCTAAATGTTAATCCAATGACAAAACGCTCTTATTGGATGCACAAGATTGGTTAAAAACCCTAATTGGATTAGAATAAGCCTAGGGAGGACGAAAATGACCTAAATGTCCAACCAATGAGACAAAATCACTTATGGGATGCACAAGATTGGTTAAAAACCCTAATTGGATTAGAATAAGCCTATGGAGGACGAAAATGACCTAAATGTTCAACCAATGACACAAAATCACTTATTGGATGAACAAGATTGGTTAAAAACCCTAATTGGATTATAATAAGCCTATGGAGCACGAAAATGACCAAAATGTTAATCCAATGACACAAACGCTCTTATTGGATGCACAGGATTGGTTAAAAAACCTAATTGGATTAGAATAAGCCTAGGGAGGACGAAAATGACCTAAATGTTCCACCAATGACACAACATCACTTATTGGATGCACAAGATTGGTTAAAAACCCTAATTGGATTAGAATAAGCCTAGGGAGGACGAAAATGACCTAAATGTCCAACCAATGACACAAAATCACTTATGGGATGCACAAGATTGGCTAAAAACCCTAATTGGATTAGAATAATCCTAGGAAGGACGAAAATGACCTAAATGTTCAACCAATGATACAAAATCACTTATTGGATGCACACGATTGGTTAAAAACTTTCGTTGGATTATAATAAGCCTAGGGAGGACGAAAATGACCTAAATGTTAATCCAATGACACAAACGCTCTTATTGGATGCACAGGATTGGTTAAAAAACCTAATTGGATTAGAATAAGCCTAGGGAGGACGAAAATGACCTAAATGTTCCACCAATGACACAACATCACTTATTGGATGCACAAGATTGGTTAAAAACCCTAATTGGATTAGAATAAGCCTAGGGAGGACGAAAATGACCTAAATGTCCAACCAATGACACAAAGTCACTTATGGGATGCACATGGGATGCACAAGATTGGTTAAAAACCCTAATTGGATTAGAATAAGCCTAGGGAGGACGAAAATGACCTAAATGTTCAACCAATGACACAAAATCACTTATTGGATACACACGATTGGTTAAAAACTCTAATTGGATTAGAATAAGCCAAGGGAGGACCAAAATGACCTAAATGTTAATCGAATGACACAAACGCTCTTATTGGAAGCACACGATTGGTTAAAAACCCTAATTGGATTAGAATAAGCCTAGGGAGAACGAAAATGACCTAAAAGTTAAACCAATGACACAAATGCATTTATTGGATGCACAAGATTGGTTAAAAACCCTAATAGGATTAGAATAAGCCTAGGGAGGACGAAAACGACCTAAATGTTCAACAATTGACACAAAATCACTTATTGGTTGCACAAGATTGGTTAAAAACACTAATTGGATAAGAATAAGCCTACGGAGGACGAAAATGACCTAATTGTGAATCCAATGATACAAACGCTCTTATTGGATGCACAGGATTGGTTAAGAACCCTAATTGGATTAGAATAATCCTAGGGGGGACGAAAATGACCTAAATGTTCAACCAATGACACAAAATCACTTATGGGATGCACAAGATTAGTTAAAAACCCTAATTGGATTAGAATAAGCCTAGGGAGGACGAAAATGACCTAAATGTTCAACCCATGACACAAAATCACTTATTGGATGCACAAGATTGATTAAAAACCTTAATTGGATTATAATAAGCCTAGGGAGGACGAAAATGACCTAAATGTTAATCCAATGACACAAATGCTCTTATTGGATGCACAAGATTGGTTAAAAACCCTAATTGGATTAGAATAAGCCTAAGGAGGACGAAAATGACCTAAATGTTCAACCAATGACACAAAATCACTTATTGGTTGCACAAGATTGGTTAAAAACCCTAATTGGATAAGAATAAGTCTACAGAGGACGAAAATGGGCTAAATGTGAATCCAATGACACAAACGCTCTTATTGGATGCACAGGATTGGTTAAGAACCCTAATTGGATTAGAATAAGCCTAGGGAGGACGAAAATGACCTAAATGTCCAACCAATGACACAAAATCACTTATGGGATGCACAAGATTGGTTAAAAACCCTAATTGGATTATAATGAGCCTAGGGAGGACGAAAATGACCTAAATGTTAATCCAATGACACAAACGCTCTTATTGGATGCACAGGATTGGTTAAAAACCCTAATTGGATTAGAATAAGCCTAGGGAGGACGAAAATGACCTAAATGTTCAACCAATGACACAACATCACTTATTCGATGCACAAGATTGGTTAAAACCCTTATTGGATTAGAATTAGTCGAAGGATAACGAAAATGACCGAAATGTTCAACCAATGACACAAATGCATTTATTGGATGCACAAGATTGGTTAAAAACCCTAATTGGATTAGAATAAGCCTAGGGAGGACGAAAATGACCTAAATGTTCAACCAATGACACAAAATCACTTATTGGATGCACAAGATTGGTTAAAAACCCTAATTGGATAAGAATAAGCCTACGGAGGACGAAAATGACCTAAATGTGAATCCAATGACACAAACGCTCTTATTGGATGCACAGGATTGGTTAAGAACCCTAATTGGATTAGAATAAGCCTAGGGAGGACGAAAATGACCTAAATGTCCAACCAATGACACAAAATCACTTATGGGATGCACAAGATTGGTTAAAAACCCTAATTGGATTAGAATAAGCCTAGGGAGGACGAAAATGACCTAAATGTCCAACCAATGACACAAAATCACTTATGGGATGCACAAGATTGGTTAAAAACCCTAATTGGATTAGAATAAGCCTAGGGAGGACGAAAATGACCTAAATGTTCAACCAATGACACAAAATCACTTATTGGATACACACGATTGGTTAAAAACTCTAATTGGATTAGAATAAGCCAAGGGAGGACCAAAATGACCTAAATGTTAATCGAATGACCCAAACGCTCTTATTGGATGCACACGATTGGTTAAAAACCCTAATTGGATTAGAATAAGCCTAGGGAGGACGAAAATGACCTAAAAGTTCAACCAATGACACAAATGCATTTATTGGATGCACAAGATTGGTTAAAAACCCTAATTGGATTAGAATAAGCCTAGGGAGGACGAAAATGACCTAAATGTTCAACAATTGACACAAAATCACTTATTGGTTGCACAAGATTGGTTAAAAACACTAATTGGATAAGAATAAGCCTACGGAGGACGAAAATGACCTAAATGTGAATCCAATGACACAAACACTCTTATTGGATGCACAGGATTGGTTAAGAACCCTAATTGGATTAGAATAAGCCTAGGGAGGACGAAAATGACCTAAATGTTCAACCAATGACACAAAATCACTTATGGGATGCACAAGATTGGTTAAAAACCCTAATTGGATTAGAATAAGCCTAGCGAGGACGAAAATGACCTAAATGTTCAACCAATGAGACAAAATCACTTATTGGAAGCACACGATTGGTTAAAAACTCTAATTGGATTAGAATACGCCAAGGGAGGACCAAAATGACTTAAATGTTAATCCAATTACACAAACGCTCTTATTGGATGTACAGGATTGGTTAAAAACCCTAATTGGATTAGAATAAGCCTAGGGAGGACGAAAATGACCTAAAAGTTCAACCAATGACACAAATGCATTTGTTAAATGCACAAGATTGGTTAAAAACCCTAATTGGATTAGAATAATAACCCTAGGGAGGACGAAAATGACCTAAATGTTCAACCAATGACACAAAACCACTTATTGGTTGCACAAGATTGGTTAAAAACCCTAATTGGATAAGAATAAGCCTACGGAGGACGAAAATGACCTAAATGTGATTCCAATGACACAAACGCTCTTATTGGATGCACAGCATTGGTTAAGAACCCTAATTGGATTAGAATAAGCCTAGGGAGGACGAAAATGACCTAAATGTCCAACCAATGACACAAAATCACTTATGGGATGCACAAGATTGGTTAAAAACCCTAATTCGATTTGAATAAGCCTAGGAAGGACAGAAAATGACCTAAATGTTCAACCAATGACACAAAATCACTTATTGGATGCACAATATTGGTTAAAAACCCTAATTGGATTATAATAAGCCTAGGGAGGACGAAAATGACCTAAATGTTAATCCAATGACACAAACGCTCTTATTGGATGCACAGGATTGGTTAAAAACCCTAATTGGATTAGAATAAGCCTAGGGAGGACGAAAATGACCTAAATGTTCAACCAATGACACAACATCACTTATTCGATGCACAAGATTGGTTAAAAACCCTAATTGGATTAGATTTAGTCGAAGGATAACGAAAATGACAGAAATGTTCAACCAATGACACAAATGCATTTATTGGATGCACAAGATTGGTTAAAAACCCTAATTGGATTAGAATAATAAGCCTAGGGAGGACGAAAATGACCTAAATGTTCAACCAATGACACAAAATCACTTATTGGTTGCACAAGATTGGTTAAAAACCCTAATTGGATAAGAATAAGCCTACGGAGGACGAAAATGACCTAAATGTGATTCCAATGACACAAACGCTCTAATTGGATGCATAGGATTGGTTAAGAACCCTAATTGGATTAGAATAAGCCTAGGGAGGACGAAAATGACCTAAATGTCCAACCAATGACACAAAATCACTTATGGGATGCACAAGATTGGTTAAAAACCCTAATTGGATTAGAATAAGCCTAGGGAGGACGAAAATGACCTAAATGTTCAACCAATGACACAAAATCACTTATTGGTTGCACAAGATTGGTTAAAAACCCTAATTGGATTATAATAAGCCTAGGGAGGACGAAAATGACCTAAATGTTAATCCAATGACACAAATGCTCTTATTGGATGCACAAGATTGGTTAAAAACCCTAATTGGATTAGAATAAGCCTAGGGAGGACGAAAATGACCTAAATGTTCAACAATTGACACAAAATCACTTATTGGTTGCACAAGATTGGTTAAAAAAACTAATTGGATAAGAATAAGCCTACGGAGGACGAAAATGACCTAATTGTGTATCCAATGATACAAACGCTCTTATTGGATGCACAGGATTGGTTAAGAACCCTAATTGGATTAGAATAAGCCTAGGGAGGACGAAAATGACCTAAATGTCCAACCAATGACACAAAATCACTTATGGGATGCACAAGATTGGTTAAAAACCCTAATTGGATTAGAATAAGCCTAGGGAGGACGAAAATGACCTAAATGTTCAACCAATGACACAAAATCACTTATTGGATGAACAAGATTGGTTAAAAACCCTAATTGGATTATAATAAGCCTAGGGAGGACGAAAATGACCTAAATGTTAATCCAATGACACAAACGCTCTTATTGGATGCACAGGATTGGTTAAAAAACCTAATTGGATTAGAATAAGCCTAGGGAGGACGAAAATGACCTAAATGTTCCACCAATGACACAACATCACTTATTCGATGCACAAGATTGGTTAAAACCCTTATTGGATTAGAATTAGTCGAAGGATAACGAAAATGACCGAAATGTTCAACCAATGACACAAATGCATTTATTGGATGCACAAGATTGGTTAAAAACCCTAATCGGATTAGAATAAGCCTAGGGAGGACGAAAATGACCTAACTGTTCAACCAATGACACAAAATCACTTATTGGATGCACAAGATTGATTAAAAACCTTAATTGGATTATAATAAGCCTAGGGAGGACGAAAATGACCTAAATGTTAATCCAATGACACAAATGCTCTTATTGGATGCACAAGATTGGTTAAAAACCCTAATTGGATTAGAATAAGCCTAAGGAGGACGAAAATGACCTAAATGTTCAACCAATGACACAAAATCACTTATTGGTTGCACAAGATTGGTTAAAAACCCTAATTGGATAAGAATAAGCCTACAGAGGACGAAAATGGGCTAAATGTGAATCTAATGACACAAACGCTCTTATTGGATGCACAGGATTGGTTAAGAACCCTAATTGGATTAGAATAAGCCTAGGGAGGACGATAATGACCTAAATGTCCAACCAATGACACAAAATCACTTATGGGATGCACAAGATTGGTTAAAAACCCTAATTGGATTAGAATAAGCCTAGGGAAGACGAAAATGACCTAAATGTTCAACCAATGACACAAAATCACTTATTGGATGCACAAGATTGGTTAAAAACCCTAATTGGATTATAATGAGCCTAGGGAGGACGAAAATGACCTAAATGTTAATCCAATGACACAAATGCTCTTATTGGATGCACAAGATTGGTTAAAAACCCTAATTGGATTAGAATAAGCCTAGGGAGGACGAAAATGACCTAAATGTTCAACAATTGACACAAAATCACTTATTGGTTGCACAAGATTGGTTAAAAACAATAATTGGATAAGAATAAGCCTACGGAGGACGAAAATGACCTAAATGTGAATCCAATGATACAAACGCTCTTATTGGATGCACAGGATTGGTTAAGAACCCTAATTGGATTAGAATAAGCCTAGGGAGGACGAAAATGACCTAAATGTCCAACCAATGACACAAAATCACTTATGGGATGCACAAGATTGGTTAAAAACCCAAATTGGATTAGAATAAGCCTAGGGAGGACGAAAATGACCTAAATGTACAACCAATGACACAAAATCACTTATTGGATGAACAAGATTGGTTAAAAACCCTAATTGGATTATAATAAGCCAAGGGAGGACGAAAATGACCTAAATGTTAATCCAATGACACGAACGCTCTTATTGGATGCACAGGATTGGTTAAAAACCCTAATTGGATTAGAATAAGCCTAGGGAGGACGAAAATGACCTAAATGTTCAACCAATGACACAACATCACTTATTCGATGCACAAGATTGGTTAAAACCCTTATTGGATTAGAATTAGTCGAAGGATAACGAAAATGACCGAAATGTTCAACCAATGACACAAATGCATTTATTGGATGCACAAGATTGGTTAAAAACCCTAATTGGATTAGAATAAGCCTAGGGAGGTAGAAAATGACATAAATGTTCAACCAATGACACAAAATCACTTATTGGTTGCACAAGATTGGGTCAAAACCCTAATTGGATAAGAATAAGCCTACGGAGGACTAAAATGACCTAAATGTGAATCCAATGACACACACGCTCTTATTGGATGCACAGGGTTGGTTAAGAACCCTAATTGGATTAGAATAAGCCTAGGGAGGACGAAAATGACCTAAATGTCCAACCAATGACACAAAATCACTTATTGGATGCACAGGGTTGGTTAAGAACCCTAATTGGATAAGAATAAGCCTAGGGAGGACGAAAATGACCTAAATGTTCAACCAATGACACAAAATCACTTATGGGATGCACAAGATTGGTTAAAAACCCTAATTAGATTAGAATAAGCCTAGGGAGGACGAAAATGACCTAAATGTCCAACCAATGACACAAAATCACTTATGGGATGCACAAGATTGGTTAAAAACCCTAATTGGATTAGAATAAGCCTAGGGAGGACGAAAATGACCTAAATGTTCAACCAATGACACAAAATCACTTATTGGATACACACGATTGGTTAAAAACTCTAATTGGATTAGAATAAGCCAAGGGAGGACCAAAATGACCTAAATGTTAATCGAATGACCCAAACGCTCTTATTGGATGCACACGATTGGTTAAAAACCCTAATTGGATTAGAATAAGCCTAGGGAGGACGAAAATGACCTAAAAGTTCAACCAATGACACAACATCACTTATTCGATGCACAAGATTGGTTAAAAACCCTAATTGGATTAGAATTAGTCGAAGGATAACGAAAATGACCGAAATGATCAACCAATGACACAAATGCATTTATTGGATGCACAAGATTGGTTAAAAACCCTAATTGGATTAGAATAAGCTTAGGGAGGACGAAAATGAACTAAATGTTCAACCAATGACACAAAATCACTTATTGGTTGCACAAGATTCGTTAAAACCCGTAATTGGATAAGAATAAGCCTACGGAGGACGAAAATGACCTAAATATGAATCCAATGACACAAACGCTCTTATTGGATGCACAGGATTGGTTAAGAACCCTAATTGGATTAGAATAAACTTAGGGAGGACGAAAAGGACCTAAATGTCCAACAAATTACACAAAATCACTTTTGGGATGCACAAGATTGGTTAAAAACCCTAATTGGATTAGAATAAGCCTAGGGAGGACGAAAATGACCTAAATGTTAATCCAATGATACAAATGCTCTTATTGGTTGCACAAGATTGGTTATAAACCCTAATTGGATAAGAATAAGCCTACGGAGGACTAAAATGACCTAAATTTGAATCCAATGACACAAACGCTCTTATTGGATGCACAGGATTGGTTAAGAACCCTAATTGGATTAGAATAAGACTAGGGAGGACGAAAATGACCTAAATGTCCAACTAATGACACAAAATCACTTATGGGATGCACAAGATTAGTTAAAAACCCTAATTGGATTAGAATAAGCCTAGGGAGGACGAAAATGACCTAAATGTTCAACCAATGACACAAAATCAATTATTGGATGCACAAGATTGTTTAAAAACCCTAATTGGATTATAATAAGCCTAGGGAGGACGAAAATGACCTAAATATTAATCCAATGACGTAAACGCTCTTATTGGATGCACAGGATTGGTTAAAAACCCTAATTGGATTAGAATAAGCCTAGGGAGGACGAAAATGACCTAAATGTCCAACCAATGACACAAAATCCCTTATAGGATGCACAAGATTGGTTAAAAACCCTAATTGGATTAGAATAAGCCTAGGGAGGACGAAAATGACCTAAATTTTCAACCAATGACACAAAATCACTTATGGGATGCACAAGATTGGTTAAAAACCCTAATTGGATTAGAATAAGCCTAGGGAGGACGAAAATGACCTAAATGTTCAACCAATGACACAACATCACTTATTCGATGCACAAGATTGGTTAAAAACCCTAATTGGATTAGAATTAGTCGAAGGATAACGAAAATGACCGAAATGTTCAACCAATGACACAAATGCATTTATTGGATGCACAAGATTGGTTGAAAACCCTAATTGGATTAGAATAAGCCTAGCGAGGACGAACATGACCTAAATGTGAATCCAATGACACAAACACTCTTATTGGATGCACAGGATTGGTTAAGAACCCTAATTGGATTAGAATAAGCCTAGGGAGGACGAAAATGACCTAAATGTCCAACCAATGACACAAAATCACTTATGGGATGCACAAGATTGGTTAAAAACCCTAATTGGATTAGAATAAGCCTAGGGAGGACGAAAATGACCTAAATGTTCAACCAATGACACAAAATCACTTATTGGATGAACAAGATTGGTTAAAAACCCTAATTGGATTATAATAAGCCTAGGGAGGACGAAAATGACCTAAATGTTAATCCAATGACACAAACGCTCTTATTGGATGCACAGGATTGGTTAAAAACCCTAATTGGATTAGAATAAGCCTAGGGAGGACGAAAATGACCTAAATGTTCCACCAATAACACTACATCACTTATTCGATGCACAAGATTGGTTAAAACCCTTATTGGATTAGAATTAGTCGAAGGATAACGAAAATTACCAAAATGTTCAACCAATGACACAAATGCATTTATTGGATGCACAAGATTGGTTAAAAACCCTAATCGGATTAGAATAAGCCTAGGGAGGACGAAAATGACCTAAATGTTCAACCAATGACACAAAATCACTTATTGGATGCACAAGATTGATTAAAAACCCTAATTGGATTATAATAAGCCTAGGGAGGACGAAAATGACCTAAATGTTCAAACAATGACACAAAATCACTTATTGGATACACACGATTGGTTAAAAACTCTAATTGGATTATAATAAGCCAAGGGAGGACCAAAATGACCAAAATGTTAATCGAATGACACAAACGCTCTTATTGGATGCACACGATTGGTTAAAAACTCTAACTGGATTAGAATAAGCCTTGGGAGGACGAAAATGACCTAAATGTTCAACCAATGACACAAAATCACTTATTGGATGCACAAGATTGGTTAAAAACCCTAATTGGATAAGAATAAGCCTATAGAGGACGAAAATGACCTAAATGTGAATCCAATGACACAAACGCTCTTATTGGATGCACAGGATTGGTTAAGAACCCTAATTGGATTAGAATAAGCCTAGGGAGGACGAAAATGACCTAAATGTTCAACCAATGACACAAAATCACTTATTGGTTGCACAAGATTGGTTAAAAACCCTAATTGGATTATAATAAGTCTAGGGAGGACGAAAATGACCTAAATGTTAATCCAATGACACAAATGCTCTTATTGGATGCACAAGATTGGTTAAAAACCCTAATTGGATTAGAATAAGCCTAGGGAGAACGAAAATGACCTAAATGTTCAACCAATGACACAAAATCACTTATTGGTTGCACAAGATTGGTTAAAAACCCTAATTGGATAAGAATAAGCCTACGGAGGACGAAAATGACCTAAATGTGATTCCAATGACACAAACGCTCTTATTGGATGCATAGGATTGGTTAAGAACCCTAATTGGATTAGAATAAGCCTATTGAGGACGAAAATGACCTAAATGTCCAACCAATGACACAAAATCACTTATGGGATGCACAAGATTGGTTAAAAACCCTAATTGGATTAGAATAAGCCTAGGGAGGACGAAAATGACGTAAATGTTCAACCAATGACACAAAATCACTTATTGGATGCACAAGATTGGTTAAAAACCCTAATTGGATTAGAATAAGCCTAAGGAGGACGAAAATGACCTAAATGTTCAACCAATGACACAAAATCACTTATTGGATGCACAAGACTGGTTAAAAACCCTAATTGGATTAGAATAAGCCTAGGGAGGACGAAAATGACCTAAATGTTCAACCAATGACACAAAATCACATATTGGATGCACAAGATTGGTTAAAAACCCTAATTGGATTAGAATAAGCCTAGGGAGAACGAAAATGAACAAAATGTTCAACCAATGACACAAAATGACACAAAATCACATATTGGATGCACAAGATTGGTTAAAAACCCTAATTGGATTAGAATAAGCCTAGGGAGGACGAAAATGACCTAAATGTTCAACCAATGACACAAAATCACATATTGGATGCACAAGATTGGTTAAAGACCTTAATTAGATTAGAATAGGCCTAGGGAGGACGAAAATGACCTAAATGTTCAACCAATGACACAAAATGACACAAAATCACATATTGGATGCACAAGATTGGTTAAAAACCCTAATTGGATTAGAATAAGCCTAGGGAGGACGAAAATGACCTAAATGTTCAACCAATGACACAAAATCACATATTGGATGCACAAGATTGGTTAAAAACCCTAAGTGGATTAGAATAAGCCTACGGAGGACGAAAATGACCTAAATGTTCAACCAATGACACAAAATCACATATTGGATGCACAAGATTGGTTAAAAACCCTAATTGGATTAGAATAAGCCTAGGGAGGACGAAAATGACCTAAATGTTCAACCAATGACACAAAATCACTTATGGGATGCACAAGATTGGTTAAAAACCCTAATTTGATTAGAATAAGCCGAAGGAGGACGAAAATGACCTAAATGTTCAACCAATGACACAAAATCACTTATGGGATGCACAAGATTGGTTAAAAACCCTAATTGGATTAGAATAAGCCTAGGGAGGACGAAAATGACCTAAATGTTCAACCAATGACACAAAATCACTTATTGGTTGCACAAGATTGGTTAAAAACCCTAATTGGATAAGAATAAGCCTACGGAGGACGAAAATGACCTAAATGTGAATCCAATGACACAAACGCTCTTATTGGATGCACATGATTGGTTAAAAACCCTAATTGGATTAGAATAAGCCTAGGGAGGACGAAAATGACCTAAATGTTCAACCAATGACACAACATCACTTATTCAATGCACAATATTGGTTAAAATCCCTAGTTGGATTAGAATTAGTCGAAGGATAACGAAAATGACCGAAATGTTCAACCAATGACACAAATGCATTTATTGGATGCACAAGATTGGTTAAAAACCCTAATTGGATTAGAATAAGCCTAGGGAGGACGAAAATGACCTAAATGTCCAACCAATGACACAAAATCACTTATGGGATGCACAAGATTGGTTAAAAACCCTAATTCGATTTGAATAAGACTAGGAAGGACAGAAAATGACCTAAATGTTCAACCAATGACACAAAATCACTTATTGGAGGCACAATATTGGTTAAAAACCCTAATTGGATTATAATAAGCCTAGGGAGGACGAAAATGACCTAAATGTTAATCCAATGACACAAACGCTCTTATTGGATGCACAGGATTGGTTAAAAACCCTAATTGGATTAGAATAAGCCTAGGGAGGACGAAAATGACCTAAATGTTCAACCAATGACACAACATCACTTATTCGATGCACAAGATTGGTTAAAAACCCTAATTGGATTAGAATTAGTCGAAGGATAACGAAAATGACCGAAATGGTCAACCAATGACACAAATGCATTTATTGGATGCACAAGATTGGTTAAAAACCCTAATTGGATTAGAATAAGCCTAGGGAGGACGAAAATGACCTAAATGTTCAACAATTGACACAAAATCACTTATTGGTTGCACAAGATTGGTTAAAAACACTAATTGGATAAGAATAAGCCTACGGAGGACGAAAATGACCTAAATGTGAATCCAATGACACAAACACTCTTATTGGATGCACAGGATTGGTTAAGAACCCTAATTGGATTAGAATAAGCCTAGGGAGGACGAAAATGACCTAAATGTCCAACCAATGACACAAAATCACTTATGGGATGCACAAGATTGGTTAAAAACCCTAATTGGATTAGAATAAGCCTAGGGAGGACGAAAATGACCTAAATGTTCAACCAATGACACAAAATCACTCATGGGATGCACAACATTGGTTAAAAACCCTAATTGGATTAGAATAAGCCTAGGGAGGACGAAAATGACCTAAATGTTCAACCAATGACACAAAATCACTTATTGGATGCACAAGATTGGTTAAAAACCCTAATTGGATTAGAATAAGCCTAGGGAGGACGAAAATGACCTAAATGTTCAACCAATGACACAACATCACTTATTCGATGCACAAGATTGGTTAAAAACCCTAATTGGATTAGAATTAGTCGAAGGATAACGAAAATGACCGAAATGTTCAACCAATGACACAAATGCATTTATTGGATGCACAAGATTAGTTAAAACCCCTAATTGGATTAGAATAAGCCTAGGGAGGACGAAAATGACCTAAATGTTCAACCAATAACACAAAATCACTTATTGGTTGCACAAGATTGGTTAAAACCCCTAACTGGATAAGAATAAGCCTACGGAGGACGAAAATGACCTAAATGTGAATCCAATGACACAAACACTCTTATTGGATGCACAGGATTGGTTCAGAACCCTAATTGGATTAGAATAAGCCTAGGGAGGACGAAAATGACCTAAATGTCCAACCAATCACACAAAATCCCTTATGGGATGCACAAGATTGGTTAAAAACCCTAATTGGATTAGAATAAGCCTAAGGAGGACGAAAATGACCTAAATGTTCAACCAATGACACAAAATCACTTATGGGATGCACAAGATTGGTTAAAAACCCTAATTGGATTAGAATAAGCCTAGGGAGGACGTAAATGACCTAAATGTTCAACCAATGACACAAAATCACTTATTGGATGCACACGATTGGTTAAAAACTCTAATTGGATTAGAATAAGCCAAGGGAGGACCAAAATGACCTAAATGTTAATCCAATGACACAAACGCTCTTATTGGATGTACAGGATTGGTTAAAAACCCTAATTGGATTAGAATAAGCCTAGGGAGGACAAAAATGACCTAAAAGTTCAACCAATGACACAAATCCATTTATTGGATGAACAAGATTGGTTAAAAACCCTAATTGGATTAGAATAATAAGCCTAGGGAGGACGAAAATGACCTAAATATTCAACCAATGACACAAAATCAATTATTGGTTGCACAAGATTGGTTAAAAACCCTAGTTGGATAAGAATACGCCTAGGGAGGACGAAAATGACCAAAATATTCAACTGATGACACAAAATCACTTATTGGATGCACAAGATTGGTTAAAAACCCTAATTAGATTAGAATAAGCCTAGGGAGGACGAAAATGACTTAAATGTTCAACAAATGACACAAAATCACTTATTGGATCTTCAAGATTGGTTAAAAACCCTAATTGGATTAGAATAAGTGGAAAGATGACGAAAATGACCTAAATGTTTAACCAAATACACAAAATCACTTATTGCATGCACGAACTTGGTTAAAATCTGTAATTAGATTAGAATAAGACTAGGGATGACGAAAATGACCAAAATATTCAACCAATGACACAAAATCACTTCTTGGATTCACAAGATTAGTTTAAAACCCTAATTCGATTTGAATAAGCCTTGGAAGGACGGAAAATGACCTAAATTTTCAACCAATGACACAAAATCACTTATTGGATGCACAAGATTGGTTAAAAACCCTAATTGGATTATAATAAGCCTAGGGAGGACGAAAATGACCTAAATGTTAATCCAATGACACAAACGCTCTTATTGGATGCACACGATTGGTTAAAAACCCTAATTGGATTAGAATAAGCCTAGGGAGGACGAAAATGACCTAAATGTTCAACCAATGACACAACATCACTTATTCGATGCACAAGATTGGTTAAAAACCCTAATTGGATTAGAATTAGTCGAAGGATAACGAAAATGACCGAAATGGTCAACCAATGACACAAATGCATTTATTGGATGCACAAGATTGGTTAAAAACCCTAATTGGATTAGAATAAGCCTAGGGAGGACGAAAATGACCTAAATGTTCAACAATTGACACAAAATCACTTATTGGTTGCACAAGATTGGTTAAAAACACTAATTGGATAAGAATAAGCCTACGGAGGACGAAAATGACCTAAATGTGAATCCAATGACACAAACACTCTTATTGGATGCACAGGATTGGTTAAGAACCCTAATTGGATTAGAATAAGCCTAGGGAGGACGAAAATGACCTAAATGTCCAACCAATGACACAAAATCACTTATGGGATGCACAAGATTGGTTAAAAACCCTAATTGGATTAGAATAAGCCTAGGGAAGACGAAAATGACCTAAATGTTCAACCAATGACACAAAATCACTTATTGGATGCACAAGATTGGTTAAAAACCCTAATTGGATTATAATGAGCCTAGGGAGGACGAAAATGACCTAAATGTTCAAACAATGACACAAAATCACTTATTGGATACACACGATTGGTTAAAAACTCTAATTGGATTAGAATAAGCCAAGGGAGGACCAAAATGACCTAAATGTTAATCGAATGACACAAACGCTCTTATTGGATGCACACGATTGATTAAAAACTCTAACTGGATTAGAATAAGCCTTGGGAGGACGAAAATGACCTAAATGTTCAACCAATGACACAAAATCACTTATTGGTTGCACAAGATTGGTTAAAAACCCTAATTGGATAAGAATAAGCCTATAGAGGACGAAAATGACCTAAATGTGAATCCAATGACACAAATGCTCTTATTGGATGCACAGGATTGGTTAAGAACCCTAATTGGATTAGAATATGCCTAGGGAGGACGAAAATGACCTAAATGTCCAACCAATGACACAAAATCACTTATGGGATGCACAAGATTGGTTAAAAACCCTAATTGGATTAGAATAAGCCTAGGGAGGACGAAAATGACCTAAATGTTCAACCAATGACACAAAATCACTTATTGGATGGACAAGATTGGTTAAAAACCCTAATTGGATTATAATAAGCCTAGGGAGGACGAAAATGACCTAAATGTTAATCCAATGACACAAACGCTCTTATTGGATGCACAGGATTGGTTAAAAACCCTAATTGGATTAGAATAAGCCTAGGGAGGACGAAAATGACCTAAATGTTCCACCAATAACACTACATCACTTATTCGATGCACAAGATTGGTTAAAACCCTTATTGGATTAGAATTAGTCGAAGGATAACGAAAATGACCAAAATGTTCAACCAATGACACAAATGCATTTATTGGATGCACAAGATTGGTTAAAAACCCTAATCGGATTAGAATAAGCCTAGGGAGGACGAAAATGACCTAAATGTTCAACCAATGACACAAAATCACTTATTGGATGCACAAGATTGATTAAAAACCCTAATTGGATTATAATAAGCCTAGGGAGGACGAAAATGACCTAAATGTTCAAACAATGACACAAAATCACTTATTGGATACACACGATTGGTTAAAAACTCTAATTGGATTATAATAAGCCAAGGGAGGACCAAAATGACCAAAATGTTAATCGAATGACACAAACGCTCTTATTGGATGCACACGATTGGTTAAAAACTCTAACTGGATTAGAATAAGCCTTGGGAGGACGAAAATGACCTAAATGTTCAACCAATGACACAAAATCACTTATTGGATGCACAAGATTGGTTAAAAACCCTAATTGGATAAGAATAAGCCTATAGAGGACGAAAATGACCTAAATGTGAATCCAATGACACAAACGCTCTTATTGGATGCACAGGATTGGTTAAGAACCCTAATTGGATTAGAATAAGCCTAGGGAGGACGAAAATGACCTAAATGTTCAACCAATGACACAAAATCACTTATTGGTTGCACAAGATTGGTTAAAAACCCTAATTGGATAAGAATAAGCCTATAGAGGACGAAAATGACCTAAATGTGAATCCAATGACACAAACGCTCTTATTGGATGCACAGGATTGGTTAAGAACCCTAATTGGATTAGAATAAGCCTAGGGAGGACGAAAATGACCTAAATGTCCAACCATTGACACAAAATCACTTATGGGATGCACAAGATTGGTTAAAAACCCT
Source organism: Cicer yamashitae (assembly GCA_037974755.1). Classification (NCBI taxonomy): domain Eukaryota; kingdom Viridiplantae; phylum Streptophyta; class Magnoliopsida; order Fabales; family Fabaceae; genus Cicer; species Cicer yamashitae. Next base: position 26,659,680 of record JBBPBQ010000004.1, read on the forward strand.
AATTGAATTAGAATAAGCCTAGGGAGGACGAAAATGACCTAAATGTTCAACCAATGACACAAAATCACTTATGGGATGCACAAGATTGGTTAAAAACCCTAATTTGATTAGAATAAGCCGAAGGAGGACGAAAATGACCTAAATGTTCAACCAATGACACAAAATCACTTATGGGATGCACAAGATTGGTTAAAAACCCTAATTGGATTAGAATAAGCCTAGGGAGGACGAAAATGACCTAAATGTTCAACCAATGACACAAAATCACTTATTGGTTGCACAAGATTGGTTAAAAACCCTAATTGGATAAGAATAAGCCTACGGAGGGCGAAAATAACCTAAATGTGATTCCAATGACACAAACGCTCTTATTGGATGCACAGGATTGGTTAAGAACCCTAATTGGATTAGAATAAGCCTAGGGAGGACGAAAATGACCTAAATGTCCAACCAATGACACAAAATCACTTATGGGATGCACAAGATTGGTTAAAAACCCTAATTGGATTAGAATAAGCCTAGGGAGGACGAAAATGACCTAAATGTTCAACCAATGACACAAAATCACTTATTGGATGGACAAGATTGGTTAAAAACCCTAATTGGATTATAATAAGCCTAGGGAGGACGAAAATGACCTAAATGTTAATCCAATGACACAAACGCTCTTATTGGATGCACAGGATTGGTTAAAAACCCTAATTGGATTAGAATAAGCCTAGGGAGGACGAAAATGACCTAAATGTTCCACCAATAACACTACATCACTTATTCGATGCACAAGATTGGTTAAAACCCTTATTGGATTAGAATTAGTCGAAGGATAACGAAAATGACCAAAATGTTCAACCAATGACACAAATGCATTTATTGGATGCACAAGATTGGTTAAAAACCCTAATCGGATTAGAATAAGCCTAGGGAGGACGAAAATGACCTAAATGTTCAACCAATGACACAAAATCACTTATTGGATGCACAAGATTGATTAAAAACCCTAATTGGATTATAATAAGCCTAGGGAGGACGAAAATGACCTAAATGTTCAAACAATGACACAAAATCACTTATTGGATACACACGATTGGTTAAAAACTCTAATTGGATTATAATAAGCCAAGCGAGGACCAAAATGACCAAAATGTTAATCGAATGACACAAACGCTCTTATTGGATGCACACGATTGGTTAAAAACTCTAACTGGATTAGAATAAGCCTTGGGAGGACGAAAATGACCTAAATGTTCAACCAATGACACAAAATCACTTATTGGTTGCACAAGATTGGTTAAAAACCCTAATTGGATAAGAATAAGCCTATAGAGGACGAAAATGACCTAAATGTGAATCCAATGACACAAACGCTCTTATTGGATGCACAGGATTGGTTATAAACCCTAATTGGATTAGAATAAGCCTAGGGAGGACGAAAATGACCTAAATGTCCAACCATTGACACAAAATCACTTATGGGATGCACAAGATTGGTTAAAAACCCTAATTGAATTAGAATAAGCCTAGGGAGGACGAAAATGACCTAAATGTTCAACCAATGACACAAAATCACTTATGGGATGCACAAGATTGGTTAAAAACCCTAATTTGATTAGAATAAGCCGAAGGAGGACGAAAATGACCTAAATGTTCAACCAATGACACAAAATCACTTATGGGATGCACAAGATTGGTTAAAAACCCTAATTGGATTAGAATAAGCCTAGGGAGGACGAAAATGACCTAAATGTTCAACCAATGACACAAAATCACTTATTGGTTGCACAAGATTGGTTAAAAACCCTAATTGGATAAGAATAAGCCTACGGAGGGCGAAAATAACCTAAATGTGATTCCAATGACACAAACGCTCTTATTGGATGCACAGGATTGGTTAAGAACCCTAATTGGATTAGAATAAGCCTAGGGAGGACGAAAATGACCTAAATGTCCAACCAATGACACAAAATCACTTATGGGATGCACAAGATTGGTTAAAAACCCTAATTGGATTAGAATAAGCCTAGGGAGGACGAAAATGACCTAAATGTTCAACCAATGACACAAAATCACTTATTGGATGGACAAGATTGGTTAAAAACCCTAATTGGATTATAATAAGCCTAGGGAGGACGAAAATGACCTAAATGTTAATCCAATGACACAAACGCTCTTATTGGATGCACAGGATTGGTTAAAAACCCTAATTGGATTAGAATAAGCCTAGGGAGGACGAAAATGACCTAAATGTTCCACCAATAACACTACATCACTTATTCGATGCACAAGATTGGTTAAAACCCTTATTGGATTAGAATTAGTCGAAGGATAACGAAAATGACCAAAATGTTCAACCAATGACACAAATGCATTTATTGGATGCACAAGATTGGTTAAAAACCCTAATCGGATTAGAATAAGCCTAGGGAGGACGAAAATGACCTAAATGTTCAACCAATGACACAAAATCACTTATTGGATGGACAAGATTGGTTAAAAACCCTAATTGGATTATAATAAGCCTAGGGAGGACGAAAATGACCTAAATGTTAATCCAATGACACAAACGCTCTTATTGGATGCACAGGATTGGTTAAAAACCCTAATTGGATTAGAATAAGCCTAGGGAGGACGAAAATGACCTAAATGTTCCACCAATAACACTACATCACTTATTCGATGCACAAGATTGGTTAAAACCCTTATTGGATTAGAATTAGTCGAAGGATAACGAAAATGACCAAAATGTTCAACCAATGACACAAATGCATTTATTGGATGCACAAGATTGGTTAAAAACCCTAATCGGATTAGAATAAGCCTAGGGAGGACGAAAATGACCTAAATGTTCAACCAATGACACAAAATCACTTATTGGATGCACAAGATTGATTAAAAACCCTAATTGGATTATAATAAGCCTAGGGAGGACGAAAATGACCTAAATGTTCAAACAATGACACAAAATCACTTATTGGATACACACGATTGGTTAAAAACTCTAATTGGATTATAATAAGCCAAGGGAGGACCAAAATGACCAAAATGTTAATCGAATGACACAAACGCTCTTATTGGATGCACACGATTGGTTAAAAACTCTAACTGGATTAGAATAAGCCTTGGGAGGACGAAAATGACCTAAATGTTCAACCAATGACACAAAATCACTTATTGGATACACACGATTGGTTAAAAACTCTAATTGGATTAGAATAAGCCAAGGGAGGACCAAAATGACCAAAATGTTAATCGAATGACACAAACGCTCTTATTGGATGCACACGATTGGTTAAAAACTCTAACTGGATTAGAATAAGCCTTGGGAGGACGAAAATGACCTAAATGTTCAACCAATGACACAAAATCACTTATTGGTTGCACAAGATTGGTTAAAAACCCTAATTGGATAAGAATAAGCCTATAGAGGACGAAAATGACCTAAATGTGAATCCAATGACACAAACGCTCTTATTGGATGCACAGGATTGGTTAAGAACCCTAATTGGATTAGAATAAGCCTAGGGAGGACGAAAATGACCTAAATGTCCAACCAATGACACAAAATCACTTATGGGATGCACAAGATTGGTTAAAAACCCTAATTGGAATATAATAAGCCTAGGGAGGACGAAAATGACCTAAATGTTCAACCAATGACACAAAATCACTTATTGGATGAACAAGATTGGTTAAAATCCCTAATTGGATTATAATAAGCCTAGGGAGGACGAAAATGACCTAAATGTTAATCCAATGACACAAACGCTCTTATTGGATGCACAGGATTGGTTAAAAACCCTAATTGGATTAGAATAAGCCTAGGGAGGACGAAAATGACCTAAATGTTCCACCAATAACACTACATCACTTATTCGATGCACAAGATTGGTTAAAACCCTTATTGGATTAGAATTAGTCGAAGGATAACGAAAATGACCAAAATGTTCAACCAATGACACAAATGCATTTATTGGATGCACAAGATTGGTTAAAAACCCTAATCGGATTAGAATAAGCCTAGGGAGGACGAAAATGACCTAAATGTTCAACCAATGACACAAAATCACTTATTGGATGCACAAGATTGGTTAAAAACCCTAATTGGATTAGAATAAGCCTAGGGAGGACGAAAATGACCAAAATGTTCAACCAATGACACAAAATCACTTATTGGATGCACAAGATTGGTTAAAAACCCTAATTGGATTAGAATAAGCCTAGGGAGGACGAAAATGACCTAAATGTTCAACCAATGACACAAAATCACTTATTTGATGCACACGATTGGTTAAAAACCCTAATAGCATTCGAATAAGCCAAGGGAGGACCAAAATGACCTAAATGTTCAACCAATGACACATAATCACTTATTCGATGCACAAGATTGGTTAAAAACCCTAATTGGATAAGAATAAGCCTACGGAGGACGAAAATGACCTAAATGTGAATCCAATGACACAAACGCTCTTATTGGATGCACAGGATTGGTTAAGAACCCTAATTGGATTAGAATAAGCCTAGGGAGGACGAAAATGACCTAAATGTCCAACCAATGACACAAAATCACTTATGGGATGCACAAGATTGGTTAAAAACCCTAATTGGATTAGAATAAGCCTAGGGAGGACGAAAATGACCTAAATGTCCAACCAATGACACAAAATCACTTATGGGATGCACAAGATTGGCTAAAAACCCTAATTGGATTAGAATAAGCCTAGGGAGGACGAAAATGACCTAAATGTTCAACCAATGACACAAAATCACTTATGGGATGCACAAGATTGGTTAAAAACCCTAATTGGATTAGAATAAGCCTAGGGAGGACGAAAATGACCTAAATGTTCAACCAATGACACAAAATCACTTATTGGATGAACTAGATTGGTTAAAAACCCTAATTGGATTATAATGAGCCTAGGGAGGACGAAAATGACCTAAATGTTAATCCAATGACACAAATGCTCTTATTGGATGCACAAGATTGGTTAAAAACCCTAATTGGATTAGAATAAGCCTAGGGAGGACGAAAATGACCTAAATGTTCAACAATTGACACAAAATCACTTATTGGTTGCACAAGATTGGTTAAAAAAACTAATTGGATAAGAATAAGCCTACGGAGGACGAAAATGACCTAATTGTGTATCCAATGATACAAACGCTCTTATTGGATGCACAGGATTGGTTAAGAACCCTAATTGGATTAGAATAAGCCTAGGGAGGACGAAAATGACCTAAATGTCCAACCAATGACACAAAATCACTTATGGGATGCACAAGATTGGTTAAAAACCCTAATTGGATTATAATGAGCCTAGGGAGGACGAAAATGACCTAAATGTTAATCCAATGACACAAATGCTCTTATTGGATGCACAAGATTGGTTAAAAACCCTAATTGGATTAGAATAAGCCTAGGGAGGACGAAAATGACCTAAATGTTCAACAATTGACACAAAATCACTTATTGGTTGCACAAGATTGGTTAAAAACACTAATTGGATAAGAATAAGCCTACGGAGGACGAAAATGACCTAAATGTGAATCCAATGACACAAACACTCTTATTGGATGCACAGGATTGGTTAAGAACCCTAATTGGATTAGAATAAGCCTAGGGAGGACGAAAATGACCTAAATGTCCAACCAATGACACAAAATCACTTATGGGATGCACAAGATTGGTTAAAAACCCTAATTGGATTAGAATAAGCCTAGGGAAGACGAAAATGACCTAAATGTTCAACCAATGACACAAAATCACTTATTGGATGCACAAGATTGGTTAAAAACCCTAATTGGATTATAATGAGCCTAGGGAGGACGAAAATGACCTAAATGTTCAAACAATGACACAAAATCACTTATTGGATACACACGATTGGTTAAAAACTCTAATTGGATTAGAATAAGCCAAGGGAGGACCAAAATGACCTAAATGCTAATCGAATGACACAAACGCTCTTATTGGATGCACACGATTGATTAAAAACTCTAACTGGATTAGAATAAGCCTTGGGAGGACGAAAATGACCTAAATGTTCAACCAATGACACAAAATCACTTATTGGTTGCACAAGATTGGTTAAAAACCCTAATTGGATAAGAATAAGCCTATAGAGGACGAAAATGACCTAAATGTGAATCCAATGACACAAATGCTCTTATTGGATGCACAGGATTGGTTAAGAACCCTAATTGGATTAGAATA
>JBBPBQ010000004.1:26668110-26846722 GCA_037974755.1 Cicer yamashitae
CAACCAATGACACAAAATCACTTATGGGATGCACAAGATTGGTTAAAAACCCAAATTGGATTAGAATAAGCCTAGGGAGGACGAAAATGACCTAAATGTACAACCAATGACACAAAATCACTTATTGGATGAACAAGATTGGTTAAAAACCCTAATTGGATTATAAAAAGCCAAGGGAGGACGAAAATGACCTAAATGTTAATCCAATGACACGAACGCTCTTATTGGATGCACAGGATTGGTTAAAAACCCTAATTGGATTAGAATAAGCCTAGGGAGGACGAAAATGACCTAAATGTTCAACCAATGACACAACATCACTTATTCGATGCACAAGATTGGTTAAAACCCTTATTGGATTAGAATTAGTCGAAGGATAACGAAAATGACCGAAATGTTCAACCAATGACACAAATGCATTTATTGGATGCACAAGATTGGTTAAAAACCCTAATTGGATTAGAATAAGCCTAGGGAGGTAGAAAATGACATAAATGTTCAACCAATGACACAAAATCACTTATTGGTTGCACAAGATTGGGTCAAAACCCTAATTGGATAAGAATAAGCCTACGGAGGACTAAAATGACCTAAATGTGAATCCAATGACACACACGCTCTTATTGGATGCACAGGGTTGGTTAAGAACCCTAATTGGATTAGAATAAGCCTAGGGAGGACGAAAATGACCTAAATGTCCAACCAATGACACAAAATCACTTATTGGATGCACAGGGTTGGTTAAGAACCCTAATTGGATTAGAATAAGCCTAGGGAGGACGAAAATGACCTAATGTTCAACCAATGACACAAAATCACTTATGGGATGCACAAGATTGGTTAAAAACCCTAATTAGATTAGAATAAGCCTAGGGAGGACGAAAATGACCTAAATGTCCAACCAATGACACAAAATCACTTATGGGATGCACAAGATTGGTTAAAAACCCTAATTGGATTAGAATAAGCCTAGGGAGGACGAAAATGACCTAAATGTTCAACCAATGACACAAAATCACTTATTGGATACACACGATTGGTTAAAAACTCTAATTGGATTAGAATAAGCCAAGGGAGGACCAAAATGACCTAAATGTTAATCGAATGACACAAACGCTCTTATTGGAAGCACACGATTGGTTAAAAACCCTAATTGGATTAGAATAAGCCTAGGGAGAACGAAAATGACCTAAAAGTTCAACCAATGACACAAATGCATTTATTGGATGCACAAGATTGGTTAAAAACCCTAATTGGATTAGAATAAGCCTAGGGAGGACGAAAACGACCTAAATGTTCAACAATTGACACAAAATCACTTATTGGTTGCACAAGATTGGTTAAAAACACTAATTGGATAAGAATAAGCCTACGGAGGACGAAAATGACCTAATTGTGAATCCAATGATACAAACGCTCTTATTGGATGCACAGGATTGGTTAAGAACCCTAATTGGATTAGAATAATCCTAGGGGGGACGAAAATGACCTAAATGTTCAACCAATGACACAAAATCACTTATGGGATGCACAAGATTAGTTAAAAACCCTAATTGGATTAGAATAAGCCTAGGGAGGACGAAAATGACCTAAATGTTCAACCAATGACACAAAATCACTTATTGGATGCACAAGATTGATTAAAAACCTTAATTGGATTATAATAAGCCTAGGGAGGACGAAAATGACCTAAATGTTAATCCAATGACACAAATGCTCTTATTGGATGCACAAGATTGGTTAAAAACCCTAATTGGATTAGAATAAGCCTAAGGAGGACGAAAATGACCTAAATGTTCAACCAATGACACAAAATCACTTATTGGTTGCACAAGATTGGTTAAAAACCCTAATTGGATAAGAATAAGTCTACAGAGGACGAAAATGGGCTAAATGTGAATCCAATGACACAAACGCTCTTATTGGATGCACAGGATTGGTTAAGAACCCTAATTGGATTAGAATAAGCCTAGGGAGGACGAAAATGACCTAAATGTCCAACCAATGACACAAAATCACTTATTGGATGAACAAGATTGGTTAAAAACCCTAATTGGATTATAATAAGCCTAGGGAGGACGAAAATGACCTAAATGTTAATCCAATGACAAAACGCTCTTATTGGATGCACAAGATTGGTTAAAAACCCTAATTGGATTAGAATAAGCCTAGGGAGGACGAAAATGACCTAAATGTCCAACCAATGAGACAAAATCACTTATGGGATGCACAAGATTGGTTAAAAACCCTAATTGGATTAGAATAAGCCTATGGAGGACGAAAATGACCTAAATGTTCAACCAATGACACAAAATCACTTATGGGATGCACAAGATTGGCTAAAAACCCTAATTGGATTAGAATAATCCTAGGAAGGACGAAAATGACCTAAATGTTCAACCAATGATACAAAATCACTTATTGGATGCACACGATTGGTTAAAAACTTTCGTTGGATTATAATAAGCCTAGGGAGGACGAAAATGACCTAAATGTTAATCCAATGACACAAACGCTCTTATTGGATGCACAGGATTGGTTAAAAAACCTAATTGGATTAGAATAAGCCTAGGGAGGACGAAAATGACCTAAATGTTCCACCAATGACACAACATCACTTATTGGATGCACAAGATTGGTTAAAAACCCTAATTGGATTAGAATAAGCCTAGGGAGGACGAAAATGACCTAAATGTCCAACCAATGACACAAAGTCACTTATGGGATGCACAAGATTGGTTAAAAACCCTAATTGGATTAGAATAAGCCTAGGGAGGACGAAAATGACCTAAATGTTCAACCAATGACACAAAATCACTTATTGGATACACACGATTGGTTAAAAACTCTAATTGGATTAGAATAAGCCAAGGGAGGACCAAAATGACCTAAATGTTAATCGAATGACACAAACGCTCTTATTGGAAGCACACGATTGGTTAAAAACCCTAATTGGATTAGAATAAGCCTAGGGAGAACGAAAATGACCTAAAAGTTAAACCAATGACACAAATGCATTTATTGGATGCACAAGATTGGTTAAAAACCCTAATAGGATTAGAATAAGCCTAGGGAGGACGAAAACGACCTAAATGTTCAACAATTGACACAAAATCACTTATTGGTTGCACAAGATTGGTTAAAAACACTAATTGGATAAGAATAAGCCTACGGAGGACGAAAATGACCTAATTGTGAATCCAATGATACAAACGCTCTTATTGGATGCACAGGATTGGTTAAGAACCCTAATTGGATTAGAATAATCCTAGGGGGGACGAAAATGACCTAAATGTTCAACCAATGACACAAAATCACTTATGGGATGCACAAGATTAGTTAAAAACCCTAATTGGATTAGAATAAGCCTAGGGAGGACGAAAATGACCTAAATGTTCAACCAATGACACAAAATCACTTATTGGATGCACAAGATTGATTAAAAACCTTAATTGGATTATAATAAGCCTAGGGAGGACGAAAATGACCTAAATGTTAATCCAATGACACAAATGCTCTTATTGGATGCACAAGATTGGTTAAAAACCCTAATTGGATTAGAATAAGCCTAAGGAGGACGAAAATGACCTAAATGTTCAACCAATGACACAAAATCACTTATTGGTTGCACAAGATTGGTTAAAAACCCTAATTGGATAAGAATAAGTCTACAGAGGACGAAAATGGGCTAAATGTGAATCCAATGACACAAACGCTCTTATTGGATGCACAGGATTGGTTAAGAACCCTAATTGGATTAGAATAAGCCTAGGGAGGACGAAAATGACCTAAATGTCCAACCAATGACACAAAATCACTTATTGGATGAACAAGATTGGTTAAAAACCCTAATTGGATTATAATAAGCCTAGGGAGGACGAAAATGACCTAAATGTTAATCCAATGACAAAACGCTCTTATTGGATGCACAAGATTGGTTAAAAACCCTAATTGGATTAGAATAAGCCTAGGGAGGACGAAAATGACCTAAATGTCCAACCAATGAGACAAAATCACTTATGGGATGCACAAGATTGGTTAAAAACCCTAATTGGATTAGAATAAGCCTATGGAGGACGAAAATGACCTAAATGTTCAACCAATGACACAAAATCACTTATGGGATGCACAAGATTGGCTAAAAACCCTAATTGGATTAGAATAATCCTAGGAAGGACGAAAATGACCTAAATGTTCAACCAATGATACAAAATCACTTATTGGATGCACACGATTGGTTAAAAACTTTCGTTGGATTATAATAAGCCTAGGGAGGACGAAAATGACCTAAATGTTAATCCAATGACACAAACGCTCTTATTGGATGCACAGGATTGGTTAAAAAACCTAATTGGATTAGAATAAGCCTAGGGAGGACGAAAATGACCTAAATGTTCCACCAATGACACAACATCACTTATTGGATGCACAAGATTGGTTAAAAACCCTAATTGGATTAGAATAAGCCTAGGGAGGACGAAAATGACCTAAATGTCCAACCAATGACACAAAATCACTTATGGGATGCACAAGATTGGCTAAAAACCCTAATTGGATTAGAATAAGCCTAGGGAGGACGAAAATGACCTAAATGTTCAACCAATGACACAAAATCACTTATGGGATGCACAAGATTGGTTAAAAACCCTAATTGGATTAGAATAAGCCTAGGGAGGACGAAAATGACCTAAATGTTCAACCAATGACACAAAATCACTTATTGGATGAACTAGATTGGTTAAAAACCCTAATTGGATTATAATGAGCCTAGGGAGGACGAAAATGACCTAAATGTTAATCCAATGACACAAATGCTCTTATTGGATGCACAAGATTGGTTAAAAACCCTAATTGGATTAGAATAAGCCTAGGGAGGACGAAAATGACCTAAATGTTCAACAATTGACACAAAATCACTTATTGGTTGCACAAGATTGGTTAAAAAAACTAATTGGATAAGAATAAGCCTACGGAGGACGAAAATGACCTAATTGTGTATCCAATGATACAAACGCTCTTATTGGATGCACAGGATTGGTTAAGAACCCTAATTGGATTAGAATAAGCCTAGGGAGGACGAAAATGACCTAAATGTCCAACCAATGACACAAAATCACTTATGGGATGCACAAGATTGGTTAAAAACCCTAATTGGATTAGAATAAGCCTAGGGAGGACGAAAATGACCTAAATGTTCAACCAATGACACAAAATCACTTATTGGTTGCACAAGATTGGTTGAAAACCCTAATTGGATTATAATAAGCCTAGGGAGGACGAAAATGACCTAAATGTTAATCCAATGACACAAATGCTCTTATTGGATGCACAAGATTGGTTAAAAACCCTAATTGGATTAGAATAAGCCTAGGGAGGACGAAAATGACCTAAATGTTCAACCAATGATACAAAATCACTTATTGGATGCACACGATTGGTTAAAAACTCTAATTGGATTAGAATAAGCCAAGCGAGAACCAAAATGACCTAAATGTTAATCCAATGACACAAACGCTCTTATTGGATGTACAGGATTAATTAAAAACCCTAATTGGATTAGAATAAGCCTAGGGAGGACGAAAATGACCTAAAAGTTCAACCAATGACACAAATGCATTTATTGGATGCACAAGATTGGTTAAAAACCCCAATTGGATTAGAATAATAAGCCTAGGGAGGACGAAAATGACCTAAATGTTCAACCAATGACACAAAATCACTTATTGGTTGCACAAGATTGGTTGAAAACCCTAATTGGATTATAATAAGCCTAGGGAGGACGAAAATGACCTAAATGTTAATCCAATGACACAAATGCTCTTATTGGATGCACAAGATTGGTTAAAAACCCTAATTGGATTAGAATAAGCCTAGGGAGGACGAAAATGACCTAAATGTTCAACAATTGACACAAAATCACTTATTGGTTGCACAAGATTGGTTAAAAACACTAATTGGATAAGAATAAGCCTACGGAGGACGAAAATGACCTAATTGTGAATCCAATGATACAAACGCTCTTATTGGATGCACAGAATTGGTTAAGAACCCTAATTGGATTAGAATAAGCCTAGGGAGGACGAAAATGACCTAAATATCCAACCAATGAGACAAAATCACTTATGGGATGCACAAGATTGGTTAAAAACCCTAATTGGATTAGAATAAGCCTATGGAGGACGTAAATGACCTAAATGTTCAACCAATGACACAAAATCACTTATTGGATGAACAAGATTGGTTAAAAACCCCAATTGGATTATAATAAGCCTAGGGAGGACGAAAATGACCTAAATGTTAATCCAATGACACAAACGCTCTTATTGGATGCACAGGATTGGTTAAAAAACCTAATTGGATTAGAATAAGCCTAGGGAGGACGAAAATGACCTAAATGTTCCACCAATGACACAACATCACTTATTCGATGCACAAGATTGGTTAAAACCCTTATTGGATTAGAATTAGTCGAAGGATAACGAAAATGACCGAAATGTTCAACCAATGACACAAATGCATTTATTGGATGCACAAGATTGGTTAAAAACCCTAATCGGATTAGAATAAGCCTAGGGAGGACGAAAATGACCTAACTGTTCAACCAATGACACAAAATCACTTATTGGATGCACAAGATTGATTAAAAACCTTAATTGGATTATAATAAGCCTAGGGAGGACGAAAATGACCTAAATGTTCAACCAATGACACAAAATCACTTATTGGTTGCACAAGATTGGTTAAAAACCCTAATTGGATAAGAATAAGCCTACAGAGGACGAAAATGGGCTAAATGTGAATCCAATGACACAAACGCTCTTATTGGATGCACAGGATTGGTTAAGAACCCTAATTGGATTAGAATAAGCCTAGGGAGGACGAAAATGACCTAAATGTCCAACCAATGACACAAAATCACTTATGGGATGCACAAGATTGGTTAAAAACCCTAATTGGATTATAATGAGCCTAGGGAGGACGAAAATGACCTAAATGTTAATCCAATGACACAAACGCTCTTATTGGATGCACAGGATTGGTTAAAAACCCTAATTGGATTAGAATAAGCCTAGGGAGGACGAAAATGACCTAAATGTTCAACCAATGACACAACATCACTTATTCGATGCACAAGATTGGTTAAAACCCTTATTGGATTAGAATTAGTCGAAGGATAACGAAAATGACCGAAATGTTCAACCAATGACACAAATGCATTTATTGGATGCACAAGATTGGTTAAGAACTCTAATTGGATTAGAATAAGCATAGGCAGGACGAAAATGACCTAAATGTCCGACCAATGACACAAAATCACTTATGGGATGCGCAAGATTGGTTAAAAACCCTAATTGGATTAGAATAAGCCTAGGGAGGACGAAAATGACCTAAATGTTCAACCAATGACACAAAATCAATTATTGGATGCACAAGATTGGTTAAAAACCCTAATTGGATTATAATGAGCCTAGGGAGGACGAAAATGACCTAAATGTGATTCCAATGACACAAACGCTCTTATTGGATGCACAGGATTGGTTAAGAACCCTAATTGGATTAGAATAAGCCTAGGGAGGACAAAAATGACCAAAATGTACAACCAATGAAACAAAATCACTTATGGGATGCACAAGATTGGTTAAAAACCCTAATTGGATTAGAATAAGCCTTGGGAGGACGAAAATGACCTAAATGATCAACCAATGACACAAAATCACTTATTGGATGCACAAGATTGGTTAAAAACCCTAATTGGATTATAATAAGCCTAGGGAGGACGAAAATGACCTAAATGTTAATCCAATGACACAAATGCTCTTATTGGATGAACAACATTGGTTAAAAACCCTAATTGGATTAGAATAAGCCTAGGGAGGACGAAAAGGACCTAAATGTTCAACCAATGACACAAAATCACTTATTGGTTGCACAAGATTGGTTAAAAACCCTAATTGGATAAGAATAAGCCTAAAGAGGACGAAAATGACCTAAATGTGAATCCAATGACACAAACGCTCTTATTGGATGCACAGGATTGGTTAAGAACCCTAATTGGATTAGGATAAGCCTAGGGAGGACGAAAATGACCTAAATGTCCAACCAATGACACAAAATCACTTATGGGATGCATAAGATTGGTTAAAAACCCTAATTGGATTAGAATAAGCCTAGGGAGGACGAAAATGACCTAAATATTCAACCAATGACACAAAATCACTTATGGGATGCATAAGATTGGTTAAAAACCCTAATTTGATTAGAATAAGCCGAAGGAGGACGAAAATGACCTAAATGTTCAACCAATGACACAAAATCACTTATTGGATGCACAAGATTGGTTAAAAACCCTAATTAGATTATAATGAGCCTAGGGAGGATGAAAATGACCTAAATGTTCAACAAATGACACAAAATCACTTATTGGATGAACAAGATTGGTTAAAAACCCTAATTGGATTATAATAAGCCTAGGGAGGACGAAAATGACCTAAATGTTAATCCAATGACACAAACGCTCTTATTGGATGCACAGGATTGGTTAAAAAACCTAATTGGATTAGAATAAGCCTAGGGAGGACGAAAATGACCTAAATGTTCCACCAATGACACAACATCACTTATTGGATGCACAAGATTGGTTAAAAACCCTAATTGGATTAGAATAAGCCTAGGGAGGACGAAAATGACCTAAATGTCCAACCAATGACACAAAGTCACTTATGGGATGCACAAGATTGGTTAAAAACCCTAATTGGATTAGAATAAGCCTAGGGAGGACGAAAATGACCTAAATGTTCAACCAATGACACAAAATCACTTATTGGATACACACGATTGGTTAAAAACTTTAATTGGATTAGAATAAGCCAAGGGAGGACCAAAATGACCTAAATGTTAATCGAATGACACAAACGCTCTTATTGGAAGCACACGATTGGTTAAAAACCCTAATTGGATTAGAATAAGCCTAGGGAGAACGAAAATGACCTAAAAGTTCAACCAATGACACAAATGCATTTATTGGATGCACAAGATTGGTTAAAAACCCTAATTGGATTAGAATAAGCCTAGGGAGGACGAAAACGACCTAAATGTTCAACAATTGACACAAAATCACTTATTGGTTGCACAAGATTGGTTAAAAACACTAATTGGATAAGAATAAGCCTACGGAGGACGAAAATGACCTAATTGTGAATCCAATGATACAAACGCTCTTATTGGATGCACAGGATTGGTTAAGAACCCTAATTGGATTAGAATAATCCTAGGGGGGACGAAAATGACCTAAATGTTCAACCAATGACACAAAATCACTTATGGGATGCACAAGATTAGTTAAAAACCCTAATTGGATTAGAATAAGCCTAGGGAGGACGAAAATGACCTAAATGTTCAACCCATGACACAAAATCACTTATTGGATGCACAAGATTGATTAAAAACCTTAATTGGATTATAATAAGCCTAGGGAGGACGAAAATGACCTAAATGTTAATCCAATGACACAAATGCTCTTATTGGATGCACAAGATTGGTTAAAAACCCTAATTGGATTAGAATAAGCCTAAGGAGGACGAAAATGACCTAAATGTTCAACCAATGACACAAAATCACTTATTGGTTGCACAAGATTGGTTAAAAACCCTAATTGGATAAGAATAAGTCTACAGAGGACGAAAATGGGCTAAATGTGAATCCAATGACACAAACGCTCTTATTGGATGCACAGGATTGGTTAAGAACCCTAATTGGATTAGAATAAGCCTAGGGAGGACGAAAATGACCTAAATGTCCAACCAATGACACAAAATCACTTATTGGATGAACAAGATTGGTTAAAAACCCTAATTGGATTATAATAAGCCTAGGGAGGACGAAAATGACCTAAATGTTAATCCAATGACAAAACGCTCTTATTGGATGCACAAGATTGGTTAAAAACCCTAATTGGATTAGAATAAGCCTAGGGAGGACGAAAATGACCTAAATGTCCAACCAATGAGACAAAATCACTTATGGGATGCACAAGATTGGTTAAAAACCCTAATTGGATTAGAATAAGCCTATGGAGGACGAAAATGACCTAAATGTTCAACCAATGACACAAAATCACTTATGGGATGCACAAGATTGGCTAAAAACCCTAATTGGATTAGAATAATCCTAGGAAGGACGAAAATGACCTAAATGTTCAACCAATGATACAAAATCACTTATTGGATGCACACGATTGGTTAAAAACTTTCGTTGGATTATAATAAGCCTAGGGAGGACGAAAATGACCTAAATGTTAATCCAATGACACAAACGCTCTTATTGGATGCACAGGATTGGTTAAAAAACCTAATTGGATTAGAATAAGCCTAGGGAGGACGAAAATGACCTAAATGTTCCACCAATGACACAACATCACTTATTGGATGCACAAGATTGGTTAAAAACCCTAATTGGATTAGAATAAGCCTAGGGAGGACGAAAATGACCTAAATGTCCAACCAATGACACAAAGTCACTTATGGGATGCACAAGATTGGTTAAAAACCCTAATTGGATTAGAATAAGCCTAGGGAGGACGAAAATGACCTAAATGTTCAACCAATGACACAAAATCACTTATTGGATACACACGATTGGTTAAAAACTCAAATTGGATTAGAATAAGCCAAGGGAGGACCAAAATGACCTAAATGTTAATCGAATGACACAAACGCTCTTATTGGAAGCACACGATTGGTTAAAAACCCTAATTGGATTAGAATAAGCCTAGGGAGAACGAAAATGACCTAAAAGTTCAACCAATGACACAAATGCATTTATTGGATGCACAAGATTGGTTAAAAACCCTAATTGGATTAGAATAAGCCTAGGGAGGACGAAAACGACCTAAATGTTCAACAATTGACACAAAATCACTTATTGGTTGCACAAGATTGGTTAAAAACACTAATTGGATAAGAATAAGCCTACGGAGGACGAAAATGACCTAATTGTGAATCCAATGATACAAACGCTCTTATTGGATGCACAGGATTGGTTAAGAACCCTAATTGGATTACAATAATCCTAGGGGGGACGAAAATGACCTAAATGTTCAACCAATGACACAAAATCACTTATGGGATGCACAAGATTAGTTAAAAACCCTAATTGGATTAGAATAAGCCTAGGGAGGACGAAAATGACCTAAATGTTCAACCCATGACACAAAATCACTTATTGGATGCACAAGATTGATTAAAAACCTTAATTGGATTATAATAAGCCTAGGGAGGACGAAAATGACCTAAATGTTAATCCAATGACACAAATGCTCTTATTGGATGCACAAGATTGGTTAAAAACCCTAATTGGATTAGAATAAGCCTAAGGAGGACGAAAATGACCTAAATGTTCAACCAATGACACAAAATCACTTATTGGTTGCACAAGATTGGTTAAAAACCCTAATTGGATAAGAATAAGTCTACAGAGGACGAAAATGGGCTAAATGTGAATCCAATGACACAAACGCTCTTATTGGATGCACAGGATTGGTTAAGAACCCTAATTGGATTAGAATAAGCCTAGGGAGGACGAAAATGACCTAAATGTCCAACCAATGACACAAAATCACTTATTGGATGAACAAGATTGGTTAAAAACCCTAATTGGATTATAATAAGCCTAGGGAGGACGAAAATGACCTAAATGTTAATCCAATGACAAAACGCTCTTATTGGATGCACAAGATTGGTTAAAAACCCTAATTGGATTAGAATAAGCCTAGGGAGGACGAAAATGACCTAAATGTCCAACCAATGAGACAAAATCACTTATGGGATGCACAAGATTGGTTAAAAACCCTAATTGGATTAGAATAAGCCTATGGAGGACGAAAATGACCTAAATGTTCAACCAATGACACAAAATCACTTATTGGATGAACAAGATTGGTTAAAAACCCTAATTGGATTATAATAAGCCTAGGGAGCACGAAAATGACCAAAATGTTAATCCAATGACACAAACGCTCTTATTGGATGCACAGGATTGGTTAAAAAACCTAATTGGATTAGAATAAGCCTAGGGAGGACGAAAATGACCTAAATGTTCCACCAATGACACAACATCACTTATTGGATGCACAAGATTGGTTAAAAACCCTAATTGGATTAGAATAAGCCTAGGGAGGACGAAAATGACCTAAATGTCCAACCAATGACACAAAATCACTTATGGGATGCACAAGATTGGCTAAAAACCCTAATTGGATTAGAATAATCCTAGGAAGGACGAAAATGACCTAAATGTTCAACCAATGATACAAAATCACTTATTGGATGCACACGATTGGTTAAAAACTTTCGTTGGATTATAATAAGCCTAGGGAGGACGAAAATGACCTAAATGTTAATCCAATGACACAAACGCTCTTATTGGATGCACAGGATTGGTTAAAAAACCTAATTGGATTAGAATAAGCCTAGGGAGGACGAAAATGACCTAAATGTTCCACCAATGACACAACATCACTTATTGGATGCACAAGATTGGTTAAAAACCCTAATTGGATTAGAATAAGCCTAGGGAGGACGAAAATGACCTAAATGTCCAACCAATGACACAAAATCACTTATGGGATGCACAAGATTGGCTAAAAACCCTAATTGGATTAGAATAAGCCTAGGGAGGACGAAAATGACCTAAATGTTCAACCAATGACACAAAATCACTTATGGGATGCACAAGATTGGTTAAAAACCCTAATTGGATTAGAATAAGCCTAGGGAGGACGAAAATGACCTAAATGTTCAACCAATGACACAAAATCACTTATTGGATGAACTAGATTGGTTAAAAACCCTAATTGGATTATAATGAGCCTAGGGAGGACGAAAATGACCTAAATGTTAATCCAATGACACAAATGCTCTTATTGGATGCACAAGATTGGTTAAAAACCCTAATTGGATTAGAATAAGCCTAGGGAGGACGAAAATGACCTAAATGTTCAACAATTGACACAAAATCACTTATTGGTTGCACAAGATTGGTTAAAAAAACTAATTGGATAAGAATAAGCCTACGGAGGACGAAAATGACCTAATTGTGTATCCAATGATACAAACGCTCTTATTGGATGCACAGGATTGGTTAAGAACCCTAATTGGATTAGAATAAGCCTAGGGAGGACGAAAATGACCTAAATGTCCAACCAATGACACAAAATCACTTATGGGATGCACAAGATTGGTTAAAAACCCTAATTGGATTATAATGAGCCTAGGGAGGACGAAAATGACCTAAATGTTAATCCAATGACACAAATGCTCTTATTGGATGCACAAGATTGGTTAAAAACCCTAATTGGATTAGAATAAGCCTAGGGAGGACGAAAATGACCTAAATGTTCAACAATTGACACAAAATCACTTATTGGTTGCACAAGATTGGTTAAAAACACTAATTGGATAAGAATAAGCCTACGGAGGACGAAAATGACCTAAATGTGAATCCAATGACACAAACACTCTTATTGGATGCACAGGATTGGTTAAGAACCCTAATTGGATTAGAATAAGCCTAGGGAGGACGAAAATGACCTAAATGTCCAACCAATGACACAAAATCACTTATGGGATGCACAAGATTGGTTAAAAACCCTAATTGGATTAGAATAAGCCTAGGGAAGACGAAAATGACCTAAATGTTCAACCAATGACACAAAATCACTTATTGGATGCACAAGATTGGTTAAAAACCCTAATTGGATTATAATGAGCCTAGGGAGGACGAAAATGACCTAAATGTTAATCCAATGACACAAATGCTCTTATTGGATGCACAAGATTGGTTAAAAACCCTAATTGGATTAGAATAAGCCTAGGGAGGACGAAAATGACCTAAATGTTCAACAATTGACACAAAATCACTTATTGGTTGCACAAGATTGGTTAAAAGCACTAATTGGATAAGAATAAGCCTACGGAGGACGAAAATGACCTAAATGTGAATCCAATGATACAAACGCTCTTATTGGATGCACAGGATTGGTTAAGAACCCTAATTGGATTAGAATAAGCCTAGGGAGGACGAAAATGACCTAAATGTCCAACCAATGACACAAAATCACTTATGGGATGCACAAGATTGGTTAAAAACCCTAATTGGATTATAATGAGCCTAGGGAGGACGAAAATGACCTAAATGTTAATCCAATGACACAAATGCTCTTATTGGATGCACAAGATTGGTTAAAAACCCTAATTGGATTAGAATAAGCCTAGGGAGGACGAAAATGACCTAAATGTTCAACAATTGACACAAAATCAGTTATTGGTTGCACAAGATTGGTTAAAAACAATAATTGGATAAGAATAAGCCTACGGAGGACGAAAATGACCTAAATGTGAATCCAATGATACAAACGCTCTTATTGGATGCACAGGATTGGTTAAGAACCCTAATTGGATTAGAATAAGCCTAGGGAGGACGAAAATGACCTAAATGTCCAACCAATGACACAAAATCACTTATGGGATGCACAAGATTGGTTAAAAACCCAAATTGGATTAGAATAAGCCTAGGGAGGACGAAAATGACCTAAATGTTCAACCAATGACACAAAATCACTTATTGCATGAACAAGATTGGTTAAAAACCCTAATTGGATTATAATAAGCCAAGGGAGGACGAAAATGACCTAAATGTTAATCCAATGACACGAACGCTCTTATTGGATGCACAGGATTGGTTAAAAACCCTAATTGGATTAGAATAAGCCTAGGGAGGACGAAAATGACCTAAATGTTCAACCAATGACACAACATCACTTATTCGATGCACAAGATTGGTTAAAACCCTTATTGGATTAGAATTAGTCGAAGGATAACGAAAATGTCCGAAATGTTCAACCAATGACACAAATGCATTTATTGGATGCACAAGATTGGTTAAAAACCCTAATTGGATTAGAATAAGCCTAGGGAGGTAGAAAATGACATAAATGTTCAACCAATGACACAAAATCACTTATTGGTTGCACAAGATTGGGTAAAAACCCTAATTGGATAAGAATAAGCCTACGGAGGACTAAAATGACCTAAATGTGAATCCAATGACACACACGCTCTTATTGGATGCACAGGGTTGGTTAAGAACCCTAATTGGATTAGAATAAGCCTAGGGAGGACGAAAATGACCTAAATGTCCAACCAATGACACAAAATCACTTATTGGATGCACAGGGTTGGTTAAGAACCCTAATTGGATTAGAATAAGCCTAGGGAGGACGAAAATGACCTAAATGTTCAACCAATGACACAAAATCACTTATGGGATGCACAAGATTGGTTAAAAACCCTAATTAGATTAGAATAAGACTAGGGAGGACGAAAATGACCTAAATGTCCAACCAATGACACAAAATCACTTATGGGATGCACAAGATTGGTTAAAAACCCTAATTGGATTAGAATAAGCCTAGGGAGGACGAAAATGACCTAAATGTTCAACCAATGACACAAAATCACTTATTGGATACACACGATTGGTTAAAAACTCTAATTGGATTAGAATAAGCCAAGGGAGGACCAAAATGACCTAAATGTTAATCGAATGACCCAAACGCTCTTATTGGATGCACACGATTGGTTAAAAACCCTAATTGGATTAGAATAAGCCTAGGGAGGACGAAAATGACCTAAAAGTTCAACCAATGACACAACATCACTTATTCGATGCACAAGATTGGTTAAAAACCCTAATTGGATTAGAATTAGTCGAAGGATAACGAAAATGACCGAAATGATCAACCAATGACACAAATGCAATTATGGGATGCACAAGATTGGTTAAAAACCCTAATTGGATTAGAATAAGCTTAGGGAGGACGAAAATGAACTAAATGTTCAACCAATGACACAAAATCACTTATTGGTTGCACAAGATTCGTTAAAACCCCTAATTGGATAAGAATAAGCCTACGGAGGACGAAAATGACCTAAATATGAATCCAATGACACAAACGCTCTTATTGGATGCACAGGATTGGTTAAGAACCCTAATTAGATTAGAATAAACTTAGGGAGGACGAAAAGGACCTAAATGTCCAACAAATTACACAAAATCACTTTTGGGATGCACAAGATTGGTTAAAAACCCTAATTGGATTAGAATAAGCCTAGGGAGGACGAAAATGACCTAAATGTTAATCCAATGATACAAATGCTCTTATTGGATGCACAAGATTGGTTATAAACCCTAATTGGATAAGAATAAGCCTACGGAGGACTAAAATGACCTAAATTTGAATCCAATGACACAAACGCTCTTATTGGATGCACAGGATTGGTTAAGAACCCTAATTGGATTAGAATAAGACTAGGGAGGACGAAAATGACCTAAATGTCCAACTAATGACACAAAATCACTTATGGGATGCACAAGATTAGTTAAAAACCCTAATTGGATTAGAATAAGCCTAGGGAGGACGAAAATGACCTAAATGTTCAACCAATGACACAAAATCAATTATTGGATGCACAAGATTGTTTAAAAACCCTAATTGGATTATAATAAGCCTAGGGAGGACGAAAATGACCTAAATATTAATCCAATGACGTAAACGCTCTTATTGGATGCACAGGATTGGTTAAAAACCCTAATTGGATTAGAATAAGCCTAGGGAGGACGAAAATGACCTAAATGTCCAACCAATGACACAAAATCCCTTATAGGATGCACAAGATTGGTTAAAAACCCTAATTGGATTAGAATAAGCCTAGGGAGGACGAAAATGACCTAAATGTTCAACCAATGACACAACATCACTTATTCGATGCACAAGATTGGTTAAAAACCCTAATTGGATTAGAATTAGTCGAAGGATAACGAAAATGACCGAAATGTTCAACCAATGACACAAATGCATTTATTGGATGCACAAGATTAGTTAAAACCCCTAATTGGATTAGAATAAGCCTAGGGAGGACGAAAATGACCTAAATGTTCAACCAATAACACAAAATCACTTATTGGTTGCACAAGATTGGTTAAAACCCCTAACTGGATAAGAATAAGCCTACGGAGGACGAAAATGACCTAAATGTGAATCCAATGACACAAACACTCTTATTGGATGCACAGGATTGGTTCAGAACCCTAATTGGATTAGAATAAGCCTAGGGAGGACGAAAATGACCTAAATGTCCAACCAATGACACAAAATCCCTTATGGGATGCACAAGATTGGTTAAAAACCCTAATTGGATTAGAATAAGCCTAAGGAGGACGAAAATGACCTAAATGTTCAACCAATGACACAAAATCACTTATGGGATGCACAAGATTGGTTAAAAACCCTAATTGGATTAGAATAAGCCTAGGGAGGACGTAAATGACCTAAATGTTCAACCAATGACACAAAATCACTTATTGGATGCACACGATTGGTTAAAAACTCTAATTGGATTAGAATAAGCCAAGGGAGGACCAAAATGACCTAAATGTTAATCCAATGACACAAACGCTCTTATTGGATGTACAGGATTGGTTAAAAACCCTAATTGGATTAGAATAAGCCTAGGGAGGACAAAAATGACCTAAAAGTTCAACCAATGACACAAATCCATTTATTGGATGAACAAGATTGGTTAAAAACCCTAATTGGATTAGAATAATAAGCCTAGGGAGGACGAAAATGACCTAAATATTCAACCAATGACACAAAATCAATTATTGGTTGTACAAGATTGGTTAAAAACCCTAGTTGGATAAGAATACGCCTAGGGAGGACGAAAATGACCAAAATATTCAACTGATGACACAAAATCACTTATTGGATGCACAAGATTGGTTAAAAACCCTAATTAGATTAGAATAAGCCTAGGGAGGACGAAAATGACTTAAATGTTCAACAAATGACACAAAATCACTTATTGGATCTTCAAGATTGGTTAAAAACCCTAATTGGATTAGAATAAGTGGAAAGATGACGAAAATGACCTAAATGTTTAACCAAATACACAAAATCACTTATTGCATGCACAAACTTGGTTAAAATCTGTAATTAGATTAGAATAAGACTAGGGATGACGAAAATGACCAAAATATTCAACCAATGACACAAAATCACTTCTTGGATTCACAAGATTAGTTTAAAACCCTAATTCGATTTGAATAAGCCTTGGAAGGACGGAAAATGACCTAAATTTTCAACCAATGACACAAAATCACTTATTGGATGCACAAGATTGGTTAAAAACCCTAATTGGATTATAATAAGCCTAGGGAGGACGAAAATGACCTAAATGTTAATCCAATGACACAAACGCTCTTATTGGATGCACACGATTGGTTAAAAACCCTAATTGGATTAGAATAAGCCTAGGGAGGACGAAAATGACCTAAATGTTCAACCAATGACACAACATCACTTATTCGATGCACAAGATTGGTTAAAAACCCTAATTGGATTAGAATTAGTCGAAGGATAACGAAAATGACCGAAATGGTCAACCAATGACACAAATGCATTTATTGGATGCACAAGATTGGTTAAAAACCCTAATTGGATTAGAATAAGCCTAGGGAGGACGAAAATGACCTAAATGTTCAACAATTGACACAAAATCACTTATTGGTTGCACAAGATTGGTTCAAAACACTAATTGGATAAGAATAAGTCTACGGAGGACGAAAATGACCTAATTGTGAATCCAATGATACAAACGCTCTTATTGGATGCACAGGATTGGTTAAGAACCCTAATTGGATTAGAATAAGCCTAGGGAGGACGAAAATGACCTAAATGTCCAACCAATGACACAAAATCACTTATGGGATGCACAAGATTGGTTAAAAACCCTAGTTGGATTAGAATAAGCCTAAGGAGGACGAAAATGATCTAAATGTTCAACCAATGACACAAAATCACTTATTGGATGCACAAGATTGGTTAAAAACCCTAATTGGATTATAATGAGCCTAGGGAGGACGAAAATGACCTAAATGTAAATCCAATGACACAAACGCTCTTATTGGATGCACAGGATTGGTTAAAAACCCTAATTGGATTAGAATAAGCCTAGGGAGGACGAAAATGACCTAAATGTTCAACCAATGACACAACATCACTTATTCGATGCACAAGATTGGTTAAAAACCCTAATTGGATTAGAATTAGTCGAAGGATAACGAAAATGACCGAAATGTTCAACCAATGACACAAATGCATTTATTGGATGCACAAGATTGGTTAAAAACCCTAATTGGATTAGAATAAGCCTAGGGAGGACGAAAATGACCTAAATGTTCAACCAATGACACAAAATCACTTATTGGTTGCACAAGATTGGTTAAAAACCCTAATTGGATAAGAATAAGCCTACGGAGGGCGAAAATGACCTAAATGTGATTCCAATGACACAAACGCTCTTATTGGATGCACAGGATTGGTTAAGAACCCTAATTGGATTAGAATAAGCCTAGGGAGGACGAAAATGACCTAAATGTCCAACCAATGACACAAAATCACTTATGGGATGCACAAGATTGGTTAAAAACCCTAATTGGATTATAATGAGCCTAGGGAGGACGAAAATGACCTAAATGTTAATCCAATGACACAAATGCTCTTATTGGATGCACAAGATTGGTTAAAAACCCTAATTGGATTAGAATAAGCCTAAGGAGGACGAAAATGACCTAAATGTTCAACCAATGACACAAAATCACTTATTGGTTGCACAAGATTGGTTAAAAACCCTAATTGGATAAGAATAAGTCTACAGAGGACGAAAATGGGCTAAATGTGAATCCAATGACACAAACGCTCTTATTGGATGCACAGGATTGGTTAAGAACCCTAATTGGATTAGAATAAGCCTAGGGAGGACGAAAATGACCTAAATGTCCAACCAATGACACAAAATCACTTATTGGATGCACAAGATTGGTTAAAAACCCTAATTGGATTAGAATAAGCCTAGGGAGGACGAAAATGACCTAAATGTTCAACCAATGACACAAAATCACTTATTGGTTGCACAAGATTGGTTAAAAATTCTAATTGGATTAGAATAAGCCGAAGGATGACGAAAATGACCTAAATGTTCAACCAACGACACAAAATGACTTATTGTATGCACAAGATTGGTTAAAAACCCTAATTGGACTAGAATAAGCCTAGGGAGGACGAAAATGACCTAAATGTTCAACCAATGACACAAAATCACTTATTGGATGCACAAGATTGGTTAAAAACCCTAATTGGATTAGAATAAGCCTAGGGAGGACGAAAATGACATAAATGTTCAACCAATGACACAAAATCACATATTGGATGCACAAGATTGGTTAAAAACCCTAATTGGATTAGAATAAGCCTAGGGAGGACAAAAATGACCTAAATGTACAACCAATGACACAAAATCACATATTGGATGCACAAGATTGGTTAAAAACCCTAATTGGATTAGAATAAGCCTAGGGAGGACGAAAATGACCTAAATGTTCAACCAATGACCCAAAATGACACAAAATCAGATATTGGATGCACAAGATTGGTTAAAAACCCTAATTGGATTAGAATAAAGCTAGGGAGGACGAAAATGACCTAAATGTTCAACCAATGGTACAAAATCACATATTTGATGCACAAGATTGGTTAAAAACCCTAATTGGTTAAGAATAACCCTAGGGAGGACGAAAATGACCTAAATGTTCAACCAATGACACAAAATCACATATTGGATGCACAAGATTGGTTAAAAACCCTAATTGGATTAGAATAAGCCTAGGGAGGACGAAAATGACCTAAATGTTCAACCAATGACACAAAATGACACAAATTCACATATTGGATGCTCAAGATTGGTTAAAAACCCTAATTGGATTAGAATAAGCCTAGGGAGGACAAAAATGACCTAAATGTTCAACCAATGACACAAAATCACATATTGGATGCACAAGATTGGTTAAAAACCCTAATTGGATTAGAATAAGCCTAAGGAGGACGAAAATGACCTAAATGTTCAACCAATGACACAAAATCACTTATTGGATGCACAAGATTGGTTAAAAACCCTAATTGGTTGAGAATAAGCCTAGGGAGGACGAAAATGACCTAAATGTTCAACCAATGACACAAAATCACTTATTGGATGCACAAGATTAATTAAAAACCCTAATTGGATTAGAATAAGCCTAAGGAGGACGAAAATGACCTAAATGTTCAACCAATGACACAAATGCACTTATTGGATGCACAAGATTGGTTAAAAACCCTAATTGGATTAGAATAAACCTAGGGAGGAAGAAAATGACCTAAATGTTCAACCAATGACACAAAATCACTTATTGGATGCACAAGATTGGTTAAAAACCCTAATTGGATTAGAATAAGCCTAGGGAGGACGAAAATGACCTAAATGTTCAACCAATGACACAACATCACTTATTCGATGCACAAGATTGGTTAAAAACCCTAATTGGATTAGAATTAGTCGAAGGATAACGAAAATGACCGAAATGGTCAACCAATGACACAAATGCATTTATTGGATGCACAAGATTGGTTAAAAACCCTAATTGGATTAGAATAAGCCTAGGGAGGACGAAAATGAACTAAATGTTCAACCAATGACACAAAATCACTTATTGGTTGCACAAGATTCGTTAAAACCCCTAATTGGATAAGAATAAGCCTACGGAGGACGAAAATGACCTAAATATGAATCCAATGACACAAACGCTCTTATTGGATGCACAGGATTGGTTAAGAGACCTAATTGGATTAGAATAAACTTAGGGAGGACGAAAAGGACCTAAATGTCCAACAAATTACACAAAATCACTTTTGGGATGCACAAGATTGGTTAAAAACCCTAATTGGATTAGAATAAGCCTAGGGAGGACGAAAATGACCTAAATGTTAATCCAATGATACAAATGCTCTTATTGGATGCACAAGATTGGTTATAAACCCTAATTGGATTAGAATAAGCCTAGGGAGGACGAAAATGACCTAAATGTTAATCCAATGACACAAATGCTCTTATTGGATGCACAAGATTGGTTAAAAACCCTAATTGGATTAGAATAAGCCTAGGGAGGACGAAAATGACCTAAATGTTCAACAATTGACACAAAATCACTTATTGGTTGCACAAGATTGGTTAAAAAAACTAATTGGATAAGAATAAGCCTACGGAGGACGAAAATGACCTAATTGTGTATCCAATGATACAAACGCTCTTATTGGATGCACAGGATTGGTTAAGAACCCTAATTGGATTAGAATAAGCCTAGGGAGGACGAAAATGACCTAAATGTCCAACCAATGACACAAAATCACTTATGGGATGCACAAGATTGGTTAAAAACCCTAATTGGATTATAATGAGCCTAGGGAGGACGAAAATGACCTAAATGTTAATCCAATGACACAAATGCTCTTATTGGATGCACAAGATTGGTTAAAAACCCTAATTGGATTAGAATAAGCCTAAGGAGGACGAAAATGACCTAAATGTTCAACCAATGACACAAAATCACTTATTGGTTGCACAAGATTGGTTAAAAACCCTAATTGGATAAGAATAAGTCTACAGAGGACGAAAATGGGCTAAATGTGAATCCAATGACACAAACGCTCTTATTGGATGCACAGGATTGGTTAAGAACCCTAATTGGATTAGAATAAGCCTAGGGAGGACGAAAATGACCTAAATGTCCAACCAATGACACAAAATCACTTATTGGATGAACAAGATTGGTTAAAAACCCTAATTGGATTATAATAAGCCTAGGGAGGACGAAAATGACCTAAATGTTAATCCAATGACAAAACGCTCTTATTGGATGCACAAGATTGGTTAAAAACCCTAATTGGATTAGAATAAGCCTAGGGAGGACGAAAATGACCTAAATGTCCAACCAATGAGACAAAATCACTTATGGGATGCACAAGATTGGTTAAAAACCCTAATTGGATTAGAATAAGCCTATGGAGGACGAAAATGACCTAAATGTTCAACCAATGACACAAAATCACTTATTGGATGAACAAGATTGGTTAAAAACCCTAATTGGATTATAATAAGCCTAGGGAGCACGAAAATGACCAAAATGTTAATCCAATGACACAAACGCTCTTATTGGATGCACAGGATTGGTTAAAAAACCTAATTGGATTAGAATAAGCCTAGGGAGGACGAAAATGACCTAAATGTTCCACCAATGACACAACATCACTTATTGGATGCACAAGATTGGTTAAAAACCCTAATTGGATTAGAATAAGCCTAGGGAGGACGAAAATGACCTAAATGTCCAACCAATGACACAAAATCACTTATGGGATGCACAAGATTGGCTAAAAACCCTAATTGGATTAGAATAATCCTAGGAAGGACGAAAATGACCTAAATGTTCAACCAATGATACAAAATCACTTATTGGATGCACACGATTGGTTAAAAACTTTCGTTGGATTATAATAAGCCTAGGGAGGACGAAAATGACCTAAATGTTAATCCAATGACACAAACGCTCTTATTGGATGCACAGGATTGGTTAAAAAACCTAATTGGATTAGAATAAGCCTAGGGAGGACGAAAATGACCTAAATGTTCCACCAATGACACAACATCACTTATTGGATGCACAAGATTGGTTAAAAACCCTAATTGGATTAGAATAAGCCTAGGGAGGACGAAAATGACCTAAATGTCCAACCAATGACACAAAATCACTTATGGGATGCACAAGATTGGCTAAAAACCCTAATTGGATTAGAATAAGCCTAGGGAGGACGAAAATGACCTAAATGTTCAACCAATGACACAAAATCACTTATGGGATGCACAAGATTGGTTAAAAACCCTAATTGGATTAGAATAAGCCTAGGGAGGACGAAAATGACCTAAATGTTCAACCAATGACACAAAATCACTTATTGGATGCACACGATTGGTTAAAAACTCTAATTGGATTAGAATAAGCCAAGGGAGGACCAAAATGACCTAAATGTTAATCCAATGACACAAACGCTCTTATTGGATGTACAGGATTGGTTAAAAACCCTAATTGGATTAGAATAAGCCTAGGGAGGACGAAAATGACCTAAAAGTTCAACCAATGACACAAATGCATTTATTGGATGCACAAGATTGGTTAAAAACCCTAATTGGATTAGAATAATAAGCCTAGGGAGGACGAAAATGACCTAAATGTTCAACCAATGACACAAAATCACTTATTGGTTGCACAAGATTGGTTAAAAACCCTAATTGGATAAGAATAAGCCTACGGAGGACGAAAATGACCTAAATGTGATTCCAATGACACAAACGCTCTAATTGGATGCATAGGATTGGTTAAGAACCCTAATTGGATTAGAATAAGCCTAGGGAGGACGAAAATGACCTAAATGTCCAACCAATGACACAAAATCACTTATGGGATGCACAAGATTGGTTAAAAACCCTAATTGGATTAGAATAAGCCTAGGGAGGACGAAAATGACCTAAATGTTCAACCAATGACACAAAATCACTTATTGGATGGACAAGATTGGTTAAAAACCCTAATTGGATTATAATAAGCCTAGGGAGGACGAAAATGACCTAAATGTTAATCCAATGACACAAACGCTCTTATTGGATGCACAGGATTGGTTAAAAACCCTAATTGGATTAGAATAAGCCTAGGGAGGACGAAAATGACCTAAATGTTCCACCAATAACACTACATCACTTATTCGATGCACAAGATTGGTTAAAACCCTTATTGGATTAGAATTAGTCGAAGGATAACGAAAATGACCAAAATGTTCAACCAATGACACAAATGCATTTATTGGATGCACAAGATTGGTTAAAAACCCTAATCGGATTAGAATAAGCCTAGGGAGGACGAAAATGACCTAAATGTTCAACCAATGACACAAAATCACTTATTGGATGCACAAGATTGATTAAAAACCCTAATTGGATTATAATAAGCCTAGGGAGGACGAAAATGACCTAAATGTTCAAACAATGACACAAAATCACTTATTGGATACACACGATTGGTTAAAAACTCTAATTGGATTATAATAAGCCAAGGGAGGACCAAAATGACCAAAATGTTAATCGAATGACACAAACGCTCTTATTGGATGCACACGATTGGTTAAAAACTCTAACTGGATTAGAATAAGCCTTGGGAGGACGAAAATGACCTAAATGTTCAACCAATGACACAAAATCACTTATTGGATACACACGATTGGTTAAAAACTCTAATTGGATTAGAATAAGCCAAGGGAGGACCAAAATGACCAAAATGTTAATCGAATGACACAAACGCTCTTATTGGATGCACACGATTGGTTAAAAACTCTAACTGGATTAGAATAAGCCTTGGGAGGACGAAAATGACCTAAATGTTCAACCAATGACACAAAATCACTTATTGGTTGCACAAGATTGGTTAAAAACCCTAATTGGATAAGAATAAGCCTATAGAGGACGAAAATGACCTAAATGTGAATCCAATGACACAAACGCTCTTATTGGATGCACAGGATTGGTTAAGAACCCTAATTGGATTAGAATAAGCCTAGGGAGGACGAAAATGACCTAAAAGTTCAACCAATGACACAAATGCATTTATTGGATGCACAAGATTGGTTAAAAACCCCAATTGGATTAGAATAATAAGCCTAGGGAGGACGAAAATGACCTAAATGTTCAACCAATGACACAAAATCACTTATTGGTTGCACAAGATTGGTTAAAAACCCTAATTGGATTATAATAAGCTTAGGGAGGACGAAAATGACCTAAATGTTAATCCAATGACACAAATGCTCTTATTGGATGCACAAGATTGGTTAAAAACCATAATTGGATTAGAATAAGCCTAGGGAGGACGAAAATGACCTAAATGTTCAACCAATGACACAAAATCACTTATTGGTTGCACAAGATTGGTTGAAAACCCTAATTGGATTATAATAAGCCTAGGGAGGACGAAAATGACCTAAATGTTAATCCAATGACACAAATGCTCTTATTGGATGCACAAGATTGGTTAAAAACCCTAATTGGATTAGAATAAGCCTAGGGAGGACGAAAATGACCTAAATGATCAACCAATGACACAAAATCACATATTGGATTCACAAGATTGGTTAAAAACCCTAATTGGATTAGAATAAGCCTAGGGAGGACGAAAATGACCTAAATGTTCAACCAATGACACAACATCACTTATTCGATGCACAAGATTGGTTAAAACCCTTATTGGATTAGAATTAGTCGAAGGATAACGAAAATGACCGAAATGTTCAACCAATGACACAAATGAATTTATTGGATGCACAAGATTGGTTAAAAACCCTAACTGGATTAGAATAAGCCTAGGGAGGACGAAAATGACCTAAATGTTCAACCAATGACACAAAATCACTTATTGGTTGCACAAGATTGGTTAAAAACCCTAATTGAATAAGAATAAGCCTACGGAGGACGAAAATGACCTAAATGTGAATCCAATGAAACAAACGCTCTTATTGGATGCACAGGATTGGTTAAGAACCCTAATTGGATTAGAATAAGCCTAGGGAGGACGAAAATGACCTAAATGTTCAACCAATGACACAACATCACTTATTCGATGCACAAGATTGGTTAAAAACCCTAATTGGATTAGAATAAGCCTAAGGAGGACGAAAATGACCTAAATGTTCAAACAATGACACAAAATCACTTATGGGATGCACAAGATTGGTTAAAAACCCTAATTGGATTAGAATAAGCCTAGGGAGGACGAAAATGACCTAAATGTTCAACCAATGACACAAAATCACTTATTGGATGCACACGATTGGTTAAAAACTCTAATTGTATTAGAATAAGCCAAGGGAGGGCCAAGATGACCTAAATGTTAATCCAATGACACAAACGCTGTTATTGGATGCACAGGATTGGTTAAAAACCCTAATTGGATTAGAATAAGCCTAGGGAGAACGAAAATGACCTAAATGTTCAACCAATGACACAACATCACTTATTCGATGCACAAGATTGGTTAAAAACCCTAATTGGATTAGAATTAGTCGAACGATAACGAAAATGACCGAAATGTTCAACCAATGACACAAATGCATTTATTGGATGCACAAGATTGGTTAAAAACCCTAATTGGATTAGAATAAGCCTAGGGAGAACAAAAATCACCTAAATGTTCAACCAATGACATAAAATCACTTATTGGTTGCATAAGATTGGTTAAAAACCCTAATTGGATAAGAATAAGACTACGGAGGACGAAAATGACCTAAATGTGAATCCAATGACACAAACGCTCTTATTGGATGCACAAGATTGGTTAAGAACCCTAATTGGATTAGAATAAGTCTAGGGAGGACGAAAATGACCTAAATGTCCAACCAACGACACA
Source organism: Cicer yamashitae (assembly GCA_037974755.1). NCBI lineage: Eukaryota > Viridiplantae > Streptophyta > Magnoliopsida > Fabales > Fabaceae > Cicer > Cicer yamashitae. The sequence goes on from JBBPBQ010000004.1 coordinate 26,695,546, forward strand.
AAATCACTTATAGGATGAACAAGATTGGTTAAAAACCCTAATTGGATTAGAATAAGCCTAGGTACGACGAAAATGACCTAAATGTTCAACCAATGACACAAAATCACTTATGGGATGCACAAGATTGGTTAAAAACCCTAATTGGATTAGAATAAGCCTAGGGAGGACGAAAATGACCTAAATGTTTAACCAATGACACAAAATCACTTATGGGATGCACAATATTGGTTAAAAACCCTAATTGGATTAGAATAAGCCTAGGGAGGACGAAAATGACCTAAATGTTCAACCAATGACACAAAATCACTTATTGGATGCACATGATTGGTTAAAAACTCTAATTGGATTAGAATAAGCCAAGGGACGACCAAAATGACCTAAATGTTAATCCAATGACACAAACGCTCTTATTGGATGCACCGGATTGGTTAAAAACCCTAATTGGATTAGAATAAGCCTAGGGAGGACGAAAATGACCTAAAAGTTCAACCAATGACACAAATGCATTTATTGGATGCACAAGATTGGTTAAAAACCCTAATTGGATTAGAATAAGCCTAGGGAGGATGAAAAGGACCTAAATGTTAAACTAATGACACAAAATCACTTATTGGTTGCACAAGATTGGTTAAAAACCCTAATTGGATAAGAATACACCTAGGGAGGACGAAAATGACCAAAATATTCAACTGATGACACAAAATCACTTATTGGATGCACAAGATTGGTTAAAAACCCTAATTGGATTAGAATAAGCCTAGGGAGGACCAAAATGGCTTAAATGTACAACCAAATACACAAAATCACTTATTGCATGCACAAACTTGGTTAAAATCCGTAATTATATTAGAATAAGCTTAGGGACGACGAAAATGACCAAAATATTCAACCGATGACACAAAATCACTTCTTGGATGCACAAGATTAGTTAAAAACCCTAATTCGATTTGAATAAGCCTAGGAAGGACGGAAAATGACCTAAATGTTCAACCAATGACACTAAATCACTTATTGGATGCACAAGATTGGTTAAAAACCCTAATTGGATTATAATAAGCCTAGGGAAGACGAAGATGACCTAAATGTTATTCCAATGACACAAACGCTCTTATTGGATGCACAGGATTGGTTAAAAACCCTAATTGGATTAGAATAAGCCTAGGGAGGACGAAAATGACCTAAATGTTCAACCAATGACACAAAATCACTTATGGGATGCACAAGATTGGTTAAAAACCCTAATTGGATTAGAATAAGCCTAGGGAGAACAAAAATGACCTAAATGTTCAACCAATGACATAAAATCACTTATTGGTTGCACAAGATTGGTTAAAAACCCTAATTAGATTATAATAAGCATAGGGAGGACGAAAATGACCTAAATGTCTAACCAATGACACAAAATCACTTATGGGATGTACAATATTGGTTAAAAACCCTAATTGGATTAAAATAAGCCTAGGGAGGACGAAAATGACCTAAATGTTCAACCAATGACACAAAATCACTTATTGGATGCACACGATTGGTTAAAAACTCTAATTGAATTAGAATAAGCCAAGGGAGGGCCAAGATGACCTAAATGTTAATCCAATGACACAAACGCTGTTATTGGATGCACAGGATTGGTTAAAAACCCTAATTGGATTAGAATAAGCCTAGGGAGAACGAAAATGACCTAAATGTACAACCAATGACACAACATCACTTATTCGATGCACAAGATTGGTTAAAAACCCTAATTGGATTAGAATTAGTCGAACGATAACGAAAATGACCGAAATGTTCAACCAATGACACAAATGCATTTATTGGATGCACAAGATTGGTTAAAAACCCTAATTGGATTAGAATAAGCCTAGGGAGAACAAAAATCACCTAAATGTTCAACCAATGACATAAAATCACTTATTGGTTGCACAAGATTGGTTAAAAACCCTAATTGGATAAGAATAAGCCTACGGAGGACGAAAATAACCTAAATGTGAATCCAATGACACAAACGCTCTTATTGGATGCACATGGTTGGTTAAGAACCCTAATTGGATTAGAATAAGCCTAGGGAGGACGAAAATGACCTAAAAGTCCAACCAATGACACAAAATCACTTATGGGATGCACAAGAATGGTTAAAAACCCTAATTGGATTAGAATAAGCCTAGGGAGGACGAAAATGACCTAAATGTTCAACCAATGACACAAAATCACTTATGGGATGCACAAGATTGGTTAAAAACCCTAATTGGATTAGAATAAGCCTAGGGAGGACGAAGATGACCTAAATGTCCAACCAATGACACAAAATCACTTATTGGATGCACCAGATTGGTTAATAACCCTAATTGGATTAGAATAAGCCTAGGGAGGACGAAGATGACCTAAATGTTCAACCAATGACACAAAATCACTTATTGGATGCACACGATTGGTTAAAAACTCTAATTGGATTAGAATAAGCCAAGGGATGACCAAAATGACCTAAATTTTAATCAAATGACACAACATCACTTATTCGATGCACAAGATTGGTTAAAAACCCTAATTGGATTAGAATAAGCCTAGGGAGGATGAAAATGACCTAAAAGTTCAACCAATGACACAAATGCATTTATTGGATGCACAAGATTGGTTAAAAACCCTAATTGGATTAGAATAAGCCTAGGGAGGACGAAAATGACCTAAATGTCCATCCAATGACACAAAATCACTTATGGGATGCACAAGATTGGTTAAAAACCCTAATTGGATTAGAATAATCCTAGGGAGGACGAAAATGACCTAAATGTTCAACCAATGACACAAAATCACTTATTGGATGCACAAGATTGGTTAAAAACCCTAATTGGATTATAATAAGCCTAGGGAGGACGAAAATGACCTAAATGTTAATCCAATTACACAAATGCTCTTATTGGATGCACAAGATTGGTTAAAAACCCTAATTGGATTAGAATAAGCCTACGGAGGACGAAAATGACCTAAATGTGAATCCAATGTCAATAACGCTCTTATTGGATGCACAGGGTTGGTTAAGAACCCTAATTGGATTAGAATAAGCCTAGGGAGGACGAAAATGAACTAAATATCCAACCAATGACACAAAATCACTTATGGGATGCACCAGATTGGTTAAAAACCCTAATTGGATTAGAATAAGCCTAGGGAGGACGAAAATGACCTAAATGTTCAACCAATGACACAAAATCACTTATTGGATGCACACGATTGGTTAAAAACTCTAATTGGATTAGAATAAACCAAGGGAGGACCAAAATGACCTAAATTTTAATCAAATGACACAAACGCTCTTATTGGATGCACAGGATTGGTTAAAAACCCTAATTGGATTAGAATAAGCCTAGGGAGGACGAAAATGACCTAAAAGTTCAACCAATGACACAAATGCATTTATTGGATGCACACGATTGGTTAAAAACCCTAATTGGATTAGAATAAGCCTAGGGAGGACGAAAATGACCTAAATGTTCAACTAATGACAGAAAATCACTTATTGGTTGCACAAGATTGCTTAAAAACCCTAATTGGATAAGAATACGCCTAGGGAGGATGAAAATGACCAAAATATTCAACTGATGACACAAAATCACTTATGGGATGCACAAGATTGGTTAAAAACCCTAATTGGATTAGAATAAGCCTAGGGAGGACGAAAATGACCTAAATGTTCAACTAATGACACAGAATCACTTATTGGATGCACAAGATTGGTTAAAAACCCTAATTGGATTATAATAAGCCAAGCGAGGACCAAAATGACCTAAATGTTAATCCAATTACACAAATGCTTTTATTGGATGCACAAGATTGGTTAAAAACCCTAATTGGATAAGAATAAGCCTAGGGAGGACGAAAATGACCTAAATGTTCAACCAATGACACAAAATCACTTATTGGTTGCACAAGATTGAAATCACATATTGGATGCACAAGATTGGTTAAAAACCCTAATTGGATTAGAATAAGCCTAGGGAGGACGAAAATGACCTAAATGTTCAACCAATGACATAAAATGACACAAAATCACATATTGGATGCACAAGATTGGTTAAAAACCCTAATAGGATTAGAATAAGCCCAGGGAGGACGAAAATGACCTAAATGTTCAACCAATGACAAAAAAATGACACAAAATCACATATTGGATGCACAAGATTGGTTAAAAACCCTAAATGGATTAGAATAAGCCTAGGGGGGACGAAAATGACGTAAATGTTCAACCAATGACACAAAATGACACAAAATCACATATTGGATGCACAAGATTGGTAAAAAACCCTAATTGGATTAGAATAAGACTAGGGAGGACGAAAATGACCTAAATGTTGAACCAATGACACAAAATCACATATTGGATGCACAAGATTGGTTAAAAACCCTAATTGGATTAGAATAAGCCTAGGGAGGACGAAAATGACCTAAATGTTTAACCAATGACACAAAATGACACAAAATCACATATTGGATGCACAAGATTGGTTAAAAACCCTAATTGGATTAGAATAAGCCTAGGTTGCTTGTCTTTATGACATAATTGTTAAATGTTATTTGTTAATTTCAGTTGGTGACCCTTTACATTATTGTGAAAATTGGGCTTTGCCCTCAAATTATACCCGAGTTCGTTTTACCGACTGTTACCTTGACGACGCAAACGTCGTTAGACTTCCCTGACCAACAATCGTCGACTGCTTGGGTATACAACCCCATCTCAAGCAGGGCTACTTATACGGGGAGGGTAGTTAGGACAAGTAGGAGAGTTGGGGCAGTATATCTTGTGGAGCTCACTCACGAGAGGATCGACTATCCGGTACCCTCAGAATTGGTGCTCGACGTGAATGGAGCATGGGAAGATGCAGAGGATTCCTCGGTTAGAGTTGAGATGGAGGCCGCCGTAGGAGCTTGGGATACAGTGGTTGGACCGTCTAGGCGGGTCGAGCTAGAGCTTCCTCTTCCGGTGAATGATCCCCTACTAACTATCACTGAGGTAGTGAGTTATTATGAGATTCCAGCGCCGCCGAAGCCACCTATCTCGTGGGTGGACCTGACTTTTGAGGAGACTGGTCCCTCTATGGCTGATGATGAGGAGGAAGTTACTTCGAGGAGAGATATTGCGTCAGAAGGAACTTGTGGAGTGTGTTGAGGTCACCCTTGTTATTGTAGTTGCTAGTGGATGATCAAATTAATTTTTGTTGTATAGGGCTTTAGTGTCTTTCTTTTGGTGCTTGTACTTATTTTGTTTTGGGATGATTGTATCTATAACATATCTTGACAGTTGACTTTTGTTTGGTGGGTCCATGTTCCATTTTTTTAACGTGACCATGGGGGGATATCATTCTTGGAACAATACTTTTGTGCAGGTGTCTGCCGAGAATACCCCAGGGGTATGAACGATGTTTGATCGGTCTCATAGCCCCAGTGTATTTTCTATTTGTATACTTTGGATTTTTTGTCCCAAAAAAACAAACTATCTTATCTTGTTTGTATTATGATGTAATTATTTATGACTCTTATCGTTTTGTGTTACGACATATTATTTTATTAAGCTGTTTAAAAAAAAATGCACTCGCGCTGTTAAAATTCGGGGTGTTACATTGTGGTATCAGAGCTTTGGTTAGATTGTAGGTCGACCTGTAGGTTGGGAGTCGTTATCTGATCATGCGTCGGGGTAAGTTGTTTGAGTTGTCAGGTCTTGTGTAGTTGTGTTGTGCTGATGTAGTCGAAAGTTATCTTTTGGAATTCTTCTAAGTGGTGTTAAGATATCTACTTGATGTTGGTTTGGTAGGAAACAATGCCTCTAAGAAGGAACAACACTGCAAGAGTCGACGTCAACCGGGACGATCAAATGGCTGAAGCAATGAATAAAATGGTTGCTTCTGTTGCTGCACAGACAACTGCAAAGACTCTGCGGGACCTGGAGAAGAGGGAAAGAGAGATCCGTGCTGTTGAGTCAAGGGAATTGGAAGATTTCCGTCGTCACAATCGTCCAAAGTACAAGGGTGATGAGAGTCTAGAAAAAGCTGACCAGTGGATTTAGGAAGTGGAAAGATCTTCGAAATGATTAATTGTCAGGCATGAGTGAAGGTCAACTATGCTACGTATCTGCTACTAGGGGATGCTGAATATTGGTGGAGAAGTACAAGGCTTCTGATGGGATCAGCTCATGAGGAGGTAAACTGGGAGTCGTTCAAAAGGAAATTTTTAGACAAATACTTCCCGATGAGTACCAAGACTAAGTTGGGCGATGATTTTCTTAAACTATATCAGAGAAATATGATGGTCGGTGAATATGCTGCTAAGTTTAAGTCATTCTCAAGGCATTTTACGTTTTTCCGTGAAGAGGTTGATGAACAATTCATGTGTCACCGCTTCTAAAATGGACTGAAGTATGAGATTCAAGACTCTGTCCTGCCATTGGGAATTCAGCGTTTCCAAGTTTTAGTGGAGAAATGTAGAGAAGTTGAGGACATGAAGAACAAGAGGGCCAATCGAGGAGGGAACGTTAGTTCAGGGGGGCCTAGTCGGGTGAACCATCAGAACAACAAAGGAAAACAAGTTGTTAAGCCCTATAACCGACCACATAACAACAATAGGGGTCAGAATCGCCCAGTTAACCAGAACTTTGGAAGACAATTGAGACAAGTAATTCGATGTTTCTGATGTGGGGAAGAGGGACATTATGTTAATGCTTGTACCTCTAAGAGTCTTCCGTGCAACAATTGCCATAAGCCAAGGTACTTTACAAGGGATTGCAAGGCTCCGAAGGTGGAACCAACAGTGAATGCAACTATGACTACTCGTCCTACTGCTAAAGGACACGTTTATTGCATGGGTGCTGAAGCTGGAAATCAATCTAGCAATTTGATCCAACGAGACTGCGAGATTGAAGGTAACACTCTAACTGCACTTTTTGATTCGGGGGCAACCCATTCCTTCATTGCTATGGACTGTGTGAATCGTTTGAAGCTATCTATGTCTTCCCTGCCTTTTGATTTGGTTGTTTCCACACCTGCTAAGACTTTGACTGTAAATACTGCATGTTTACACTATCAAGTAACTATTCATAATAGAGATTTCTTGATTAATTTGATTTGTTTACTCCTACAATCACTCGAGATCATTCTCGGTATATATTGGATGTCGTAGCATTTTGTAATCTTTGATTGTGCTCGCAAATTGGTTCTTTTCCCCGAGCCAGGAGTCTTTCGATATCTAGTTGCTAACAAACTCGGAGTGTTGCAAAGAGAAAGAACTCAAGAGTTTCTGTCATTAGCTAACGTGGAGGGAAAGATAAATGTGAGCATAGAAGACGTGGTGCTTATCAAGGAGTACCCATACGTATTTTCAACAGAAATTCCAGGATTACTACTAGTAAAAGAGGTGGAGTTCTTCATTGATCTACAACCAGGAACCGGACCTATTTCGATTGCGCCGTATCGGATGTCGCCATTAGAATTGAATGAACTCAAAGGACAAATTGAAGATTTTAGGAGAAAGGATTTATTAGACCAAGTGTGTCACCATGGGGAGCTCCGGTGTTGTTAGTTAAGAAGAAGGATGGAAGCTCGCACTTGTGTGTGGATTATAGGCAACTTAATAAGGCAACTATTAAGAATCGTTATCCTTTACCACGTATCGATGATTTGATGGATCCTTTACTCTTTATGGTCCACCTATATATATCCCCATGACATTATGTTGGTTACAAATCCATCACACTCACATGCTATGTACTAACCATTATCATTCGCAAAATTTCTTAATGGAGAGGCTTACCATCATTGATGTCATGAAACAATGCATTGAACACTCCCTTTTCGGAAAACTACATCACTGACAAAGATGTTCCCTTCCATGTCATGAAAGATCATCTACCTAAGCTTCGGCATCCAATCAAGGGTGTCACGATTTCTGCATTGGAAGCAAACTAGTTCTTCTTCCAATTTTGATACCACCACAATGTTGAGCGTGTAATCAATGGAAGTCCATGGTACCTTAATTACATGTTGAGTACCACCATTATCATTTTTATGAGCATTTGTTTCCTTTCTAAAATTTTCTCAATGGATACGCTTACCATCTTTGACGAAGGCAATAATGATATAATTCAAATCCCTATTGAACACATAGGGAACGATACTCATGAATAATGCCTCATCAGAAAATTGTTCATTGACAAAGATGTTCGCTTCCATGTCATGAAATATTTTCTTGCTAAGCTTTGGCATCCGATCAAGGGTTTCATGTTTTCTGCATTGGAAGTAGGCAGGTTGTGTTCTAGTTTTACCACCACGACATTGTTAAGCACATTATCAATGGAAGTCCATGGTCATTTGAAAATTACATGCTAATTATGAAAAGAGTGACTCTTGGTGATTGTCCGCTCACCATGCTTCTTAATTCTTTAGACATTTGGGGTCCAAATTTACAATCTTCACCTGGGCTTTTACAAGGATGAGATTGGTGAGTTTCTTCGCAACCATATTGGGAAATTTCTTGAGTACAACAATGCAAATAATTGGGTCCCTTTGCGCACATATATGCGGCTTAGAGTTGCTATTGATCTGTCAACCTATTTGATGAAGGATATGTAGCTTTCTAAGGCAGACAAAGCATACTTCACCGTGTATTTCAAATACAAGGGGTTGGGTGTTTTCTATTTTCTCTATGGGGTGTTGGGCCATTCAAAAACTTTATATCTGAAAAGATTTGATGAAAAAGCTGATTTGATTGAACGTGAATGAGGGAACTTCTTGATAACAAAGCTAAAATAACTAGTAATAGTGCTGGCAATGCAAAAGGTGGCTGTCAGGGGTCCTACAACTGAGGGAAACGGGATGAGCTTGCAGTTCATGTGCATATTGTAGTTTAGAAGACGAGCCAGCTATTTTCCTGAACCACACAGACAAGAACCTAATTTTGGCGGATCACATCGACATAGCATATGAGTGGTACCAATCCAACCAAGGGGTATTAGGGAGATAAGAGGAACCATGGTTGCATAAATGTTTTGGATATAACTCATGAAGTTACTGACTTAGGCCTTGTGCCTTTCATGGATCAAAAAAAGTTGAGAAGGAATGAGCATGGAAACTCCAGCACTGATGCATAATTGATATGAGGGGAAGCCTCAATGCAAGTGGATCAAGTTGAAACTGTGAATGATGGACTTGGGAATGACATAACATTGCATACTAATCCTTTGTTTAATGAAAATATTGTAATGGCAGACCTTGGTATTTAGGCCTGCCTAGATAAATGAGTATAATAAGTTGGAATTGTTGATGCTTGGGTCCAGTACCCAATCTTAAATATCTCAATTGGGCTTATAAGTCGGACGTTATAATTTTGTAGGAGATTCTAGTCCACTCTAATAAAATCGAAGAATTGTATTATGTGTTGGGTTTTGACTCTTGTTTTTTTGTTGATCGAGAAGGACATTGTGGCAGGATTATTTTTGGTGTGCTATCACGAACTATTGTTTAAATCATATAAATGTTGAAGTTAAGTATGATATAAAATGAAATTGGTCTTTAACTGATTTCTATGGTATCTCGAACAACAATAGAAGAAGGGATTCTTGGAACTTGTTGCTTTAGTTAACGTATGTCTCACCTAAGGTTATTGTTGAGATAAAAAGCAAGTGTTCAAGTGTTCACAATTGTGACAAGTAATAAAGTGAAAGTAGAGCATCGATCATATGAGGATTGATGTGGATAATTTCTACTTATTCCCAAATGAATTAGTTTAACTAGTTAAAATCTCATGTAACAAGTAACCCAAATGTTTTGGTTTATGCATATAAAAAAAATCAAATTTAAAAAAAAGTTAATATTATGATGCAAGATAATCTAAAATTAGAGTATCAACTCTGTTGCAGGTATTGTTTATGGGTATGCAATATGCTACTTACATGTTATAAGAATTACGGGTCTAGATTGACGTTAGTGGTTTTCCAACATAATCATTGTAACACCCCGATTTTTAACAGCGCGAGTGTATATTTTTTTTTCTAAATAAATTGATAAAAATATCAAGTTAAATCCATAAATGAAGAAAATACTTTTTGATAAAATATTTAAGTCATAACACCACGACAAAGGTCAACAATACTTACAAACAGCGGAAATAGTTTTGAACAAAAATCCAAAGTATCCAAATATAAAATACACCGGCTAAAATAGTTTGTTTCAAATACATAAGTTCCCTTTGCGACAACAACCTTGAAATAAGAAAGGGAAAATAAATAAGATTCTTAAATAAAACCCTAAGTTGATCATTAATCTAACTGAGGGTGACTGGGAACTGAGAATCCACGAGCGGCATCAAGCCCCACTGCGTTTGATCACAAATCCAACTCATCGCTATGCTACACCTTAGGACGAACCTGGTTCTCATCTGAGGGCAAAGCCCAGATTTCCACAATAATTGTAAAGGGTCACCAACCGAAATTAACAAATATCACATAGCATTTAAATTTTAAATGCACAAAATAACCTTTCAACTTAGCATACATCTAGAAAGGGTTTTCATATGCCAAACATGCATAAACAAGGTTGAAAAATGAAGTTTTGGACCAAACTGCACTGTCGTATTCGAATACAGTGTTATTTTGCAAGCCAGAAGCAAAAACAGCACAAACAACACAACTATATTCGAAAACAGACTTGTTGTATTCAAATACAGATGCGAAAACAGCAAAAAAGAAACAGCACAAACAACACAACTGTATTTGAATACAGCCCTGTTGTATTCGAATACAGCTGTGAAAATGACAGATTTTCTGTTTTGAAAACATTTCGAAATCATTCTAACACTTACCACACAAAGTTAATCAATCACACTCATCAATTACGGCACAAATACAACCAACAACCGAGTATGTATATGCAACCATCACAGTATATCAAACATGACTCGCGTGCCAAGCACCCTAATGCAATGCGTATATGCCAATGCACATGATTCCGGAATTCCAAACCAAAACCCTCCTCGAAGGGGCGTAAATCATAACTGTACCGCATATCACAGATCAGTACTAATTAACTAGGTGGCACATATCACGGGTCAGCACGATTTACTAAAAAGCGTAAATCGTAAATGTACCGCCTATCACAGACCAGTACAATTTACCGAGGTACCACCTATCACGCGTCAGCACGATTTACCAAAAACGTAAATCGTAAATGTACCGCCTATCACAGACCAGTACAATTTACCGAGGTGCCACCTATCACGGGTCAGCACGATTTACAAAAATGTGCAGTCTATCACGAACCTACACGACGCGAAAATCCCCGCAAGAATAAGATGAACCAACAGATCACATGACATCATCTCGTGGCCCATCACGGTCACCACTATCACCATGGCACCATCGCGGTCACCTTGTACTATGAAATGCATGAGCATACTCTGACTCTTTTCACCACAACCATTAAGTAAATGCAGCTATTAAAAGATTCCCCATTTTTAATACTCATTTAACACTAATGATTTTTCAAATTCAACACAGAGCATACTCAAACATATTTAACTCACAATTCCACAATTCACACCAATTCAGATCAATTCATTTTTTTACAAAATCCACACATAAAACCCATCTCAAAAATTCATAATATTAATTATGAACACATCAATTACACCAAACATGAAACACCACGACTATTACATAAATGCAACTATTAAAAGATTCCCCTTTTTTAATACTTATTTAACAATAATGGTTTTTCAAACATTTCACAGAGTACACTCAAAACAGATTTTCCTCAACCCACATCAAATTTAATCCACAATTCACATTAAATTCAATTCACAATACAAACCAAATTTCATCAATTCATTTTCCGCAAGACCACACCGAAATCACATTAATTCAAAACTCCACATTTCCAAACATAAACCACCAAATTAAATCTCCAAATTTTCAACCATAAATCACCAAATTAAAAACACCACATTTCCAAACATAAATCCCATTAAACTCAACTTCCACAATTTCACCCATAAACACATTAAATTCATTTTCCACAAATCTACACCTCAAACACATCAAATTTATTTTCCACAAATTCACAAATAAGGACCTAAATGCAAGCTAAAAGTTTGGAATGAGCCCTTACCTCAATGATAGCTTTAACAGCCGATTACGGCACCGCCATTAATTCCGGTAAAAACTTCGTTCGTGACGCCGCTTCCAAAGTTGGCTCACTAGCACTGTAGTATGGAGATGAGCAACTTTCCCTTCTGTCACTTCGCGAAAGGAAGCTTAGATCTAGGTGAGAAGTGAGGTTTTGTGTTTGGTGGTTTTTGAAACCACTAACACGGTTTTGAAACAGAGAGAGAAAGGAGAAAAAAGAAAAAGCTCCAGGAAAATGTTTTCTTTCCTCTGATCCTTGCTTTCTCATATATATATATATATATATATATATATATATATATATATATAATTATATAATTAAACCAATCCAACAAAAATCAATATACACATACACACATCACATTACTCACATCTCAAACTATTTTGATAAAAATATATCCCATCGTCGCAACTCAATTGACAGATAAAATTTTCCGCAACTAGAGATATTTTTAACAAAACTGTCAGGTAATAAATTCTCCGTAACGTAAATAAATTATTTCTCGCCAAATAATTTTCACTAGATCTAAAGATATATATATATATATATATATATATATATATATATATATATATATAATGAACATATAACAAACTCTAATAAAATATGCTTTTGGTATTTAATTCGCAAAATGAATTAAAATTGGGCTAAATGCCTCAGCAATTCAACACCAAATATACTAAAATTGCATAAATTAGAGTTTAAAATTAAGGGTCTTACAATCATCACGATAATCAGTGGGTTATTACCATCATTGGGTTCATGCAATACACATCCTATCATGTTACGTTTGATTTTAGCAAATCAACTTCCTTGTCGACTTAAATGTTATTCCTAACATTTAACATCAAGCACTTTTCCAACATCTTGACTATATCCACGTTAACCAACCATTTCCATCTTTTTCCCTTTCCCAAGTTCACAAGATTAAATAATAAAACTCAAGTTGCCAGTTCAAACATAAGAAATAATAGTTAAATAGCTTGATTAAAAGATTACTACACATGTCACATATATATATATATATTAACCCATAAATCGTACTTACAAAAGCATTGTTCCTTAACTAATGAAGGTTTAGCTCATAATGAACATATAAATGAAAATGAAATGGAACGACAACAACAATGTTACAACAAGAATCAAATGAGAGAGTAGAAATACAAATCACAACAGCAATTGTCACACAGTTAATTGCATCGATAAGATCTAGCTCTAATTCTTCAAGTTCAAGCTCCAAAACTAACTCAATGGATTCTAAATAGGATGAAAATGAAGGATGGTGACGATGAAGTGATGGTGGCAGTTATGACTACCAAGAGACTCTGAAAATTAAGATTTTCTCCACACTTTATAGGTCTGCAGTTGTTGTCCTTTATATAGGACACTTTTGGACATATTTTGCCCTTATATGCATGAAACAACTTTGACCTAATTGAATAAAGTTAATGAACAACTGAAATATTTCTTTAATGTGTCATTGAATGGTGAGGTATTCCTTGTGCCTCTAGGATAAGGTTGTCACATTTTGAACCTACAACGTGTTGTCCCTTGAATGATATTGTTGTCCCTTTCTATTACATTTTACTCAGACTTAGTCAATTAATTATATCCTGCACAAAATTAACACCAAACAACATTATTTCAACATAAACTTATAATCTAATCTAGTAAAAATGACATGTAATCAATATTTTACTAAAATATATTAAAAACTACTTGCTAAGACTCAATGGTTTAGGATGATGATTTAAATACCCTCTTTTTTCATGAAGCTCCTACTTCTAGATGAAAGGTAAATTGATTCACCTTCTCGATAGATTATAATGACAACAAATACACTAACACTTCAGATTTGTGTAATGTTACTAGAAGCTAATTTCATGATTTGTTCCAAAAATCGGAAAGTCATATTGAACCAGTTACTGTATGTCACTCTGGCTTATAATGAACTACTCATGACACCTTTCCAATTTAATGAATTCCAATCAGCTCTATTTCTATGAAACCTGGTAAGTATCTAGGAGCTGATGAGGTCAATCCAGATTCTACCAACACTTCTAGACTTTATGTAGTCAAGAATTTTTCCATACCTGGTGTTCTTGGCTGTTTACGAGCACCATCCTTATGAAACTTAATTTTATGAATATAGCTCTTATTCCAATGGGGAGATAAAATACTATATGAAAGACCGGCAGTCCGTTGCTGTATAACATCCTATAAATAAAAACTATTATTTTATTTTGAGAGAAGTTGTTTGGTCATTTCGATAACCAATATTCCTATTATTACTCTATTCAAAAATGCATATTATTATATTATCTAGTTGTATGTATCACGAACTCAACCAAGTATCCTTTAAAATTTAAAATTCGTTGGCATGATATTATACAATAAAAATGTTATAACCATTAAGTTACATTTAAATATACTCTCAAATAAAAAATAGGTTACACATTCATTCACACATAGAAAGATAGAAAACCATAAAATTACACATCAGGGCAACAACTAGTGAATTAATTAAAAGAGTATTAATCAATTTCAATTCAGCTTTGACTCAGCATGTGACTAATCACATCCTTTAACCCTTCCATGGTACATTTATTTTGAGAATTTGGAATGAAAAAAGAGTTAGATATTTCAATTAAATAGTAATTTTTATAAAAATATGTTTTGTCGAAAACCTCACTCCATTAAATTCGAGATTTTATGAAACACAATCTTAGATTATCAAATTGATTTATTTACTATTTTGTTTATTGAATTGCCGTTTTTTTATGATTGTTTGAATATGCATTCTTCGAAAGATTGTTTTATCACGTGTTCTTGAATGATTGTTGTTATTGCATATTTAAATAAAATATTATATTTTAAGGCTCCGTTTGGTAAAATTAAGCTATAAGTTAGTTGATAGCTAAAAAGTTGACTGATAACTAAAAAGCTAGCTGACAACTGATAACTGATGACTTATAGCTGAAAAGCTAATTAATTAACATTAAAGTGTTTGGTAAATTTAGCTTTTAACAATATAAAATGACATGATTATTTAATTTAAAATAACAAAAAAGTGACATTTTTATCTAATCTTCTGTCTATTGTTTTAGTCGATCTATTTTTTTTGTACTGAATCCATTTTCTTACTTCACTTTATTTCTTATGTTTTCTTCTTCTCCATGTCATTAGTTAGTTGATGTTATCCTATAGCTTTCACCTTTCTCCCCAACTTCTGCTCCTCCCAATGTGATTGCCCAATTCACCTGATACGTCTATCATGTTTACTCCATTATTTATTTTACTATATGTCTCTCATTTATGATTTTTGTGGTAGAAAATCTAAAAAATGTAACAAAGCTCTGAAATTAAAAAAAAAAAAAAAAAAAAAAACCATGAAATTCATTTATTTATTTTTGGTACATCAGTTACTTTTTTTTATTACAATATAAACATAAATTTGAATAGCTCTCTAAAAGTTTAACAAACCTCATGTGTATAAATAGTAATCATAAAAAACAATTCATAAGATGAAAGATTTACAATTTGGCAATTTGGCATAAAAAGTAAATCTAACTTTATGAATTTCTTGTCAAATGAATAAGATGAAAGATTTTATGAGTTATTTTAGCAAGGAATTAAAGAAATTGAGTCCAGCTCTATTCATGCATGCCTTTGTCAATTTTGTGTTATGTGACAGAGATTTTTAGCATACATGAAATTAATTTTTTTGCTATGAATTTTTTTGGCAAAGATTGAAAGAATTGATGTCTTATGTAGAAATACTAGTACAACTCTGAACAAAAAAATAGAAATAATAGCATCGAGAGGAAGATACTAAAGATAGTGAGTGAATAGTAAGTTAGTGGGACGGTTACGTTTTATATATAAAAATTAATAAAAATAATTTTTTGAGGTTATAAATGGAAGAAAGTGTAAAAAGCTATAAGCTCAAACGCTAGTTGAAACAGCGTCTTAGAATAAGCTATAAGCTTGTAGAAAAGTTTGTTTACCAAACACATCTCATTTAATCCAACAAGCTTATAAGCTAGTTTAATAAGCTATAAGCTAGCTTATTGACGTTACCAAACAATGCCTGAATATGATTTTATGAATATGATTTTATGAAGATGATTGTAAAAAAATGAATTATTTTCATTGTATGTGTTTGAGATGAGCTTATGTTCCATATGGATGTGTCTTGTACCCCACAGTTATGTGCTCCATATAAATGAGTCTTATACCCCACATGAGTTGAGTTTTAAACTCTACAGAGATGAGTCTTGTATCCCACACTAGATGAGTTGATACTTCACATGATGAGATGATACGCACTTTGTGAAAGTAGTACATCTCCATATAACAATGAGACACCATTGAATTGATTTATTTATTTTCTATAGAATAAATGTGTGTATTTGATTTACCTTATTATTATAGATGTGAATTATTGTTGAATTTAAGTGAATGAGTTTATGTTAATTATTCAAAGTGATTGCTTATTATAGAAAAATTATTTATATTTCTAAATTATTTTTGGAAGAACACGGGTGCCATGATCGATTTTTCTGATGACTGCGCCGGTTGAGAACTGTACTTGTTTAAAATTGGGTGCATTATTCACTATGATTTAGTATCTCATTAAAGTGTTGTTTTTAGATATTGAGACCACTGAGAACGTCGAGAGCTAAGAAGTTCTATACTTTTTGGATAATCATTCCATTAGAGTAGGTTAGTAGATCAGGAATAAGTGGACATAATGTTTACATCGCATTTTATTTCGGCATTAGTTATTTAATGTCTAATTTTGAGTATTTTGATTATTAAAGAATTTTCAGTTGTAAGAATTTATTTTAAGGATTTCATAATATTATTTCTTTTGGACAATAAAAAAACCAGTTTGCTTTCGTACCTGGTAGATCCGTTATAGATAATGCTGATAATTGTCGAGTTGGCTTCACTTTATGAAGTCCAAAACTAGAAGTAAGACATGACATGTTTCTCTCAAACTTGACATCATCAAAGCATACAACAAGATTGATTGGGACTATTTGCGTGGGGTTATAACCAAGATGGGATTTTCATCTAAATGGATTGGTTGGATTATACTATGTGGAAATTGTGGATTACTCAATTATTGTGAATAATGACTATAAGGTTTATGACCAGAAGATCTTCTTTCTCCTTATTTGTTCATCATGTGTGCGAAATGCTCCAATTATTTCACATCTACTATTCGACGATGATTGTTTTATGTTATTCAAGACAACTAACAATGATGCTTTGGCTATGAAAAATATCCTAACCACTTATGAAAATGTTGATGATTGTATCAAAAGTAAGTATACGAGTTATCGTATCGACAAGACTTGTGTGATATCTAGTCGTTCGACAAAATTATGGTTCTATGTGAATGGTATGAGAGTTTTGTTCATTAATTCAATTAGATAAAAAAAAAAAAAAAACAAACGTAATGTAAATTTAACAGTCATCAATCACTTTGTCATGTATCCTATTGATCAGTTACACATATCCATGTTAACATCAACACCATAACTGATGCTATTCACGCATTATTAATTCTTTAATAACGATGAGAGATCAAATGTCTTTCTTATCACTACGCCAAAAATGATATTTTATAGCACGTCTTTTACAACGCTTATTAAATACAAGCGCTGTTGTATAATTTTTTAAAAATTACGGAGGATACCACTGCGCTTTTTTGACAAGCGCTGTGAAAAAAGCGTTGTTGTAGGGTCATATAGGGTCACATGCGCTTGCACATAATGTTTACAACTCTTTTACAGCGCTTTTTTAAAAAGCGCTGTAAATTGAAGTGCTCTCACATAGCTTTTACAGTGCTTTTTGAGTGCTTTAAACACAAGCGCTGTAAAATGTAGCACTCCCACCTTATGTTACATAGCTTTTAAAGCGCTTGTTGTTAAAGCGCTGTAAAAGCCTTGCGCTTTCACATAATCAAATGACCTATTACAGCGTTTTTTATACAAGCGCTGTAAAAGGCTTGCGCTTTCACATTATTAAAGGACCTATTAGAGCGCTTTAATAAGTCAATTCCTCAGTCTGTTAACCAAGACGATCGCATTAATAACTGATAGTTTGAGACTATTATACCTAAATCTATTCCTAGAGTTTAGATTCAATAGATGTTTATCCTAAATCAAGATCTAAAAAGTATTTTCCAATAGAACTTTAAATCAAATATCAAATTATGAGTGATCAAGTCATAACAACCATTAAGAACAAGGATAACCATTGATATTCGTGAGTAACTAGAATATATATAACTATAAATCAAAAGAGATACAAAAGAGTAGTATTGATTACATCTAACCCAACAAAGAGAGATCAAGATGAAAAGAAGAGAAATTGGTCTTCAATGATGATTTCCAAGCTTTTTCTAGTACTTTCTCTCTATCTGTTCTCTCTATAAATGGAAAATGCTTCAGCTTTAAATAGTTTTCTAATAAGTGACATTTCGCTCAGAGAACATCTAATTCTCTTAGGGAGGTAGTATGCTTCATGGTGAAGCAAATTCCAGCTATCAAACCACTTATAATTTTGCTCAACGAGATTACTATTCGCTTAGCGAGATTAACTTTGTAAAATTTAGCAAACTCACTGCCTTAAACTCGTTTAGCTAGAAGATCGCTTGCTCAATGAATTACATCTGCTTGTTTCATCAAATCTTGGCTCCAATGATCTTGGTTGCTCTTTTCTTTAATTATTTAACCTAGAAAATCAAGGAAAAATGAAACATATCACCATTTCTTGTATCTCAAACGTTAATAACTAAACATTTACAAAGATTGAGGTAAAATAACATGTTTTCTATCAAATTAAGTTAGTAAGTGCTTTAACTACATATAAAAAATATGGTACATAAGCATTTATCAGCTGCATCTTTTATGGTGCATTTGCCAAGATTGTCTTCCCACCCGAGTGAGATTGTAAGACCATGGGGTAACATGTGCTCTTAATTGTGTTCTTTTTGATGATGGAATAGATGATAGCTACCATATTTTTTCTCATGCTCGAATAACCTGCACGCATGGCAACAATGCGAGTTATTTGTCGCGTTTCAGCAACTCACTACGTCAGCCACAAACACCATGTCTGATTTTTTATGTTATGCGGTTAGTTTTCTGCTTTGGATTCAACTCACTTTGCTTCTATTTTATGGAGTCTTTGGAAGCAATGAAACAATCGTATTTGGAACAATGTGGTAGAAGATGTGTTTGCGGTTCATGAGCGTGTAACAACAGACACATCAACAACTGTATCAGCTGCGGAATGGTCTGGAAACGAGTCAGTGGACAACATCAGGCCAAGTTCGAGTCAAATGCATCATCGACACTTCCTTTTATGGGAAAAGCAACCAAGTGGACATCGTTAATTTGGCTGCTTTATCCTTGCCAAAACAAAATGGTCCGCGCTAATTTGTGTAGTTCATGTGGGAGAAACACTTGATTTATTGTGAGCTTTAAATTGGGTGCATGAACTACACTTGGCTCTGATGGATTTTGATTTGGCCTCCAAAACATTTGTTGATAGCTTATAGTCTAACAAGGATGACATTTCTAAGTTTGGTGACATAATTTGAGTTTGTATACACAGTCTCTCTATTTTTTATAAAAATTCGTGTGTTGAGTTTGTTCGTTGTCTAAAACGACCTTGTTCTTAATTAGTTTGCAAATTTTGGTAGAAATACTTTGATGATGTATTGAATACGTTATTATGAATGAAATTTTTTAAGCTTTGATTTATAAAAAAAATATTTAAATATATAATTGGTCTTTACAAATATGCGTTTGTTTTGGTTTTAATAACCATAACTTTTTATTTTTATTTTTATACTTGTAAATATTATTGTTTGTTTTTGATCATTTTTCTTTTGTTTTAGTCCTTACAAAATTGATTTTAATTGAAATTGATTCTTCTAATTCCTTATAACGCTAATAATTGAGGAATTAGAATACAATATTATATATATTATAGAAATTCATTTCATTAAAAATTAATTTTATAGAAATTAAAACAAAAAAGCAAATATCACAAACAAACAAATATTTACATGTAACAAAATAAAAAAATTATAAAATTTAAAAAAAACATATAATTACATAAATCAATTATATATGTAATCTTAAAAAAGGAAGTCTATTATTTTGTACGGAAGAACTACTAAAGGAGTAGATCTACGTCCAAGAGACAAGAACATATCGTTCGTGATAAACGTATCAAGTGGCAAAACTATTTACATTTCCTAATAAAAAAGAATTTAAACTATACTTTATATTATTTAGGTTATTTTTAGATTTTTTTTAGACCCTTATCTAGTAAGCATCAAACATTTGAATTATTTAAATTAAAAAAATTAATTATTATGATATCTTAAATTATAATATTAGACACTGTTAAAAAAAAACTAAAGTGTATTGTAAGAAGTTTGTAACGTAAGGATATGTATTTAATGTTTATAATTTAAAAAATGAAAATAGAACAAAAATAATACTGAAGAGATTAAAGTAATACCAACAAAACTTAGACTAAAAAGTGCAATTTAGAAAAGAAAAGAAAAAACAGAAAATACATCTATACTACTGCCTATTGAGTGGGTGACATTAAGCTGAAACGGTTTGGTTGAGTAAATCATCCATCAACCATCATGGCCACGTTACAGTGCCATCGTCTCCCTCTCAACAAAACCTATCACCCCATAAGAACATCACCCTTTTACCACCCTGTTTCCTCATCTGCCGGTTTTATCCCAAAAAGTCTTGCCACTTCAATTTGCACACCTTTCCGTCGATTAAACGCAAAAATTTCCATGTCAGTAGTTTCTCTGCCTTTTACTCTTCACTTGTTTTATAATCAGTCTTCATTATTTCTCTCATAATGTTTAAGCTTGGAGGATTAATCAACCAGAAGTTGTGTTTATTCTCAGATTGAGTTGTACTGTTTCTGCTGACAACAACGCAGTTGTGTCGAATTTCTCTGTAACTGATGCCTTCAAACTCACATATTTAGAGGTGCGTTTTATGGTTCTTGCCCTTTCATTTCCAATGATGTTATCTTAAGAACAATTTGAGACACCTAAGTTCGACAAATTTTATATGGGCTACAATGAGTGGTTAATGAATAATGAGTATACCAAGATTGGATAACTCATTAACCATCAACTAAGTTTTACTAACCACTATTTTGGACGTTATCAATTACGATTTCAGGTGTTCCAACTACTTTGAAATTTGGGCACCTTAGAATTGTGGTTAATCATGTTTGAATTTGTGGTTAATAAAGCTCAGTAGATGATTATTTAGTTGCTAACACCTTATATATCTATTAATCAAATTTAACACTTAAATAACCACATGTGTGAATTGCGTTAACCATGTAGAAGTTGTTAAATTTAGATGTCACGAATTGATGTTTAAACAACATTTATGTTCACTTTTTTGTCTTCAGTCTCACTATTTTCAATGATCCTTTGACATGGTATGGGTTGTTTTTGATTTAGGGAAATAGTTGGCTGTGGAGTGTGAGTGGGGCAAACATATTGGTTGATCCAATTTTGGTAGGTAACTTGGATTTTGGTATCCCTTGGCTATATGATGCTTCTAAGAAGGTGTTAAAGAATTTCCAGGTATCTTGTGAATTTTGATGGATGCTACTAGTTAGTTGCTTATGGATTGTGATTACCTCTTAATTACAACTACATGGTGTGGAAATTCATGATCTTGCTATAATTAACATGTATGCTTCTATAGTGCAGCTCAGTGATCTTCCTGAAATTGATTGCATACTCATTACTCAAAGCCTTGATGATCACTGCCATCTGAAGACCCTAAAGCCTTTTTCTCAGAAATTTCCAAATATTAGAGTTATAGCAACTCCTAATGCCAAGAACTTACTGGACCCTCTTTTCAGAAATGTAAATATATGTATTCTTTCTATATTCAGTATTCCCTTTGGCTGTTGAATGCTGTATTTATGAAGTATGTCTTTTTTTCTTATCGACAAACATTAGTATTTCAATTATTATGTTAGTATTTTCTCCTTCACTGGGATTTGAATCTCAGTCCTTTATTACCTACAACTCCTTCAACCCTTAGCTTAAACTAGTTGAACTTCACCCCTGTGCACTAATATACATCATTTTGATATATCTAACCTACATAGTTTGATGGTACATGAAACATGGTTTGGGGATTTTGAATGATGCAATGATCTAATGTACTGAATTGTTTAGTGGGGGTGGTCTAAATAATAGAACTAGCTAGGGGTCACTGGTAAGTTTAGAAGATGTCCAAATATATAATAGGAAGACAAATTCTAGAGGTTTGATTAATTTTGAGCGGGAAATTAGTAGAAACAAACGGGACAATTCAGTGAAGATTCATCTTTGTCATTTCATTGTAACCTTCCCTATTGGTAAGATAGTACTGATGACCATCAATAGAGATATTCATTTTCCTTATCTTTTTTTTCTGTTCTTGTGGTCAAGTTTCTCTAGTCAACACAAGTTGACAGAAAATCTAGGCTATCATCGAGATTTGGCCTACTGGAGGCATAAAATCTAGGTTTGAAAAAGTAAAAGAACTTTTCAAATGATCGAAGAATTTTATGAATAAATACTATTTTTATTGGATAGAAACTATCCATGATCCACTTGTCATGCTGACTGCTGACCTAACTTTTTCTTGGTCTCCAGCATTGATTTTGAAGAGCGAAGAGTTTCACAAAGATAAAAGTTAAATTTAGTATGCTCTTTAAATACCAAAATAGTAAAACTGGTACCAATAATAATAAATTGCATAAGATTTGAATTGTATTGCATATTCTCGGGAAAATTGCTCTCAAATCAGAGATAGAACATATACTTACATACTTGCCCAAAATGAAATTGTTACTCATAACAGAAAGTTCAAAGGTCCTCCTTCTACCGTGTTTCGAGAGGTTGGTTCTCTCCCACCCAATAACAACTCAACAACTCATTGATAACCAACTATGCCTAGCCCTTCTCCTATTTATTCATACTAACCAACTACATAACTGATACACATACTTAATTGATAAAACATAAATAATAGAACGATAAAATTTAACTGCCAAAAACTGTCCAAAGTCAATTTTGATCTTGATAGTAGTGTTTTAGGTGCATTCGGTTCTCTCCTTTACCCTTGGAACACATGTTGCTCCGCTCACGATGCTTGATATGCTTGAATTGTCTTATGTGCCATTGATTCATTAACAATGCACAATTACATGTGTTATTGTCCTATACTACTGCCTTGATTATTTAGTCGTATTTTTTCCCCATCTTCATCTTGGTTTTGTTGACTAAACACCCCATTTCAGTTCTGCTCATCAATGTATTTTGTAAGCATTTAGCATGCAACTGAAACCTTCAGTATATCTGAAGCAATGGGTCATGTGTTACGGGTTTTCCATTTAAGTTTTCATCTAGTTTCATATATTTTCAGGTTACATATATAGAACCTGGACAGAGCTCTGAGATTGAGACAAGTTATGGTTATAAGGTCAGGATTAAGGCTACAGAAGGACCGGTTCTTGGACCACCTTGGCAACGCCCTGAAAATGGGTAAATACTGTTGAAGTTTTCTGGCATGTTTTTCTCTTATTCATGTTTGTCTTAGGTTTATATCCACCTTATATGTTATTCATTAAATTTATATTGAACATAAATTAATGGTTTTGTGCTACATGTGTTGTAGGTATCTTGTTACATCTCCACAAGTCCAATTGTCTCTCTACTATGAACCTCACTGTGTGTATAATCAAAGCTTCATTGAAAAGGAAAGGGCTGATATTGTGATAACACCTGTTATAAAACAGTTATTGCCCAAGTTTACCTTGGTTTCAGGACAAGATGATGCAGTGAAACTTGCAAAGCTGCTCCAAGCCAAGTAAAGATTTTGTATTTAATGGAAAAATCACAAAGAAACGCATTTCAATTCAAATGGGCCATTGTAAAAAGTCCAAAAATTACTCCTGCAAAATACTAAAATGTGAAAATTTGTATTTGTAAAAGAAATTTTCAGGGGGGCCAAAAAGGAATTTTTGGTAAAAACATTTACGTTTAGGATCAGTTAACCACTGAAGTCATTAATTACTTCAATTAGTGGCTACTACCCCTTAACCATTGTTTGAATATCATTAACTAGTTAAGTGGTTAAATAGTTAGTTGTTACTCCATTGTAAATATTTCTCCAAGAATTATTTTTTGGTGATTTTCCCGATAATAATCTGGCTTATGTGGAAGAATACATTTGAACTTAAACTCATTTTGGTTATTTTGATTTCTGACCCTTTCTTTTTTCCAAAAGCTTTCTGTTACAAATGCGATTGTATTTCACAGTTCTCAATCTATATCTTAGATGGTATTTCCTTATTTGACAGGTTCGTTGTGCCGATGAAAAATGGAGATCTGGATAGCAAAGGGCCTCTTGCAAGCATAGTTCAGTCAGAGGGAACAATAGAATCATTCAAGGTTAGATTTCTTCTAGTAATGTAGATAAGTAGCTTAATGTGTCATTTCAGCTGTAGCCATAAAAAACATCATTTTCTTTTACCCTATGTAACAGTAACCTATTGGCTATTGGGACCTAGAAACCACGTGGAATAAGCGGGAAATGAGTGTTAAATGAGGGAGAATAAGAGAGACATATAGTGAAATTGTGTGTCTGAACTACACATTAGAGTCAATTTTATATAGGTTCAAGGCAATAAATACAAGATATTATCCCTATTTTCATGATATGGGGAGCCCCTAATATGGTCCCCAAATTTAAGGGACCACTAGTGAACCTCTACAGTTAACTTGCTATAGTCAGTTACTTTTTTTGATGTTTTTTTTGGTGTTTGATGTGTAAATATGAAAATTTATTAGTGTTTTGGGTTTTATTTTTTTACATCTCAGTCCCTCTAAACACATATATGTCAAAATTAATTTTCAATTAAACTCATCTTTGTCGCCCGACGCCGGTCATATCAATTTGGTTCCTTTCAAAGTTTGAAAACCTCATTGTGACTGTGTTCCTTTGTTTCCACAAGTGACTAAACCACAACCTAATACCAAGTAATTGTGTGCTTTGCTGTTTGCCCATTTATGTGAATGGTTTGTTATCGTTCAATGGGATTTCAAGACGGTGGTTTCTCATGTGGGTTGAGTTCTTCCATGAGTTGTTTGTGGATTTTTTGGTAGCGTTTTTAGTTTTGATCATAGGATTATTTATTGTGATGTT
Source organism: Cicer yamashitae (assembly GCA_037974755.1). Classification (NCBI taxonomy): domain Eukaryota; kingdom Viridiplantae; phylum Streptophyta; class Magnoliopsida; order Fabales; family Fabaceae; genus Cicer; species Cicer yamashitae. The sequence goes on from JBBPBQ010000004.1 coordinate 26,720,987, forward strand.
TTTAGTGGAGTCACTGTAGCAATCGTACCCGATAGTGTTGTGAGAACATTGGGTAAGAGACATGGACATAGGTTGAGTTTTTGCTACAAAAGATATTTTGAAGGAGGCCGCTTTAGATTTACTCGCCGACTGAAAGGCAGTAACACAATCATAGTGAGGGCTTCAAACTTTACTAGCTCAATTGAAAATTGATATTTACTCAAATGAGTTTGGGTGTAGGAGAAGGAAATAAGGGAGTGGAATTGGAATGTAAAAAACAAACCTAAAACACAAATAAACATTAATAATTACCCATCAAATCCCCAAAAATAATACCAAAAAACAATAACCGGCTGTGTAACCAGTCAGTTATAGAGGCCCACCTATGGTCCCTTAAAAATGAGGACCATATTAGGGACTCCCACATGATATGATATGCCTATACAATAATTACAAAGATCATAATATATTTTCAAAAGATAGACAAACTGCTTGAACAGTGGCCACCAGGTCATGTTTCTTGTTTTGAAAATAGAATGCAGGTGTCACTTTCTTCAGTGATTCTAGCATTAACATGGAATGTGTATTAACATAATTAGTTTTGGCAGTTTGTCTATATTAGCGCCTGAATGAAAGCCTTTGGCAGTGATTTTGGAGACAGTTTCTTTCACATAGTTTTATAGCTTTTGTCTATTCTTTAGCTAGCACGATCATCTTTAACTTCTTTCTAGTTTGCTTACTTGCCCAAGAAACAAAAAGTGGTTGGTGTTTTTTGGCTTGGTAGCTCACTCACTCTCTCTTTTGAGGAAGCCTTATGCTATAAATCTAATGACACTTCTCCGCAGTTAGCTTTCCAGCTCTTCCATTCTATCTTCAACTAGCTTGATCAGCATCAAGTTCTTACATGTTGTTTGCTTTGGAGACAGTTTCTTTCACATAGTTTTATAGCTTTTGTCTATTCTTTAGCTAGCACGATCATCTTTAACTTCTTTCTAGTTTGCTTACTTGCCCAAGAAACAAAAAGTGGTTGGTGTTTTTTGGCTTGGTAGCTCACTCACTCTCTCTTTTGAGGAAGCCTTATGCTATAAATCTAATGACACTTCTCCGCAGTTAGCTTTCCAGCTCTTCCATTCTATCTTCAACTAGCTTGATCAGCATCAAGTTCTTACATGTTGTTTGCTTATATCTCTGAGAAAAAAAAACTTGATTGTGGTTAATTGCTGATAGCCTCCTGGGTTTTTGTTTTTGATATTCGTCTGGAGGAACCTAAGTACCCAAACACTTAAGTACTCTTCTGATCATTCTATTAAACTTGAAGTTGGACTTAGGCACACCATAAAACCCAAGCCCCTACATAGCACCACCCCTGAGAGCCAATGTCTTGGCAGCTGTGCACTTTACAACATGTGACTCGGCCTTTCTGGTCATCCTTGCCGTATGTATCTCTTTTACAGATGCCGACAACCAGTTCTGAACCATTTGATAAGCACCAAAGCACTTGGGAGCCCTCCCTTAAAAGCCAATTGTTAAGAGGAAAATCAAAGTCACTTAAATGCTCTACTAGGCATCCCATACTACTCGATGTGGGACTTAGGCACCAAGTCACTATCTATGATCCGTAAAGACTTGTGTGGGATTGAGCTGATAGCTAAGTCATGGAGTATGACTATGAACAAAGCACACAGATCTTAAGACTTGAAGAGGTGATGGGTGGAGAGGCTGACGGGGAATAAAATAGATTGAGTTAATTTTTATTAAGAATAGATGAGAGCATCTGACTGATATGGTAAAAAGTAGTAAGAACAACATCACCACAAACACAATTAGGAAGGTTATAATGAAAAAAGAGTGTTTGAGTGGTTTCAATAAGGTGTTTGTTTTACATTCAACCATCCGATAGAAATCCGAAAAATAAGTGAAGTAGAAGATGTATTATTGATGAAAAACACGATGTATTATAGAAGGGAAAACCCCTGTAAGCCCAAAGCACAGTTCCTCAGAGAATAAATACTTCTCTCTGCCCAAACCTCTTAGGTCCTAACTGAAAATATTCTGAATGATACCCCTCCTCTCTCTTCCATCCTCATATAAAAATGGGTCATACAATTTGCTCACTTCTCACTCTCTTGCCATGTCACATAATTTCTCACCCCTTTCCGATATTGATAACATCACTCTCCCCATAATGGGCTTGTGCAACTAATTAAGTTAATTGTCTATTTGGGTTCACATTTTCATAATGGGCTTGTGCAACTAATTAAGTTAATTGTCTATTTGGGTTCACATTTTCATTTGGGGTCGTAACACTATCCCATCTTGTTAAGGAGTATAAGTACAAGGTATTTTGATGATGGACAAAATGCAAGTCCATAAAAGTTTAGACTGATTGAGATATATATAAGCATTACCACTTTATAAAATGTGAATTGAAACTCCAAATTAATTTTTTATTTTATCATAAAAGACTGGAAGATAGAAAACTCTTCAGAACGGTCTTCTAATAAAAACCATGTACATCATGAATAATCATAAAAAAGGTAACCAAAATATCTTGACCCTAAGTGCACATAATACAACTAGAATCTTCTACATCAGTGGCAGATCCATAATACAACTAGGATCTTCTACATGAGTGGCGGATCCATAATACAACTAGGATCTTCATCAACTAGACCAAACAAATTATTACTAACTCTTACAAAATAAATAACTATAATGATTAAACAAATTCAAAATATATAATAACTTCTACAAATTACAATTGTTTTCTACGAAATTCCATATTCTGAAAATATTCAATGATTTTTTATTGTCAACACCATCAAATATATCACTTTTTATATATATAACTAACAAATCATTTAACCACTCATCCTCTGTAAGATTGCGCATTCAATTCTTCACAAAATTCATAGTAGAGACACATTTTTCAATAATTGCAATCCACAAGCAAAATTAAAGCTAACTTTAGAAGTAAATATATAGTTGAATACACAATATACTGTCTAGAACTAGACGGTTTTATGGGGGGGGCTTAAACAAACATTAACAGTATTATTAAAATGATTTTTTGTTTTCTTGTGTGGGCAAGAGTCCCCATTAGCTATATATTGCGTCCTCCCCCGTTCTACATTATAGTGAGAAGGAAAAAGAAACACGGTTTAATAAAATAACTGTATAAACATGTTTTAGGAATTGACTCAACTCACTAAACAAAATGGACTCAACATCAGTTGTTGTAGCTTGGTAAGATAGGGATGACCCAATTTAACTTTTATGTTTTCTTTGATTATAAAAATGCCTTTTACATAAACACTTATGCAATTAGCGCTTAGGCAAATCATTTTGTCAAATGTACCCTTGTTCCATTGCTAATGATTTGGTTGTGGTAGTAGGTTGAAAAATAAAAGTTTCTCTACCGATTGTGTTTTCTTTGAAGTTGCACTTGGTTCTATTTATTTTGTTGTATGCCAATTGGTTATCAATGCAGGAGCTTTTATCAAAAGAATTACCAGATGCAAAGGTTGTAGAGCTTACCCCAGGAGTACCAGTTGAAATTTCAGGAAATTAAATTTGTAGACTTGCACCCTTTGCCCCTTCATCCATTTTCTAAGGGGGGCCAAAAATTAAATCACACTTCCTTCAGGATGAATCTACTTCATTCAGTTCAGGAAGGAAATCCGAACGGATGTCTCAAACCAACCCGATCTTGCTTCGGTTCACTAGTTTTATGTTTCCGAGCCACGTCTAAAGTTAAAGAACTGAACTGCTTATATATGCTGAATAGAACCGTTGAACTGAATTGTTAGCAATAACCTTTGGATATGGATCAACTTGTTACTTGTGTAATTGTTTATCTCCAAATGCAAAAAATGGACTATGTCCACAACGTTCTCCATCCTCTGTTATTAGATTTGAATTATACTCTAATAAACCTATCTCAATTCTCCATGAAACAACTACACATGATTTCAGATAATAATACCAAAAGAATGCAACATAGCCTACACAAGAGTTATATTATACTCTATCCTCGTGTTTTAAAGTCTCGAAAAAGGAAAAAATCAGAATCTAATCCTACACCACAACACGTTAAAAATACTAGAAATTTCACTTGGGGACCAACCTTTTTCTAATTTTGATGATGGACAACATTTGGGGATCAATATTCGACTAAAAATAAAAGTTACCGTTGTGAAAATGTATTCAAAGTATATAAAGACAATTTATGTAATCCATTTTTTTTTATTTGAAAGTGTATTCAAAGTATTTTTGTCATTAGGTGAGAGACAAAGCTTTGACGATGATTATAAAATGATTATTAATGACACTTTAATTAATAATAATTTTCTTCTTTCTAAATTTTTATTTAGAAAAATAACTTCAAAGTCATAGTTGTAAGAATGGTCTCCTGAGGATGTATCCGTTAAGAGACAACTAATCTCTCAAAAAATAAAACACTATTCCCATTAATAAGATTCAAACTTTGGACATTGAAAGGTCCAAGCTACTAGCCACCGTACCATACCTTGTTGGTTGAACAAACTAAATTACCAATAAAATAGTACCCAAACAATTAAAATATATTTGGATTTTCAAAGTTGTAACAAGTGACCTTTTAGACATGGAACAACATGAAGTTGTAGAAGAAACGCATCCATATGCCAAAAAGTCAACGTTTTGAAATGCATTTTTGAAATCAATTTCTTATGACTAAATGTTTGAGATGCGATATCTTAATTGTTTGAGAAGGAATTTTAGGGATCATACCGTAAATGTTAACATTTTTCTACCCAAAAAGTTGTAAGACCCGTAATTTTTAAGACTACTGTAATATTATTTCTAAATCAATTATATTATTATTACATTGTTAAAAATTATTTAATTTTAAAATACAAAAATAAAAAAATAAAAAAAATAATATTTTCTGAATTATTGACAATAAATTTATTATTTTTAAAATATTCGGTAAGAATTACTCGTCGTTTAATTTTCAAACGAACTTAGAATTCGACGAAAATTAAATTAAGAATTCATAAAATTAGTATCGATGAGTTGGAAGGGTTAAATGATTTTTCTTAGTAGGAGAATAATTATGCGACAGAGTTAATAACTTGGTTATTAAAGAACTATTACCGATACTATTTAAATGTAAAATTTTCCTATGCGAGTAAAATCATCAATAGACGACTTTTACACTGCTATTAGATAGTTAATCTGGAAAGTATATTATGACATAGGCAAGGAATTAGACCTAACATCTATTAGGATTTGACATAGTAATCATGAGAAACTTAGATGAATAGTAATTATTCACGTATGTAAATAAGAATTACAGTGGTACCAAACCCTAGGAGAGAATAATACAATGTTCATGAATATGCTCTAAAATCCATAACCTTAGCCGTCTCTTTCCCTTATTGAGGTGAATCTTCCTGGGGAATAAGCCTCCATGATCTAGGCCCATTTAATCCAGCCTCCAACCCTTGTTGTGCTCCACTTGCTTTAGGGATGGGTGCTTGCATAGACTAGCCACCCTGTACTCCGTATGGATGTATGGTTGCTCCACCCTGTCTTAGGGCTGACCGGGTGCATGGACGTGCTACCCTGTTTTAGGGCTTACCGGGTGCACAAAAGCTCAACCAGGTCCTTGTATAGGTGCACAGTCACGCCACTCTGTCACTCGTATAGAGTTGAGTTGTTTGAGCTGTGTGCCACAACATTCCGGTCCAGTGAGCCTAATCCAGTCCACAAAGCGGCAAGCCCGTTTAGGATGTAGGCATTTTTCTTGTTGCTCAAACCATCTTTTCTGACTCTTCACATCTTCGAGTGTACCCGAGTGGAAAAGTATCCAAGTCTTCTGCTCTTGGATATTCAAATCTTCAAGTATAACCGAGTGGAGGATTCCAACAAGTCTTCTTATCTTGGATATTCAAATCTTCAAGTATGGTCGAGTGGAGGATGTTGGAACCAAGTTGATTTTATACTTAGAGTTTTGATGATAACAAAAGTATTTTATGAAAACACTATATTTAACTTCAGAGAGTATGAAAGAAGATTCATGTTTTTGAAGAAAATCTAAAAGAAGATTTGATTGAAATTTATAATTGAAGAAAATCTAAAATAAGATTTGATTCAAATTTATAATTGATGAAAATCTAAAATAAGATTTGATTCATATTTATAATTGAAGAAAATCTTTGACCTAGTTGAAAAGAAGATATGGTCAAGATTTGAAGAATATTTGATCAACATTTGAAGAAGATTTGATGAAGATTTGAATAAGATTTAATGAAAATTTATCTACAACAAAATATGAATAGAAACAATTTGAAGAATTTACAAACGCAATCTGAACAAAATATGAACAAAATCAATCTGAAGAATTTACAAACTCAATCTAAACAAAATAGAAATAGAGTTAATTTGAAGAATTTACAAACTCAATCTGAACAAGATACAATTCAGAATTAAACATGGACTAAATCGAAGCCCAAATTTTCACTATGACTAGAGACTCAACGCTGAAGGAGAAAAGCATTGAAAAGCAGAAAAGAGTAGTCTTAGAGTTCAAAGAGAGAAACACTTGTTCGAGTTAGAAATATTTTCTGAGTGTTTTTTTCTTAGAGTGTGAGAGTTACTATTATCAGTAACTTTTTAGAAGCAACTACTCAAGTTCCAATCTTTTGTATCCAACCCGATAGTGGTTTAGTTCCTTCTTCAATCTGAGGTTGTCATGTTGTTAGGAGAAGACTTGGCTTGTAGGGTCAAGGTGGTTAGTTCCTAAAAAGTATGAGGTTGTCAGGTTGTTTGGGAAGACTGGCTTGGAGGGTCAGGTGTTTTGTAATTCAAGGTATTTGAATTAGTGGATTAAAGCCTTCTGAATGAGGGGACTGGATGTAGTCAAGTTAGTGGTGAACTAGGATAAATCTACGTGTCAAACTATTTATGCTTTCACTGCTTGCTGCCTCTGAATGCGATTGCTTCTACTCCAAGTAAGTCACCAAAACCAAACTAGTTTTTTTATTTATTTATAAATTATCAAAAAGTTGTCAACTTTCGCAAACACAATTCAACCCCCCTTCTCGTGTTTGCACCTTCAATTGGCAATCAGAGCTCGGTCTCAAGACTGAGCAATTTACAGTGTTTGAGAAAAGATCCAAGGGTTCAATATGTTTGCATTCAGTGAAGAAGCTACTAGAGGAAACATCAACAGACCACATCTGTTTGATGGAGAACGTTTTGAGTATTGGAAAGACAGGTTGAGAAGTTTCTATATTTCACAAGATCCTGAACTTTGGGACTTGGTGGAAGATGGTTATATTTCTCCGAAGATTACTAACGGTATTGAAATTCGAAGAAAGGAGATGAATGCTGATCAGAAGAAGATGTACAAGATGCATCATAAGTCCAGAACATTCATGATAAATGCAATCACCTTCAAGGAGTTTAACAAGTGCTCCAACAAGGAGACAACAAAGATTATTTATGATAGTCTGATTCTGACCTATGAAGGAAGCAAGCTAGTTCAAGAAGCAAAGGCCAACCTCCTTGTCAAAAAGTATGAGTTGTTCAAGATGGAAGAAGATGAAGACATTGAAACAATGTTTTCCAGATTCCAGACCCTGGTCTTAGGATTAAAGGTACTTGAGAAAAGTTATACTACTGCTGATCATGTGAAGAAAATTCTTAGGAGTCTAACAAGCAAAGGCCAACCTCCTTGTCAAAAAGTATGAGTTGTTCAAGATGGAAGAAGATGAAGACATTGAAACAATGTTTTCTAGATTCCAAACCCTAGTCTCAGGATTAAAGGTACTTGAGAAGAGTTATACTACTGCTGATCATGTGAAGAAAATTCTTAGGAGTCTGACAAGCAAGTGGAGACCTAAGATCACTACAATTCAGGAAGCAAAGGATTTGAATACTCTAAAGCTGGAAGAATTAATCAACTCTCTCATATCACATGAAATTGAGCTTGAAGAAGATGAGCCCAAAAAGAAGAACAAGGCTCTAGCCTTGAAATCCAAACAGAAGAAGGTTCTAAAGGCAACATCAGAATTAGAGGATAGTGATTCAAATGATCAGAATCTGAACTCAGAGGAAGATGAGTTGCTTTCATATCCAAAAAAATTCAAAAGATGTTGCACAATAGAAAGAAGAAATTTCCCCAAAGATATTCCAAGAAATCCAATAGAGGGAATGATGATAAATATGACAAGAAAAACATCATCTGCTATGGATGCAATGAACCTGGACATATCAAGTCAAAATGTTCAAATTTGGAGAAAGGGAAACACCAGAGGAAAGATTCCAGACCTAAGAAGAAGAGTTTGATGGCTTCATGGGATGATTATGAGGAATCCTCTGACGATGAACAAGGAGATTTGGCTTTGATGGCTCATACCAACTCTATCTCTAGATCCAACACAGATTCTGACTTTGGAAGTGAATCAACAGATGAAGAAATTGAGGTATTTTCTGACTTTACTCGATCTGATTTAATTACTTCTATAAATGATTTTTTAAATAATAATCACAAATTGTCTTTAAAACTGAAAACACTTAGGAAAGAAAATACAAATCTAACTGAAAAAGTTAATGCTTTAAAGAATCAAAGTGTTGAAATTAAAACAGAAAATGCAACTCTGAAAACTGATATTACTGAGCTTAAAATAGAGAATGCAAATTTGAAAACTGATATTGCTGAACTTAAGGCTAAAAAGCTAACTCTAAAAAGCAATCATAGTTCAACATAAATTGAAAATATCACATGTAACTTTGATAAGTATGAACTAGTATTTCAAGATTTTCTTGCTAATGGTATGGAAAGAAGCAAATATGCTTCCATGATTTATGGAGTTAGTAGAAATGGTTAAAGAGGTATAGGATTTGAAGAAACTATAATTGAACCTAAACCTATTCTCTCTGATATCTTGTGTACTGTTTGCTCTAAGAAAGGTCACTCCAAATTATCTTGTCCCATGTTAAATACAAGGAAAGACAAGAAACCTTTCAAGACTAACAAACCAGGACCCAACCAAATTTGGGTACCTAAGAACAAAATTATCTTTGTTGCAGATGTCCTCAGCAATCAAGTTAAAACACCAATTGTGGTACCTGGACAGCGGATGCTCGTGACATAATGCGGGAGAAAATTCTATGTTCCAAGAACTAACTTTGAGCAAAAGAGGCACAATGAATTTTGGAGGAAAGCAAAAAGGCCAGATCATTGGTCAAGGTTCAGTTGGTAATGGTACTTCCCTTTCTATTAAAGATATCTTGTTTGTTAAAGGTCTTAAGCATAATTTATTAAGTATTAGTCAGTTAACTGATAATATTATGATATTATATTCAATCAAAAACATGCAAGGCAATTAGATCGAAGGATGGATTTGTACTCTTTACAGGTCAGAGGCAAAACAACATTTATAAGATTAATATGTTTAGTCTAGAGAAACGGGAGGTTAAGTGTCTTATGTTAGTAAATGAAGAGAAACTAATTTGGCACAAAAGATTAGGTCATCCAAACCTTTGATTAATTTCAAAATTGAATAAACTTCAATTAGTTAGAGGTCTACCTAAGCTTAGTTACAAAACTGAAATTATGTGTGAAGCTTGTCAAAAGGGAAAACAAACAAAAAACTCTTTTACCCCTAAGAACTCAATCTTTACCTCAAAGCCCTTTGAGGTCTTACATATAGATCTCTTTGGGCCAGTGAAAACAGTCTCTCTAAGTGGAAAGAAATATGACTTTGTTATAGTAGATGATTACACTAGATGGACATGGGTAAAATTTTTAAGAAGTAAGGATGAATCCCACAAAGTGTTTATCACATTTTGCAAACAAATAATGAATGAAAAATGTCTTAAGATTGTAACAGTTAGAAGTGATCATGGAGGAGAATTTGAAAACAAGTTCTTTGAAGTTTTTGTGATGAGAATGGAATCTCTCACAACTTCTCATCTCCTAGAACAACCAACAAAATAGAGTTGTAGAAAGAAATAATAGATCACTCCAAGAAATGGCTAGAACCATATTAAATGATATGAATGTTGCAAAACACTTTTGGGCTGGAGCAATTAATATTGCATGTTATATTCAAAATAGAGTCTATATTAGATCTATATTGAATAAAACACCATATGAATTGTGGAAAGGTAAAAAGCCTAACATCTCTTATTTTAAACAATTTGGTTGTACTTGTTATATGTTAAACACTAAGGATAACCTTGGTAAATTTGATTCTAGATCTCAAAAGTGTACCTTCATTTGATACTCCGAAAGATCCAAGGCTTATAGAGTGTTTAATAGGGAAACTCATATTGTGGAAGAATCCATACATGTTAAATTTGATGAAAAACAGCTTGACCTTGAAAAGTCAAAGCAAGATGATGATTGTGCAGGTTTATCGGAACCAAAGGAAGCAGATGCAGACAAACCAGAAGAACTTGAAAAATCAAAGGATACAAGCAAATCATAAGAATATGACAAATCTTAAAAGGATGAATCTGGTCAAGTCAAAAATAGTCAAGATAAGTCAGAAGAAAGATCTAGATGGAAGTACTAGTCATCTCATCCTGAAACTCTAATCATTGGAAGTGCAAGTGATCCTTTAGGATCAGATCATCACTTAAAGATACCAATTTGTTTGGCTTACTCTCATCCATTGAGCCTACCTCTATTGATGAAGAATTGGCAGACGATGGATGGATTCTTGCAATGCAAGAAGAGTTAAATGAATTTGAGATGAATGATGTTTGGGATCTAGTACCTAGACCAGAGAAGAACATTATTGGAACCAAGTGGGTTTTTAGAAACAAGCTAAATGAAAAAGGTGAAGAAGTCTATGTTAAACAACCCCCAGGTTTTGAAAGTTCTGAATTTCCAAATCATGTTTTTAAACTTAGGAAATGTTTGTATGGTCTAAAACAAGCATCTAGGGCATGGTATAATAGACTTAGTAACTGATTGCTTAAAAATAACTTTGAAAGAGGACAAGTAGATAATACGCTTTTTAGAAAATCAATAGGAGATAACATTCTTATTATTCAAATTTATGTTGATGAATTTTTTTTTGGATCTACTAATGGTACTCTTTGTCAAGAATTTTCTAGATTGATGCAACTTGAATATCAAATGAGTATGATGGGAGAACTTAAGTTCTTCTTAGGGATACAAATTCAGCAAAGTCAAAAAGGTATAAACATTCATCAAACTAAATATACAAAAAAGCTTCTTAGGAAGTTTAAGATGAGTGATTGCAAAACTATGGCTACACCAATGCACCCTACTTGTTCACTTGAAAAAGATGATTCAGGCGTAAAATTTGACCAAAAAACGTATAGAGGAATGATAGGATCCCTACTTTACCTTACCGCTTCCAGACTTGACATCATGTTTAGTGTATGTGTATGTGCAAGATTTCAAGCTGACCCTAGGGAATCACATTTAAATGTTGTTAAGAGAGTCCTTAGATACCTAAAAGGCACTACCAACCTTACCTTATTCTACAAGAAATCTCCTAAGTACAAACATAGTGGATACCGTGATTCTGATTATGCTAGAGATAAACTTGAGAGAAAGAGCATTAGTGCAACTTTTTTAGGTGACAACTTAATATCTTGGTCAAGTAAGAGACAAAACACCATTGCAATGTCAACAACAAAGGCTAAGTACTTTTCAGCAGCAGGCTGCAGTTCTCAACTACTTTGGACGAAGCATCAACTTGAAGACTACAAAATCCTAGAATCCATCATTCCCATCTATTGCGATAACACTTCTGCCATTTGTGTAACCAAAAACTCTATCTTACATTCTAGAGCTAAACACATAGAGATCAAACACCACTTCATTAAGGACTTTGTTCAAAAAGGGGTACTAAACATTCAATTTGTAGACACTGAACAACAATGAGCTGACATATTCACCAAACTACTACTTGAAGATAGGTTTAACTTCATCAAGAAAAACCTAAACCTTACCTTCATACCTGACTGATGTTGTGATAACTTTAAAGTAGTTTAGTTTTACATTCGTTTTATATTTTCTTGTACTATATTATATTCATGTTATTAAAAAAACCCAGATAGAAACGAAAAAAAAGAGAAAATCGAAAAGAAAAAACAAAGAAACAAAGTTTCACTTTCAAGTCTTTTTGTCTGATGACAAAAGGGGGAGAAAGATATTTGATAAAGTGGAGAGAAAATGATACATAGACTTAGGGGGAGTCAAAGAAATATAAAGAAAAGTTGTTATAAAAAATACAAGTTTTGTCATCATCAAAGAGGGGGAGATTGTTGGAACCAAGTTGATTTTATACTTAGAGTTTTAATGATAACAAAAGTATTTCATGAAAAACAGTATATTTCACTTTAGAGAGTATGAAAGAAGATTCAAGTTTTTGAAGAAAATCTAAAAGAAGATTTGATTCAAATTTATAATCGAAGAAAATCTAAAATAAGATTTGATTCAAATTTAAAATTGAAGAAAATCTAAAATAAGATTTGATTCAAATTTAAAATTGATGAAAATCTAAAATAAGATTTGATTCATATTTATAATTGAAGAAAATCTTTGACCAAGTTGAAAAGAAGATGAGGTCAAGATTTGAAGAATATTTGAAGAAGATTTGATCAACATTTGAAGAAGATTTGATGAAGATTTGAAGAAGATTTGATTAAGATTTATCTACAATAAAATATGAATAAAATGAATCTGAAAAATTTACAAGCGCAATCTGAACAAATTACGAACAGTATCAATATGAAGAATTTGCCAACTCAATCTAAACAAAATAGAAATAGAATCAATTTGAAGAATTTACAAACTCAATCTAAACAAGATAGAATTCAAAATTAAACAAGGACTAAATTGAAGCCCAAATTTTCACTATAAATAGACAGTTAAGGCTGAAGGAGAAAAGCATCGAAAAGCATAATAGAGTAGTCTTAGAGTTCAAAGAGAGAAACACTTGTTCGAGTTAGAAATATTTTCTCTGTGTTGTTTTCTTAAAGTGTGAGAGTTATTATTATCATCAACTTTTTAGAAGCAACTACTCAAGTTCCAATCTTTTGTATCCAACCCGATAATGGTTTAGTTCCTTCCTCAATATGGGGTTGTCATGTTGTTAGGAGAAGACTTGGCTTGTAGGGTCAAGGTGGTTAGTTCCTCAAAAGTCTGGGGTTGTCAGGTTGTTTGGGAAGACTAGCTTGAAGGTCAGGTGTTTTGTAATTCAAGGTAATTGAATTAGTGGATTAAAGCCTTCTGAATGAGGGGACTGGATGTAGTTAAGTTAGTGGTGAACCAGGATAAATCTACATGCCAAATTATTTCTCCTTTCATTGCTTGCTGCCTCTGAATCCGATTGCTTCTACTTTGAGTAACCAAAACCAAACTAGTTTTTTTATTTATTCATAAATTATCAAAAAGTTTTCAACTTTGGCAAACACAATTCAGCCCCCTTCTCGTGTTTGACCTTCATAGGAGTCCACAAGTCTTGTGCTCTTGGACTCTTCTCATCTTCCAGTGTGACCGAGTGGAGGATTCCACAAGTCTTATGCTATTGGATTCTTCAAGTATGACTGATGGAGAGTTATTCCATGTAAACTTTGCATGGTCATTCATTTAGTTTATTGAGCCATCTTCATATCCAAACTATTGGAATAAGTTTCGTGGGTCAATGGTCATTCTCTTAAATGCTGGTTAAATATTTTCTGATCATAAAATATGATCGCATTAAGTGGACTTGAAGTAACAATGTCGATTTACAATAAATGGGGGGTTTGAATTGTAAATGCACCCTTTTAAAAATTCGTGTTAAAAACTTAAGAAAATAACTCAAGATTGATCTTTGTTGTGAAAACAGAAAACAGAGAACGTTCTTGGTTTCTGACCAGAAAACGGAGAATGTTCTTGGTTAGTTAAAATCAACAATTTAACTTATCTATTTAACTTGACAATCAAACAGACTGAAAGTAAATAGATAAGGGAAGAGATACGACACAAGGATATATCTTGGTTCACCCAACTCGAGTTACGTCCAGTCCTCACAACTGTGAGATTTTCCACTAAGTGTTCAAAACAAAGAACCTTCTTGGTTTTACAGCACCTAGCTCAGATCAACCTTGATCTTTTACAAAGTTAAAGCCTTTCCATCCAAAAAGGAGTTCAATCAGGTCACCTATCAACCTTGATAGGATTTCTTACAATATACTTAAACTATACTAAACTCTTATAGTTCGAGTTTTACAATAATGATGAGATTGTTTTGTTAGATTCTGAGATGTCTCAACTCTTGTTTGAGATCTGATTCTTTGACAGAGAAATACACGAGAATGATTCTAGCAATCGAATGGGAAAAATCAGAACTGATTCAATGTATGTGAGTGAGAGAAATTCAAGTATGATTGAAATGAGTAATGAATTTTCTTAGTACTTGAAGCTCTAATTTGTTCTTCATTGCGACGCTTTATTTATAAGCTTCAAGAGAGCTTATGACAGCTCATTTAACCGTTGGAAATAGGCCAGCTGTCATGAGTAAGTGAATGGATAAGATCAACCATAAAGCAAGATTGTTCTTGCTAAAACCAAGAATGTTCTTGTGATCCAAGAACGTTCTTCGAATTTGTCTGAGATGAACTGACTTATATTGTGATCTTGACAGTTGTCTGAAATGATTACAAGCTTTGAGTTACGTGTGCAGGTCTGTTTGAAGGTACAACAACAGTGTCCTTTACAGCCTGTCAGTTTGTACTTGCACTTGCTTGACCTGGAGAATGATCTTGCTTTATGCATTTTATGAAGCAAAGTGTTGAGCCTTCAAATTTTGGAATGATCCTTGCTTAGATTGATCCTTGTATATTCTTGATGAAGATATGGAATGAATAATACTTCCTGGATCTAATCTTTTACATAGAAATCTGATCATTTTTGTTTATGGCAGATGTGGAGAACGTTCTTCGTTTTCTAGAAAAATCTGTCAAGAGCATTCTTCGTTTTACTGATTTTGCTAAGAATGTTCAGATCTGTCTGGTCTTGCTAATTCGTGATCTTCTCTCTTTGTGATTCGAGTAGTTTCTTTGAATCTAATTGTCTCAGTTTGTTCCGTGCCAAGTGCTAATGATATTGATGTAAAATCTAGAGGCTAAAACTTCTTTTAACTAGTGGAGATTGATTGATCTTGGAGCTGTGATGCTCATTCTTGAAACTGGAGAACATTCTCCGTTTTCTTTGAATCTGACTGTCTCATTTGTTCCTTGCCAAGTGCTAATGATATTGATGTAAAATCCAGAGGCTAAAACTTCTTTTAACTAGTGGAGATTGATTGATCTTGGAGCTGTGATGATCATTCTTGAAACTGGAGAACATTCTCCGTTTTCCAGATTTTGTTAAGAATGTTCTCCTTTCTTGTCTGTTCAGTTTTTTGCCTTTTTATGTTGATTTCTTTGTTTTGTTTAAATCATATCTTTAAATTAATACACTCAAAAGCACAAGTTAAATTAACATAACATTTAGAATCATAATTAACATTCTTAATTAACTTTTTGTTTGTTTTCATCAAAACATTAAATTGAGATTTTGTATCAACATAACTTGCTTTGTATTAGCCATACATGAGGTTGGTGGTTGGACTATCTCGTTATTAAAAGAGGAACTCCCTTCTTCATTCTACAGCCATCTCTAAAATTCCCATTTTTTCTTCTCTTTTTGCAACATGCATGTTGATTTTCTTATCACCTTCAATGTTTACTTTTCATATTAAGATCTTTTGAACATTTTTGTCATTCTCAAGTGTGACCTGAAAATGTCAAGAGATCTGACATTGAAGCGGCAGCCTGCCTTGATCAAGTTTCCCCATGAATTTTTGAAATCCTTTCCCAATTCTTTGGCATTTCTTGCTGCAAAAAATGTTCATGAGATTTGAGGGTGATAGTGTGACGTTAAGGGCTTGTCTCAATCCTGATGGATTTGTTGGTTGCTTTCAATGTTAGATGACTCATAGTCTGCACTTCTATTTTTTAGGCGTTGAAGGGTTATGAGGAGATAAGCCTACACCTAATTTGTGTGGAAAGTATCCCACTGCTTGACCTTTTGAGATTCTACCTTCCATTTGTCAAAGTATGGTTTGGAGGACAAGTGAAGTAAGTAATAAAATATCATATTTATTTTTAACTTCTAATTACATATTTAATATTTACTAATAAGAAATAATACTCATTATTGTAAATACATAGTTTTTCAATAGTTCAATAAAATTTACGATAGTAATTTCTACTCATATCGTCTTATTTATAATTTTGTGATGTTACATTACTACTTCTCTTAAAATGAATTTTGTTCTCGAAATTTGCGGTACCTAGAAGAGATGAAGATTTTGTTGTCGTACATTTTCTTATTTTTTCCAAGTTGAATCGTTCGTAACATTGTTCCACATAATTCTAACTAATGGTATATGTTTTCTACGGTGTTCTTTCACTTGATCATCCATGATTTTAATAGGTAATGCTTCATATTCTAAGTTGTCTCTAAGTTCAACCGTTTCTAGTTTAATGAGTTGCGAAGGATCTAGGTGATACCATCTTAGTTGGGATACATGAAACACGTCATGAAGGTTAGTTAGGTGTGGCGGCAAGGCAATATGACGTGCTACTGGTCCAACACATCTTAAGTTTGAAATGGTCCTATGAGTCTAGGCGTTAACTTCCTAGTCTTGATCACTCTTCCGACTCGTCTTGGGAGTAACCCTAATAAACACATGGTCTCCTACTTCAAATTCCAAGGACCACTTTCTCTTATCGATCTAACTCTTTTGTCTATCTTGTGCAACCTGCATCTTATCTCAGATTAGCTTCACTTGCTATGTAGTTTGTTGCACTATCTCCTTTCCAAGGATCTTATTCTCTCCAGTCTCATACCAACATAAAGGAGTATGACATTTTCGTCCATATAGTGCTTCATATGGAGCCATGCTTTGAACAGGTCTTCTAATGACCGAATCGTTCTTTCAAATTGACTATCTGTTTGAGGATGATAAGTTGAACTTAGACACAATTTGGTTCCTAATTCTTGATTCAATTGTTGCCAAAATTTTCACGTAAATATGGAGTCTCTATCACTAATCATACTTGTAGGCATCCCAAGAAGTCTAACTATCTCTTTAACATATATTTGAGCTAGTCTTTCCAAATTATAAGTCCAATTGATAGGAAGAAAATGTACACTCTTAGATAATCTACCAATGATAAGTTGATAACCCAAATTGCATCAAACTTCTTTTGGGTCTTGAGTAATGCAGTTAAGAAGTCCATAGCTCACTACTAGAAATTTGAGTTTTACCTGCGGATTTAAGCAAAATATCCGCAGGAACACACGTTACCTGCGGATTTCCTCGCGGAACCATATCCCCGCGTAAAACCTTAGTGGATAATTGTTTCTTGAGGATTACTGAATCCGCAGGTACAGTACCTGCGGATAAATCCGCAGGAAACGTAAATAAACTCCACAGCAAGTATTAAGCAAACTTAAGGCATTTTTTTACGACTTTTCATACATAAATATGTGCAGTACGGTTCCTACGAATATGTTTCGCGTGAAAATCCGCAGGTATATCCATGATGAAATTTTGCACCAAAATACGTTTCTCATGAAAATCTGTAGGTAATTTCGTATTAAAATCATATATCAAATAATAATCGTTTACTTATTTATTAAACTGAAGTATATTTACCAACAATAGCTTAAGCACTAATTTTATTTTTTAACATATGTGGAAAAACCTTATATAACAATCATTCTAAAAACAGGGAGAGTGATAATAATGGATATTATTAACTTAGCAGAAGAAAATCTTGCAGATAAACACAAAATTCCACCTTCATAAACATGTCATCCACCACATAATGATCTGTCTTCAAATTTCATTCATATTCTCTAATGAACAGAGCATTAGAGAAAGCAATTCAACTTTCCACTTTATTATTTACAGACTTGATATGCAATAAAATGTCCCCAACGATCCATGGAAAGCTTAAAAATGTGAAGCTTTCGTGGGAATATTTAGGGTGATAGGTCACATGATACTATGAAGATGCCATGAGTTGATTGATATTCATGCGGCTGACAATCACTTTCAAACCATTCTTTCGCTTCACGTTGAAGGTCCTTTACCGATATCAGAATCCGATCCTTCATATCTCCATATCTTCTGTTATCGCGCTGCAAATAAGAAGCGCGGTTTTGCAAGTTACCAGTTAGCATTTTGATAGAGCAGAGGTAAGATAGAATTAGATGAAGAGAATTATTGTATTAATTGATATGAAAACATAAAATGATTGCAGAGCTAATGCTCCTCAGTTAGAGAAAACAATCCTCTCACTGCCCAACCTCTAAGGTGTAACTGAAAAATGAAAAAACCATCCAACTACCTCCCCACACACTCCTATTTATTAGTGGAATATTAACTCACTATGCCAGCTAGGTAATCACACTTTTCCTGCATTCCCTTTCTTATTCTTTCTCACATATACTCGCCATTGCTTAGGCCTCACCTCATGTCTGTTAACTAAGAGATGCCCCTCATCACTCGTGGGGCCCAACCCATTCCTATCATCACCCCCACCTTCAACAATAGCCTTGTCCTCAAGGCGCAAATCAGGGAATTGACTCTTCAGCAATAGTTCCTCTTCCAAGGTAGCATCTCCAACATCCATGCCTTCCCATTGAATCAACTATTCTCGCTTATGCTGCCCACCATTAAACTTATCCCTCCACGACAAAACCTTAGCAGGAATAATGTCCCAAGTGTCAGACTCCAAACTGGTAGGTAATGGAGTTGTAGCAGTATAATTGCCTATAGCTTTCTTCAATAGCGACACATGAAAAGTAGGATGTATTTTAGATGTTGCTGGTAACTGTAGCTTGTAAGCAACCTGTCCTATCTTCTTAATGACTTGATAAGGACCAAAAAATCTGGGAGCCAATTTTTGATGAATCCTATGCACAACCGATTGTTGTCGATGAGGACGTAATTTGAGGAAAACCCAATCACCAACATCAAATTGCACTGCCTTGCGTTTCTTATCAGCTTGGTATTTCATGTATTCTTGAGCTTTGAGTAAATTAGCTTTCAGTTGACGCAAAGCTTCATCCCTGTCTCTTAACTCCTGGGCTACAGCTTCTACTCTGGTTTCTCCCTCCAAAAAATGCACCAATACTGGAGGTCTCCTGCCATACACCACCTCAAAAGGGGTGAACCGTGTGGAAACATGGAATGTGGTATTGTACCATAGTTCTGCCCACGGAATCCAATGTGCCCATGTCTTAGGTTGATATGCAATAAAACAACGTAGATAGGCCTCTAAACAGCGGTTAATCACTTCTATTTGGCCATCAGTTTGGGGATGGTATGCCGAAGACATTTTAAGCACTGTGCCTACTAGCTTGAACCACTCTTTCCAAAAAATACTCACAAACAAAGGGTCACGATCACTCAGAATCGACTCCGGAATTCCATGTAGTCTAACCACGTCCTTCACAAAAATAGCAGCAATGGAGCGAGCAGTAAATGGATGTTTAAGAGGAATGAAATGACTATATTTGGAGAGATGATCCACCACCACCAAAATAGCTTCAAATCCATTACTTTTGGGTAAACAAGTAATGAAATCCATAGATATCTCACTCCACACCAAAACTGGAATATGTAGAGGTTGTAGTAACCCACTAGGCGTAGTCGCGGTATATTCTTGGCGTTGACAAGTGTCACAAGCTTTCACAAAATCTTGCACCCTTTTCATCATCCCTTGCCAATATAACGTGCATGCCATTCTTCTATAAGTGCGTAGGTAGCCGGAGTGACCCCCACTAGGGGAGGAATGAAAATCCTTAAGTAGATCCTCAATAAGTGGTGAGTTAGCCGGTATAACTAACCTATTTTTGTAGAATAAGATGCCACCTTTTAAGGAAAACCCAGGTTTAGCAGTAGGATCTTTTTGAATAGCCTCCACAATGCTTTTAAGCCAAGGATCCTGCGATACCTCTTGTTGCAATTGGCTGCTCTATTGCCAAATAGGATAGGATTTAAGAGCATGAATCTCAGCATCCTCGTGTTGTCTAGATAAAACATCAGCCACCTTATTTTCCACTCCCACCTTATACACCACCTCAAAGTCAAAACCCAACAACTTAGCCATCCATTCCTGCTGACTTGCTCTGGTAATACGTTGCTGTAACAAGTGTTTTAGACTCTTTTGATCAGAATAAACCACAAACCGCCTTCCTAACAAATAATGTCTCCAATGTTGAATAGCTAACACCAAAGCCATTAACTCCTTATCATACGCCGATTTAGATAGATGATTCAAAAGCCTTGCTAAAATACGCAATGGGATGTTTAGATTGCATCAACACAACACCCACCCCTTTTCCTGAGGCATCACATTCAATTTCAAAAGGTAATTTGAAATTAGGCAGGGCTAAAACTGGGGCAGTTGTAACAGCTACTTTCAATTTCTCAAAAGTTTCGGCAACCGCAGCATTCCATCTAAAACCATCCTTCTTTGTCAAATCGGTCAAGGGTTTAGCAATATTCCCATTCCCAAAAAACCTCTCACCCCCTTGACGTTCTTAAGGACTGGCCATTGTAACACACTGCTAACCTTGGCAGGATCCACAGCACCCCCGGCTTTGGAAATGACATGGCCTAAGTATTCAACTTGGTGTTTACCAAAAGCACACTTCTTTCTGTTAGCCACCAACTGATGTTGTTTCAAAATGTTTAGAACCATCTCCAAGTGCTGCAAATGAGCAGTCTAACTAGTGCTGTACACTAGTATGTCGTCAAAAAAAACCAATACAAACTTCCTTAAAAAAGGCTTAAAAATATCATTCATCACTGATTGAAAGGTTGCAGGGGCATTGGTAAGGCCAAATGGCATCACCATAAACTCATAGTGACCCTCATGAGTACGAAATGCAGTTTTATGAATATCCTCTTCTTTCATACGAATTTGATGATAACCAGATTTAAGATAAATCTTAGAGAAATAACCCGAGCCATGTAACTCATCTAACAATTCATCTACCACAAGGATAGGGTACTTATCTTGAATTGTAACCTTGTTAAGTGCACGGTAATCTACACACATCCGCCAAGATTGATCTTTCTTCTTGACCAAAATAACGGGACTCGAGAAAGCACTAGTTCTGTTTCTAATCACCCCCTGCTGCATAAGGCTCTGAATCTGTTTTTCAATTTCATCCTTGTGTAGATGAGGATATTTGTAAGGCCTCACACTTACCAGACCAGCACCCTGCAAAAGTTCAATGGAATGGCTAGTGTTTCTTGTAGGAGGAAGACCCTGGATTTCTTTAAATACAATAGCAAACTGATTTAACAACCTTTGCAAATCCTTAGTCTGTTGATATGAGACACGAGGCACTTGTGAACCTACCACCTCCATCAAGGTAGGCCATTTGCAGCCTGTTATCAGCCTGAAAGAAGTGATGATGCTTTGGAAAGTAGCCATCTTCTCATCTAAGGCTTGGCCAAGGAGTTTCACCATACTGCCCTTATGGTTGAACACCATAGACATTTCTTTCCAATCCATGGTCACCTTCCCCAAAGTTTCCAGCCAAACAACTCCCAAAATCAGATCCACACCCCCTAACTCCAACACATAAGCATCAAAACAAATCTGCACCATTTCCACGTCCATCTGAATTCCCTCACACCTACCCATAGTTAGGACATGATGACCATCTCCTAACTTGACACCCAAGGGAGTACAAGGTACCATAGGCAGTCCTAGAGCTTCAACCACCTTAGGAGATATGAAATTATGTGTGGCTCCACTGTCAATAAGAACCAAAATAGGTGCACCTTGCAAACAACCCTCTACTTTCATTGTGCGAACCTGGTTTGGAGCAGTGGATACACAAAAAACTCCCATCCCTTCATCGTTGACCACTTCATCGTCCCCCAAGATAATCAAACGTAGCTGCTTCGTTGTGCATTGATGGAGGGGATCCCATCGTTTATTGCAACGAAAACAGAGTCCCTTCGCGCGTCGCTCATTAATTTCTGCACTTGGTAAATGGCGAACGCCACGTGAGTGACGACATGAAACGTCACCAGAGTTTGGACGTGAAGGTGGAGTAGAATTAGGAAGGTGTGTTGACCCAGTTTGAGATCCAAGACCTAACCCGATACGCATTTTACCTACATTGTTGCTAATCTTGTTAGGGTTTGCAGATTTATTCCCTTCCCCTTCGCGATTGGCCCAATTAGGTTTTTGAAATCAGGCCCAAGAACCTTGACCCGGTTTGCAGCGAGATCCAGATCCCTGCCCCAAAACAGCAGCAAATTCACTCTCAACATCACGAGCCAATTGCATCGCTAAGTAACGATGACTAGGCCGGAAGGTACGCACACGCGAACGAATGTCATGACGTTAAGCACCAATGAACTAAGATAGCCGGTCGAACCAATTGATAGAGCAGAGGTAAGATAGAATTAGATGAAGAGAATTATTGTATTAATTGATATGAAAACATATAATGATTCTAGAGCTAATGCTCCTCAGTTAGAGAAAACAATCCTCTCACTGCCCAACCTCTAAGGTGTAACTGAAAAATGAAAAAACCATCCAACTACCTCCCCACACACTCCTATTTATTAGTGGAATATTAACTCACTATGCCAACTAGGCAATCACACTTTTCCTGAATTCCCTTTCTTATTCTTTCTCACATATACTCGCCATTGCTTATGCCTCACCTCATCTTTGTTAACTAAGAGATCCTCCTCATCACTCGTGGGGCCCAACCCATTCCTATCACATTTCATCTTCAGTCTCTGCACCATAGAAGCTTATTAAAGAACTCATCTTCTGTGCATACATTTCTTTGTGACTGGAGGCAGTCTTAAGAAAAGCCTCGAAACCATTAACTTCAAGTTGATAATCATATGCTGCTTCGGCAAACTTCTTTGAAAGGACAATGTTTGACGTTACTTGCGTCGTTGACTCGACTAAGGCGCGGTAGAGTTTTCCTAGTACCCCATTGGATATGTACATAGGCTTGTCGAACCGCTCCATAAAATCTGGAAACTCTCTCGGTTTCAAAGCTCTAGGCATTTCTGCAGGAGCTCCAGTCTTTGCAAAGTCAGCATGAACCAGATGTGCGATGGAGATAGCGCCGAAAGTATTGTTGATCATGTAATCAACAAAAAATTGGTGTATTTCCTACACATATAACAACCAAAAAGGAGCAGTTTCAAATTCATCAATTTTTTTATGACACACATACGGACACATAAGCACCAGTAGTAATTTGAGAAAATGCCAAATGAAAGTGATTAAATGTTGTCACAACTTCAACCTGAAGTGTTCGTGCTGCATTGGAAACAAGTAAAAAATCACGAAACTTGGTTGAAAAATTACCTCTAGTATCACCTTATGGTCCATTATACGAGGCCTTCTTCCTGTGTAGTCCATAGGATTATCAGTTTGAGGTGGGATTAGATCTTTGTCCCAGCTTATGAAAAATAAATCTCCATCAAGATCACCTCCAGAGCACTCATTTGGATGAGGCCTATAGGCCCAACAAGTATTAGTAAGCAATAAACATCAATATAAGAGAAATATTTTTAAAATAACATAAATGGTTAGTTGAAAGCTTTGTGAATAGATTTTTTTATCTAACACACACCCCTCATGCAGTAGCCTTTGGTGTTTTCCGACTCTACTTTAAGCTAGAATTCAAGTTTATTTAGAAAAATGAGGTTGGAAAGGATATAACTTCTGATCATTTGGTCATAAAGACTTTGACAAGATGAATGAAGAAATATTGTAGTTAATGAAAACACACCAGAACAAAGATTAATGTAAGAGAAGTGATAATTCTATCTTGATTAATGTATTAAAATTATTGTCGCACCATCTCGTTCAAATTTGGGGGCCATGTAAACCTTTTCTGTAATGGAAAAACAGAAGTAGTGAGAGAAGATGAACAAAACAGAAACAATACCTTACGCACACACATCAGTCTAGGAACCTAGCTAGGAGAGAAATTAAAAACCACACAATACATGAACTAACTAATTAATCAACCAAACAGATTACATTGAAGAAATTCACAATTGGACCCACCATTTATCTCTCTTGTGTGTTTTACTAGTATGGATTTTGGATTTGAATTAGATGTCTAAAATGTGTGCATATAAATGTTTTTGTGCATCATTTTGCAGTTTCTTTCATATGTTGTTCTTCTGTTCTTGTATACTGATGAAACTATTGCAAGGTTGAACCAGAAGATATAGTAATTGATACTTATAGGCTACATCTTCAAACAACATAAAACCAGAAGATATAATACCAACTGCCAGGTTGAACCACAACATTTTATTGCTACTGTAGTATTTTCCTTATTTCAAATGAGTGCTGAGATGTACACATTCATTTAGTAGTGATATGATGCCTAAGTAGAGCAAATAAATTGAATGTAGGAAATAAGTTATGGTTGGCAGAAAATAAGTTGAATGTAGTAATATTACCTTAAACAAGTCGAACAAATCATTTCGCTTATCTCTACTTAACTTTTTCCATGATGGTTTTCCCTCTTCCAAACTAGAACGTATGATACTAGCAATTGTTGAAACTACTAATTTTTGTTGATCATACCTATGTAAAAAAGAAATATATAAAATTATGTAGCGTAACTTAATAATAAAATAAAACATCAATAAAATGTAAGTTACTAACCCATCCCCTTCTAGGAGTATTGGAATTTTTGATACATTTTCTTCACCACTAATATGACTAGATAAAGATTGAGCCGCTTCATTAATCATAACTTGAGAAGGGATTGGTCGGGATTTGTCGTTGTCGTCATCATGAACATGACAGACTTCCTCTCCATGGGATGTCCATTCCCAATAGTTGGGTGTAAAACCCTTTTGATGAATGTGAACATTAACTACATCTGAGGTCAAATGATTTTCATTTTTACACAACTTACATGGACATCTTATTACACCTTCATTCAAATACTTGTCTTCCAGACAAGCAAATTGAATAAACTCTTCGACACCCTTTAAAAACTCAAATGTATATGCTTTTCGACCGGGGAGAAGCCTGTTGTACATCCATGTCTTGTGTGCAGGAACTTCCATTTCCTGTATACGTCTTTGATATTATGAACTATATCTAATAAAAATTCCTAAAATGTTGCATTTTTATGATATATTTAATTTCCAAGGGTATTATTATGTTTATACCTGTATATGTTCTTGTTACAGCAGCGGTCTAAAATTGATTTCAATATTCGTAGTTTATCAAGTACTGTACCTTACTATAATGGCCATTGTTTTGGTTTAAGAGGAAATATAAAACTATATGATAGACTACAAGATTGGTTTAATAACATTTGATGGAAAATACCTCTATGCAATTAGCAATGAAAGCAATGTCAGAACTCTTTGGCTTTTTTCAACTTGACAATATACTCCAATCTTAGGAAAACACCGTATCTGCAATTTAAACAAAAAAAAAGAGGAAAACACTGTTTTGATTGAGTTTTGAACTTTTTGACTGATTTGAGTTTTGAACAAAAAAAGTCAAATAAAAAAGTGCTATTATTGTCATTACATATAGTTATAGATTATAGATATATAGTTATTTATAGATATTATTAGTAAAAGAAATACCCAGTTAAATAAATTTGATACATAAAGTATTTGTTCAAAACTGCAACAAGGGAAAACTAATGACTTGAACATAAACTATGAGCTGAATTCAACAATGATGATGATTCTGTGATCTTGATTCCTAAACACAATTGCAAATGTATATATCCCAAATTTAGAAAAGAACATAATTATGTATCTTAATACACACAAAAATGGAACAAAAATTTTAATGTTGTATCTTAGAAACTCGCATTTCTGGTGATCCCTTTTCCAATCGTGAAATAGAGAGAAATAAGCTCTTCTTTGAGCTACCTGTCTTCTCCTATGAAGAGCTTCAACAAGCAACAAACAATTTTGACATCACTAGAAAGCTAGGAGATGGAGGTTTTGGTACTGTTTATTACGGTTAGCCCTCATTCATTCCATTTCTACATATATAGAATGATAGATATTCTATTTGGATTAACTTATTTGAAATTATTTGTTACCATAAGCACTTATGCAATCATTTTATAACATATTCATAAGTTGTCAGCTTATGTCAGCTTATTAAGATACATAATTTTAATGCTTGAAATGGTGTATTAAGATACATACTGCTCTGCTACTAGTTACCTTGTGAGCAGATGCTCAAGGAGAAAGGTCCCCTGAAACATTGTTTATCTCCTCAGGGTTCAGCTGCATGTTTGTAATGCATTGTTTTAATTTCTCAAGTAACTTTGCCTTCAAATTGTCCACCTGTCAACAAATAAAAAACCTGTCATCATTAAACTCAATTGATAACACCTCAAAAATATAGTGCTAATTCACTCTATTGAAAAATGGCGTGGAGAAAATAATAGAGAACGCAGAGAAGGAACAACAATTTGGCTCTTCGATGCACCATTGAAGATGATGAGACAAGAGAATTGGATCTCTCTATCTATGAAACGCAATCTCAAGGCTCTAATAAACTCGCATAGATCTCATTGTGATTGTAATCAAAATTAGGAATTACGGTTAGGATTTTGTTAGTATAAAATTCCTCAAAAATGGGTTATAAATTCAAATTGTTTTTAAAAATATACCACAAATGAATCTAAACAATAATCTGAGTAAGAATTGTGCCGAACTAAATATGAAAAGAAAAACCCTAAATCAGAAGAAAATCAAAACCCTAACTCACTGTAGTTCACGAAAATGAATAATGAAACGAGAATAATGAAAAATGGCGAGAAACGAGACTGAAATAAAACAGAATGGCGCGCAACACTTACGACGGCGACGTAAAGAGTTAAGATTCGATGGCGGTGAGGTGTGACGGTGGTGGCTATGGTTGAGATGCGTCGGCGAGGTGTGACGGTGGTGACTATAGTTGAGATGCGACGACGAGGTGTTATGGTTGGAATAGATAACACAACGAGAAGAATAGTTAAGTTTCTGGGTTTCTAAAATACGACTTTTGAAAATAGTTTTCTGGAATAGTTCCTATTCGCATTATAATTGTGATACAATTTTTTTTCTTCTACAAAATTAAACAATTTTAATATACAGGATTTCCTTTTAGTTTTTTACAAACAAATATAATAACTTTTTATTTTTAGAGGCTTCTATAGTAAATTATAAATCAATATGTTTTGATATTATCAAACTAAATCATCAATAGTTAAATAAAATGTCAATTAGTTTAACTATATTTTGAATTTAATATCGTCAAATTTTTAGGTTCTATCTTTTGATACTATTTTGAAATAACGTTTTTTTTTCATAATTTTAATTAAAATTAAAAATAAAATTTTTATTATGAAAACAATTTATTTAATTACTAAGTTCAAAATTAAATAGATAAATTTATCAAAACTTTTAATTCATTGAATATAATAGACACTATATACTATAAAATTTAAAAATTACAATAATATTACTAGCGAGGTGAGTTCAGGTCTGAAGTGGATATCAACACTCCAAACCCGTTTCTGCACCGAATTTTAATTTGAGAAAATCCATACCCGCACTCGCACCTAATCAAAGCGGATTTTCCATCCAAATCAAGACAGATTCAAATGGGTACCACAGATGCGAATGATATTTTTATTCCTAACCGTGAAACATATCTTACTTTTTTAATTTGTTTAAGGAAATAACACTAGTAAACTTTGCTGCGGAATTTGCTACGGAAGTTTCCTGCGGACATTTGCCGCAGATAAACCTTCAGGAAAAAGATGAATTTTGCTGCGGAAGCGTAGTCGCACGTAAATCTCCAGCAAACAGAAACTTTACCTGCCGTTTTACTTGCAGAATATCACACCGCAGAAAAACTTTTAAGATAATTGTGAGCCGCAGGATAATCCTCACGTACTACCTGTGGAAATATTTTTGCAGGAAAAGCCAAGTAAAACGCTGATTTCTTGTAGTGGCTATTCCATCCCACGTTAATTATGGAATATGTAACATTCTAAAATCAACTATTGAAAATAATTAGAATTTCAAAATGTAATATATTATAATTTATAGATTTTATTACTATTATTATTATTATTATTATTATTAATAATAATATTATTATTATTATTATTAATATTATTATTATTATTATTATTATTATTATTATTATTGTTAGCAGCAACAATGTTTTGCATTAATGATTAAATATTAATATATTTTACAAGTTAAAAAAAAAAGACTACTATGGATATATGCATGTTACTCAGTCAAAGATATATATAAATATAAGTGACTTTGCTATTATATAAGTGGTCAGTTTTGACTATCCAATAAAAAACTTTCCAATAGGTTACATTTTTATAGTTAGATAATTATTATTTTGAGCAGCGCGAGTAAATTAATTAAATGATTATTGATCAATTTTAACTTATTTCACATACATATTTTGAAAAGTAAGTTTTATAAAAATATATTTTGTGGAAAACTTAACTATTAAAATCATGATTTTATGAAATATAATCTTAGATTATGAAATTAATTTATTTAATATTTTGTTTTGTTGAATTGCTGACATTTTTATGATGTGTGATGATTGCTTGAATATGAGTTTATTTGAATGATTGTTTCATGATGTGTTCTTGAACCATTGTTGTTGATGTATATTTGAATAAAATATTATATTTTCAATATGATTTTGTAAAGATTGTTGAAGATGAAATATTTTATTGCATGTTATTGAGACGAGTTTACGCTCTATATTGATCAGTCTATTACTTCATAGTTATTTATCTGGATGAGCTATGTGCACTGAGTCTTATACCCTATATGAGATGAGTTTTAAACTCTATACAGATGGGTCTTGTACTCCACAGTATATGAGCTGGTGCTCCACACAATGAGATATTACTCACTTCATAAAAGTAGTACATCTCCATATATATAACAATGAGACACCATTGAATTGATTGATTTATTTTCTGCAAAATAATGTGTATTTGATTGATCTTATTATTTTAGATGTGAATTATTAATTTTAAGTGGGTGGGTTTATAATAATAATCTGAAAGTAATTGTTACCCTAGAAAAATATTTATATTATTTAAATGTGTAAAGAATATTTTTGAAAGAATGCGTGATTACTGCACCGGCTGAGAACAATACTTGTTTTAAAATTGTGTGTATTATTCACTGGAATTTTTTATCTCATTAAAATGTTTTCAAAGACTGAAACTGTCGAGAACTAAGGAGTTCTACACTTTTGTAAGAATCATTCCAATATAGTGGGCTAGTAGATCAAGAATAAGTAGACATTGTGTCTACATCATATTATATTTAAGGATTAGATATTAAATGTTCAGTTTTGAATATTTTGATTAATAACGAATTTTCAGTTGTAAGGATTTATTTAAAGATTTTATTATATGATTTCTTTCAGATAATTAATTAAATATTATTAGTACCGTATTCTCTTATATAAATATGGTTTTTTTTGTCATCATTGCAATTATCAATCCCATGTAACTAGGCGTAACAAAATTTGGTTACAGAGCCATGTTGAATCTAGATCGGATTGTGGAGTTGATTTATTTTAATTTTTTATTACATATTTATCAACTAATTTTTAATGAGAAAAAAAAATCAAAACTTGGGCCGTAGGGTTGCTTGTTGTAGTCATAAAGTTTGCAAGCTATTATGTTGGATATTGGGTTTGGTCAACTTAGTGTTTGATGGTGGTGTGAAGATTTATGGCGGGTAACAGATGTAGGATGAATAACGTACTTGCTGAGGCTCTCATCTCGATGTTTGCGACTATGCGAGAACAGACAGAGGTTATCCGTCCCTTTAGAGGACCTAATGCTGCAATGGTAGCAACCGTAAACCCTTAATATGTTGGACTCTGTTAATATAAATAAAAATTCCACCACCTTTAAGAGGCAGTTCTGATCCTGCTGAGTAAGAAGAGTGGTTTTTGAAGTTAGAGAAAATATTTAGAGTCATGCGGTGTGTTGACACTCAAAAAATGGACCTCACTGTTTATATTTTAGAGTCTGATGCCGAGCATTGGTGGATTTGTGCTAGAGGAGGTTTGCTGACACGATGAGTTCCAATTATTTGGGATAGATTTAAAGAGGTATTTTTTGGAAAAAGAATGCCCCCCACAATGTTCGCATTCAGAAGGAAACAAAGTTTCTTCATCTTTGTCAAGGAGATATGTCAGTTGCGGAGTATGTCACCATGTTTTAAGCTCTATCAAGATACTCTCATTATCTTAGGGACAACTCATAAAGTGAGCGGAGGCAATAAAATGTGAGGCAGGACTTAGGCCTGGGCTACAAAGTTTTATTGGAATTCTAATGATTCATGACTACCCCACCTTGGTGAATAAGTCTAGGGTGGCTAAGCATAAGATGCAAGCGATAAAAGTTGAGAAATTGAAAGAGAAGTTTAACTTTGGTGGAAAAAAGTTCCATAACAAGGACAACCAATTTTAGAAGGATCTACACCCTGTATCCTCAATTTCAAATAACAAGCAGGGACAAGCTTCAACTAGTAAGAGTAAAGGATGTGAAAATTTGGATTAAATCATGGAGACTAGTTGTGTCTTGCGGCAAGGTTACATGTCTTAAATTAGAAAAGTTGGACATTTTGCTAGATGTTGCAAGAGTGAGGGGCAATTCCAACCTTGGTCACAAAACTAAGGGGGAGTCTTTACACTCTTAGGAGAAGAGGTGAAGGAGCTAGATGGTCTGATTAAAGGTATATGATTTATTAAAAATAAAAAAATTGTCATATTGTTTGATTCAGAAATGACACATTCCCTTAAATCTTTGTTTTGTGTGAAAGCCTTGCAGTTTACTATTTCTTGTCTACCTTTTGACTTATGTGTTACTACCCCTACTGAAAAAAAATCTTATTACCTCCACTGCATGTTTGAATTCTACGTTTGTTTATCAAAATGTGCTTTTTTTTTGTTGATTTGATTTGTTTGCCTATGTTTGGGTTAGGTGTTATCCTAAGAATGGATTGCTTGACATCGGATCATGTTGTTTTAAACTATTATGACAAATCTACCTCTGTTATTGCATCTCAACCTATGACGATTGATTCATCTTTGTCCGAACATTTTGTGTATGCTTTAGCTTGTCATATGTATTTAGTTGGGGAGCTCAAGGATACATGCTCTTATTTTCTTCTAAGCTAGAGGATAATTTGACTTTGATGCTTGTAGTTTGTGAGTTTCCTGATGTATTTTCCAAAGATGTTTCTAGCTTACCCCCGAATAGAGAATTTGAATTTTCCAATGATTTAGTTCTAGGGAGTGGTCAAGTATCAATAACACTTCATAGGATGTTAGCACTAGAGTTGGATGAACTTAAGATGAACTTAAGAAAGTGATTCTTTATGCCTATTGTCTTCTTGGGGAGCTCTAGTACTTTTAGTGAAGAAGAATGATGAGAGTGTGAGGTTGTGTGTAGACTATAGAAAATTGAATCAATTTACCATTAGGAATAAATATCCCTTGCCTATGATAAATGACCTTCTAGATTAGTTGATAGGAGCTTTAGTATTTTCTAATATAGACTTGAGGTCTTGGTATCATCAAATTAAGGTTAAGAGTGAAGATATTTCTAAGACAACTTTTAGGAAAAGGTATAGACACTATGAGTATGTAGTGATGCCTTTTGGAGTTACCAATGCACCTGCCACTTTTATGGATTACATGAACCGAATTTTTAGACCTTTCTTAGAGAAGTTTTTTGTGGTGTTCATAGATAATATACTCTCGGAGCTTGGATGAACATGGGAAACACTTCAGGATAGTATTTTAAGTTTTAAGAGATAATAAATTGTATTCAAAATCTGAGAAACGTGAGTTTTGGCTTGAGGAGGTGAAGTTTCTAGGATGAACCATCTCTAGTAAAGGAGTAACAATTCACTATAGTAAGGTAGATGCAATACTAAGGTTGACAAACCATAAATCAGTGACTGAAGTAAGGTGTTTTTCTAGGATTGGCGGCTTACAATAGAAAATTTATAGAGGGATTTTCTAGACTAGCCTTACGTAAGTTAACTAGAAAAGGGAAACCTTTTGTTTGGAACTAAAGTGTGAGATAATTTCCAAGAGTTTAAGGGAAAATTAATTTCAACACCTGTTTTAGATATACTAGACCCTTCCCTGGATTATGGGGTTTATTGTGACACTCTGAAAAGGGTCTAGGATATGTTTTAACGCAAGAAGGAAAGGTTATAGCTTATGCATCTAAATAACTTAGGTAGCATAAGGCAAATTATCAAACTCATGATCTTGAATTAGCTGTTGTAGTTTTTGCTCTTAAGATTTGGAGGCATTACTTGTATAGAGAGAAATTTGAGGTTTTTAGTGATCATAAGAGCCTTAAATATGAGACAAATAAGGTGGATGAAGCTTTTTAAGGACTTTGATTTTGGGTTGAAATATCACCTTGGGAAAGCTAAAGTAGAAAGTCTTTACATGTGGCTTGTATGATGGTACAAGAGACAAGCCTATTATAGGACTTTAGAGATATGAATTTGGATGTGTTCCTTGATGCTTTAAGCTCGAATCTAAATAGGTTAGGAATTAGTAATAACTAAAAGGGCTAATTTAGAAGGAACAACTCTTAGTTAAATAATTATTCTGTTCTGGACAAAGAGAATTATACCTCTGTTGATGGTTTACTATTTTTTAGAAATAAGATCATTGTTACTAAGGAGGGGAGTCTTAGGGATAAATTTTTAGAAGAAACACTTAAGAGTAAGTTCATCATACACCCAAGAATATTGAAGATGTATCAAGATTTTAGAAGAATGTACTGGTGGCCAGGGATAAAAAAAGGATGTAGCTTGGTTTAAGTGTTTAGTCTGAAAAAACGTTTAAAATTGAAAACCAAAACCTTAAGAGTTGTTGCAACCTATTGAAATTCTTGAGTGGAAATGAAAGAGGATATATATGGATTTTGTGATGGGTATTCCTAAGACGTGTTTGGGTTTTGATGCCTTTGGGTGATAGTTGACTGATTGAATAAATCATCTCATTTCCTACCAATTAAAACAAACTATAGTTTGGATAGACTTGCTGACCTCTACATTAAGGAGATAGTAAAGTTACATGGTATACCCACCTCTATAGTGTCATATAGGGACCGATGGTTTACCTCTAGATTTCGGAAAGCTTTTTAGGGAGCTTTCGGTACTAGACTGAGTTTTAGCACAACTTACCATCCACACACATATGGTCAATCAGAGAAGATTATTCAAACCCTTCAGGATATGCTTAGAGCTTGTGTTCTAGATGAAGGTGGGAATTGAGATAAGTATTTACCTCCAGTAGAGTTTGCTTATAACAACAGTTATCACTCTATCTAGCATAGGTATGGCACCATACAAGGCTCTTTATGGAAGAAATTTAGGTCTCCCTTGTGTTGGTGTGAGGTTGGGGATAAATCTCTGTTAGGACTTGGGTTAGTGCAAGAGACCAAAAGTATGATTCAAATGGTTAGCGAAAGGATGCATATAGCGCAAAATAGGCAAAAGAGTTATGTTGACAAGAGAAGACAACCTTTTGAATTTCAAGAAGACATACATGCATTTATTTGAGTCACTCCTAAGACTAGGGTGGGAAGGTCAATGTAAATCCAAAAGTTTGGCCCTTTTTTCATAGATTCTTTCCAAATTCTAAAACTAGTCGGGCTTGTTGCCTAACAATTGGCTCTTCCACCATTGTTATGTAACCTACATGACGTACTCCATGTTTCTCAACTCCGAACATATGTGTCGGATAATTCATACGTAATATCTACTGAGTCAGTACAATTAAAAGATAATTTAATCTTTAAGACTAGACCTATTCATATCATTGGTAAGGGTTAACCCTAGAGGAGTTTACATGGGAGTTAGAGGAATAAGTCATACGTCATTACCCACATTTCGTAGGTGCAGGTACATAAGTTTCTTAAGGTTTACACCGTGTTGTTTATGCTTAATTCATTTTGGCGTAAATTTTGAGGACGGAAATTTTTTTAAGGAAGGAAAAAAAACATAAAATCCTAAAATCATTAACCAAAAATTTAATATATTATCATTTTTAAAAATTTAATATATTATAATTTTTAAATTATCATCTTCATCATCCTCGTTGTCGTCATAATCACCATCGTCGTCGTCGTCGTGGTCATCGTTTTGTATTAATGATTAAGTGTTAATAGCATTTTACAAGTTCATAACATTTTTGCTATTATGTAGGTGATCAGTTTTGAATTTCTAATGAAAAACACATGTTCTGTTGATCTTTACTAGTTACATGTCCGATAAGTAGGAAAAAAATAACTCATTTTATATTGCTAATTTAGAAAAAACATAACTCTATTAAATTCGGGATTTTATGAAATGCATTATTAGGTTATGAAATTAATTTTTTTTACTATTTTGTTTCGTTGAATTGTAGATTTTTTTATGATACGTTGTGATGACTTGAATATGAGTTCTTTGAATGATTTTTTCTTGATGTGTTCTTGAACGATTGTTGCTATTGTATATTTGAATAAAATATTACATTTTAAATATGATTTTTTAAAGATGAATTATTTTATTGTATGTCATTGAGATGAGTTTACGCTCCATATTTGAATTTTTATCCTTGAAAAAACATTTATATTATTTATATGTTTAAAGAATATGTGGGTGCCATGGTTGATTTTTCTGATTATTGCAACGGTTGAGAGCAATACTTGTTTTAAATTTTGTGCATTATCATTGGGATTTTGTATCTCATTAAAGTGTTGTTTTTAGAGGCAGAGATCACTACGAACGTCGAGAGCTATGGGGTTCTACACTTTTTGAAGAATTATTCCATTAGAGTAGGTTAATAGTCAAGAATAAGTAGACATAATGTCTACATCATATTATATTTACGAATTAGTTATTAAATGCTTAGTTTTGAATATTTTGATCATGAATGAATTTTCAGCAGTAATGATTTATTTATGGATTTTAGTTTATTATTTTTTTCTGACATTTAATTATATATTATGAGTACTTTATTCTCTTATATAAATATGAAATTTTTTGTCATAATTTAAATTATCAAACACACGTAATTAGGCGTTACAAAATATCTAAAGTTTGCAATAACCACACTGGATTCTGGTGTTCGATCTTTACCTTCTGACATATCAAACAACTCTGAACATATTCTGCTATGTGTCCCTTTATACCCGACCACCAAAACATCTTTTTCAAATCTTGACTCATCTTTGTGGCTCTGGGTGAAAGCTTAATTTACTTTAATGCTCTCCCTCAAATATCATCTTTCGCATTACTTCATTTTGAGGAATACAAATCCTTTCTTTGAAGCTTAGGAATTCATCATCTCCTAAGTGGAAATCTCCGCCTTGACCATCTTCTACTATTTATTATATCTTTTGCTAAGTGTTCATCCACCAATTGTTCCTCTTATCCACTTCAAAAATTAACTTGATATTGTCGTAGTTCGTATGAATATCTTTCCTTATTAAAAGTTAGTTTCCATGTTTAAGTCTCAAAATTCTTCTATGAACCCTTGATCTTTCCATGTTTACCTCGATGATATTGTAACTCAAAGTCTCAATCTTTTAGAAATTCCATCAAACACCTTTGTCTCATATTCAACTCTTTCAGATTAATGAGATATTTTAAACTCTTATGATCAATGAATCCTGTAAATCGAGCTCCATACATAAAGTGTTTCCATATCTTGAAAACGAATACAATTGCAGCCAACTCCAAATCATTAGTAGGGTAGTTCCTCTCATGCACCTTCAACTGTCTTGATGCATATGCTACAACCTTTCCTTCTTGCATTAGCACGCAGCCAATTCCTTAGCATGATGGATCACAATACATATCAAATATTGCTAGAGAATCAAGTAAAATGAGTTTAGGTGAAGTCGTCAACCTTTCGTTAAGCTTTTTAAAACATTCCTCACATTCTCTTGTCCATTCAAAAGCTTGACCCTTCCATGTTAATTGGAAAATCCTTCAGTGAATCTTCCGTAATATCCAACTAATATGTGAAAGCTTCTTATTTCTCCAACATTCTTTGGACTTTCACATTTCAACACCGCTTCTACTTTAGTGGGATCTACTACGATTCCTTCTTAATTAATTATATGGCCTAGGAATTATACTTCTTGTAACCAGAGTTCACACTTAGACAACTTTGATATACAATTTTGGGTCCTTTAACATCTGCAGTACGATCCTCAAGTGTTCTTCGTGATATTCACTACTCCTTTAGTTGATTAAGATGTCGTCACTGAATATTATGATGAACTGATCTAAGTAAGAATTAAAGATCATATTCATGTAATCCATGAATATTGTAGAAGCATTAGTTACTCCGAACGACATAACTAAATACTAATAGTGTCCATATCGGGATCTAAAAGAATTTGGAATATCTTGTTTGTAACACCTCAATTTTTAACAGCGTGAATGCATTTTTTTTAAACAACTTAATAAAATAATGTCGTAACACAAAACGACAAGAGTCATAAATATTTACATCATACATACAAATAA
Source organism: Cicer yamashitae (assembly GCA_037974755.1). Classification (NCBI taxonomy): domain Eukaryota; kingdom Viridiplantae; phylum Streptophyta; class Magnoliopsida; order Fabales; family Fabaceae; genus Cicer; species Cicer yamashitae. The sequence continues at coordinate 26,757,652 of JBBPBQ010000004.1, forward strand.
GCTAAGATAGTTTTTGGGACAGTAGTACAAAGTATACAACTAAAAAATACATTGGGGCTATGGGACCTATCAGACATCACTCATATCCCTGGGGTATTCTCGGCAGACACCTGCGCAGAAGTATTGCTCCAAGAATGATATCACCCCATGGTCGCGTAAAAAAAAAATGGAACATGGACCCACAAAAAAAAATCAGTTGTCAAGGTATGTCATAGATACAATCATCCCAAAACCAAATAAGTACAACCCCCAAAAGAAAGGCTCTATACAACAAAAAAACTAATCTGATCATCCACACACCGCATAAGTTACTTCAGATGCTTTGTCTCTCCTCGAAGTAAGTTCCTCCTCCTCATCAGCCATAAAGGGATCAATCTCCTTAGAGGTCTGGTCCACCCACAGGATAAGTGGCTTTCGCGGCGCTGAAATCTCAAATCAACTGACTACCTCAAAGACAATTGGTAGATGATTATTCACTAGAAGAGGAAGCTTAGACTCGACCTAGGGTGGCACCTACCAAGGTACTAGCGACCCATCAATGAAACCCTGGTCCCCTACTGTAACATCCTCTAAATTTATTATTTAAAAATAATTAGAACCCATCAATATTATTCAATATTAAATTATGTGTGATAATTATTTGCCTTGTTCGACTTATTGTAGTTGATAAAATTATTAGTAAGAATTATTTAATCAATGGGGAGTTTAAATATATATATATATATATATTTAAGTAGATATATATTTTTCTAGTGTAAGAAGAATTTGGGATAAGGGTTTGAGGCTTGGTGTGACCCAACCCACTTGAATAAGTAGAAATTTGGGCTATGTGTTTGTGGCTTGGTTTGTACGATCAAGGTTAACAAAACAAAAAAAGTGACATTTTATCCCTCTTATTCTTCATTTAGGCCCAACATTATCTAGCCAACAATTTCCACTTTAAATTTTCCCTAAGTCCACAATTTCTGTATACTCACTAATAATAAACAAAAAGGAATACCGAAACACTAGCCACCATCACCTTCAAACCTTCTTTTCTTCGTGTAAGGGCTTTTCCCCACATAAATTATAGTTAAGCCGTTGGTTGGATGACATGAAATAAATAATCGTGATTACTTATATTTTAAAAGAAATAAATGTAGACTAATGGATTATAATAATAAAACCCCAATTTTTGTTTAGATTGAATTGTAATATATGACTTCTATGGAGTAAAGTATGAAATTTTATGTTATGTGTGATAAAATAGTAGTTTGTTGATGAATATGAAATAAAGTTCTAATTTTCACCTTATATGTGATAAAATTTTAACTTTTATTATGTATATGATTTGGAGTTTGAATTTTCTTGTTATATATGTTAAAGTGTTAATTTTTATGGCTTATATGATATCAAGTTTCTATTTTTATGTGTATGTGGTGAAAGTCATATTTTTATGATTATTTGTCTATGAATATGTGATACTCATGATAAGGATGTGTGGTATGCGTTCTTAGTGATATGTGAATAAGGTGATGATTTTAAAAAGTGATTTTGAATGCATATGACATGATTCTTAGTGGACTGTGTGGGAATATATCTCTTTGATACTATATCATCATGTCATGGCATATGCATCTTCGTGGGGGGTTCCTTAGTGGCAGGTTTGTTTTCCCCATTGGTATGGGTGATCTTTCTGTGTGGAAGTTGCCTTAGTGGCAAGTTTATATCCGGATCATGTAGTTTTAGGCATTATGCATATGTTTTGATATACAATTTACCGGTTTGCACTTTTTTTTCTTTTAAATTGAAATTTTTTACTTTTATATGTTTTGTGTTATTCTTCTATATGTTTAGTTTTGGTTTGATGTTGATTATGGAAAAAACTGACCCTTACAACATCATTTTAGGTACCAATGAGTTCAAGGAGATTCAAGATTAGTTAATGAGTATTGACTTGTGGCGAACATGGGGTAACCATGGGTTTTATTTTTCAAGACAATTTTGTAATTATAGAATTGTCCAATATTTCTAAGTTCTTTTTAATCTTGTCACAAACTTTTAAAATATACTAATTCTAGAAATTCGGAAGTGGTTCCTTTCCGTTAAGAATAATTGCTTTTACTTTATTTTAAATTTTGAATAAATATTTTCTTAATGATATTAAATAACGTGGTTGTTACTAATTATTTAAATGAATAAATGTTAAGTATTCGTAATAATTAGTAAACTTTTCTAAGCAATAAGTATTTTTTTTAAGTAACATTTTGGATTAAAAAAAATCTGGGGCATTACAATATGGTATCAGAGCAATAATTCTCGGACTTTGGGGGTGGGACACTTCGTGTATGTCACATTATTTTAATGTTGCTTGTGTTAATTGTTGGTTTTTCTAATTATTGGATTTTTAGTGATATTTAAATTCCTATTATATGCCATTAATTATGTTAATTGTTTGTTTTTCTATTTTTTTATTTTTTATTTTAGTAAGTACATAAATTCCTATTATGTATCATTAATTGTGTAACCTCCTTGAATTTTTGTGATTAAATATATGCTTTAAATTCCTACGAATTGAAAATAGTTTGAATTTGATTTAATGCAATAATTGCTTTTAATTTTAATGACGTTATGAATTTAATATTGTGACGTTACGAATTTACTACTCATGATTTTGAAACTTTTTTTTTTTATGTTATTAATTTAATACTCGTGATTTAATGATATTATGAATTTATTACTCGTGATTTGAATTTTTTTTTTTTAAATAATTGTTTGTATGTTATGAATTTAATACTTGTGATTTAAAAACGCTATGAATTTAATATTGTGACGTTACGAATTTACTAATCATGATTTGAATTTTTTATTGTTTGTATGTTATTAGTTTAATACTCGTGATTTCTTGATGTTATGTATTTACTACTCGTGATTGAATTTTTTTAAATAATTGTCTGTATGTTATGAATTTAATACTTATGATTTAATAACGTTATGAATTTACTATTATGATGTTGTGAAGTTACTACTCGTGATTTGAATTTTTAATAATTTACTACTCGTGATTTAATTTGACGTTATGTAACAATTGTTTGTACATTTATGACATTATCAATTAATTGTTACGAATTGAATTTTTTAATTTTAGAATCATAAAATGATTAGTTTTATTTTGCTATAATGTAGAATTATTGTGTATTGATTTGGATTGACTTGATTGAAAACATACAATAATTAGTTGGTCTCCACTTTAATGACATTATTAATTAGACCAATTGAATTATAATGATTACGAATATTCCTTAAATACTTAATTTTTATGTTATAATTTAAATTTTTGTAATAAAGACAATGTTTAACCTCTAAACTGTATAAAATTTTCGGATCCCCATAATAGAAAGTAAGGGTAATACCGTGAAAAGTTGTATTAGCGGGATTCTGACTAAGGAAAGACTTGGTTATTAAGTGGTCCGTTGACCCACTTCTCTTTCCTAGGAACCCCTCTAGTACACGACTTACTGTGTGACCCAAACCTACTGTCCCCATAATAGATGGGAAAGGTAATACCGTAAAAAGTTTTATTGGCAGGATTCTGGCTAAGGAAAAACTTGGTTATTAAGTGGTCCGCTGACCCCCCTCTATTTCCTGGGAACCCCTCTAGTGCACGACTTAGTGTGTGACCTAAACCTACTATATAGACGTGAATTATAATATTTCCTTACGACCCTAAGGTTACAATTAGATAATTTGTAGGAAGTACGGCTCGTCGCGCAACCCGACCTTTCCCCCAAGGAGGAAGTGACATGACTAAAGCAATCCAAGCCATGAATGCGATGGCCGCTGCAATGGCCCAACAAGCTGCAGTACAGGCTCAATGTAATGCGCATAGGGACCAGAGGGAGGAGGCAGCGGTTGCAACGAGAGGACTGACTGAATTCCGTCGACAAGATGCACCAAAATTTAAAGGGGAGCATGACCCTGAAAAGGTTGACCTCTGGCTGCAGGAGATTGAGAAGATATTGGACATCATCCACTTCCCCAATGACACGAGAGTGGAGTATGCCACCTACTTACTGATTGGTGAAGCTGAATACCGGTGGCGGGGGCGAGACAAATGATGGAAGGAAACCACGAAGAGGTGACTTGGGAAGTCTTCAAGAGAAAGTTCTTGGACAAATATTTTACGAAGAGTGCCAGGGCTGAGAAAGAAGCCCAATTCCTGAGACTATATCAGGGATGTCTCACGGTGTCCGAGTATGCGGCAAAGTTTGAGTCCCTAGAAAAACATTTTCGCTACTTCCGTAACCAAATGGATGAAGAGTACATGTGCGAGAGGTTTGAAAGTGGGCTCATGTATGAGATTAAGGAGTCTGTGGGACCCCAAGAGATACGTCAGTATTAGGTGCTGGTGGAGAAATGCAAGAAGGTGGAGATCATGAAACGGGACCGCCTGAACAGAGGTGCTATTGGTGGACCGGCGAGACCTCAGGTAGAAATCAACCACAACCTTATCATTTAATTTTGGGGTTATGTCTCTAAATATTACCTTTGAACAGGGAAATGGTGACCAACAAAATAGTGGTAGACAATTTCAATAGCAAAAGCCTTATACCTGCCCACAAGGGATTGCTAGAGATCCATCAGGCCCCCAAAACGTGGGAAATCAGAGGCCTCAAAATCCAACACAGAACCCAATGCGTACTATTCGATGCTATCATTGTGGACAAGAAGGACATAGGATAACTGAGTGTCCCGGAAGAACCAGGATATGTTATGCCTGTCAAAAACGAGGCCATCTTGCAAACGATTGTCGGGAGAAGGACACTGCCGACAATAAGGATGTTGTCAACAACAAGGATGTTGCACGCCCTACTGCTCGAGGACGTGTTTATCATAATAGTGGAGAAGAAGCACCATCTTCCTCATAACTTATTCAGGGTAAGTGTTTAATTGCTGGAAAAATATTTTCTGTGATATATGATTCTCGAGCAACACACTCGTTCATTTCATTAGATTGGGTGGATTCACTCCAACTAGATGTCACTTCCTTACCATTCGATTTGTTGGTTACCCTCCCAACTGTTGAACTAGTAAAATGTAATTCGGCGTCATTACAATGCCCGCTGACTATGTTTAAAATGAAGTTTAAGATCGATTTAATTTGTATTCCTCTGAATTATCTTGGAGTAATTTTGGGAATGGATTGGTTGTCTAGTAACTACGTCATGTTAGATTGCGCCAAACGGAATGTGATATTTCCAGATCCCGATATTTCGAAGTTCCTTTCGGCCAATAGTCTGAAGTTCTCTCTGCAAGGAGGAGTTTAGAAATATGTACTTCTCAACTCAATAAGTATAAATCCAGAGGTTGATGTCGACGATATCCCAGTGGTGAGGGAATTCTCTGAAGTCCTTCCACCAGATGTTCCAGGGCCGCCCCTAGTCTGCGACGTCGAATTTTCTAACGATGTTATTCCATGTACTGGACCCATCTCTATCGCTCCTTACAGAATAGCCCCCTTAGAGCTATCAGAACTAAAGAACCAATTGGAAGACCTTTTGTCTAAGAAATTGATTCGGCCTAGTGTGTCACCATAAAGAGCCCTTGTATTTTTAGTCAAGAAGAAGGATGGAAAGTCGAGATTGTGCGTTGATTAGCGATAGCTGAACAAGGTCACGATAAAAAATAGATACCCCTTACGCCGCATTGATGATTTAATGGACCAACTCAGTGGGGCAGAGGTATTTTCTAAGATTGATCTAAAGTCAGGGTACCATCAAATTCGGGTGAAAGAAGATGATATATCCAAGACGGCCTTTAGAACGCGTTATGGGCACTATGAGTACTTGGTGACGCCATTCGGAGTGACCAATGCGCCAGCTATCTTCATGGATTATATGAACCGTATCTTCCGTCCATTCATAGACAAGTTCGTGGTGATTTTTATTGATGACATCTTGATCTATTCTAAGACCCGAGAAGAACATGAGGAACATTTGCATCAAGCTCTACAAGTACTGAAGGAGCAACAATTATATGCCAATCTAGGAAAATGTGAATTTTTGTTGGAAGAAGTAAAGTTTTTGGGACATGTAATTTCTAAGGAAGGGATGGCTGTAGAACCATCCAAGGAAGAAGTCGTGATGGCATGGAAACAACCGCAGACAGTCACAAAGATTAGAAGTTTTTTGGGTTTGGCCAGGTACTATAGGAGATTTATTGAGGGATTTGCAAAGATTGCTGCTCCATTGACACACCTTACAAAGAAGAACCAGATTTATGCGTGGACTGAGGTGTGTGAGAAAAGTTTCCAACTGATGAAGAAGAAGCTAACTACGTCCCCAGTGTTAGTGTTGCCACAACCAGAAGAGCCTTACGAAGTTTATTGTGATGCTTCCTATCAGGGTTTGGGTTGTGTGCTGATGCAGAACAAACAAGTAGTGGCCTATGCCTCATGTAACACCCTAATTTATTGTTATACCTTAATTTATTATTATTATTATTATTATTATTATTATTATTATTATTATTATTATTATTATTATTATTATAAATTAGTGATATTTTCTTATACATGTGTTTATTGTGGTGAATAATTTTTTTACGTGATTGTCCCTTTTGTTTATCTTTATAGTTATTTAAATTAAAATCAGTGATTGTTTTATTTAATAATAATAATAATAATAATAATAATAATAATAATAATAATAATAATAATATACACTAGTTTTGGATTGTATAGACCTCATATTTTAGTAGTGTTGTTGTTTAGACCTTTATTATTTAAATACATTTTTATGAAGTATAAATATAAAATAACTATATTATTTATGTATAAAAATATAATAATGATGATGTCGTGCGATAAACTACATTTGTCATATAGTAGCCTAATAATATATGTTAATAGCCTAAGTAATAAATTAAAATTCAATTGAATTCATGATGTGTTATTTAACCTATTTAATTGGGACTGGCAATTAGGCAATCAAGTATCGGAGAAGCAATTCAAAAGGACTTGACCGAACAGTGGTAGCCTAGTAAGCATTTTGGATTAATCCTAAAACAAGTAGAATTCCTTAGTATCTTGTAACCTAATAATATCCTAAGTAATAACCTAACCCTTATTTTATTATCTTCCTATGCTAGCAACGCAGTCATACATACACGGCATCTTTAAATTTTAATATCCCTACGTCCTTTCCATGAAAACTATTATTATCATCCTTTCATACATACTAAAAATCATATTATCGTCGAGAGTTGTCCTCCCTTTTCCGTGATCTTTTCTAGCCTTTTATTAGCAGAACCAAAATTGAGTGTCTCTATCTCCTTTTTCTTTTTGAGTTCTTTCTCAAAAAGCCACCACGGAGCACATAATCTTGGCTATTCACACATAACCAACCGTCGGATACGATTATGGCCTCAACTCAACCAATTGCGGTGCCGTTTTTCCGAAAACGACCATTTTTCTTCCTTGGAGCAGACTGTTTTGATATTTTTCAGCCACCGTAGTTATCGTTTGAGGAAAATACACTTGGTTTGAATTCCTCTTGTTGTTATCTTCGGAAAACACTACTCATACGCGTATTTTGACAAAGTTGACGTCGAACCCTATCGATGCTCCAGCACATCGGTGAGTCTTTTCGATTATGAATTTTACCTCTTTTAACTCCGTTGAATTTAATAAATTAAATTATATATATATATACCTAATTACAATTGTGTGTGTTAAATTTTGTGATTAATATTTCATTTTGATTTGGCAAATTTTATTTTATCTCAAAAGTTTTAGTCCGTTTAATAAAAGAAATTCATCTTATTTAAATAATACATTTGTTCTATATAGTTATATCTCTACTTTGGATAAATAGATATGGTTGTATACTATTTATTAAAAATCAAATCCTGTTGAAAATAAAAGTAAAAATGTTTTCCAATTAAATTCAGAATTTAGTTTTATATTTATAAATAAATTGTGCTTCAGTTTTATAACCAAGGGTTTTATTTGTTTGATAAGGTTAATTCTATTTTAATCATAATAATACACATATTTATGTATAATTGATACTATTCTAATTATTTAATATTTTAGTACTTTAATTTAAAATATGAAAACATAAAATTGTGTTTTAAAGTTCTAACTCTATTTAGGCTATATCGTTATTATTTTTTTAAAACTAAAATGTTATAACTATTATTGATTTTAATCATATAATTTGATTTTTATTGGTGTATATAATATATATATATACATACATACATACATACATATAAATATATATATATATACACATACATACATACATATATATATATATATATTATAAAATATGTTTTAGATTATATATCACAAATAGTTAATAATTGATTTATATGGTTTTGTCATTGTAAATTTATTTAGCTTTTATTGGTTATTGGTTGTCGCGTGGACAAAGAAGAAGATGTGAACCTGCTAAGCTATTTGGATTCGTTGTGGCCTTAGAGATTATTATGTATAGTGAAAGCTTCAATTGAGGTAAGGGGTGAGAGGAGGTTCGACTTTATGAGTATAAAATAACGTGGGATGAATGGGAATACCATAATTCCCAAATATACATCCGGGGCTTACTACGTACGGTTGAGTCCTATTGAGTAATAATAATTAATTAATAAAATATGAACGGTAATAGTGAGGACTAAAATATAATTTAGCAACCTATAGAATTGCCGTGGATCTATTTATATCAAGATTGCATGCTGTCTGATTTTATGAAATGTTATGTTGATTGTTACTGTATGAATGATATGTACTGGAGTGTTCTTGCTACTTGACTGAAATTGTGATATTATTTCACTACTAGAAAAAGCACTTTTAGAGACCACTTTTTCGGTCACTAAATGGAGAAAATCGGTCACTAAATTCAATAGCGACCGATTTAGTGACCAATTTAAATCAGTTGGTAAACTGCTAGTCGCTAACTGTTGCGACCAAATCAGCGACCGAATTTAGTGACTGATTTAGTGACCGAATTTAGTGACCGATTTAGTGACCGAATTTAGTGACCGATTTAGTGACCGAATTTTGTGAACGAGTTAGTGACCGAATTTTGTGACTGAATTAGTGACTAAACTTTGAGACTGATTTAGCAACCACTTTGAATTAATTTTCTATGTCATTAGCGACCGATTTAGAGACAAAATTTGTGACATAAAATATTATTTTTATTAAATATTTGGTCACCAATTCCGTCTCTAAATATTACCGTTTTTTTTAAAATACATTACTTTAATGTTCAAAAGAACAATAAAAACAATTTTTAATTTGTTTTCAATATCTAAAAAATTCATACACCAAAATCATTTAAAAGCATTAATCATTTCAATGTATATAACCAAAGAACATAATATATTTAAGTAATATTTTTAAGTACTCAAAATAATACAAATAAAATTTTAGTTTAAACATAATATATTTAGTCATAACAAATTGCAACATATTAGTTCTTTAGATTAACTTATCACTATCCATCTAACTCTTCATCATCCTGATCACGAGCATTATTATCACCAATCTCATCATCAAAATCACCAGCATCATGATCACCAATCTCATCATCGTTATCACCAATCCCATCTTCATGAATTTGATCTCTAGTATATGGCATGGGTTTAAAGTTCAAGCTACTCATCAGTTGTTTTATCAAGTGGTTGTTGCGCTCAACTGCTCTGTTTGTATTAGCCAATTCCTCTCGAAGTTGATCTCTTTCATTTCTCATTTCTTCAAATTCATGTCTTTGAACCCACTCTGTTGATGAAGAACATGACCCACGATAATATGGTCTCCCTAATAATACAGTAGATTCCATTCCGAGACCATATACTCGTCCTCTTTTTATTCCTGCAACCTCACACCACACATCTAATTCTTTTGGTGGAGGAGTTCCTTGTGAAGTTGATTCTTGGGTCAATTCTTCCAACCTACGTTTAAATTTTTCCTGTCAACATAGATATAAAGCTAATTAATATTTTAAAACACTATTCCGATCTTACATGAAGATAAAAAAAAAAATCAACATACAAAAATAAATAATATACACTTTAAAGTTGAAAGCTCTTACATGAACATATTCCGATCTTTTATCAACCCAAGTTTTATCCTTGCCACGTTTATGGGTGTGGAGAAACAAATCTGAATGACTAGGAGGGATGCCATTCAAATCCGTCTAACAACATAAAAAAACTCAACATTAAAAACTTGTAAACATAATATTAATTTGCACAATAGAAATGAAATTTACAAAACAAAATTACAAGAATTAATTTGCAAAACAAAAATGAAATTTACACAACAAAATTTAACACAACATAATTATATTGTGTAAAAGTTAAACAACCACACATACATTGAACTACACACTCATTGTTTCCAATTTGATTAGTGCATGTATTTGATTACAATTACATATTAAATCATATATAAAAGTTAAAATATAGAAAAAGTTAGGAAACTTAACCAAATTAACTCTATGCTGGGATGTGGTGATAGAGCCACAGGTGTGAAGAGACCCTCCAAAACCACCACAGTCAGATGCTCGGTTTGTTTTTGCTTGTATGCTCTTCTTTTTGAATCCTTGAGTTCCCCAATGATCACATAAGGAATTCCAAACATCCTGACCAATCCACCTCGGTCTGTTCATTGAGCTATGAACCTTGTTTAGATTATTTTTCATTTGTATTGCACCTCGCATTTTAAAGTTCTTTCTAGCCCACACATCATCTGGTGGACAAATATTAAATCTATTCTGTGTATATATAAACAATCAGTAGGTTAGCATGTGGTAATATTTTTTAAAAGACATAAGACATTATTATTTAAAATATAAATGAGAGAATAAATAACACATTGTTGTTCTAGTTTTAAACATATTAACCCTTGAAACAATATACCTTAAATTCTTCAAACCACAAGTCTCTCGTATTAATGTCTATTTTTTTCCATGATGGCCATGGCTTGCTAAAATTACTCTTGATGATATCTCCAATCCCATTTGCTGCAGGATGCGAAGGCAAAAATCTACAAACAATACATATTAGTAGTTATGAAGTTTATATAATATACTTAAATAACTAAAAATATATGTATATATTTACCCTTGTCCGTCAAGGTATAAAGTTCGTTTGCCACCATTGCTTTGTGTTCAGATGCAATGACAGTTTCATTGGATCTAGGGCTATGCACTCCTATAGAATGAGATGGTTGTGAATTTGATGGTGAATCTATTCCTCGTATCGAAGGTGGAGGCGTCACATTGGATGTCCGAGGTAGAGGTGTAACTTGAGATGTCCTAGGTGATGGGGTAGTAGAAGATGTCCTAGAATTCCTTAAGGGAAGAGAAATATGAGGAAGTGCAACATTAGACGTCCTAGATGGTGCACCATGAGAACTAGAAGAAGGTGCAACATGAGATGAACTATGACGAGGTGCAACATAAGATGTCCTAGGAGGATATGCAACATGAGATATACTAGGAGGATGTGCATTATGAGATGTCACAAGAGGAGGTGCATCATGAGATGACCTAAGTGATGGAGTAGTAGTATGAGATACTGCTGAAGGTTGTACAAAAGGAGGATTTGCATTTGAGCGTTTGGAATGTTGTTTTAATTGACGAGTCTTGAGAGCTTTTTCTTTTCCTTTGTCTTTATCTGCCATCTACAATTAATAAAAAAAAATACAATTAAAAATGTTAATAGCATAAACACAACAACAAAGTATAGTAATAAATCTTCATCACCTCCACAAAATGAAAAATATTTAAATTTAATAATCACTATCTCTACCATCATCATTATCATTATCATCATTATGAAACTTATAGTGGTTTTCAAAATCATTTTCTGCATCAAATTCGTCTGAATCTATGTTGTCATCCTCCTCTTCTTCCTCCTCTTGGTCTTTTGCAACCTCAATATCCATTTCAACTTCCTCATTTTCCCCTTCATCTCTCAAATTATCAAGTAGCTCATCATTTGCAGCAAAAGCTACATTTGTTGTGGTAGATGTTGAATCTTGATATGCAACTTCTAATGTATATCGATCGTCGACTGTGCCTCTAGGTTTGGTTTTAATGGCAACCCACCAATCAACTTTTTCTTTTAATTTTTCTGGGTAAGGTAAATAATACACCTGAATAGCATTTGTTGCAAATATGAAAGGATCATATTTTGAATATCTTCTACGACGATGAACCTCCACAATGCCATATTGATGTTGAATCTTCATGCCAGTGTTGGCAACAATATCAAACCATTCACAGTTAAATAAAACTAATTGCTTGGTTGGTTCTCCTAGGTATTCAACTTGCAAAATCTCTTTAACAACACCATAATAGTAATTTTCTTCAACTCCTTCGTCGTCACCCTTGACACAAAGTCCACAATTAACGGTTTTCTTACCAACACTCCACTCTTTTGTATGAAACTTAAAACCATTTACAAAATAAATAGGCCAAGTATGAACCTTCCTCTTAGGACCATATGCTAAGTGGTGCAAATACAAATTTTGCACCAAGTTATTTTTATCATGTACCTATCAATAGGCAAAATAAACTTATTATATTCCACAACTAGAAGATAAGTCATGTACTATAGTTGAAATATAATAGTTGAAATCACAAGACACTTACATATGTTTGAAACCAACTTGGAAATTCAGATGCAATCCTACCATCCACTTCAGTTTGACATATATTTGGATCATATGCTTCCAAATATTGCACAAAGCATCTAACATATATATATATATATATATTATGTTATATGATTGATAAAAAAATGATATATAAATCAAGATCAATTTATTTTACTTACTCAATATATGGTTGAACTTCTTCACAATTTAGTAGAACATGCAAATGTGCAGCAACTAATTCTCTATCATCCAAATATCTACTCTTACAAGTTCCAGCTGAGCGACCAGAATGATTGAAAATTGATAAAGTTTGTTGAACTACATCATGTTGACCCCCATCATCATTTCGACCTACTCTATTTCTCAAAGATTGCACATGAGATTCAAAATAATATGAACAGAAATGAGAAGTCTCTTGACATAGATATGCCTCACAAATTGACCCCTCTACATGTGATCTGTTTTTAACCATTTGTTTCAACCTATTCAAGTACCTAAAAAATAAGGAATAATATTAACTACTAATTACAAATAAATAAATAAAATATAGATTTGTAGGTTGAAAGATTTGAATAATTACCTCTCAAATGGATACATCCAACGATATTGCACAGGACCCCCAACCCTTGCTTCATAAGGAAGATGAATCGGAATATGCTCCATGGAATTAAAGAATCCAGGTGGAAAGATCCGTTCCAATTTACAAGTTGTAATCACTATGTTTTGTTCCATCAACAACAAATCATCCACTCCCAAAATTGTTGAGCACAAATCTTTGAAAAATTTACTCAACTTGGCTATAGGATTCCACACATGATGTGGAAGTGCACTAAAAGCAATTGGTAACAACCGCTCCATAAATACATGGCAATCGTGACTTTTCATTCCAATTAACTTCCCTTCTCTTGTGTTTACACATCTATGCAAATTTGAAGCATGTCCATCAGGCATTCTTAAATCGGAAATCCATTTATACACAGCCTTTTGTTGATCGCTAGACAAAACATATTTGGCTTTAGGCTTTAAAACTTTTCCACTAGATTGTATGTGTAGCTCTAACTCCTTTCTTCGACAATACTCCTTTAAATCCATTCTTGCCTTAACATTATCTTTGGTCTTATCTTTGATGTCCATCATTGTATTGAAAATATTATCAAACACATTCTTCTCAATATGCATTACATCAAGATTATGCCTTATTAAGTTGGTTTTCCAATAAGGCAACTCCCAAAAGATACTTTGTTTTTTCCAATTATGATTCACACCAAATCCATCACATATACACAGATCAACCTCGGTTATTTTAGGTAGATAACAAACTTCTTCCCACACATCATCCCCAGTTAACCGTTGTGGAGGTTGAGACTTTTCTATTCGATTCTTGTAAAATGCATCCTTATTTCTTCGGAATACGTGATCCATAGGCAAAAATTGACGATGAGAATCAAACCAAGAACACTTACCACCATGTTTCAAGAAAAACGCTTTGGATTGACTCATGCAATATGGACATGCTAATTTCCCTGCTGTACTCCAACCAGACAACATTCCATATGCAGGAAAATCATTAATAGTCCACATTAATGCAGCTTTCATTATAAAATTCGTTTTTTTGGAAATATCATATGTAAGCACTCCTTCATTCCATAAAAATTTGATCTCATCTATCAGAGGTTGCAAATACACATCTATCTTGCTATTTGGATTATGTGGTCCAGGAATAATCAAAGTGAGAAACATGTAGGGAGTTGTCATGCATAATTATGGAGGAAGATTGTAAGGAGTGACAATTACCGGCCAACATGAATAAGGTGAGGTAGTATGATTAAATGGTGTAAAACCATCGGTACACAATCCCAACCTTACATTCCTCGGTTCAACAGCAAAGTCAGGATAAATTTGATCAAAGTGTTGCCAAGCCTCTCCATCTGATGGATGACACATCACTCCGGGTTCTCGTCTATTTTCATAATGCCATCTCATATGTGGAGCTGAGCTCATCGAAGCATATAATCTCTTGAGTCTAGGAATTAGAGGTAAATAATGCATTCTCTTCATAGGTACCTCTTTGAATTTATCCCTACCAACCTTTTTTTTCTCATAACGAGGTGCATTACAAAACTTGCATTCTTTTCATTGTTTACATTCATCCGTGTAGAATAACATACAACCATTTACACAACAATCTATTTTTTTCGCAGTGAGACCAAGTTTCGAAACTATTTTCTTGGTCCTATAATAATCTTTAGGAACCAGATTATTTGGAGGATGTGTCTCCTTCATAAGTGCCACTGTTTGATTAAAAGATCGTTGAGAAATATTTCCCTCTGATTTAATTGCCAACAATCTAACAGCAAAAGACAATTCAGTGTGATCCTTGCATCCCGGCCACAATGGCTTTTGAGCTGCATTTAGTAAATCATAAAACTTTTGATCATCTATATTTGGAGACTCCTCTAATTCTTCATCACAATGCATTTGATACTGTGGTCCAATAGCATCATAAACCATGCTTTCAAATCTATTAAAATGATTGTTATGTCGCTCTTGTGCAGATTTTTTCCTTTTAATTTCTACATGCAACTCTGGATCACTTTCTCCATGAGATGTCCAATACCAAGAGTCAGGTTTAAACCCCTTCCTTAAAATATGAACCTTAACCACTTCAAAGTGTAAGAAATTAATGTTATTGCAAACAGAACAAGGACATCTAATTTCTCTATTTGATATGTTTGGTTGTTGGATTGCAAATGCCACAAATTCATTTAACCCTTTTATAAATGCATCAGTATACCCCTTTTGACTAGGATTTAGCCTATTATACATCCAACTACGACGTTGGTGGATATCCATTTTCTGTAATATCATTAAGCAAAGGCTATACATTATAATTAACAATTTTTAAAATTAAACATCTACCCAAAAGACAAATAAAATAAACCATTTGCACCGACTACCATCATACTTCCTATACAGAATGAACCATTTGAGTAATTAACCATTACAGAATGATTCGTTGCCGAATGCCTATACAGAATGAATCATAATAAAAAAATTACCTTTCCAAAAATCGAATACTCAGCCTTATATCTTGTACAGGAAAATTGCCCAGCCTCCTTGCTATTCCAGAATTACAGAATGCCTATATAGAATGAAGCATAATCAAAAAATTAGCAATTAACAGCAGGTGTATATGACAATGATATTTGAACATTTACTTTAAAACAATTTCATAATTATAGCCCCTGTAATTTGTAGTAATTAAAAATCAACATTCACTTTAAAACAATTTCTAAACAACGGTGACATTTAGTGTTTTTTTAACTATTGTAACATTTATTAATGTTGAATAGTTACAAGAGATCAAAGCTATAGGTGTTATAAATGTTGATAGTTTTTTCAACCGTGACTTCCTATTCCTTGAAACTGCCTCAAACTTCTTGTCAAAATGGGTGTGAAATTTTGTTCTATTATTAGTTCATATGAAAGTCTCAAGAATAAAATGTTATTTCCTGCATCTAATTCCTATGAAAATATGGATAATGGGTTATATATGAACACTGCGTAATTGCATTGATACCATTGACTAGATGTCAATTTATATAAAAAGTTCCAAGCCAATTTTGCTTAGAGTTTATTTGCACACCAAAAAATTTTAAAACATCAAAAGCCAACATTGATTAAAATGAAAAGGGTCAAGGCTCCTGCTTCTTCCAAATTCAAAATGAACAAACAGAGAAATCTACACAGAATGTATAGTTTTAGACTTAACTAGTAAAACATCCGAAAAATGAAGTTGGGTGTATATGCAAGTAATTTGGACCCTCAAGGATAAGATAACAAAATTATTAAGAGATACATTCATGATTCAACGCACGCTAATATGAACTACATGAAGCTAAGTCGACACTGCAAACATGCCATTGACTAATTTTTTATTTTATTGTATGTTTAAAGCCTAAATTCATTTGAAACTTCTGTCTGGTTACTGATATTCTTTGTTCTGTTTTATTTTGCTTTAGTCATAAACTCAAAAACTTCTCTTAATTAATAAGCATGTTAAAAGGAAATCCTAATCATATGATAACATTTAGTTGCCTAACGTGTCTTATGATAACATATGATAACATTACTTTAGTTGCCTAAGCATGTTAAAACTTCTCTTAATTTTCACCTTATCATATGATAACATTACTTTGTAACGCCTAACGTGTCTGTGTCATACAGTTGAGTTCTCTCATTGTAATTAAAAAATAGTTAGATTTTAAGCCCCTCTTATATAGCACAGCAGCCATAAACAAAAGAAATCCTAAATTGCATAGTAGATTCTATCTAGATAAATTAAAAAACCCAATAAAATGCAAAATCAGTATGCATAATCAAAAAATTAGAAAATAAATTCCTTACCTTCTGGTTCACGATAGCCGACGATAGCCGACGAGACGACAAACAATAAGAGCTTCACGTCGTAGTTGCGGAGCTTCGCGTCGTAGTTGCGGAGCTTCACGTCGTAGTTACGGAACTTCACGTCGTAGTTGCGGAGGTTTAAGAGAATCGGTTGGCTTCACGTCGTAGTTGCGGAGGTTGGTTTGAGAGAATCGGTTGGCTTCACGTCGTGTTGAGAAAGAAAGGTTGAGTTTCTGGGTTGAGAAGGAATGGGTGTGTTTTTGGGTTGGGAAAGAAAAGGGGTTTTAGGGTTTTTGAAGTAAATTGAAACAAAAGGAGGAAGGAGGACAAGCGTGGGACAATTAGTTATTACAAAAGAAAACTTCTCCTTTTTTTTTTAATTAGTTATTAACAATAAATTAATAAAGAAAACTGATTCTTATTTTTTATTTCTTTTTTTTATGTAATTAAAAAATAAATTATGTAATTAAAAACTATTTTAATTAATAAAGAAAACTAAATTATGTAATTAAAAAATAAATTATGTAATTAAAAAATAGTTAGCGACTAAATTCTGTAATTAAAAAATAAATTATGTAATTAAAAACTATTTTGATTAATAAAAAAAACTAAATTATGTAATTAAAAAATAGTTAGCGACTGAAATTTTGGTCGCAAACATTTAGTTGCTATTTCAGTTTCTAAATTTTGTTAGCGACCGATTTAGTGACGAAATAATATTTAGATTCAAGTTTCAAATTTCCAGTCTCTATTTCGGTCGCTAGTGTGAAAGGCAAATTTTTTATTAGGAATAATTAGCAACTGAAGTTTTGGTAGCTAAAATTCAGTTGCTATTTCAGTCTCTAAATTTCGTTAGTGACCGATTTAGTGACGAAAAAATATTTAGTTTTTAGGTTCAAAATTTCGGTCTCTATTTTGATCGCTAGTGTGACTGAAAATATTCGGTCTCTAAATCGGTCACTATAGGCGAAATTTCTAGTAGTGTTTGAATGTGCCACCTGTTTGATTTTTTATTGCGATTGATAAGATTGGATTGTGTATTGTGAGTAGTGTAAACCAAATATTGGGATTGTATTGTGATTGACTGATATACATATATAATGATGAATATTGTGAAGTCAAACTGAAACTTATTGAGCTGTGATGATCGAGTCAGTCTGAGATATGCGTTGTAGATTTTGGAGTTAGGATTATTTTGTCATCATATAGGGAGGGTTTGACAAACCTAGTGATTCGGGGAAGTACAACTGAATGAGCCTGATCGTGGAGGGCTACAGTCGAACTGTAAGATAAGACTGATAGACCTTGGGGGTACATCTAGTGGGGAATTCCTAAGTGGATTAGTGGGTTATTCCCTAAGGCTGGGAGCTACCGCGCAACACAAGAGTACCCCGATCATCGCGCATATGTGTCTTGGGTTGAGTTGAGGGGATCTATGAGGACTTGGCCATTCATGAATTGTCCGTCCACTCTTGTAGTGGCATAGTATCAGGCCTCCTAACCAAGTACTTCAGAGTAGAATGGTACCAAATGATGAAGTATAGAGTATAGGACATGCATAACATTTCATCCTTGTAACTGTTTTATTGTGATTGAATTAGAATAACCTTTGATATTATGTTCTTGAATGTTCTCTTTATTTGTGTTGTTTTGACTAATTGCGTGTTCTCCTCGTGTATTTTATACTGTTACATAATTTCGAAACTCACCCCTCGTTGCTTGTGTTTGGCGCTTGCGAGAACGCAGTTATTTCAGGTTATCGATTGATGATCCATGCTCTGATAGGTGATACTGGGTGGGAGTAATTCGTTGTGTTTTATCGAGTTACAAACTAATTTTTGTTTTGTAAACTATATTGATCAATTGTGTTATATTCGATCTTTTATTCAAAGATAAAAATTAATTGTCCCTAAGTTTTGAACATGTTTTTATGTCAGTAATATTTGTTTAATAAAACTCAGCTATATTTGATGTTAAATGATTTTTTATTAAGAAATTTTATGCAAAAGTCTTGTGTAAGTGTGAGTGTGACGTCCTAATCCTTATATTTTAAAAGAAATTTTTTTATACTCTACTTTTGGACCGCTACGAATCTTTTTCAAAACCAGTGCATTTTACTTTTTATATTAATTTGGGTTTAGGGTGTCACACCTCAAGGAAATTGAAGGTGCATGAAAAGAATTATCCCACTCATGACTTGGAGGTAGCTGCAATTGTCTTCGCATTGAAAATTTGGAGACATTATCTATATGGGTGTAGTTTTGATGTATATAGTGACCATAAGATTTTGAAATACTTGTTTGATCAAAAGGAACTTGACATTAGGCCGAGAAGATGGATGGAGTTCATTAAAGATTATGAGTTCACGTTGCATTACCATCCAGGGAAAGCAAACGTGGTGGCTGATACCCTAAGCAGGAAGCGAGTTCATCTCTCGTTTGTAACAATGAAGGGGTTGGAGTTGTTAGAGAAGTTCTGTGACTTTAATATTAATTTGGATTCTCCATTGGGGAAAGTGCAATGTGGAATGATCATTATAGATATTGAATTGATGAATGAGATTAAAGTTCTCCAAGTTACAGACGTGTTGACTCAAGAGAAAAGGAAGTTGATCGAGATCGGCAAGGCACTAGAATTTAAGGTGGGCCTAGACGATATTTTGAGATGTAATGGACGTGTTTTTATACCCGACAATACAGAATTGAGGAAGACTATCTTGGATGATGCCCACAAAAGAAAGTTGAGTATTCACCCTGGTACCACAAAAATGTATAAAGACCTTAAGCAAAAGTTCTAGTGGCCAGGAATGAAGAAACAGGTAGTAGAATATGTGGCTTCATGTTTGACTTGTTAGAACGCCAAGATAGAGCATCAGAAACCAGGAGGACTACTAAGGTCATTAGATATACCAGTATGGAAATGGGATAGTATATCTATGGATTACGTGGTAGCATTGCCTAAGACTCAACGAAAGTTTGACTCCATTTGGGTGATTGTGGACAGGTTGACCAAATCTGCCCATTTCATACCCGTGAGGACTACTTATGATGTGACTAAGCTTGCAGAGATCTACATTGCCGAGATTGTTAGACTACATGGGGTACCCTCCATCATTGTGTCAGATAGAGATCCGAAGTTCATTTCTCGTTTGTGGGGAGCATAACATGAGGCGTTGGGTACTAAGTTGAGATTGAGTTCGGCTAATCACCCTCAAACCAATGGACAAACAGAAAGGACTATTCATACCTTGGAGGATTTACTGAGAGCGTGTGTGTTGGATGAGCGAGGAAATTGGGATAATCTGTTGCCTCTCGTTGAGTTCACCTATAACAACAGCTATCATGTGAGCATTAGGATGGCACCATACGAGACTCTATATTGGCGTAAGTGCCAAACTCCCGTATGTTGGTATCAGGATGGTGAGAACCTAATTGTGGGACCAAAATTGGTATAATAGACCACAGATAAAGTTCGTCTGATCCAAGAAACGATGAAGACAGCACAAAGCAGACAAAAGAGTTATGCCGACCAACAGAGGAAACCGCTGGAGTTTCAAGAGGGTGAACATGTATTTTTGAGAGTGACGCCTACTACTGGAGTTGGTAGGGCACTGAAGTCTAAGAAGCCCACTCCTAAATTCATTGGCCCATTTCAGATCCTCCGACGTGTAGGTCTCGTAGCTTACCAGATTGCCTTGCCTCTGAGTCTGACCAAACTGCACAACGTATTCCATGTGTCACAGCTAAGGAAGTACATGGCTGATCCTTCCCATATTATCACGCCAAATGATATCCAGTTGAAGGAGAACCTTTCTCTTGTAGCTTCACCACTAAGCATTAGAGATAGGACTACTAAGCACATACGAGGCAAGGAGATTTGGGACCAAACGACTGGAGATGCAACTTGGGAATTAGAGGGAAAGATGAGAGAGGTCTACCCTAATCTTTTTATGTCTAACTAGTTTCGAGAACGAAACGGTTTTTAAGGGGGTGAGTATTGTAACATCCTCTAAATTTATTATTTAACAATAATTAGAACTCATCAATATTATTCAATATTAAATTATGTGTGATAATTGTTTGCCTTGTTCGACTTATTGTAGTTGATAAAGTTATTAGTAAGAATTATTTAATCAATGGGGAATTTAAATATATGTGTATATATATATATATATATATATATATTTAAGTAGATATATATTTTTCAAGTGTAAGAAGAATTTGAGCTAAGGGTTTGAGGCTTGGTGTAACCCAACCCACTTGAATAAGTAGAAATTAGGGCTATGTGTTTGTGGCTTGGTTTTTACGATCAAGGTTAACAAAAAAAAAAGAGAAAAAAAGTGACATTTTATCCCTCTTATTCTTCATTTAGGCCCAACATTATCTAACAATAATAGAACTTTCATCAAACGTGGAGAGTGCAGGAATAAAGTGACACAAGTAATTTATCCGGGTTCACTACTAACTGGGCTACATCTAGTCCATTTACTCATAAGGATTTAATCCACTAATTCAACAGCTTCAACCCAATCCTTTTGAGGAACACACACACCTTGACTCTACCAGCCAAGTCTTATCTACACAATCTAACAAACCCAGATTGTTGAAGGCACACTAACACCACTATTGGGTTTGAATACAAAAGTTTGGAACTTGAGTAGTTGCTTCTAACAAGCTCATTATAACAATGACTATCACACTCTAAGAAGAACATTTAGAAAATATTTCTCATTCTAACAAGTGTTTCTCTATTTTAACTCTAAGATGAATTTGGAATTGTTCGAATATTAGAAAATATCTTATTATATCTTTTATATTATATTAGAGTATCTTGAGTTATTTCATAGGATCAATTTATAATCATAGAGATATCTTATAATATCTCTCATTATTATTATGATTTGTTCCTCCTAATTTAGGATAGAGTCTATGTTTATCTATCAATAGAGATTAGTATTGAGTCTTTTGTAATCAAGACACCATTAAGCTATTACCAATAATACTCAAACCCTTATTATTTTCTCTCCTCCTTTTCTCTAAAATCCTGCCACTTCAACATGGTATTAGAGCCTATTTCAATCCTCCTTGAACAATCCAGCCTCTATTCCGCTGTCGAGTTCCCAACAGTTAGGGAATATAATCATAGTTTCTCTTTTCCAACATTCCAACACGTTTCACTCGTTTTCCGTTCAGTTCGCTACTGCCGCCGCTGCCACTGTTTCCGGCGAATTTTCCTACGAACAATGTCGTCATCTCTAGATCAGGTAATACCCGAATGCGCGTCGCCAAAAGCCGCCATATAAGCTCTCACACTCTGCTAATCTCTCCTGCGAGTAGATCTCACAGCCGCCGTCTCCATAACGTGTGATGGTGCGTTTTAACGCCTCCTAGTTTCTTCTTGGTCGGTTAATCGCGCCTCAACCTCGCGGTTTCAAATTTGCCCTCGTATTCTAGTTTCGGGCTACGGTTACACCTACTACCTTCAAGATCCGCCGTCTACTACTGCCTTACATCTGCTGTCACTGCTGGAAAAGTTTTCCAGCAACTTTTCCGACACAACCACTTCCATTGTGTGCGGAATCTCCCAATCTACACAACCCATATTTTTTATGCCAAAAGTTGCTCCACGCGCGCTCATGTGCCTTCAAAATCTTCAGTGTTCATTCCACGCGCTGCCGCTAACAGCCTCGAGCTTAGGCGCGTTTGTCTGCCTTCCGGCACAATGTTTCAGTCGTCTAGATTGGGTTTTCCTTCCTTTTTCCAGATGTGCCCTTACTTTCCAATTTTGATCAACGAAAACTATGCGTTCTTGTTCAAACAACCGTTATCTCTCCTTTTTTGGATGCATTTTCTCACTCCGTTGATCGATCAAGACTTCGTTCCGTTAGAGTCGCGCTGCTTCTTCTTTGGTGTTTGTCATGCTATTTAGTTGTTACTAATAGATTATAACAGTGGCTTCTATTTCCACAGACAATCTTTTTGGTGGTGTCCCTTTTCCCACATATGAATCATATTAGTGATGACTTTTTCTTCTGTTGATGGTTATTCTGACAATGTCTTTTATTTTCATGACTCAGTTTATCTTGGCAATTTTCCTAGATGCACTGGCCCCATATTTTTCCGAGATGTACTGGCCTTGCCTTTCTCTCCCTGAAGCATGCCGCTCTCTCCTTGAAGTATTTTCAAGTTTAAATGTTTTGAGTCTCCGATATTATTGGTTTGAAGCTTCCAAATGCAGTTTTTTTAGAAGAACGGACTTTGCTTTGTTCAATTGCTTGCCATGAATTTCTCTAATACTGATGATCATTCCGGCTATCTGGCAAGGTTATATTTATAGCAATTCTCTCCGACTTCACCTGCATCCCTGAGTTGCCTTTCCATCCACTTTTATTCTCTTGCAAAGCAATACATTTTTTTCTTGTAACAAGCTAAAGCTTAATAAGCTTTAGCTTGAGGGGGAATGTTAGAATATTAGAAAACATCTTATTATATCTTTTATATTATATTAGAGTATCTTGAGTTATTTCATAGGATCAATTTATAATCATAGAGATATATTAGAATATCTCTCATTATTATTATGATTTGTTCCTCCTGATTTAGGATTGAGTCTATGTTTATCTATCAATAGAGATTAGTATTGAGTCTTTTGTAATCAAGTCACCATTAAGCTATTATCAATAATATTCAAACCCTTATTATTTTCTCTCCTCCTTTTCTCTAAAATCCCACCACTTCAACATGGTATTAGAGCCTATTTCGATCGTCCTTGAACAATCTCGCCTCTATTCCGCTGTCGAGTTCCCAATAGTTAGGGAATATAATCATAGTTTCTCTTTTCCAACATTCCGACACGTTTCACTCGTTTTCCGTTCAGTTCGCTAATGCCGCCGCTGCCACTATTTCCGGCGAATTTTCCTGCGAACAATGTCGTCATTTCAAGATCAGGTCATGCCCGAATGCGCGTCGCCAAAAGCCGCCATATGAGCTCTCACACTCTGCTAATCTCTCCTGCGAGTAGATCTCACAGCCGCCGTCTCCATAACGTGTGATGGTGCGTTTTAACGCCTCCTAGTTTCTTCTTGGTCGGTTAATCGCGCCTCAACCTCGCGGTTTCAAATTTGCCCTCGTATTCTAGTTTCGGGCTATGGCTACACCTACTACCTTCAAGATCCGCCGTCTACTACTGCCTTACATCTGCTGTCACTGCTGGAAAAGTTTTCCAGCAACTTTTCCGACACAACCACTTCCATTGTGTGCGGAATCTCCCAATCTACACAACCCATATTTTTTAGGCCAAAAGTTGCTCCACGCACTATCATGTGCCTTCAAGATCTTCTGTGTTCATTCCACGCGCTGCCGCCAACAGCCTCGAGCTTAGGCGCGTTTGTCTGCCTTCCGGCACAATGTTTCAGTTGTCTAGATTGGGTTTTCCTTCCTTTTTCCAGATGTGCCCTTACTTTCCAATTTTGATCAACGAAAACTATGCGTTCTTGTTCAAACAACCGTTATCTCTCCTTTTTTGGATGCATTTTCTCACTCCGTTGATCGATCAAGACTTCGTTCCGTTAGAGTCGCGCTGCTTCTTCTTTGGTGTTTGTCATGCTATTTAGTTGTTACTAATAGATTATAACAGTGGCTTCTATTTCCACAGACAATCTTTTTGGTGGTGTCCCTTTTCCCACATATGAATCATATTAGTGATGACTTTTTCTTCTGTTGATGGTTATTCTGACAATGTCTTTTATTTTCATGACTCAGTTTATCTTGGCAATTTTCCTAGATGCACTGGCCCCATATTTTTCCGAGATGTACTGGCCTTGCCTTTCTCTCCCTGAAGCATGCCGCTCTCTCCTTGAAGTATTTTCAAGTTTAAATGTTTTGAGTCTCCGATATTATTGGTTTGAAGCTTCCAAATGCAGTTTTTTTAGAAGAACGGACTTTGCTTTGTTCAATTGCTTGCCATGAATTTCTCTAATACTGATGATCATTCCGGCTATCTGGCTAGGTTATATTTATAGCAATTCTCTCCGACTTCACCTGCATCCCTGAGTTGCCTTTCCATCCACTTTTATTCTCTTGCAAAGCAATACATTTTTTTCTTGTAACAAGCTAAAGCTTAATAAGCTTTAGCTTGAGGGGGAATGTTAGAATATTAGAAAACATCTTATTATATCTTTTATATTATATTAGAGTATCTTGAGTTATTTCATAGGATCAATTTATAATCATAGAGATATATTAGAATATCTCTCATTATTATTATGATTTGTTCCTCCTGATTTAGGATTGAGTCTATGTTTATCTATAAATAGAGATTAGTATTGATTCTTTTGTAATCAAGCCACCATTAAGCTATTATCAATATTATTCAAACCCTTATTATTTTCTCTCCTCCTTTTCTCTAAAATCCCACCACTTCAACAAGAATTTAGAGCTTGAGTTCTTCTACTTTTTTCTGATTTTTTGATAATCTTCTTCTTCAGCATTGAGTATCTATTTTTAGATAAAATTAGGGCTTCAATTTAGTCCCTATTTAATTCTGAATTGTATCTTCGTTCCTAGCCTTGTCAACCATGATCTTATTCAAAAATAATGATGAACAAGATGCTTTTTGATAATATGTTCTTTAGCCAATTGGTTATGTTCTAGATTTGCTATCTGATTAGTTTCCAAATCTAATCTGATTAGTTTTTCTAGATTGGTTATGTTCCTATTTTGTTTAGATTGAGTTTGTAAATTCTTTAGATTGATTTTGTTCAGATGGAGTTTGTAAATTCTTTAGATTGACTTTGTTCGTATTTTGTTCATATTGAGTTTGTAAATTCTTTAGATTGATACTGTTCATATTTTGTTCATATTGAGTTTGTAAATTCTTCAGATGAAACTTCCTTCCTATTGCTTGCTTTGATCTGGGTGGGAACATAGTGTTGGACCGATTTTTGAACTTTTACAAGTAGGAATATGACTAAGTCCAATTTAGTATTTTTGTCCTTTGTCACATCTTGATCATACCTTCTTGTGAATAATTCATATCTTGTGATAAATCTTGATCATATCTTCTTGTAGATAAATCTTGGCCAAATCATCTTGTAAGCAATTCATATCTTCTTTTGATAAATATTGATTAAATCATCATGTAGATAATTCATATCTTCTTGTGATAAATATTGATCAAATCTTCTTGTAATAAATCTTGATCAAATCTTCTTGTAGATAAATCTTGATCAAATCTTCTTGTAAATAGTTCATATCTTATTGTTGATAAGATGTTGATCATATCTTCTTCAAATCTTGATCATATCTTATTTTCAACTTGGTTAAAGATTTTCTTCAATTACAAATATGAATCAAATCCTATTTTAGATTGTTTTCAAAAACATGAATCTTCTTTTCATACTCTGTGAAGTCAAATATATTGTTCTCATAAAATACTTTTGTTAACATAAAAAATCTAAGTATAAAAGAAATTTGGTTCCAACACATATTTGAACATACATCCAAGTTCATTGAAGTTTTAATAAACTTCTACCTTTTTGATTAGTTTCATATGTTGAAATGCATTATAATGTTTCTATTTTTTACACCAACAATTCTTTTGTATTAACTAATACTTATTTTCTATCATCAAATAAATTTCAGTATTAGCATATGACTCTTCTCACTAATTAACTTACTCTTCCTTATTCAAGCAACATGGTTTCGTCTAATTTGTCATTGAAGAGTTTCAAAACTACAACTAGAAAACATAAGAAAATTAAGATAATAGAAAAGTTTAAGTAAAAATTAAATTTGAATCATAAAGAACTTAGATTAAAATATCAGAGAGAAAGAGAGAGAAAGGACAAAAGGAGTTTTATACTAGTTTACAACAGACTGTTGCCACATCTAGTCCTCCCTTATCAGAGAGATTTTACCTTACTACAGTCGATGACTTATCCATTTTTTAACCAATAGCATAAAAGTATTATTTACTCTGCCTCTTCAAGCTTTTAGTATTTTTTCTATGCCTCTCTAGGATGTTATCATTAACAACTTTATGGCAAGTTACCGTTTAGGTTCATAAGTATTTTTATACATCTTCAGATATCTCTTATGAAAGAAAGAGTTGTTGCCACTACTGGGCTAATATACATCAAGTTGTGTCTGAATTAACACAAAGTATGTTTTTAGGATTCTAACTCTCAAGAGAGGATGTGACATTTCAAGTCCTATATCAATTCTCATAACTCTCTACTAAGATTCTACTAGGATGTGACATTATGTTATTTTGACGTGTTCTAGGCTTTTACAACGATTCTTCTTAGCACATTGCCTTTTTTTTTCTTCATTATGAGTATATTTCGTATTGATTGGTTTCTACTTAAATACTTCATTATGAGTATTCTTCTTAGAGATCTTGAATTAGGGTTCAAGAATAATCCAAATATATTTTCATAATTAATTCAATGTATCTTAATTTTGTAATACAGATCTTAGAGGATGACATAACCAGAGGATGTCATGCGCTTCTTAAGTTAGAGGATTAGTCCAAATGATGAATACAAAATGTTGGAATACTAACTTATTTTTATAGCGTTGATTTTATCGGAGTGTTGACTTGATGCGTTGACCAAGTGGTAAATTAGTTTACCAGATTTATCAGATGCAGAATCATTAGAGTGAGCTTGTAATCAAATTGAGTAGAGGCGCATTGATAGCACGTTTAATAGAGTCCGAAACGGTTTTCTTAAGATTCTTCAGGGTATTGCCTTGATTTCTTTGTGTATAATTTTTAGTCATTAGAGGATGTAGAGATGTTGACTTTTTCACAGTTTTGGGCTCAAGAGTTCGAGTTAACCGAGACTTCATTTAAAGCTTTCTTATTTGGTCTTAAGCCAGAGGACCAATGAAGATCTTAACTCCTATAGCATTATGTTCCTTTGTGATTAGAAGGTCAATCATTGAGTTGTATTTCCTTTGTCTTTAACGTTTTGGCTCGATTGTAGGTTATTAGATGCATGTTGCAATGCTTCTTATTTCTATATTATGGTTTACTCTATTAGTAGGCATAATTATGTGTTTATTAGGTGATAATATTGTGTTAAAAACACATAGGTTATTACTTCTAATTTACCCATAATTTATGCTACCTTAAAGTAGATAGTCTTTAATAGAAATCTTTTTCTTCAAAATTAATCTACACACTTAGCCAATACAGCTAGGGGATAATTGTTCTTATTTTTTTGTTTTGTTATCATCAAAATATCAACCAGATGATTGAAGCTAAAACCACTTTTGCATCAACATCTTCTCTCATAAGTCTTGGTAAAGTTGGCTTTGGAAATTATAGAAAAAGTTTGGATTGGAAATAGATACAGTTTTTGACTTTTAATACGGTGAAATTTTGAGGTTCAAGATTGAAGTTGTTTATGTTTTGTCATTAAAAATAAATTGTTAGTATTGTTGTAGTGAAAATAGATCTTGTCGATCTTTTGGGAAGATCTTATTTCAATAAAGAGCATAATGCCAAAATTTAGTTAATTTTTTTTTTAAGATGTTACATTTGAGTTAGGATCTTGCGACCTAGAAATGATTGGGAAATGATTTAAATTGTTGTCGAACTATATGATGGTGCTGGAAAATACAAAAAATGGTAGACTTGAATGTGTTTTGCCATTTTTAAAAATTATTTGTGTTGCTTAAAAAGATATGTTCTTTATCAAAACATTGAACTTGTGATTATAAAATGGATTAAGTAAAATAAAGTTGAATCATAAAGAACTTATATTAAATATAGAGAGTCAATAGGGAAGAGACACCAGTATTTTTATACTAGTTCACAATAAATTGTTGCTACATCTAGTCCTCCACTTACAAAGAGATTTTGGCTCAGTACAGTCGAGGACTTAATCCATTATTTAAACAATAGCATACATGTACTATTTGCTTTGCTACTTCAGACTTTGAGTATTTTTGATATGCTTGAAGGAAACTCAAGTAACATGGCTATGATTTGTCAAGTCGAACCAAAATCAATTGAACAAGCAATTATAAAAGAATCATGGGTTGAGGCTATGATGGAATAATTGTCACAATTTGAAAGAAACAAATTATGGTATCTTGTACCTAATCCTCAAGACAAAGCCATCATCTAAACAAGGTGGGTAATTAGAAATAAATTAAATGAGGATGGAAAAGTCATTAGAAAAAAAAGCAAGAGGTGAAAAGTTCACAAATTAAATAGCTTACTTTTTGCGTGACTTCACAATGCAAATGCCACCTACTCTATCTCTTTCTCCTCTATCTCCTCCTCATAACTGTTGGGTAATAACTTCCAAATGGTTTTATTTTAGGATCTCAACACTAGGCTAGCCTCAAATTATTACTTACGATAGACTACACCTTTTCCCTCTCTTCTCTAATGGTTATATGTCTACAAACTCCCTCCTTCAAAATGTTCACCCCATTTTTCCTTCTTTCTCATTTATCCTCGAAATCGTTTCTCATTTTTTTAATGGCTCGAATCAGATAGTCAGCCAAAAAGAATGTTTCAAGCTTTCTTGACCATATGCCTGAAAGCTTCTCAAGCGAATCAAATCTTTTTCCCTCACAACCTAAAGAAGAAGCAATCTCAATTGAAAAAAACTTTAGAGCTTGAACAACCCAAATCTGTAACTATCGTCCATCCTCTTCTACATACTGCCATTCCTCTTGTCTAATCCTCTCATTTTCCTTATCTTGCTGCACCCAAAACTAAAAAATCTGAATCATCAAAATCTTCATCCTCTGCACCCACTAGACGTTCATCATGTCTTATGTATGAGCTCTCTCCTCCAAGAATAAACAACCTCAAAAAGAAAATCCATGTTCTCAATTTTGATGATTTATAAGCCACCCTATCTGAAACCTCCAAGCCTAAATACCAAAATTCCAAACCAACCAATCTTGTGTCCTATTCTCCTTAGATAAATACCAAAATTCCTCTTTTTAACTCACAGGATTTGGAAACAAGATATTTTGAAAAATGGCAAGACAATTCTATAGTTAATGGAAAAACAATTGGTTTTGAAGGCCTTAAGGAAGGAGGATTCAATGTTGAAGAGATCCTTGATCAACTATGATGGATAACACTCCTCAAAATAGATGAACCTCAATATCCAAAACTTGTTAGATCCTTCTACTTTGCAGCAAATATCTCAAAAGGTGACAACATCCTTAAAAGAGTTCACATTGAACTCTCTCTTGAAATACTATGTCAAGTTTTGGACATTTTGAAATGAAGGTCAAAACATCTTCATTGAATCATGGTACTCTCTATGTGATACCACCCATACCAATGTCCTAAAAAACAAAATAATCAATCCTCCAAAACATCATGTGGCCTCCAACCTCCTACCAATGTGTAGGGTTATTCACAACATTTGTGTTCACGCTATTGTTCCTAGAGCCGGAAGCTTTGAAAAGGTCGCTGAATTAGATTTACTGTTAATCCATCATCTCATTTATGGGCGTCCTCTTCACTTAGGAACCATCATTTTTAGCTACAGGATGAAAGCTGCACGGATTGTCAGGTCAGCACCATATGAAATGCTCCTCACCGAGATTTTATTATGCTTTCAAGTCTCTTTACATGATAAGCTGTCCATTCATATGATTAAGGACAACCGGGTGCTAAAAATATGATTAAAGAATACTTGTACATGTTTTAGAGGATAAGAAACACAAAATTGAGGATGAACTTTGTTCATTAATCATCCTCGCACATGTGCTAAATAACTGAAAGTACAAAGGTACAAAAGGTGGTGTCCTTAACTTGTAAGGAAAACCGCTTCACATTGTTGGAAAAAGGAAAAGCAAAAAGCATCAGTCACATCGAAAACAATGAAAAGATCATCTTCACACTAACCAGATCCGAGGATTGACCACTGTACTCATCTTCTCAGCCTTCTTAAAATAAGGACAAAGCTGTAAGGGAAATTTTTAAGTTCTAAACAATATCAATGGGTAGTCAACAAGTCTCCAATGGATATATTGTATTGCCCATCATATTTGAAGCTTCATGTCTTCTATAAATTGAGATGATCTTATCCTCTAAAAATGATAAGAAAGAAATTCACAATCAAAGATCAAAGATGTGCTAAAACAATTTCATCTCATCCTCAACGTACTTTCTACTAATCTTAAATATATATTTGGATCATACTTTTAGAAAGTATATTCCAGTTTTAATTGTTAAGATCCATTCATAAAAATCACTCAAGAACTTGTATATCATGAAGGTAAGATTAACTTGTTGAAATTTGTGTAAGGCCAGTAAGACAAAAAGAGAAATTGTTTATGAAAGCCTACTGAGGCTAAGATAATACATAGTTAAAAAATATCATCATAGGATAGGCCTTTTGATCCATAGTGAAGATGCTCATAAATGAGTGAGGACTAGACGTAACCCACTTTGGATGAACCAATATAAATTTGTGTGTGTCCTTCTCTAAACTCTGATCTCTTTATTTTATCTCATTCTATTCTTATTTTGGTTCTAAACATCTATCCTCCAAAATTGATATATTATCCTCACACAAGGGATATTCATTTAAAAGGAAAATTTTAAAAAGGGATACCACTATTCAACCCCCTTCTAGTGATATTTTAGCTACTTCAAGGATAAGTCCATATTTGATTAGCAGAGGATGGTGATATGTTGACTTTATCATGGTTATGGGCTTAGATGATTGGCTTAAGAAAGGTGATTTTTTATCAGAGTGTTGATTTGATAAGAGTGTTGACAAGATGCGTCGACCAAACGATCAACTGGTTTGCTAGATTTATTAGACGCAAAATAATTAGAGCGAGCTTGTATAATTAGATTATCATAAGCCCTCTAAGAGCAATTGGTCCGAGTCAGACACATCTTTAAATTGTTCTTCAGAGTTACAGTGCATTTGCCTTAAATAATCAATTCTCTTTCTCAATTCATTAGAGGTTTGACTTTTTGCAGAGCATTGACTCTAACGGAGGATTCATTCAGAGCTTTCTTCTGTGGTCTTGAATTAGAGGGTCAACGAAGGTCGTAACTCTAAGTTCACTTTAGTTAGAGGCAGACGATCATTGTAGTGTTCTTTTCATTTATGATCAGAGGATAAATCGTTGACTCGTATATCCTTTATCTTTAACGCTTTGACTCAGACTATAGATTATCAAATGTTGTTGTAATGCTTCTTTTTGCTATATCACTACTTACTCTATTAGTAAATGTAATTACTTCTTTATTAGAACATAATATTCTTCAATGTTAAAAACACTTAGATTATTATCTCTAACTTACTCATAATTTATGGTTCTTTAAAATAGATAGTCATTAATATAAATTTTTATCTTCTATCTTAATATGCACACGTAACAAATAGTTAGGTGATGATTGTTGTTATATTTTTTTTTATAAATAAAACATCAATAAGATGATTGTACCTAAAAACAATTTTGCACTATCACTCTAAAGATTGTTCTTGTTGCCTTTGAGGAGTTTTACAAAACAAGGGTTAGAGTGTTTGGACATTAAAATCAGAAGTGTTATATTTTAGTAGAAAAAACTTAGAGAAAATTTGATGTTCAAAATTTTGTTTGAAAATTTTGTGAGTTTATGTTTTAAAGTGGTTGAAATCAGAAGTGGTCATTGTCAAATTTTTTAGGTGAGGAAAACATTCTCTAAGAAGATTAGGAGTGTGGACCAAATTGAGAGGTAGTTAAGGTTTTAGGGACTTAATTTTGACTAAGTCACATTATTGGATTGAAGGTTTTGGTACGAACGAGATTTTAGTTATGTTTATTGAGCTCCTTCCAAGTTTTTAGCTTTTACATATAAAAATGTTCTAGTGTAGATGTTTGTAATTGTGCTTTTGTGATTGATGTGTTGATTTGTATTCATAGCTACTAAATATGTGTGTTTGTTCTTTGTTATGAAATTTCTTGATGTTAATTTTTATGAATATGCTTTTGGGAAATACGCAATGAGGATTATTAGTCTCAATTGGGTTTTAAAAAAGTATTCTTTTAATAACTGCATATACATAATAATTGTTGGGTAAAGAGTCAAAGTATGCTCATGTTGTAACGTCTCGAATTTTGATCATTAGCATTAACTAAAAAACGTCAATTCTTTAAAAAAATGCAGATACATTTTGTTTGAAAGAAATAGTGCATGTTGTAACTATAAAAATAGTACCCTATAAAAATATTTATTTCTTGTATAACAGCCGAATAATTAATAATTAAATTATAACTTTTAATTTCAAGTTATTTTAAGAAATACATATCGGTTTGTCATGTTAAATAGTTTCAATTAAATTTTCAAAAAAATAAAATAATGTAATTTGTAACGATTAATTTTTATTCTATGAAAAAATCCACATCTGCTCAAAATAAAAGTATTGTTGTAAATAGAAAATAAAACTGTTAGAAGGTCGCAAGACTTAAGAAAACAGGTAGAGCAACTACAATCCCATTATATTATTCTCTAATAACGTCACGAAACAAGCAGCACAACAACAAGATTATTTTTCAATTTCTTCTAACTCGGAAGTAGCTAAAATGTTGTGTAAGAGTAAGTCCACAACAATATGGATCAAGTTAGGAACATCAATTAAGTATAGAAAGAACCAAACATGTTTATTCTCAAAATTACACAAAAGATAAAAAGACAACCATCAAAGTTCAACGAAATGAAATCAACACAAAATGATTACAATCATTATTATCAACCACATAGACACAAAATCTAAAAAAAGCTATAACATCAGTTTTGTTTCTGGTGGTTTTCACTTGTTTCTAAAAAAACAAACTTGTCTTATGATTTTGCTGAATTGTTCAGGTTCTGTGATTCTCCTAGTTCCGCTATGTTTTGGGAACCGGCTAAATACTCATCTTGCTTTGATTTTTAAGATCAAGTTTCCTGTTATCATAGTAAACATAGTATCATATAGATAAATAAAGATTAGAGAAATACAACCTAGAAATCAACTTGTTTCTACATTACTCTAAAAACCCTCTAGGTTCTTCTTTTCTGGTTTTTAGATTATGAATTGCATATCCTCTGATTAGAGGTTCTGAATGAGAGAATTTGAATTCACATCCAAGTTTGTAAACTTAATGAATTTGAGAAGTACCTAATTCTGATTGTTCATTTGAAACTTCTATTTATACTGATGTATTAGGTTCTTCTAGTAATTCTGGAACTGATGGTAGTTCTTATTCTTCTGGTAGTTCCAGTTCTGTTGATATGCGTGATTTCACTTCTAGTTTTTTTTTTGTTGATATGTGTGATTTCTTTTCTAGTTTTGCTTCTTTTGATACTCCAGATTTTTTAGATATTTCTGGTTCATCTGATAGTTTAGGTTCCAATCATCTAGTCTTTCAGCTTTCTTCCAAGAGTCACTTGGCTTCTATATGTTAGGTCTTGGAATATAGACCTTTTTCCCTTCATATATTTCAATCATGCATTGACGAGGCACCATGATTGGTGTTTCCATTTGGTTGCTTAGAACATCTACAACATAAACAATTTTATCCTTTGGTACCCAAATATGGTTGGGTCCTAGTTTGTTAGTTCTGAAAGGTTTCTTGTCTTTCCATGTGGTTAGCATAGAACAAGATATTTTAGTGTGACCTTTATTAGAGCAAATAATACATAAATCATAAGAGGGAACGAATGTAGGTTCAATTACTTTTTCTTTAAATCCTATTCCACTAGACCAATATCCTCTAATTCTTCCTTTAGACGCGTATCCTCTGATTCTTCCTCTTGATACGTATTCCTTGGTTCTTCCTCTAGACAGATATCCATTGATTCTTCCTCTGGACGCCTATCCTTTGACTTTTCCTCTATAGGCGCATCCTCTGATTCTTCCTCTAGACCAGTACCCTATGATTTTTTCTCTAGACGCGTATCCTTTGATTCTTCCTCTAAGAGTGTATTCTCTTATTCTTCCTCTAAACATGTATCCTCTAATTCTTTCTCTAGACATGTATCCTCTGATTCTTTCTCTAGACGCGTATCCTCTGATTCTTTCTCTAGACGTGTATCCTCTGATTCTTCCTCTTGACGCGTATCCTCTGAAACACTGCCTCTGGTCTATGTATCCTTTGATCTGACCATGCTACCTCTAGTCTATGTAACCTCAAATCCCCGTATCCTTTGAACATAATATACCTATGATCACGTTGCCCTTAGTTCACGTATCCTTTGACTTTTGTTATGATGCTTCTAATCTATTACTCCATAATGCGCTACCTCAAGTCAAGAGTTCTACCTTTGGCTAAATTTGTCTCGGGGTTCAGATTCTTATCTAGAATTTAGGATTTAATTCCCACATGAATTTTAGTATATTGCTAAGTTGTTTATAATTGTTTTGAATGAAGGATGCATTGCATACATGAAATAATAAAGACATTGGTTACAAAACATCTCAATTTCAATATATTCTCTTTAGTCATATCATGCATGGCCTTATTCACGGTGCAATAGTTCAGGTTGTTCCAGGCATGGTTCAACAGATAAAGGAGAAGAATTAGCATAGAACAAGATATTTTAGTGTGACCTTTATTAGAGCAAATAATACATAAATCATAAGAGGGAACGAACGTAGGTTCAATTACTTTTTCTTTAAATTCTATTCCTCTAGACCAATATCCTCTAATTTTTCCTTTAGACGCGTATCCTCTGATTCTTCCTCTTGATACATATTCCTTGGTTCTTCCTCTAGACAGATATCCTATGATTCTTCCTTTGGACACGTATCCTTTGATACTTCCTCTAGATGCGCATCCTCTGATTCTTCCTCTTGACCAGTACCCTCTGATTTTTTCCCTAGACGCGTATCCTTTGATTCTTCCTCTAAACTACTATCCTCTAATTCTTCCTCTGGACACGTATTATCTGATTCTATCTCTAGACGCGTATCCTCTGATTCTTCCTCTTGAAGGGTATCCTCTAAAACATTGCCTCTGGTCTATGTATCCATTGATCTGACCATGCTGCCTCTAGTCTATGTAACCTCAAATCTCCGTATCCTTTGATCATAATCTACCTATGATCATGTTGCCCTTAGTTCACGTATCCTCTAACTTTTGTTATGATGTTTCTAATCTGTTACTCCACAATGCGGTGCCTCTAGTTAGGAGTTCTACCTTTGGCTAAATTTGTCTCAGGGTTCAGCTTCTAATCTAGGATTTAGGATTTAATTCCCACATGAATTCAGTATGAATTTCAGTTTATTGCTAAGTTGTTTATAATTGTTTTGAATGAAGGATGCATTGGATACCTAAAATAATAAAGACATTGGTTACAAAACATCTCAATTTCAATATATTCTTTTTAGTCATATCATGCTTGGCCTTATTCACGGTGCGATAGTTCAGGTTGTTCTAGGCATGGTTCAACAGATAAAGGAGAACAATTAGGACGTTGATTGAGGTTTTGGCTTGACCACCTTTACCGCTCAGAACTCAATTATCTTGGTTACCCATGTTTAGATAATTGGGCGAATTTTCTTTATTTACAAAGAAAAGATTTTTGAGGTCATGCATAGTTTTCAGGATCATTATAAAGGAATGATTTTAATTAATTTATAGAAAGAAATTGAAGTTGAGAGCTTCAACTTGAGAAGCATCAGAATTTCATGTTTGTATGCATATTTATGAAATAAATATTTTCCAACCTCTCCTCCGTTTAGTTTCAAAGCTCACTGAGACATTTTTAACTCACCCCTTTATTTTTATGTTAGCGGTTGGAGGAAACAAGATATAGGCTGAACAACAGAGGATTGGTCCAGACGTATCAGTTTTGAAAATCTTATGTATGAATTATATAATGTGATGAAAAAATTTTAAAGACGTAAATTAATTCAAGTTTTACTATTAATTTATGAATCTACCAAAACAAGTTGTAAACTATATTATGAATGTACTTTTCAGTTTTGTTTTGTGATTCTAATTATTATTTCATTAAATTTGCTTTTGTTTTTGTTAAGGTGTATGGATCCAATTTTCAAGGTCTAGATAATTGGTATTGGGTCTTACATTTTTCTATCAAAGCAGGTGGATCCGATTGGACTGTGTGGTTATTTCTCTTGTGGTTATATATTCTAAGTATCATTTCACAAAATGTTAAGTCTGGTCAGCTTAATATTTTGTGTATGATATGCAGAACTATGATAGAAAGGGTTGGAAAATAGGATGAGATATGCATTGTTATTATATGAGTGACGTTTGATTTGGAAAAGTGATAGAGTCGTTCATTAGGATGTTCTGACTTGTGCATAGAAGCACTTAGAGGTGGGATTTTGAAGCAAATGGATTCTTTGTAGCAAAGTGAAATAGATTGTATATAATAGGAGATTAATAAAAATTAAGGTTAAGAACACGTAATTATGATTTATAGGGAGTGTAAGGTTAGCAGAAAATGAAGTATCCTTAAGCTAGAAATCAAAGTAGGAGTTCATATTATGCCATAAGCTACAAAGTTTAAACTCCTAGGATTTATGATACAAACAGAGGTGAAATAAATGAATATGTAAACTACCAACTTCTAGTATAAATGTAGAAATGAAGAGTTTAGGGCAAGGGGAAAAATATGAATGAGCAATGGACAATAAAGAAAATACTCATTCAGAAGAGTAAAAAGTAGTGAGACTAAAAAATTAGGCAAAATCTTGGCAGTACTTTTATCAATTCCAAGTTGTTAGAAATTAGTGTAAATTCTTTAAAGTAATTGAGAAAGTTTGATAATTCTAGTTATATGCCAAAATTTATGGTTTCCTTAGGTTTTGGTTTTGGAATGGTAGAATTATTAGTGGCTTATTAGAGTATTGGAATAGTGAATATCTATCGGTTGATGGAATGTTTGAAAGCCTCTTGCACCCTACTGAAGATGCAAAAGCTGAAGTACTTCAATTCTAGGATTTCTTAGATTATATCAAACTTGTAAGCAGACATGTCTGATCTAGTCTTTGTATAATTGTATTAAGATGATGGATCTGTAATTTAACCCAATAAAAAGGGATGAATAGGGGACTGAGAGTTAGTTAGGGAGGAATTAAGAGAGTTACAGTTTCCTCTGGTCAGATCTACTCTGATCCGGTTTCCTTTAACCCTAATTTCCTTTATCCATACTCTCCAATTAAACTTCCTCAGATAAAGCTTTTCCTTATGGTTAAACTACCTGTGTTTCAGACTCCCTTTACTCTTGCTACTCCTCTAACCAGGTTACCTCTGATCAGATTGTCATGGAATACAATTCTTCTCTTGATCATATCATCTCTGATTAGAATTTCATATGATGTGATTTTCCGATCAGACTTCCTTTGATAAGATTTCCCAATGATGTAGTTCTTCTTTTTCTTCTAATCAAATTATCTAAGATCATATTTTCCTCTGATATAGTTCTCCAACTATTCAAACTTCCACTGATCAAACTTCTTTTGACCCAATTTATAATAAAAATTTTGTGGGTAAAAATGTGATTTTGAATAAGGGAAACAATAGTATGGCATACAAATCTCTTAAGTAAACACAACAATCGTCCTTATTTATAATGGTTTTGTACTTCCATATGAAGGAATCAAACCTCAAATACCATTGTTTAAGTGATTACCTTAGTTTATAGAGTGATCTCAAAAATGATACACCTAATTTATCTTTCTTTAATTTCAAAACCACTAGGTTGTCTTATAAGAATAGTCTCCTTCAAATTTCCATGAAGGAAGATTGTTTTGATTATTCTTTTATTTAACAACTCAGTGATATTATTTAGTTT
Source organism: Cicer yamashitae (assembly GCA_037974755.1). Taxonomy (NCBI): domain Eukaryota; kingdom Viridiplantae; phylum Streptophyta; class Magnoliopsida; order Fabales; family Fabaceae; genus Cicer; species Cicer yamashitae. The sequence continues at coordinate 26,796,497 of JBBPBQ010000004.1, forward strand.
CTCACCATTCAAATCTTCAACAATGTGAAATGCATAATTGATCACATCTGCTGAGGGCACGTACCCTTGAAGTAAAGTTATCTATTTCCTAACTCTATTCCTTGATAACAAATACCCATATATATCATCGTGATTGTTATCATTTAAATCAGCTACTACATTGTGTTGTCTTCAAAAATCCTTGAATCTGCATTTCATAATTGATACAGTGTTGACCAATTGTGAATTTTTCCTATGCAGCTTGACATATATGTAGTGTTCACTAAAGGACAACTCTCCAATTTTGTCTCTATTTAAAACCCCTTACTTACTTTGAATCTACATTCTTCCCTAAGACTATGTGTTCCAGCCTTTGGTGTTACAAACTTGTATTTCTTGATTGGGTAACATAGTCTCTGCATCTCCAAACATTATACTTCCATCTAGGATATAAGTGCCATTTTTTTGTGGCCTTCATCCCCATTATGGCACCTTCATTAATTTCAATGTACCATGTTCAGTATGGTATGAACAACCAGACTCCTCCCATATTCATAAGGGATATTAGGTTTTTCTTGAGTTGAGGGGACATGTCTCATTCCTGATCATACTTTCCTTGTAATATTTTCAAACTCTCAAATTCATGGAACCAATTCCTACAACCTTATATTCTGAATTATTCACTATGATGACCTCTCCCCATCAGTTTCTTAATTCCAATCTCCTTGGAATCATAGGAATTTACATCCTGAGTCCAAGACCCACTCATCATCAAAACCTCTTATGGTTACCATTAACACATCAGCAATTAAGAAATATTCTGAAGTAATTGACAATGTTCCAACATTCTCTCAACCATAATTCTTTCCATGAATTTCCTCTCAAGATGATCCTTCTTACTGCCTCTCTTATTACACCAAAAAAAAAAAAAACATGTATGAATTGCCTTATCAATATTCTTTCCTTCAATTCTAAATCCCGTTGTGATCTTTTATTTTCATGCTTGATTTTCTTACAAACAAACTTCATTGCTTCCTTTACTCTTCCTTTTGATTTCTTTCCAATTCATTAGAAGTAAATTACTGATTACCTTGTCTCTTTCCACATGTAAGTTCTCAAATTTGGAGGGCTAAATTTTATTAAGGGAGGAGAATTTAACAACCATTTTAATTAAAATATATTAAAATAAGGATTTTAGAAATGTTAACATATTAATTTAGGACTAAGGAATTTTAATTAAAATAAGAGTGGACAAAAAGGTAATATGGGGAATGCCCAATGGGCAAAAATGAGAATTTCCTTCATTCCCCTCATTTTTTATTCTTTCTGGGGGAAAATACCCAATCATTCTCTCATTTTTTCCCTTCTCCTTCCCGTAACCAGTTTGAAGGATAACCCCATTGTTATTGTTCATCATCTCCCTCAAATATTCCATTTCTCCTTCTTTTTCAAAATCTCCAAAAACATCAATTTACTTAACACCATTAGACCTGCCCAAAAACCTTGCATGTGGGGTTCAATCTCTCCAGCTTCGGGAATCAAGCAAGATCCATGAAGAAGGAATGAACCAGCAAAAAGAGGAATTTGAAGCATATAGGTTTTTAAATCTGCACCTAAATGATACTAAATTACCATGCATGTTGTTTATTTAATTGTTGTTTGATTGTTGTGTTAGTAATTTAGGAAATCTCATAATCTTAAGAAAATAATTTTTGTTCAATGTTCGAATCCTGCCACTGAAGGGAAATATGAGTGCTTTGGATGCTTTTCCACCCTTGCTATTATAGTTTTTGTTTGATGGTTGTTTTTCTTTCTACCTCTAATTGGTCATTCTAAAATTCTAAGTATTTTTCCTCTGATGGTTGTATCTTATTCTACCTCTGAGGATTAACTTACGTTTCAGGGCATGTTGCCTCTAATCCTATTTCTCAAGTTTGAGTATTTCTGCCTCTGGTTTCTCCTTCTGTTTTTACCCTTGATGTTTCCCTTCTGTTTGTTCCTCTAATTCTTCCACAGAACGTCTATCCTTTGATTCTTCTAAGGGACACGTATCCTTTGATTCTTCCTCTGGACAAGTATCCTCTTATTCTTCCTCTAAACTCATATCCTCTTATTCTTCCTCTAGGTGTGTATCCTCTGATTCTTCCTTTGGACGCGTATCCTCTAATTATTCCTTTGAATACGCATCCTTTAATTCTTTCTCTTAACACATATCTTCTAATTCTTCCTCTGGACGTGTATCCTCTGATGCATCCTCTTACCACGTTACCTCTGGTCCATGTATCCTCTGACCGTGATGCCTCTGGTCCATGTATTCTTTTATCCATGTATCCTCTAAACAGAATCTACCTATGATGACGCTGCCCTTGATTCACGTATCCTCTAATTTTGGTCATGATGCCTCTGATCTGTTACTCCAAAACATACTGCCTTCGATCAGGAGTTCTACCTCTGGCCAAATCTATCTCTAGGTTCAACTTCTGATCAGGGACTTAGGATTCAATTCCCACTTGAATTTTAATATATTGCTAAGTTGTTTATAATTGTTATGAATGAAGGATGCATTGCATACATAACATAATAAAGACATTGCTTACAAAACATCTCAAGTTTAGTACATTCTCATTAATCAGATCATGCATGGTCTTATTCACGATGGGGTAGTTCAGGTTGTTCTAGGCATGGTTCAACAGGTAAAAAAGAACAATCAGGTCGCTGATTAGGGTTTGTCCTGACCACCTTTACCACTCAAGACTCAATTATCTTGGTTGCCCATGTTTAGATAATTGGGCGAATTTTCTTTTTTTTACAAAGAAAACATTTTTGAGGTCATGCATAGTTTTCAAGATCATTATAAATGAATGATTTTTCAGTTACGTTTTATAAAAAGAAATTAAAGTTGAGAGCTTCAACTTGAGAAGCATTAGAATTTCATGATTTTATGCATATTTATGAAAGAAATATTTTCCAACCTCCTCTCGTTTTATTTTCAAGGCTCATTGAGATATTTTTATCTCTCCTCTTTATTTTTATGTTAGCCTTTGGAGAAAACCAAGATACGAGCTGAGCATTAGAGGATTGGTCCAGACTTATATGATGTAATGAAAATTTGTTAAAGATGTAACTTAGTTCAAGTTGTAATATTAATTTACAAATCTACCAAAAAAATGTTGTAAACAATATTTTGAATGTAGTTTTAGGTTGTGTTTTGTAATTCTAATTATTATTTCATTATACTTGTTTCTATTTTTATTAAGGTGTATGGATTCAATTGCCAAGTTCTAGAAATATGGTATTGGGTGTTACATATTTCCATGCCTAGTATGAATGCGATTGAAATAGAATCAATGTCATTCAACTCACATGAGAAGAATCCTAAGGTAAGGCAATGAATGGCTTGATACAAAACTATTCAAGTTTGACTTAGTCAAAATTGGTTTGTTACACACTTAACATAGTCAAAAAAATCGACCCACACTTAAAAACAAATGGATAGAATGTACTTTTAGCTTTCATATTTTCAAAATAGCACTTTTATCCCCTAATTTTATCCTTTTTTGCAAATTGGTGGCTGTCTTGATTTTGACCAAATCAAAGCTGACGTGGACCAATATTTGTTGCTACTCGATGCCATATAAGATATTACTTTGATTTTATATTATCATTTATTTATTACAATTATAATTTTGAATAAAAAATTGAAAAAATTAAAAAAAAAATGGACGGAAAAAGCATCATCAAGAATGAGAAAGTCTTATTTGTAGAAGCATCAAAACTATCATAAATTTTCTCTTCAACACGATTTGCCTGCCCGTTTTGTAATGTAGTAAGGCTCCTAACAAAAAACAGCATGGTTGGTAGCTCAGGTAATCTTTGCTGATGTGTTGAACATATGAGCATGAATTACATGTTAGGAAACAAAATAAAAGATGTTATCCTAAATTCAAGGGCTCTCATCTCTTCAACTGACATTGCTAGCCTTCTTCCACTAAACAATGAAGATGCTAACAACAACCTTGGTGGTAGAAATATGTATTACAAGTGCCCTCTATTTTCTAATACTTTTTAAAAAACAAATTATTCAAAATTATAATTGTATTAAATAAATAATAATCCAAACTAAAAGTAATATCCTACTTTGTACTAGGTAGTCAAAAATAATTGTCCACGTCAGCTTTGACTTGGTCAGAATCAAAAGGGTCTATCAATTTGCAAAAGGAACTAAAGTTAGGGGGCAAAAGTGCTAGTTTGAAACTATGGGGCCAAAATTGCCATATTTAAAAAGTAAGAGATCAAAAATGCATTTTAACCGAATAAAATAAATATTCCCATAATCATTATAAAAATTAATCATCAAGTAATTAGTGTAAAAATAAATCATTAAATAATTAGAATATAAATAAATCAAGCAAGGAATGATTATCCTATTAGCGTCACATAAATAAATCAAGCAAAGAATGATTATCCTATTAGCGTCACGCCAATATAATTAAATAGGACAAATAAACTAAAGATTTTAATCAATTAATTAAAATAGAGGGCATTACAATTTAATAAAATGTATTTATGCATTAAATAAATTATTCATTCAATAATACATCAATACAATTATTAAGAAAGACATATAATATAAGTGAAAATATTGAGGTGTTATACATGCAATAATAAATGCGTGTGGTTTTCCATAGAGTTAGGACCCGCAAATGATTTATTTGGATGGATTGTAAGTTGCAGGGATTATTGAGGGTCTATCAATTTTGGAGGGTCTATCAATTTACAAAAGGAACTAAAGTTAGGGGGGCAAAAGTGCTAGTTTGAAACTATGGGGCCAAAATTGTCATATTTAAAAAGTAAGAGATCAAAAGTGCATTTTAACGGAATAAAATAAATCTTCCCATAATCATTATAAAAATTAATCATCAAGTAATTAGTGTAAAAATAAATCATTAAATAATTACAATATAAATAAATCAAGCAAGGAATGATTATCCTATTAGCATCACATAAATAAATCAAGCAAAGAATGATTATCCTATTAGCGTCACGCCAATATAATTAAATAGGACAAATAAACTAAAGATTTTAATCAATTAATTAAAATAGAGGGCATTACAATTTAATAAAATGTATTTATGCATAAAATAAATTATTCATTCAATAATACATCAATACAATTATTAAGAAAGACATATAATATAAGTGAAAATGTTGAGGTGTTACACATGCAATAATAATTTCGTTGCAGGGATTATTGAGTTGTGCTTGTCAAGAAGGACTACACATTGCATCAAGAACATTTGTGGGTAAGAGGCCTACCCCCCTTTGCGGATGGTGAGTTATTTTAGAATCATGTGCATTTTCACATAAACACCGCATTAGAGTGCTTTGATATACGAGTCATGTTTGATATCATGGGAAATATGCATGATTTCTTAATTGTTGCTTATGTTTTCATAATTCTTAATTGTTATGTGTTAATTTCAATTGGTGACTCTTTACTTTCTTGTGGACTAGGTTGGACGTCCCAGATTATAAAGAACCATTTATATAGAGTGGGAGATGTCGGTGAAGGAGTAGTAGAGTCATGACTTTGACTACTAGTCCAATTCGAGAAACTAGATGTAGCTAATGGATCAGTAGTCCCAGTAACCTCTTTTATGTGTGTTACGATCAACATAGGGGTAGTCAGATTATCATTGTCAATATTCCCTATTGTTTTACTATTTAACTTAATGTTATTTATATTCAAAATAAAAAATTTGATTTTGGAAGTTTTCACTTACAATGGAAAGACGCTATTAATTAATTTACTTTAAAGGATTTCTAAGAAATGTTTTATTTCCGAGACCTTTCTCTACTTCTCCCTTTGTGCTTCATCTTATTTTCTTTCTTTTAGTCATTAATACCATATTACGAGTGGCAGTTACTAACTGCCATATTAAGGGTGTAATTCTAGAACGGTTTTCTATGGTACAATAGAACTCCGATATGGTTTGTTTTATCATGGGGACTTCGTGGTTGATAGTCTGTCTTGCACAATTTGTTCTGTGCCGCAAAACATCTTAAACAGAGCGATCTAGTTCGCGACTCAACCCAGTAATATCTTCGGTGGCATAAATTTATTTTGAAATAGTTTTTCGAAACTCAAAAACAACAATTCTAAGACGTTTCTTTCTGCCATGTCTACCGACGAAATTACTGGGACAAGTTCTTCTGCTTCTAATTTCAACAAACCGTTTCAGTTTGAGGAATGTCACTTCAAATGATGGCAGCAAAAGATGTTATTTTTTTAACCATGAAAAAGGTTGCCAACGTTCTAAAGGATGACATTCATGTTGTTCCTAAAACAGGTGAACAAACAGAAAAGGATAAGAAGGCTGCTGAATTAACCCAATGGGAACATAATGATTACGTATGTAAGAATTATATTCTTAATGGACTTGCTGATGATTTGTATGAGTACTACAAATCCAGTGATACTGCTAAACTGGTTTGGGATGCTCTAAAGAATAAATATGATAATGAGGAAGATGGAGCAAATAAGTATGTTGTTAGCCGCTACCTCAAATATCTGATGACCGATGACAGATCAGTGGAAGCTCAATCCCATGAACTCCAGAAAATAACTAACGAGATCATCTCTAAAGGTATGTCCTTAAATGAATAGTTTCAAATTGTTGTTATTATTGACAAATTGCTCCTTGCTTGGAAAGATTTTAAAAACTCTCTCAGACATAAATCAAAAGAATTATCTCTAGAAAGTCTGATTACCCGCCTTAGAAATAAGGAAGAATCATGTAAGCAAGACCAGAAAGATGAGGTTCTTCTTGTTACAAATAACAAGAAGAAGAAATTCATCGGAGCGATTGTGAAGCCAATCGACAAACAACTTAAGAATCATAATCGCACTATAAAAACAACAACAAGAACGGGAACCCTCCAAAAGTCCCGATTATAAGGCAGCAGCCACCTTTTATAAATAACCTTAATCCCTCATTTCTCTGCTTTAGATGTGGCAAAGAAGGTCATATGGCACATAAGTGTAGGAACAAACCAAGCTTTGCTCAACAAGCTAACTTGACAGAAATCAAACTATGATAATTGAAATCAACATTGTTCGTGGATTAGATGGATGGTGGATAGACCCCGGTGCCTCACGCCATGTCTGTTATGTTTAAAACATACATTACTGTTGAAAATAAGATAGTGTTGTTGGGCGATTTCCACACCACTAATGTTGTTGGTAATGGAGATGTGGAATTAATATTCACATCTGGGAAGACCTTAATTCTGAAGGATGTGATGCAAACTCCAAAGAAAAGGAAGAATCCGGTTTCTGGTTTCCTTCTAAATAAGGTTGGGTTTACTCAGTCTATAGGGGCATATTTGTACATCATTTCTAAAAATGGTATTTTTGTTGGGAAACGGTATGCCATTAATGGCATGTTTAAATTGAATGTTGAAATTAATAAAATGTCTCTTTCTGCTTACATGTTGTGTGATTTTAATACTTGGCATGCTATACTCTGTCATGTGAACAAACATGTGATTTTAAACTTAAATAACTTAGGTTTGATTCCATAGTTAACTTTAAATGATTTTGAAAAATGTGATTTTTGTAGTCAAGCTAAAATAACAATGAGTTCACATAAATCAGCAGTTATATAATCTGAGCCTTTAAATTTAATACACTTTGATATATGTGAACTTGATGGGACGTTAACAAGAAATGGAAAACATTACTTTATCACTTTTATAGATAATTGTTCTACTATACTTTTGTATATCTAATGAAAAATAAAAGTGAAGCGCTTGACATGTTTAAAATCTTTTTAACTGAAATTGAATTCTTGTCAGATGAATAAGATGAAATATTTTATGAGTTATTTTTTCAAGCTATTAAAAAAAATTGAGTCCAACTCTATTCATGCATGCCTTTGTCAATTGTGTTATGTGGCAGAGATTTTTGACATACATGAAGTTAAATTTTTTGGTGTGAATTTTTTTGGCAAGAATTGAAAGAATGGATGTGTTATGTAGAAATAACAGTACCACTCTTAACAAAAAACATAAGTAATACCGCCGAGAATATGATACTAAAGATAGTGGGTGAATAGTAAGTTAGTGGGACTATTACATTTTATATATAAAAAATAATAAAAATAAATTAATGAGGTTATAAATGGAAGAAAGTGTAAAAAGTTATAAGCTATAAGCTCAAACGCTACTTGAAATAACATCTCATAATAAGCTATAAGTTTGTGAGAAAAACTTGTTTACCAAACACATTTCATTTAATCCAACAAGCTTATAAGCTAGTTTAATAAGCTATAAACTAACTTAATGGTGTTACCAAACAGTGTCATAGTCACACCTTTGTCATCTGATTAGCATAGATCAGGAACATATCCAACCCCCTCTTTCAGTCGCCATCGTATTCATCGCAATCCCCTAATCGTAAGGTGGAATAGATTCCACTGTCAATGTAAGTAAGAGATGCAAAATGTTTCGCCAAATTATTGAATGTTTCAAGTTCATTCTCTCTTTCTCTTTCTTTTGTAAAAGCCTTTTATTTGTCAAATTTTGCTTTTGATTAAGGTTGTAATTGCGTTTCCCAGGTTACATTTCTTTTTTTAAGTTTTCATTTTTAGTTTTTTAGTTCTAATACACTATTCCAGATTCGATTCCTATCCTCTTAAACAGTAAATTATCTTTGAGATTTATATTTGTTTCTCTTCCTTACAATTATGCCTCTGTTTTCTTTTAGGTTTAAAATCTTTATTGACTCCTTATTTGGTTTGGCTTTGATGACGTTGATTTTTTTTTCTTTCTTCTTAAATATCTCTTTTAGAATTGCATCAGTGATGGGAGATGAAGAAAGAGAAGATCATCAGTTTAGATTGGATTGATCACTTCAAGAAGGTCATCTTCAATTTAGAGCTTATTATATATATGTATGTGTGGTTTGTTAGCTTTCAAGCTATTGCTTCAAGGGCAAGAAAATAGAAAATTAGAATAGCATATGAGTATAGGACTTGTTTATTGAATTAATGTAATGTGCTATTTATACATGGTTTGTTCCTATTCATTCTAACTATCCTCTAACTAACTAACTAATTATGTGATTAGTTAGTTAGTTATTACATATGACAACTGCTTTACTTGAATTACACACAAACTTTCTAATACCAAGAACATTTTTGGTTTATCCTGATCAATCTAATTTTTCTAGAACATTCTTGGTTTCTAAAACTTTCCCTTAATTCAAGTATCTAAGTGAAACTACTCCTAACATTTGTCTTAACTCCTCAAATCTGATTGTCCTCAATGCCTTGGTCATAATGTCAACCATTTGCATTTCAGTTTGGCAATATATAAGTTTAAGCTTGCATCTTCCAACTTGATCTCATAGGAAATGAAACTTTGTTTCAATGTGCTTGCTTCTTCCATGAGACACAAGATTGTTTGTTAGATTTATGGCTGAGATGTTGTCAATCATCAATGGTACTGGCCTGCACACTTCAATCTTCAATTTGCAATCAAAGATTCCAGCCACAATGCTTAGCATGCTGCATAGCTGCTAGCAATGTATTCAGCTTCACACGATGACAATGCAATGACTGGTTGCTTCTTTGAACTCCATGCTATTAGAGATTTCATGAACTTGAATACATAGCCTGGTGTGCTTCTTCTATCACTCTTGTCTCCACACCAATCAGAATCTAAATAGCCTACCAAGTCTTCATTTTCTTGCTTTAAATCTGTTGCAAACATAATACTATGCTCCAATGTGCCTTGAATGTATCTAGTGATCCTCTTGGCTGCCATCCAGTGGGAATGCTTGAGATTCTCCATGAATCTGCTAATAACACCTACACTATAGCAGATATCAGGTCTTGTATTACACAAGTACCTTAGGGAACCAACAACTTGCTTAAATAGGGTAGTATTAACCAGCTCTTCTTCAATTTCTTTTCCCAACTTATCATTGATCTCAATCGGAGTGATAGTAAGATTGCATCTAGTTTATGCCATTTTCTATGATCTCTAATATTTCTTGGAACCCAAACAACGCCCGAATCTGCACCCTTCATCTATCCCAATCTTTTCCATCAAAGTGTGGCATATGGACTGGAAAATTTCCATTGTTTGAACTTGAACTCATCCTCACTTCACTCGTGTTTGATCCTCACACTCCACTCGTGTTTGCACTCTTTAATTTGGATCAATAAACCTTGCTCTAGATACCAATTGTTAGCTTTCAAGCTATTGCTTCAAGTGCAAGAAAATAGAAAAATAGAATAGCATATGAGTTGTAGGACTTGTTTATTGAATGAGTGAAATGTGCTATTTATACATGGTTTGTTCCTATTCATTCTAACTATCATCTAACTAACTAACTAACTAATTAAGTGATTAGTTAGTTATTTATTACATATAACAACTGCTTTACTTGAATTACAAACAAACTTTCTAATACCAAGAACATTCTTGATTTATCCTGATCAATCTGATTTTTCCAGAACATTCTTGGTTTCTAACATGGTTCACCTTGCTCTATTACAACTTTGTTTATTTAATTTGTATGATAACTTAATTTCTCCACTTGTTAATGATACATAAAGCTTGATAAACTGTATTGATTCAATGTGTGGTTCACCTTGTTCTAAAGCTTGATAACTGTTTTTTATTTTCTTTTCCAACTAGAAATAGATGTATGCCATCTCACAGTTTGCTATGCAGGAAAAAAAAACTGGAAGAATACATCAACAGTAGTAATAAAAGGGATGTTTATGTGTTTAATTGGAATTTGTGGTGATTTCTTTTGGAGATGTATCATTTTTGTAGTTGTTAGGATTATACAAAGGACCGATTTTAACCTTTTCTTATAGTTATATAATAGTTATAGTTATATCACACATTAGTAATAATATAACTGATCCTTATTGTGTCAAAAAATATAACTTTTAAGTTGACAACAGCCCATTTAAACAAATTTACTCAAATATTGCAATGTTAATTTTTTTATAAATTATTAAATATGGCAAGCCAAGTCAAACAAGTAAAACTAATTAAACATGAAGAAAAAAATTTTACCAGAAGAAAAATATAAATTTTTTAGTGCTTAATATATACATGCAATTTCTCAGTAAAAGAATATGTATAAATAAATTAAGAATTTATAATTAAAATAAGTGAGTAAATTATTTTTCCTATATATCTTTTAATTTTAAAAAATATAGTTTTTCAATTAAATTTAGAAAACGATATTGTACAAGCATTGAGTTTTCATTATAAATTCGTAATAACAGTGTAAATAAATATATTAATTCAAAAGTGGAAATTTTTAAAAGAAGATAAAAATTGATTACAGTAATAGATAAAAATAATTATATAAAAATCACAAGAAATACTTCATAAATAGAGAACAAATTGTGAACAAATTGAATAAAAAAGAACCAACAAATTTCATGTCATTTTTTTATGTTAAAGCGAAGGTAAGTAAGTATACACCCTCTGGTCCAAAATATAAGATAAAATTTAGTCAACAAAAACGGATATATTTGTTCCAAAATTTAGATCATATATCAACTTTTGTGTTAACCTAATTTCCTTTTATATTTAGAACTATATGAAGTATTATTTTATCAGCATAGTATAAAAGTAATAATTAAAAATGTTGGAGCATCATGACCACCTTAGATCCCCGACTACAATCATGAAAATACATATTATAGTGCATGATGATTCTTTGTGTGCATATTGTGGTCAATATGTGAAATTTTATTCAAGTTATAATTATACTATGAGTATTTAACTTATTTTTTTAGGTATCATACTACATATACATAATCAGAGGCGGATCTTCTCGGGAGCGGGCAAGGCCACGGCATCCCGTGTATTTTTAATTTTTTCTTATAAATAATAACGATAGATTATTAAAATAATAGTGATAAATTACTAAAATATCTTCAAACCTTTATGGTTTTGAGAAACTCACATCGACTGTCACCTCTCCCCTCTCCACCTATGTCCCTCTATTCTCTTAGTTCTATGCTCAATTTTCTCTCCCTCTACTCTCCCTCTCGATCGCAGTGACAAGCCGCCAGCTTGGTCTTGATTATATTTTTTAGATTTTTACTCTTTTTCTTTTCTACTTAAATAATTTTTCTCTATAAATACAATAAAAAACAAATGTCAATGGTTCTTGTCAGCAATAATCTTTTTATCTTTACCTCAATGTAAATAGATTATTCAATTGCTCTTAAAAAACTACCTAATATCGAATGATAAACTAACTAATCTCGAACAGACAAACTCTAATCCCCTAGTTAGCAATTGAACTACTACCTATTAACAAACTTTTACATGTTAACCGTTGATATATGATATAGTGTGATACTATTTGTTAATTGTGAATTATTTTAATTAATTTGTGTATCTTTTTAGGAGTGACACGATGTTTAAACATAAGAAAATTGATGCATTTTTCAACAAGAAAGTTTTGGACAAAGATGAAAATGATAAAGTGGATATATTTTATTTGATTGTGTGACTTGTGAAAATTGTAAAACTTTTGAGAATTGAAATTCTAACTTTTTCAACTTGTCGACTATGTATGAATTATCTAAAACTCTAAAAGAAAAACTATATGACTTTTATGAATTTCAATTATAATATTTTAGTTAATACTGCCGTTCCTCGGCTCTCCCCGATATTTTTGCAAGATCTGCCACTGCACATAATATTATCTAAAAGAGGAAAAGATGAACTCACATATCTATATCAAAATATGCACAATGAGCTTTATCTGCAAAGAGGGCAACATATTTATTACTTTCACGATCAATAGACACTACTTCAACTTATCAATTCTAAGAATGCATAAGATCGATCAATAATTTCTGAAGGACCAGTTGTAGATGTTGAGCGGAGGTATAACGACGATTAATTATATCAACAACCCCTTTGGAGTCAAATTCGTTACTAATTTGTTGGTAGTCCAATTAAATAGCAACTTTAAAGCCAAAAAGAATTCTCCAAACTGTAGCCATTATAGCTTTTAAAGAAGTTAACTTTCATAATAATGCATAAAGAAATTTTCATGAAGGGTCACATTATTTTCTTATCATATACTTCCACTTTAAAATATTTTATTTAAATAATCATTTTTTTACCTTGTGCAGCGCACGAGTTCAACTACACTAGTTTATACAAGATATCACCGATTTAATTTATTGTTCCTCTAACATGATACCTTGATACTATTTACTTTATTATGTATTAAATTTATTTATAGCTTTAAAAGAAAGATATGTTTTTTAATGGAAATAGAGTTAGTTTATTAACTAGAAGAAGAAAAGGGAATTAACCATTTACAATCAGTAAACATATTGCTATCAAATAAAGCAGAAAACTCAATAAATAAACATAAATTTGGAGAGGCGTACAAACCTTCTTTTGCTTTGAAATCTACACTATGATTACCTTCATAGAAGATGTGACAAAAAGAAGTACTCAAATCAGGTAGATGGAGGAGTGAGTACACCTATTTCAAGAGAGGTTAGAGACCTAGAAGGGAAGTCGACACACCTCTGACCACGTTAATCAAAGGTTTAGAATCACTTTCAAATATGATATTTTTTTTAAGTCCATATTTCGAGCCACACAAACACCGTGAAGAAGAGTCCAAAACAATAGTTGCCATTCACATCGCGAATGAGCACCCCTAAGAAGGAATTTTGGGAAGTAGGTTGGAATGCACCATCAACATTAACCTTATAATATCCAGATGGGGGAGCTTTCATTGTAGTCTCAATACTAGTATTATTGTGTTCCCAAAATCCGGGGGGTTTACTAGTCTCTTTAACAATCAGATGAACATGATGTTGGGTTTTATTTCAGAAATTCATGTACAAGTTAGAGGAGTTTGAAAACAAAAGTTCATTTATATCCTTCCAAAGTGTCCAAACGATGACTCTAAAGCAGGTAGGTCACTTCAACCAAGCATGCATACCCAAGCTGAAGAAACAACTCCACTGAGCCGAATGGATGATGCTATTCCAAAATTTAGACACCGGCTCACAATCACATAATATATGCATTATGGATTCAAGACTAGAATTGTAACGAGGATACGTATCATCTGCATCATGTTGTGTCTCTACCGCTCCATATTAGTCAAGATTTTTCCATGAGCTAGTTTCCAAATGAAAGAATTGATGTTATTAGGACCAGGCCACTCCCAAGCTTTAAGAACATAGAATCATGTTCTTACTTACAATTCTCCACTTTGTTAGCTAATATGTCATATGTCGACTTAAAAGAGAATTGGTCGTCAGGAAGCAAGAATCCAATTTGGGAAGTCTGCTTCTGCATTATGGATAGAGGGTCGAGTAACTTCAATTTTGGAACAAATATCATTTGAAAGGACGCATTCGAGAACATCCATTTGTCAGTTGTTATTTTCTACATAGAATGATACTAAGTACTGGACTTGGCATGTGGGAACCTAATTCTACCACTCATCCTAGATGGGGCTACATCCACGGATCCATTTGTCTTTCAAAAACATAGTATCTTGTCCATTATGCACCGCCTAAGCTATATTGCATTCCACCTCTGACCAAGCTTGAGAGATAGCTCACCAAATGTGAGAAATGTTGTTGCGAGGAATTATCTTAGGCATAGCTTGAACACCACATCCATATTTGGCTTGCATCACTCTAACCCAAAATTTATCTAGACATGCTACAAGTTGTTAGGCTAACTTCAACATATGAACTTTGTTGAGAACTCGTATGATTTTGAATCCAAGACCACCTTCATTCTTTAGAGAGCACACCTTGTACCATGATATCATATGGCATTTGTGATATTCCTCGATACTTCTCCAAATAAAATTTTGACAAATCTTCTCAACTTGGTCACATATGGAATCCGAGATAAAAGAGGTTTGCATCATATATCCTGGAATGCAAGTGAGGGAAGATTGTGCAAGAGCAGTCCTACCTACAAAAGACAAGTTATTAGTCTTCCAATCAGTAAGTTTCTTTCACCTACGCTCTAGGATAAAGGAGTAGTTGTAGCTTCGATCTCTAAAGTAGCATTGATCTAAGTCGCCTTTTTATCACCAATATTCTTAGAAAAGAATACTTTGGATTTATTAAAGTTTATTTTTTAACTAGACTTCAGGCAAAATTCATGTAAGGTCGCACACACAAGATGGGCTTGCTCCATAGAGTCTTCGGCAATTAAGACAACATCACCTACAAAACAAACATGAGTAATTTTTGGAGCACTCTCACGACCAAAATTGAGAGGTTTCCAAAAATTTGAGTTAACTAAGTCATAAATTCTATGTCCCAATCTTTCTAAGGCAAGTACAAAAAGATAAAGGGAAATTGGACCTTCTTGTCTAAGTCCTTAGGATGATACTAAAGAATATGTTTGGCACATTGAAGAAGATAAGATACAATGTTCAATCAAATTATTCAAAGTTGGAGGAGTGTCTAGGATTCATAGAGTATTAGAGATAAAGTTCCACTCCAATCTATCGTAGGCCTTCTCCAAATCAAGCTTTATTATCATATAACCCATTTTTCCTTTCATATTGATCATACAGTGGACGCATTCTTGAAGCACTAAAATATTATCCACCATTGATCATCCATGAATGAAATTTCTTTGAGTATGGTCTACCACATAGGGGGAATGTTCCTCAATCTTTGAGCCTCTACCTTAGTAAGCACCTTGTAGGCCATATTACACAAAGCAATGAGGAGAACTTGAGATATCTTCGCAAGATCTTCACACTTAGGAATAAGAGTAAGAAGGGTTTGGTTCACCGTCTCTATCTTCATAGGATTCGTATAAAGCACTCCAGGATAAGTCTATGGAGAGAGTCACCAACCAAATCCCACTAACTTTCAAAGAAAATAGGGTGGAATCCATTAGGACTTGGGGATTTCAAACTATTTATACTAAACAAAGCACTCTTAGTTTCCTCCAAAGTCTCTTGTCTCGATAGTCGAGTCTGATCACTAAGTTTTATTATGGGAAGGTAGTTTTTGTGTGACAAGAGCACTCCAAGTTCCTATTAGAAGAGTAAATTGTACTGCAGAAATTAATGACATGTCATAACTAGTCCTCATCATAAACCCACTCATCATTTTGATCCTTCAGAGCGACAATCCTATTGCATCTTCTGAGCTTTAAAGTTGACATATGAAGATATCTAGAATTCTTTCCACCAAGAGAAATCAACTTGTTGTGGGCTTGTTGGTACTAGTAAGCCTCTTCATAATGAACAATAACGTTGTACTCTTCCCAAAGCTTATTCCTTAGAATATTAGGTCTATCATCCAAGTTGGTTTGAAGAACTCGATTAGTGTCTTCTAGTCTCCTAAGGATCCATTGTTTTCTTTTGAAAATATTACCAAAGACGTCTTTGTTTCATATCTTGAGGCTCATTGTAGTATTCTTGATGTTTTGACTTCAGTTAGCATCTTCTTTCCAAGAATTGGAAATCTGGTTTTTGAAGTCAACGTGATCCATCCAAGCCCCAATAAATTTAGAGTAGCATGTACCATTGTCTTCTCTATACAATTGAATGCGAAGTCACAGGACACAATGATCCGATGAAGGGATGGGACTAGTTAATTATGAAAAAAAGAAAGAAAGATGTATTTAGTGTTGCAAATATTTTTATTATTTTTTACTATTACTATATTTTGTATCTTAATTTAGGTTAGATTTTGTTTTTAAAATAAATTTTTTTGGAGTTAGACTTTTTTCTGTTAAAGTTCAATATTGAACATTTTACTTCATGTTACTTGTGGTTTTTCCCTTTTGCTTGCTTATTGTCGCCTTATCATTGGCCACCATAGCCTCTTCTCGAGACACAACATCACTGGTAACAAGATTAAACTGGACAAAAATTGGAAACCATAACCTCAGAACGTGATTTGATCCTTTCTAGTTTATATTTTGTTATTAATCCTTTTATTTATTAATTAAAAAATAAGACGATAAGTTAAAACATGGATTTTGTTATTATTACAGACTACAGATCTGGTTTTTCAACATTTGAAAGTTATATATATGCATCTTTGTTATAAGAGCTCACATTGCAACCATCATGATTCCTGCAAATGAAATTCAACCT
The DNA here is from genome assembly GCA_037974755.1 of Cicer yamashitae. Lineage (NCBI taxonomy): Eukaryota > Viridiplantae > Streptophyta > Magnoliopsida > Fabales > Fabaceae > Cicer > Cicer yamashitae. The sequence goes on from JBBPBQ010000004.1 coordinate 26,813,643, forward strand.
CATTCTTTTGTGTGACATATAACGAAATTCTAAAGTTCAAGAAAAAACATGTTGTTAATATCTCAGAGGTATTTTATCAAACAAGTGGAGTACATTTAAAAGATATTTTAAAGACTAATAGTTGCATGAGATAACACCCGAATTTGGACTCCTCCGTAAACACTCAATCTACAAGCATGCAAGCAGGGCCGTTATTAATCTTTGCAAATAGGGAGAGCCTCAATTTTTTTTATAGTATACTCTACTGAAAGATTGGATGACACCCTAAAATTTTATATTTATACTTTAATGTCTATCAGACGCCACCACCCATCATCAACATCATCAAAATGTTAGAATCTTGAATATTAATGTCAAGGTTGTAATTTTAGGGATCTAATTTTTATATCCGAACAAGCCTCCAAAAACAATGAGACGACCTTGCATTCAAGCAAGTACTTCAATAAGAAAAAGTATTCTCTTTTTCTAATATACAACTTCCTTATGGAGTTATGGCAAAGAAGATGGAATAACATGTTGTGTCAAATGTGAAGAATCACATGCCTATTTTAATTTAAAAATCACTCAGGACGAAGTAGAGGAAGACGGAAGCAAGCGCCTAAAACAAGGCCACATGCCGGCAGATGTAGTAGGGAAGAAGCACCTTCAGAAGAGGAAAATAACACATAGCAACGCAGTGTGTAAAAAATAAAAAATCAAAGCCATAAATTTAATAAATATATGACATTTCTACTGTACATTCGACAACTAATGTGTTTTAGTTTTATTAAATTAAATTATTAATAGTTGAATGATATGTCTATGAATAAATTTAACAATATTTTAGATTTTACGGTACTAAATTTTTAAGTTTTACTATTTTGATCTATTTTAAAATAGTTAATATTATTTTTATTAAACTATAAAAATAAAACGAACCAACTCTCTTCTTTTCCTCCGCCAGAAGAATCAAGTCTCTTCTTTCTCCACCGTTGCATCGTCTCTCTTCTCTCACAGATTCGTGCGACGGTTATAAGGGACACCTGCGACGGTTATCACTGTCGCAGATTCGTGCGTCGCGAGGCCAGTTTGCGACGATTCAGAAAACCGTCGTTTCAAATGTCGACAACATTTGCGACGGTTTTTAACCGCCTCGACATACATTTTGCGATAGTTAGAACCGTCGTTAAATATGCTCAAATTTATTTGTTATAGTTTGAACCGTCGCAAGCCTAATAATTTAAAATTAAAAATTATGATACAATTTTTTCCTATTTTTTATTAATTCAAATAAAAAAAATATTCATTAATATCATCCACATAATTTAAATAAACAATTATATAACAATTGTAACTAAATTCAATTTATATAATTTTTTCAAAAGTAATAACACCAATTATTGAACTTAACTAAAACAATAAATAAAGTAGTTTAAATATTCAAAACATTAGTGGAGTGGCTAAACATACAAAACAACTCCATCAAACATGAAATTCATCAAAATATCTAATTAGTCTCTAATGATGTTGCTCCACGATCATTAGGTTGGTAGCTAGACTCAGATGAACGTCTACCATCTATTGGTGATTCTATGTATGTTGCCTGGAAAAAAAAGTATATATTAACCTCAATTAATCTTGATAAATATTTTCAAATACCAATTAACTAAACTTCTCATATTGCTAGAAGCAGTCATTACACAATTGATATTTTTAACCAAGAAGAAACAGTTCTCATAGGATTTTTTAAACAAGTTTGCTAAGAAAACAATTTTACCTATTTTTCTCTAGAATTTTACATTTGCAATAAGAAAGCAATTTTCTCCTTCAACATATCAAATTCAAAATCCCTATTCTTAAGCCTATCGATTTCAGATTGCATTTTCTCCATCTTCTCATTAGCTTTGGAGGAAGAGATTGATCTTACAGAGTGAGAAGTAGATCTAGTGATTTAAGACGGTGTTATTCCAAGTCCCATACAACGAACATATCCAGGATATTCTTTTCCAAACACATTCACAAATGCTGCATTTGGAGAATGAGCCTTCCCAAATGAAGCAAACTAAATTCCTCTTTGTAACAGAAAGGTCTGAAATACTCAACCATTTCAACAGAAAAATACCATGTAGTACATTCAAGTATGTGTTGCAAAAGAACAATCTATTTGATATCATCTAAGACAATAAATAGATGAATTATATTGGTACAAGCACCAAAACTAACTACATCCAACCATAATGCACAAACCAAGCCTCGATAACATTGGAGCAAGCACACCATCCAATACAACCAGTGAATTCAATGACAAAATTGGAACTAAACTAACTACATCTATTCCCATATAAGTAATGATATAGTTTTGTAACTTTGCAACTCACTATTACCAACCAAATAAGTAATTTTATAGCTTTGCAACTCACTATTACCAAAACTAACAGTTACATCTTTGATTTATAAAGTGGCCAACAAGAAATACTTACAATCACATAACACTTTTATTCTTTACACTTACATATTTTTCTTGGTTTCGTCATTGAAAAATGACCCATCAGACTTTTTATGACAAATTGAATACATTTCACCCCTACTGTATTTTTGACCATCTCTCAGTTCCTACAAGTAAACATATATAATAAGTACTTGTTTCGTTAAGTATGCAATCAATAGTAGATTGAGTGAATCCTATCAACTCATCCTTCTTCCTTGCAAGCGTCTTAGAGCCTAATGTATGAAGGATCGTTAGCTTTTCTCTATTTGCATCATTTTTATCAGCCTTCTCCTGCAGTGATAACACACCCTTTAAAGTTGTTAAAAATTCCTTCTTACCTTTAATAGTTAGAGTAAAGAAGGTTGGAGAAATTATTCCATTTTAATTGGGCCAAAGGTTAGGTCTTATGCCTATAGCTTTAAGGTTTTTTCTTGCATTAAGATGATCTTTACTTTTCGTGCTATCATTTAGCAAAGTAAATACGATATTATCGCACACATTTTTCTCAGTATGCATCATGTCAAGATTATTGCGCAAAAGATTATCCTTCCAATATAGAAGTTCAAAGAATATGCTTTTCTATTTAAACCACCCTTCATGTAAAGGTTGTTCTCCTTCTCTACATAATTCATAGTACTCTTTGGCCTCTTCACGCCTTTGTTGACTTGCATTTGGCACCATATCCTTATTCCGATCAATCTCGGCATTTGAAACCACAACCTTCACAAGGGCATATTATTTCGCCATTTTCTAATTCATCTTGAAAGGCAAAATTAATAAATCCCTTTATCCCTTGATCATGTTCAGCCGATGTGTGTGGCTCCATAATCCATGACTTATCCATTGCTTCAAAGAGGATTAGCATATGTTATTTTGAACCAAAGACACACAGAAGATAATTCAAATAAGTATAGAAAAGAGATTAACCTTAAATAGAACAGATTCACTATGCATAAAGGAACAAAACATGCAAAATAGTGATAAAGCAAATTCGCAAAACAATCACAAAGATATTTTAGAGCAAGCACATTTTATTGTTTAATAATTGATAATAACAACAAAAACAACAACAAAAACAATTGACATGAATGTAAAGTGGGAGATATTGAAATTGAGAGGTTTTACAATAGTACATGAGTTACAAGCATATCACATATTCATCAAGCACACTCAATTTCACACAACAAGGGTCAAATCTGTGAAATGGCTAAACATAAACCCAATCAAATTACAACCCTAAACAATAACAGTGATCTTATAACCATCAACCAAAAATCAAGGAATCAACTTTCACTTCACACGTCACATATAACCAAGAATCTATTTGAGAGTGCTCTACAAAGTGAGGGACAAATTTGGTGGTTTACTCAAAATACAATATGGTAAATCACTTCTATCATTGAAAACAATGTGCAGCAGCAAAAGTCATCAAAATTCTATCCTATCTTTTTCTTTGAATGCTTAGCAGCTTGAGAGATTGAGAGCTTTGGTTGTTTGGAAGATTTAGAGACTATGAGAAAGAAGCGTCTCGATTGCAAAAGTTTGGGAATTTGACAGATTAAGAGATTTTTGGAATAATCAAACTCAAGAATAGAAAATGAAAGGTTTTGGGAGATTTTCAATTTTTGAGAGATTTGCAAAATATGGGGATTTTGGTGCCAAACAACAACACGAGAGGTTTTGGGAAAAGTGTTTTTCAAGAATCTTAAACCACGATGGCGGTTAATTTTTTTCGTTGCAGAAACCACCGTAAACTTAGGGCTAAGGCAGTTTTATAGTAACCGTCGCAAATCTTAAATTTTCTTATAATGGTTGTTCTGCATTGTCTCTCTCCGTCGTTTTGCATCGTATCTCTCTGGCGTTCTGCACCGTCTCTTTGCCATTTTGCACTGTCTCTCTCTACCGTTCTTCGTCGTCTCTATATGCCATTTTGCATCGTATCTCTATTGTTCTTCACTCTCTCTCTTTGTCATTCTAGATTGTCTCTATGCACCATATCTGATCTATTCTTGGTATGACATTGATATCTTATGTTTACCTCTTCTAATATATTATTTTCCATCTACAATCTTCCTTCACCATCTATGATCGTTATCTCATATCTGCATTCTTCATTTTCGACACATCTGTCAAATTGATTTTGATTATGCACCTAATCAAAGGTGAACAATGTATATTTGAAGTTTAGATGTAAGAATGAATAATCCAAATATTCAATTTAGTTTTTACTATTTAATTTGAATTAAATCGATTTTATTAACACTTTTCTAACGTGTATATGTGGTAATTGTTTGTTAGATTGGGTTCACAATCTTCATGAAAATATAATAATAGTATGTCATGATGTTCTTTTTATTATGATTTAAATTAAAATTAAAATTTTAATTTTGAAGATAATTTATTTAATTATTGAGATCAAAATTGAATAGATAAATGTATCAAAATTCTTAATTAATCGGTTTTAATAAACACTACATTAATGTTCACGTGAAACAAATTAGCAAAAATTATTAATCAAAATATTCATAATACTGATATACTTTTTTTTATAGTACCGTAAAATTTGTCATATATATGACAATAGTTTATAATTTGACTTTAGATTTAAAATACACTACATTTGTATCCTTATTTTTTTTGATCAATGCACAAAAGTAAAATAAAAAATTCACATTAAATTTGTCGATGTAACAATTTTTTTTCTAATTAATTCTTAAATAATTAAAAAAATTAATTTTTTAATTCTTTATATTTAATTAAAAGTATTTTTATGAAAAATTAATTAATATTTTGTTGTAATTTAAAGAAAATCATATATAAAAAAAAAAAAGCACATTTTTTATGTTAGCGTCTACACATAAGAACAAAAGTAGTGCATAACTCAACGCTGAGTGTTATTGCCACGTGTTACATCATTAGTATGCGCAATCACCAGGTATATTATACTGTAAATGAAGTGGAAGTGTACGAAGATAGAACCTGGATAAACTTGCAGCTATGTATTAGGAAAAGAATAATCCATTATTTACACAACGTTGCTTTGATTCACTTACTTTCTATGCGCACGTATTCTTTTATTTCTTCAATCCCCTTCTTTTATATTTCACAGCTGCTTTCACATTCTTCCTTGTGTATCACAATCCAATTCCTTATCAAACAGGCATAGATATGACATTGCATCTTCAAATGAGTTTACCAATTTCATTGGTTCTAGTAATCATTTTATCAGGTAATAATAATAGCTTGGCAGAGTCCTTTTTTTTACAAACTCTGAAAATAAAAAAATTTATTATGCAATTTGAATATACGCGGTTACAGGATTTCAATTATACTGCTTAAATATTTAAGGGTAAATTTTTATTTTTATTTTTTAAATAAAAATTCTAATTTTAAAATTTGTTCATGATCGATATTGTATGACTACACACAACTTAAATCTCTATTTGTCATAATCTATTTTAAAAATTGCCTTTTGGAGGACAAATACAAATGCACGTATATAATTATTAATTGTCAGATTATAACTCCACAATGTCTCATTTCTCAAATTATTTTTATTATAATTTTTTTATATTTTTACCTAACATAATGATTTTTTTATAATTTTATCTAACATTATTAAAATCGAGAATTAACTCATGAAATCGTACAATTCTACAATCGATTTTTAATTGATTCGGCTGTTAATTAAATTTTACAAACTTAAAATGAAACAGAGAACTTGATAAACTTGCAGGAAACTTTTAATAGAGTTTTTTATTTATTTTTTTCAATTTAGATTTTAGATTTGATTTTTTCTTTTTTAATAGTTTAATTTTCTTTATTTCCATTTTTCTTTATAATTGAGTTTAAATTTTGAACTACTGAAATATTTAATGTATAAATTATATATATTATTTTTTATATTATTTTAATATAAGATAAACTCACGAATTTACTACTACAAAATTATTTTTGATTTTATCATATTTTTACCATTTGCCTCGTATTTCGATGATGAGAACAGGGCAAAGAACATGTGAGTCAGCCAGAGTATTTACCATAGTAAACTACTGTAAGGAGACTGTTTGGCCAGCTGTAATACCTGGGGAAAAGTTCAACGGTGGAGGTTTCGTCCTAAAGCCAGGACAATCCTCCGTTTTCACTGCCCCAATCAGTTGGAGTGGCCGAATTTGGGCTCGAACAGGCTGCAACTTCGACCAAGATGGAAACGGTCCATGCCAAACCGGTTCATGTGGCACAACATTGAAATGTGGAGGCGCAGGAAAAACCCCTGCATCACTAGCTGAATTCACACTGGCTCAACCTGATTTCTATGACGTTAGTCTCGTTGATGGGTTCAACGTGCCGATTTCCGTTAAGCCTTTAAATGGAAAGGGAAATTGCTCCACTGCAGGTTGTGATTCTGACCTTAGATTAACTTGTCCTAAAGAACTTTCCGTTAAGGCTAACGGTAAGACCGTTGGGTGTCGAAGTGCTTGTGATGTGTTTAACACTGATGAATATTGTTGTAGAGGGAATTTTGGGAACCCTTCTACTTGTAGACCCACTTTTTATTCGAAGAAGTTTAAGGAGGCTTGTCCAACTTCATATAGTTATGCTTATGATGATCCAACTAGTATTTTCACTTGCACAGGAACAGACTACATCATTGCTTTCTGTGCTGACAGGTTTGTGAATTGATGTTTTTGTGAGTTAATTTTCTACCTTACAAAATCAAATGTATAGTCTTTACGGGGTCACACATAAAAGAAATATTTCTTTAAATATTAATAAAATATAAAATAATTTTTGATATTATTATTAGAAAAAGTCTTTATTTATCGGTAAGTGCTAATCCAACATTGTTACATTGAATCTCATATTTTGTATTTTAGAATTCAAGACTCGCAGTAGCATGTGAAATTCTGAAGATATATTTATCATCTCATCTATGAATAGAAACCAATGTTTCTCTTATGTGTATAAACATTATACATTTAATCATTTGATTTTGTGTTTTTATAAACAATTTAATCCTCAAAATAGTAAAAAAAAGTTTATTATTATTATTATTTTGAATAAATTAAAAACAAATTTATTATGAATCGACAAAATAATCAAACCACTTACAAAATAATTAAAAAATGTTAAAGTTCATTAATTTTTTTGATTTTTTTTAAGTAATTAATATTATTAATTAGTTGTCAATTTTATTAGAGAAAATAGTTAAATTTATAATATTCTTATCATTCCAAACCACCAAACAACTTTATCATTTTCTTCTCAATGGTCGGTGTTGTATAGAAGTAATTATGTCTTGATGTGTTTGTGAATTTTTACTATATTTTTATTAATATTATTTTTTCCAAAGGACCAAATGTTAATTGGAACATTAAATTAAAGTATTAACCGAACTAATTAACTCTATCTAATGCTTTGATTTGGACTTCAGGAAAAAACAGATGTGCACTTACCATGATCACAAACTTCATTGTAGTGGATCGCGAAGCTTAAGGTCATTGATTGGAAGCTGGTGGATGGCAATGATAATGGTGTTTTCGATGCTTAGTGAATTTTATGAGTTTGTATAAATGAAACCGTTTTCTTTTCTGTGTTTTCTTTTCTGTGTTTTCTCTTTCCTTTTTTTTTAATCGAGGATGATATGTTGTATAACTTGGGCACGTGTTTATGCCTCATGCGTACGGGAAGCTGTTATTATATTTGTTCATATTCTTACCTTCAATTTAAGGAAAACGGGGATGCTCTACCTCTACTAGAGATTGTTATCGTAATCGCAAAATATATATATATATATATATATATATATATATATATATATATATATATATATATATATATATATATATCTTGAGAGGAGAATTTTATTGTGGGAAATGAGAGGAATAAATAGTTATTATTAGATTAAATCCAACGGTTCAGATATAATTTACTTTTTAATATTAAGTGTGCTACTTCACTATGATATCCCTTTATGTCATCCGGCTCGAATTCCATCACGGAACCAACTTTGTTGTACCACTCCACTCATATACATATTAATTATCTTATCAACTTTATAAGTAGAGTTTTTTCAATCTACTATTAATTAAAGAAAATAAAACACTAATAAAAATACACTGTCCTTATAAATTTTAACATAGATCATTAAAAAATGATAGTTCAGTAATTTAATTATTAATGCAAAATTTACATAATTATCTTTATTTACATAATAATTGTCTTTTCACTAGTAGAAAATTGAGTTTTTAATACGGTGAGTTAAGTCGTATACGTGCCACCAGACTTAACAAGTGAGGCGGAGGTATGTTTAAGTTGGTTGCCTACCCAAACGAGTTAACAAAATAAGACGGTATCAATTTTGTAAATAGATGAAACGCGTTTAATACTGTTATATTAGCAACCGATTTAAGAGACGGTAAAAATAAAAATAAAAAATTAATATATCTCTCTTCTTCTATGTTTAACTCGGTTACTTAAGTAAACTACTCAATAAAATGAGGCGGTGGCAATTTTGTAAATATTTAAAATTTGTTTAAAGCAGTTATATTGATAACCGATTTGAGGCAAATTTAAAAAATATAAAAAATCTCGTGCACTTAGCTTTTTATCTTCCACGCTGCTAACCACGTGCACTTAACTTTTTATCTTCCACTGTATTAACCACCACTGCATTCTAAACCTTCCTTATTCTCTAACTTTGTGAACATTTGCAACTGCACTCGTTGGTTTACTCTAACCTCCACTTCACAACTACTTCACAGCCATCACCACCGTTTTATTGTCACCATTTTATGTTTGGTTCTCAAGTTCTTGTTTATTGAATAATAAACTTTTTTAAGTAGATATATTATTGTGAGTAATTTTTTAATAATTTTCTACTATTATAATTGTTGATATATAATAATAATTTTGACATCTAGAATGATCAGTATACGTAGTCATAAGTTATAATAACAGAGAGCTATGTTAAAAAGAATGACATGCCAAACTCATTTTTTTAATAACATGTTATTGGTTGTGTTTTTTTATGTTCGTATGATAAAAAATTATAAGTTGTTATTGATTTATTTTTTAACGTTCGTATGATAAAAAATTAGGATTCAGCCGATATTGATTGTGCTTTTTTTTTTCTTTCCAGATATTGATGACTCGAAATCATTTCATTTGGATCAAATTAAAGAAGATCGAAAACATTGTGTGGATTTTATTTTGGAATTAATTGAAGGAAGTGACAATGCTAATATACGTCTATTGAATATTGCTACAATGTGATTTTGTTAATGGATATCTAAATTTTTTTTCGTCTTGTCAAGATTAGTCAGAAATGAATTACATCTTCTTTGTACTTTATATCTTTTGTACGAACATATGATATTGTATATTTTAGTTATTAGATGGTTATATAAAATTGTGGTTGCATGTACAAAACTCTGATTTGAAATTTAATACGAAATATTGTATATGTATGGATCAGGAGCATAAAAACAAAATGAGAAATTTATTAAAAAAATTAATTATTTAAACTCTATCTATTAAGTCAGATGATCAAAAGATCCGACTTAAAAAGATGATTTGTTGAACTGAATTTATGATGTTTAAAGTCGGTTAAGCTGAATCGACTTAACAAGACGAAGCTCTGTTAAGTCGGACACGGAACCGACTTAAAATGTACATTTTAACTGACTTAAAAAGGTAAAATTCTACTAGTGTTCATATTAAAAAAAATATCCAAATGAAGTGGAAGCACTACAAAAAACAAAACAACCATAAAAAAAAAAAAACAGTAACAACTGCAATTCCATCCAACATCTACAACATTTCATCAAGAGTAACACTTCTTTTTTTAAAAAAAGAAATAATAATAATAACAACAACAACATAAGACTTCTACTATCAATATAAGAAAACTAAACACTATCAACACAAAATTTGCAGTTTCACTTTCACCAAAGAAAACACATAACTGTATTTACCATATTTTACTGCAATTAACAAAAGAAACTCTACTTCTCTATGTCATGTATACTATTAATTATCTTATACTCAAATTTTAAATTCAAGTAAGATTAATACTGTCAATATCTAAAAGAAATAGATTTAGTATCTTTAAGAGCATACGAAACACATTTCCATTGCATCAGTAACTTGACAAGTTAACAACACTACAACATTTTTGCCCTACTGCAACGCATAAAAGCCGTTGCTTAACATTAAAAAGCGGTTGCCGTAATCTACAAAAACGATTTTCGGTCCGTGGGGAACCAAGGCGTTTCCTTTGCCTTACGCAACTGTTTTCTATTGAAGCAACAACAGTTTGTGCAAACTGTAGTGGTAGTTAACTCTTACAGAACGGTTTTTCAAATTTACAACGACTACGGTTTTATGCTATAACCAAATTAAAACCGTTCTAGTAGGTTTTTATTTCAATTAAGGTTCTTTAAATTATTGTATTTTAGAAAAATAATTTTAGTAAAACATTATTATTGTAATACTATAATAATTTTAGTAAAAAATTATATATATATATATATATATATATATATAGTGGTCAAACACAATATATATGATATGTCTATGTTAACAATGTGTCAAGCAAACAAACAAAATAGGTGAGACGTTGTAACTCTTGATCATTTATACGACGTACATACTGATTCAATTTCTCTAATTTATATTCTAGAGAAAAGAAGACAATCAAAATAACAAAAATAAAAATCTTTATCTATAAAAAAAAAAAAAACAAAGAAAACTTAAGTATCGACATCTATCTCTTCATCTTGTGCTTCCAAATGTTGAAATTCTTCATTGCTATCACCATCATTCATCTACAAAATAAAAATAATATATTCAATAAGTAAAATCAAGAATAAATGACAAAATGTTAAAAGTCTATAAATATGATTGTAAAGTCAAACCAGGACACATGTGTGTGAGAGCAATACATAACCATTTCCAGATTAATCAATTTAAATGCAAAGTAGACTTCAAAACAAAGAGAGCACTTTCTTAACACACTACAAGCAGAATCAATGTTATTATCTTTATTCATTGATAAAGTAACAATTGTTTCTAATAGACAACTATTTCTAATAGTACCGATTCAAACATAAGTCAGTAGCAATCAAAATCAACATATAGAAGAATGAAAAATATATAAATATAATAGTAGCAATTTATAAAAGTAATATAGTTCTAACGGTACTATTTCTAACAGTATCCATTTCTATCAGTAAATAAAGCTAAATGTATAATATCATCATAGTTGTAACAGTTCTAACAGTAATATAGTTCTCACAGTACAATTTCTAATAGTAATATAGTTCTAATAATAGTTTAAATATAGTTCTAACAATACTATTTCTAACAGTAATATAGTTCATTCTTACTTCAATATTATTAGGAGCATGTGTTGATGTAGAAGAACGTAGAGTACTGTTAGCATCAGTTGGAGTTGATAAAAAGCTGCTAAAGCTTCTATATTCAATCCTGCGGTGTTTGGGTTCAACATTGTCTTAAGAATAAGCTGAAACTTTTCTTCCATTGCTTTTATAACTACTCGAATTTTAACAGCGCGAGTGTATTTTTTTTTTCTTTCAAAAATAAACTAATAAAATACCATGTCATAACACAAACGGCAAAAGTCATAAATAATTACATAATATATATATACAACCGGCTAAAATAGTATTTGGGCCAATAGTTTGCAGATTACAAATAGAAAAATACACCGGGGCTATGAGACCTATCAAGCATCGCTCATACCCTAGGATATCCTCGGCAGACACCTGCACAAAAGTACTGCTCCAAGAATGCTATTCCCCCGATGGTCACGTCAAAAAATTGGAACATGGACCCACCAAACAAAAGTCAACTGACGATATATGATATAGATACAGTCATCCCAAAATAAAATAAGTACGACCACCAAAATAAAGACACCAAGTCTCTATACAAAAAAACTAATCTGATCATCCATTATCAACTACAATAAAATGGGTGACCTCCACACACTCCACAAGTTCCCTCTAACGCAGTCTCTCTCCTCAAAGTAATTTCCTCCTCATCCTCATCCATAGAAGGATCAGTCTCCTCAGAAGTTAGATCCACCCACGAGATATGTGGCTTCGGCGGCGCTGGAATCACAAAATAGTCCACTACTTTAGTGACAGTCGGTAAGGGATCATTCACCGGAAGTGGAAGCTCTGGCTCGACCCCGTTAAACGGTCCTAGAATATCTCTTTCCACTGGCATCAGTCCTTTATCTTTTCCGCCAGTCCTCGGCCCAACCACTGTATTCCTAGCTCTTACGGTGGTCCCCGCCTCAACAATAACTAAGGAATCCTCCGCATCATCCCATGCTCCATTCATCCCGAGCACCAATCCTGACGGTAAAGGATAGTCGATCCTCTCGTGAGTGAGCTCAACAAGATATACTGCCCCAACTTTCCTATTTGTCCTCACTACCCTCCCCATATAAGTAGCCCTACTTGATATGGGGTCATATACCCAAGCAGTTGGCGAATGTCGGTCAGGGAAGTCCAACGACGTTTCGGTCGTCAAGGTAATAGTCGGTGGAACGAACTCAGGTATCATCTGAGGGCAAAGCCCAATTTCCACAATAATGTAAAGGGTCACCAACAGAAATTAACAAATTACATTTAGCAAAAAACTTTTGTTTTAAATGCTCAAGAGAACCTTTCATCATAGCATACTCATCAAAAGGATTTTCATAAGTAAAAAATGCATAAACAATGTTGAAAAATGAAGTTTTTAACAAACTGCGTTGTCGTATTCGAATACAGCATATCGTAGCCGTATACAAGTGATAAGTCAGTAGCTAAAACTGAACATCTGTATTCGAATACGACAAGATGTAGCCGAATACGACAGGACAAGTCAATAGCGTTACAGATGTAGCCGTATTCGAATACGACAGGATGTAGCCGTATTCGAATACGATGTTAAAATTTCAAATAAAAACTGAACGTTACAGATGTGTATTCGACTACACACTAGATTTAGCCAAATACAGCTGCGAAATAATGCAGGTTTTTAGTTTTGAAATGGTTTCTAAATAATTTAACAACAACAGAGCATGTATATACAATCATCACATTGTAACAAACATGACTCGCGTGCCAAGCACCCTAATGCAATGTGTATATGCCAATGCACATGATTCCGGAATTTCAAAAACCAAACCCTCCTCGAGGGGCGTAAATCATAATTGTACCGCCTATCACAAACCAATACTAATTACCGAGGTGCCACCCATCACAGATCAACATGATTTACTAGAGTGTAGTCTATCACAGACCTACACGATAGTTAAATCCTCGTAGGGATAAGATGAACCAATCAACTCATGGAACCATCCCGTGGCCCATCACGGTCACCACTTAACATCGTGGCCCATCACGGTCACCACTGACACTGTGGCCCATCACGGTCACCACTAGCTATGAAATGCATGAGCATACTCTGACTCTTTTTACAACAATCATTATGTAAATGCAGTTATTACATTTCGTGAGCACAATCCAAGATTACATAATGATACGACATCCAATCCATACCGAGAATGACCTCGAGTGATTGTAGGGGTAAGCAAATCAAATTAATCAAGAAATCCCTATTCTGGATAGTTACTTGACAATGTAAACATGCAGTATTTACGGTCATAGTCTTAGTAGGTGTGGAAACAACCAAATCAAAAAGGCAGAGAAGACACAGATAACTTTAAACGATTTACACAGTCCATAGCAATGAAGGAATGGGTTGCCCCCAAATCTAAAAGTGCAGTTAGAGTGTTACCTTCAATCTCGCAGTCTCGTTGGATCAAATTGCAAGATTGATTTCCAGCTTCCGCACCCATGCAATAAACGTGTCCTTTAGCAGCAGGACAAGTAGTCCTAGTTGCATTCACTGTTGGTTCCACCTTTGGAGCCTTGCAATCCCTTGTAAAGTGCCCTGGCTTATGGCAATTGTAGCACGAAAGACTCTTAGAGGTACAAGCATTAACATAATGTCCCTCTTCCCCACATCAGAAACATCGAATTACTTGTCTCAATTGTCTTCCAAAGTTCTGGTTCACTGGGAGATTCTGACCCCTATTGTTGTTCTACGGTCAGTTATAGGGCTTAACAACTTGTTTTCCTTTGTTGTTCTGATGGTTCACCCGACTAGGCCCCCTGAACTAAAGTTCCCTCCTCAGTTGGCCCTCTTGTTCTTCATGTCCTCAACTTCTCTACATTTCTCCACTAAAACTTGGAAACGCTGAATTCCCAATGGCAGGACGGAGTCTTGAATCTCATACTTCAGTCCGTTTTGGAAACGGTGACATGTAAGTTGTTCATCAACCTCTTCACGGAAAAACCTAAAAAGTCTTGACAATGATTCAAACTTAGCAGCATATTCACCCACTATCATATTTCCCTGGTACAGTTTAAGAAAGTCATCACCCAACTTAGTCCTGATACTCATCGGGAAGTATTTGTCTAAAAACTTCCTTTTGAATGACTCCCAGTTCACCTCCTTATGAGCTGATCCCATCAGAAGCCTTGTACTTCTCCACCAATATTCAGCATCCCCTAGTAGCAGATACGTAACATAGTTGACCTTCACCCTTGCCTGACAATTAATCATTTCGAAGATCTTTTCCACTTCTTGACTCCACTGATCAGCTTTTTCTGGGCCTTCATCACCCTTGAACTTTGGAGGATCGTTACGACGAAAATCTTCCAATCCCCTTGACTCAGCAGCACAGACCTCTCTTTCCCTCTTCTCCAGATCCCGAAGAGTCTTTGCAGCTGTCTGTGCAGCAACAGAAGCAGCCATGTTATTCATTGCTTCAACCATTTGATCATCCCTGTTGACGTTGACTCTTGCAGCGTCGTTCCTTCTTGGAGGCATTGTTTCCTACAAAACCAACATCAAGAAGAAATCTTAACACTACGTAGAAGGATTCCAAAAATAACTTTCGACTTCATCAACACATAACAACTACACCAGACCTGACAACTCAGACAACTTAACCCGACGCATGATCAGATAACGACTCCCAACCTACAAGTCGACCTACAATCTAACCAAAGCTCTGATACCATAATATAAAACCCCGATTATTAACAGCGCGAGTGTATTTTTTTCTTCAAAAATAAACTAATAAAATACCATTTCAAAACACAAACAACAAAAGTCATAAATAATTACATCAAATATAATACAACCGGCTAGAATAGTATTTGGGCCAATAGTCTGCAGTATACAAATAGAAAAATACACCGGGGATATGAGACCTATGAGGCATCGCTCATACCCCTAGGCTATTCTCGGCAGACACCTCCACAAAAGTACTGCTCTAAGAATGTTATTCCCCCCATGGTTACGTTAAAAATTGGAACGTGGACCCCAAAACAAAAGTCAACTAACGATATATGTTATAGATACAATCATCCCAAAATAAAATAAGTACGACCACCAAAAGAAAGACACTAAGTCCCTATACAACAAAACTAATCTGATCATCCACTAGCACTACAATAACATGGGTGACCTCCACACACTCCGCAAGTTCTCTCTAACAAAATCTCTCTCCTCAAAGTAGCTTCCTCCTCATCCTCATCCATAGAAGGATCAGTCTTCTCAGAAGTCAGATCCACCCACGAGATATATGGCTTCAGCGATGCTGGAATCTCAAAACAGTCCACTACTTTAGTGATAGTCGGTAAGGGATCATTCACCGGAAGTGGAAACTCTGGCTCGACCCGCCTAAACGGTCCAACAATATCTCTTTCCACATGCATTAGTCCCTTATCCTTTCTGCCAGTCCCTGGCCCAACCATTGTATTCCTAGCTCTTACGGTGGTCTCCGCCTCAACTCTAACTGAGGAATCCTCCGCATCTTCCCATGCTCCATTCATCCCGAGCACCAATCCTGACGGTACCGGATAGTCAATCCTCTCGCGAGTGAGCTCCACAAGATATACTGCCCCAACTTTACTACTTGTCCTCACTACCCTCCCCATATAAGTAGCGTTGTTTGAGATTGGGTCATATACCCAAGCAGTTGGCGAATGTCGATCAGGGAAGTCCAACGATGTTTCCATTTTCAAGGTAACAGTCGGTGGAACGAACTTGGGTATCATCTGAGGGCAAAGCCCAATTTCCACAATAATGTAAAGGGTCACCAACCGAAATTAACAAATTACATTTAGCGAAAAACTTATGTTTTAAATGCTCAAGAGAACCTTTCTTCATAGCATACTCATCAAAATGATTTTCATAAGTAAAAAAAAGCATAAACAATGTTGGAAAATGAAGTTTTTAACAAACTGCATTGTCGTATTCGAATACGGCATATCGTAGCCGAATATAGGTGATAAGTCAGTAGCTAAAACTGAACATCTGTATTCGAATACGACAGGATGTAGCCGAATACGACAGGACAAGTCAGTAGCTAAAACTAAACATCTGTATTCGAATACGACAGGATGTAGCCGAATGCGACAGGACAAGTCAGTATAGCTAAAACTGAACATCTGTATTCAAATACGACAGGATGTAGCCGAATACGACAAGACAAGTCAGTAGCAAATTTCACTCTTTTGTACTCGAATACGAGGTTAAAATTTCAAATAAAAAACTGAACGTTACAGATGTGTATTCGACTACACACTAGATGTAGCCGAATACTACTGCGAAATAATGCAGGTTTTTAGTTTTGAAATGGTTCTTAATCATTTAACACTCACGATATAAAGACAAGCAATAACACTTAGCAATTATGGTATAATACCAAACAACAACAGAGCATGTATATACAATCATCACATTGTAACAAACATGACTCGCGTGCCAAGCACTGTAATGCAATGCGTATATGCCAATGCACATGATTCCGGAATACAAAACCCTCCTCGAGGGGCGTAAATCATAATTGTACCACCTATCACAGGCCAATACTAATTACCGAGGTGCCACCCATCATAGATCAGCACGATTTACTAAAGTGTAGTCTATCACAGACCTACACGACAGTTAAATCCTCGTAAGGATAAGATGGACCAATCAACTCATGGAACCATCCCGTGGCCCATCACGGTCACCACTAAACATCGTGGCCTATCACGGTCACCACTGACACTATGGCCCATCACGGTCACCACTAGCTTTGAAATGCATGAGCATACTCTAACTCTTTTCACAACAATCATTATGTAAGGGTCTTACAACTTCCATTTCCTTACGTTGTTTCTCCTCTATCTCTTGTATCTTATCATTAAACTGTTTTATTTCCTCAACGTGTTTACTTTTAAGTTTTGCAATTTCTTCATTTCTTCTCAAGAGAGTCGGTGTTGAAGTTCTTCCGTGGCAACAAAACCTTTCTGATTTTTCTTTGTCACACACACTCTGAAAGGCTTCTAAAGACGACTGTCGATTTTTTCAATCAAGTCTTGAAGCTTTATCTAGCATAAATTATAATACTAAATGAATAATTGTATACATAAATAATAGTAAATAAATAATACATTATGTTAAACTTACAATTGCAAGATTGGTTTCTTGATCCAACTCCTTTCCTTTCTTACTTTGTTGAGTAGTAATGAACATTTCAGCTTGAGTAGGAGGCTCTTTATCTTCATTACTTTGACACTAAACCAATTCATACAAGAATATGAGAATTTTATTTAAGGAACATAATTAAATATTCACTAACAATGTTTGAAAAAAGAATACCATTTTTTTTCCTTATAACTGCAAAGCCTTTATTCCCCATTTGGTGTCTGTATTTCAACTGAGCTATATTTTGGGCGTTTTGATGACTGATTTCCTATATTCATTCACAATTTTTTTTTATAAAATTACAAATGTGTGACAACAACTATATATAACAAGTAATTATATCTTACTTGACTGTGGTCTTCCTTCCAATATTCCAATAACTTCTTAAAGTCTTATTCTGGTACCTCATGAGGATGATTTTTTAACCGCTCGCGTGTGGTTTTGTACTTAATAAAATGCTCCTTTTTAAGAAAGCATTTGTATCTTCTCCAAACATCATTTAAAATAGCAAATACAACTTTCCTTCCTTTCTTTAGAATGATGTATTTTTGCTGCAAAAATAAAAGAAACATATTAGGATCTATATTTATTAAAGTATGCTAACACATACATTCAAATAAAAAAGTAAGTGCATTTAGATAATCCCACATAGGATCTATATTTAGATCCTTCCAAGTCCTAATCAAAGCCTTCCAATTAGTGAAAGTGAGAGGACATAAATCTGAACTTCTTGCAATTGTCCCCAAAAAACTACTAAGTTCAGAAACTGTCTTTTCATCCGGTCCAATCGGTTGTCCTTCTTCATTCAAGATGATCTCTTGCCTATCTTTGAATTCTTGTGAATGAATTTTTTGACATATAGTCTTTCCACGTTTTTTTATTAATCCTAACAATAAACCACATAATAGTTTTTTTTTCATCTTATAGGTTTGTTGATCACTACAAGAAAACACTCATTTTGTGGCCAACTTATAAAATATTTTGTGGTTGAAAAAAGCCCTCACAAATTACAGACCGAAAAAGCCCTCACAAATACTAAAATTCAAATTTGTTGTTATTTGTGGCGGAAAAAGCCCTCACAATGGATTTGAATTTCAGCAGAATTTTGTGAGGGTAAAAGCCCTCACAAAATTACACTGTTGGGCCTTTGTGAGGGTTTAGGCCGCCACAAAATCACACATTTGTGAGGGCAAATGCCGCCACAAAATCACTCGTTTGTGACTGCAAATGCCGCCACAAAGCACTCGTTTATGACTGCAAAAGCCGCCACAAAGGGCATAGCGTACTGTTGACATTTCTGGCTGCAAAGGCCGCCACAAAGTCCATTTTTATGGCTGCAAAGGCCGCCACAAAGGCCCAATTTGGTGGCTGTTTTGGCCGCCACAAAGTGTCATTGTTCTCCTATAAATATAACCCTTCCTCTCATTTTTCATTTCTACCTTCTCTCTAAATTTTCTCTCCACCTTCTCTCTACAAATATTTTTTCTCCAATATTTCTCTTTTAGTTGTTAAATTTCGGTAAGTTGTTATTTTATATTTTATTTTTTCATGTTATTTTTTATTTGAAGTTATTTTTTTAATGAATATTTTTTTGTTTTTTACAGTGGTGCTATTGTGGTGATTGCGAATAGTTGTTACTTGTTTGCAAGCATCAAGTCAGACACTACTCGGCATCAAGTATTAATGCATTTTAAATATAGATTATTAATTATATAATTATTTTTGTTATATGGTTTTTTAAAATATTTTTAGACTTAATATTTTATTTTAGAATGTAGATTAATATATTATTTTTAAAATTGAGTATAATATTATTTTTAAACTTTAATATTAGTAAGATTTGTTAAACAAATTATAGGTAAAATATTTAAATTGTAAAATTTATACTCAAATTAAAATGTAGTAATTTTTTAATTGTTGATGAAGTGCTATTTTTTTATTATAGTTATTATTGGTATTATGATTTATTATGTTAGTAAAATATAATTATATTAAGAAATTGTAATTTTTTAGCAAAAAAATAATACTTATGAAAAACAAGATTTATAATAATGATCTAATCATAAAATATGTAATATCATAAATATAAAATATTTTTATATTATTTTTAAAATACATAAAAAGTTCATCATTCGAAATGTTGGTATAATTGCCCAAAAAAAAAATAGAAATTATGTTGCTTACATAATATATGATAAATAAAAATTTGAAACATAATAAAAATATTATTAAAATGAATGATATTAATATTTTTTGTTAGTTATAACAAAGAGTTGTAGTTGAGTTAGTACAAAAAATTTATATACTTTTACAGTCTCTATTTTTGTTATAAGGACTTATTTTATAAAAAAGTTCATTAAATATCTTTTAAAATTTTATTTTAATTTATATATATATAGTCTCTATTACGATTTATTATATTATTTGTAAATGTTCACTTAATTGACATATAAAGCATGTCATAATTTATTATTTAGTAATTTGTAGATGTTAATAACAATATATATATATATAATCAGTACGTTCCGTCATTTTCACAGCAACTTCCTCAACCTCAAGCAGATCTAGCTCCATCCCGACCAACTATGCCAATAGCTGACTTGATCTGACCAGATTTAAATCAACCTCATCCAGCTATGGCTCCGTCAACTAGTGGTGGTGTACTTGAAGATGAATTGCAATTTCAAACCATGTTGTCTCCAACAACAATTATTTTAATAACTTTTGAGGGACTTTTGTCGTATAGTAATATTCCATCAAATAATGATGGAGGGAGTGGAGCTAATGATCAGAGCAATTACTATGATGATCGATGTATTTGAATAATATTTGCTATTTTTATTTTTGGTTTGTATGAATTTATGGTTTGTATGAATTTGCTATAAATTATTATTTAATTATGGTATGTTTAATTTTTGGTTTGTGTGACATAATTTATTAATTTGGGAATGCTTTATTTTGTTTGGTATATATAGTTTAAATTTATAGTTTTATATAATTTATTAATATATAATATTTATTTTAAATTTAAATTTTTAATTTTTAAATTATATTAATATTAATTTTTTTATATATAATATAATTTTTTAATATTAATTTTGAATATTATAATTTTTTTTTAATAAAGTCACACATTTGTGGCGGCCTAAGCCCCTACAAATGGGACAGTTTGTGGCGGCCAAAGCCCTCATAATCTGATTATTTTATGTCATATCATCCTTTGTAGCGGCCTAAGCCCTCACAAAGGACAACTTTTGTGGCAGCCAAAGCCCTCACAAACACTAACTATTTTAAATTCGTAGTCCTTTGTGGCGGACAAAGCCCTCACAAATTTGTGGCGGACATTTCCGTCACAATTTTGTGAGGGCTTAAGCCCTCACAAATGGTAACAAAAAAAAAAAGGAATTTTGTGGTTGTCAAAGGCAGCCACAAATTCTCCTGTTGTGGCTGCTTTTCTCCCTTTGTGAGGGCATTTGGCCCCCACAAATCTTTGTTTTTCTTGTAGTGGATGAACCGTTGATCCTTGAACTTAATTTCCCATGGTAGAGCTGACTTGCCTCTTAAGGTTGTTGTTTTGATGGAGTCGTTTGTTTTTTTCCACAATTTTCTTTGAGACTTTTGATTCCGTTGGAACTTGAACTTTAGGAGCCATTGTAGAGTTTAGTTGATTCTTAAGATTACTATTCTAACATAATATTTTATTTTTTTCACCAATTTTCTTAGAGACTTGTGATTCTATTGAACCTTTAGTAGCCATTGTTGACTTTAGTTGCTTCTGAAGATTATTATACTGAGAAAGCATTTTGTTTTGCTCATCAGTTTTGTTAGACTTGTGATTCTATTAAACCTTGAAGACAAGGAGCCTTTGTAGACCAAAGCTGTCTCTTTATATTATTATTTTGACCAACCCCTTTGTTCTTCTCAACAATTTTCTTTGATGGTTCAAGAATTGGATGGACTGCATCTACCTTTTGGTATGGCTTTTTATGTTGTATTTGAATTGAATTCCCAGCTTCCAATGATTGCTTCGATTGGTCTACCTTTTGATTGCTTTTTTTTTTATAGATTTAGCATTTTCTAACTTTGACTCTATATTGCCGCATTAAATCATTGCTGGACTTAGATTGAATATCAAGCTGAAAACCATTCCCTTTGTTCATTTTCCTACAATCAAATAGAAGAAATAACACTGAGAATTATTATTCAAAGTCCAAAATCTTAACAAGCAGTTCTAATATCTTATCAAGCAGTCCTAAAATCAGTAGTCCAAAATAATTGTAATAAGCTTTCCAAATAAGTAACAAGTAGTCCTAAAAACAACAGTCCAAAATCTTAACAAGCAGTTCTAATATCTTATCAAGTAGTCCTAAAAACAGCAATCCAAAATAATTGTAACAAGCTGTGCAAATAAGTAACAAGCAGTCCTAAAAACAACAGTCCAAATAATTGTAACAAGCACAATAGGAAGTGTCAAAAGACATTCATTATAAGTAAATAAACAACAGTCCAAAATAATTGTAACAAGCTGTCCAAATAATTAACAAGCACTCCAAAAAGCAGTAGTTCAAATAATTGTAACAAGCACAATAGGAAGTGTCAAAAGACGTTCATTATAAGTAAATAAACAACAATCCAAAATAATTATAACAAGCTGTCCAAATAAGTAACAAGTAGTCCTAAAAACAGCAGTCCAACCCTTGGCTTTTTGCTTAACAAGGCACGCTTCTTAAACCATTCGAAAAAATCTAACCCTTGACTTTTTACTTTGCTCCACCTCTTTCTTTTATTCACATTTACATCTTCATTTTCATGCTCACTACAAATAAAAGTACATTGTTATAGTAATTGTCAAACAATTCTTTAATGCGTTTAAAACCTACAAATACAAGTCTATTTATTTACCTCTAAAACATTGGACATCGCCACAATTGAATACAATGTAATGATGGGCTTGACTCTTAGACTTGCAATCCAAAGAAATTGCTTCAGCTTTTTTCTTTCCCCTAATAGGATGACCAAGATCACATGTATCACTATTCCTTGTCATTCTACTAAACCTTGTCTCCACACCACTATGAGAGTATCGCGAGCAAAATGCCAAGCATTCTTCAACCAAGTAACCCTCAACAATAGAACCCTCAGGATGACTTTTATTACAAACATATTTCTTCAACTTTCCTAGATATCTTTCTGTAAAGTACATCCACCGAAATTGAACAATCCCTCCCAATCTTACCTCATTCACCAAATGTATCGGTAAATGAAACATTATATCAAAGAAATTCGGGAGGAAAATTGTCTCCAATTGGCAAAGTGTTTCTACAATCTCAGTTTACAGGATATCTAGATCTACCACCTCAATAACCTTTTAACATAAACAATGAAAAAATGAACAAAAACGAGTTAAAGGGTGAGCAACCTGGTTAGACATTGCACTTCTCACAACTACTTGAAGCAAGTAATGCAACATAAAATTTGCATCATGACTCTTGTATCCATTAACTTTTCTTCCAGCAAGTTGAACACATTTTGAAATTTCTGAAGCACATCCATGAGGTATTTTTTCTTTTTTTAGTACAAAACAAAAAGTAGTCTTTTCCCTTGTAGTCATAGAAAAACATGCTTTTGCAAGCACCATCTTTTTAGCTTGATCTACCTCTTTAGGGTGAAGTTTCTTTCTAATGCCCATGTCTTGTAAATCTAAACGGGCTTTTTCATGATCCTTTGTCTTTTGTGGGATATCCAACAAAGTTCCAATTATATTATCAAATATGTTTTTCTGTATGTGCATTACATCAAGATTATGGGTTAAAATATTGTGCTTCCAATATGGCAAGTCAAAAAAAAAATTGATTTTTTCTTCCATGGACCATCATTACATTTCTTTTGCATCTTACCAAATGCATTGTTAAAGCCCTCTAACAATTCCTAGATATCTTCCCCTTTTAACAATTCTGGTGGTGGCCTATTTTTTGTGCTCCCATTGAAATCCCTTGCATTTGATCTATATTTATGATCCATAGGCAAAAAAGCAAAATGAGCCATATAACACATATATCGACTATGCTTCAAATAGGTCGAATTAGTGTTGTAATTACAACCAGGACATGCAAGTTTCCCTTTTGTACTCCACCACCCACTTAACATAACATACCCAAGAAAGTCACTAATAGTCCACAAGAGAGTTGCTCGCATTTGGAATGTTTGCTTTAATGATGCATCATATGTTTCTACTCCCAAATCCCATAACACCTTTAACTCTTCAATCAACGGTTGAAGGTACAGATCAATATTATTCCTTGGCGATTATGGTCCAAGTATTAATAAAGACAACATAGAATACTCAGCCTTCATGCAACACCAAGGTAGAAAGTTATATGGTATTAATAACACATGCCAAGCACTATGAGACACATTCATGGTTCTAAAGGGATTAAATCTGTAGCTGGACAATCCAAAACTTATATTACGTGATCTAAAGCAAAGTTTGGATGGCATTTATCAAATTCTTTCCATGCTTTTCCATTTGTACGATGCCTCAACTTCCTATCTTTGGAACACTCTATTTCATGCCACCTTAATGAGCTAGCCGTCTTTGAACACATAAACAACCTTTGATGTCTAGGAATCAAGGAAAATGTCTTAAAATTTTAGCTGAAACTTTATAAGATTCATGATTTTTTCTAACTTGATGGTTTCCTTCGGCAATTTCATTCCAGAATGGAGCACCGCAAACATGGCAAGATGTGTCATTCTCATAATCTTTCCAATAGATCATGCAATCATTAGGGCAAGCATCGATCTTTTTATAATCGAGCCCCAAGTCCCTTATCATGCATATAGTTTTATTGAACGTATTAGGGATGTTCAATGAAGGCATAACTTCTTTCAAGAATTCTAAGAGAGCATTAAATGATTCATTGCTCTAACCATACAGACAATTCAATAAATATAGGCGAATTGTGAACGACAATTTTGAGAAGTTTTTGCAACCTGGTATAACTCTTGTTTGGCTTCTTCGACTAGATTATAAACTTTTTTGCATCTTTATTAACGCCTTCATTAAATTCACATTCTTCTTGCGTAACATCTCTAAATATTTCAAACAGTAGTCCATCAATATCATCAATTTGATCCTCTTCATCATTCACATGATCATCATTAAGATCATTGGGTTTTTCTCTCTCTTCACCATGACGAACCTAAACATCATATCCTTTTTGAAATCCTAATGCTATTAAATGATTTCGTACTACCTTCCTTGTGAACCAATTGGTGTTGTAGCATTCAGCACATGGACATGAAATCTCTTTTTTGCGAGGTTTTCCTTTGGTCTATGTGTAATCTAGGAAAAAAAATCAATACCATTTTGATACTCTTTACTCATTCTAGCTAATTTTGTCCATTCCTTGTCCATCGAGTTTATGAGGAGACTACCATATATGACAAATAATTTTAAAGAGATGTTAGTACATGTTCGATCAAAATCTAGATGCGCCGAAAGAGGCCCTTATGCTATCTAATTTTTTATTAAATATTTTACAATAGATAATTTATCATCATCAACTCCCAAAATCCTTTTATTATTTATAAAATTTTTACAATTGATTTGAAAATAACCCTTTTAATTTGATTTTTTCTTATAACATGACATAGATTGAGTAAATTATTAATATATTACTATTAGTATGGTGTTCGATAACAATATGATATCATCATGTGTGAACATAGAAAAAAATATTATTGTGAGGTATGAAACAAACCACAGCAGAAGTAGTCCACTTTTAATGGGCTCATAATATCAATCATTTAATTACAAGTCTTAACCATATGTGTAAATGAGTGAAATTGTAGTTCAAGGAGGGTATATAATATACCTTTCAGATCTCTTTTCAAGCAAAACACCTTAGAGATCAGTAGTTAATTCCAATCTTTTGCAGAAGCTTCTATCAAATTCTCTATAAAATCCAATCTGAAAAAAGGAAAGAAAAAAAAGAAGGAATTGTAAACACCATAGGGTAGCAAATAGATAATTTTTGCAAATGATTAAAATTCATTAGAACATTATAAGAAATTCAATTTTAGGACTTCAAAATTCATTTTTATGTCAGGATATTAAAAAAAAAAAATCATTTTGAGGATTTCAAAATTGATAATAAATTCATTTTTATGTCAAGATATTAAAAAAAAAAAGTTGTCATACTTTGAACTCTTAACATTATAAGCTTAGGACTTCAAAATTAGAACATCATACATGTTAATCTTAAATGAATAAAATGATTAATTAGCTATTTACATGAAAAAAAATGCAAATCAATCACATATTTGCTGTTATTTTTCTAAACTATATATTTACTTTTAGAGTAATGCAAATGCAATAACTAAACTAATGTACAAAAGCAATAACTAAACTTATTGGAAAAAAATGACAAACATAATTAAAAAATAATCATGAAAGATAAGAACATCGTCCCATGTCAAAAGTTAGAAAAATTCAGCATGCTAAGTGATGCTCTACACCTAATAGATTGTCAATTGAGTTTTCTTTAATTTTTTCATTAGATTCTATTAGCACATGCAGAATCTACATTGAATAAAAAGAAAGCAACGCAAAATCCTTAGGACTCAAAATACAAGTAAAAAGGAAGCAATACGAAATCTAATACTAGGCTCCTATTCTTAATTATCAAGTTTGACTCATCACTCATAATTTTCCATTTCTCCCAAGTGCAGCATGACACCTCATTTACCTAAGTGATGCTCTACACCAAATAAATTGTCAATGGAGGTTTTGAATAATTCTTTCACACTCTTTTCATTTATCGCAATTTAAATAAATAATTTAAAAATAGTTAATTTTTTGTTTAATCTAATACAAATTCTGTTTTTATAGTAGTTGCTAGATGAGTACCTCAATTGCATATATTACTATCACATCCATTCTTTCACAAACAGTACACCACCCTAAACATTACTCCTTTAGTACCACTATCACTTTATAAAATCCTTCTATTTCCCTATTCTATCTATCTCATTCCCGTCTCTCTCTCTCCACTACGCGAAAAATAGCATTTTACAACGCTTTTTTTAAGTCCTTTTGCTTTTAAGCGATGTAGTATTCAGCGCTTTTAAGCGTTGTAGTATCCAACGCTATTTAAAATAAAAAAGCGCTGTAATATATAACGCTCAACACTTAGAGTAGTTTTACAGCGCTTTTCATAAAAAAATGCTATAATAGGTGCATATATAGCGCGCTTGTTATACTCGTTTTACAGCGCTATTTTGAAAAAGCGTTGTAAATCTCTTCTAAAAACGCGCTGCTTGTTGTACTAGTTTTACACCGCTTTTTTCAAAAGCGCTGTAAATATCTTCTAAAAACGCGATGCTTGTTGTACTAGTTTTACAGTGCTTTTCATAAAAGTGCTGTAATAGGTTCATTCTTATGCACGTTTTACAACGCTTTTTCAAAAAAGCGCTGTGATAGGTGCATTCTTATGCACGTTTTATAGCGCTTTTTCAAAAAAGTGCTGTAATAGGTGCATTCTTATACTAGTTTTAATAAAAAGCGCTGTAAATGGAATTTTTAAAATAAAGCTTGTTTGTATAAACAGGTCTTTTATGGCATTTTTTTAAGAAAGCGTTGTCTTTTAATTTTTTTCCCAAATAATATTGATCAAGCACATGATATTGACACAATTACTCTATTTTTCATTTCAACAGCAACAGAACAATTTCATTTATTCATCAAGTACAATAATTTCTTACACATTCACAACAAAACTATATACAATTTAATAACATAACTATATAAACATGTACAATAATTTCATATTCAAATCAAGTACTATATTTTTTACATATTCACAATAGAACTATAAATATTCACAATATGTTAGCTTTATAATAATGTCAACTTCCCAGCATTAATTCCAATTTCACAGCAGCAAGCCAATTTCCCAGCAAATTACACTTATTGGATGGACAAGATTGGTTAAAAACCCTAATTGGATTAGAATAAGTCGAAGGATGACGAAAATGACCTAAATGTTCAACCAATGAAACAAAATCACATATTGGATGCACAAGATTGGTTAAAAACCCTAATTCGATTAGAATAAGCCTAGGGAGGACGAAAATGACCTAAATGTCAACCAATGACACAAACGCACTTTTTGGATTCACAAGATTGGTTAAAAACCCTAATTGGATTAGAATAAGCCAAGGGAGGACGAAAATGACCTAAATGTTCAACCGATGACACAAAATTACCTATTGGATGCACAAGATTGGTTAAAAACCCTAATTGGATTAGAATAAGCCTAGGGAGGACGAAAATGACCTAAATGTTAAACCAATGACAGAAAATCACTTATTGGATGCACAAGATTGGTTAAAAACACTAACTGGATTACAATAAGCATAGGTAGGAATAAAATGACCTAAATGTTCAACAAATGACACAAAATCACTTATTGGATTCACAAGATTGGTTAAAAACCCTAATTGGATTAGAATAAGCCTAGGGAGGACAAAAATGACATAAATGTTCAACTAATGACACAAAATCACTTATTGGATGCACAAGATTGGTTGATAAACCCTAATTGGACTAGAATAAGCCTAGGGAGGACGAAAATGACCTAAATGTTAAACCAATGACACAAAATCACTTATTGGATGCACAAGATTGGTTAAAAACCCTAATTGGATTAGAATAAGCCTAGGGAGGAAGATAATGACCTAAATGTTCAACCAATGACACAAAATCACTTATTGGATGCACAAGATTGGTTAAAAACCCTAATTGGATTAGAATAAGCCTAGGGAGGACGAAAATGACCTAAATGTCAACCAATGACACAAACGCACTTTTTGGATTCACAAGATTGGTTAAAAACCCTAATTGGATTAGAATAAGCCAAGGGAGGACGAAAATGACCTAAATGTTCAACCGATGACACAAAATTACCTATTGGATGCACAAGATTGGTTAAAAACCCTATCTGGATTAGAATAAGCCTAGGGAGGACGAAAATGACCTAAATGTTAAACCAATGACACAAAATCACTTATTGGATGCACAAGATTGGTTAAAAACACTAATTGGATTACAATAAGCATAGGTAGGAATAAAATGACCTAAATGTTCAACAAATGACACAAAATCACTTATTGGATTCACAAGATTGGTTAAAAACCCTAATTGGATTAGAATAAGCCTAGGGAGGACGAAAATGAGATAAATGTTCAACTAATGACACAAAATCACTTATTGGATGCACAAGATTGGTTGATAAACCCTAATTGGACTAGAATAAGCCTAGGGAGGACGAAAATGACCTAAATGTTAAACCAATGACACAAAATCACTTATTGGATGCACAAGATTGGTTAAAAACCCTAATTGGATTAGAATAAGCCTAGGGAGGACGAAAATGATCTAAATGTTCAACCAATGACACAAAATCACTTATTGGATGCACAAGATTGGTTAAAAACCCTAATTGGATAAGAATAAGCCTAGGGAGGACGAAAATGACCTAAATATTTAACCAATGACACAAAATATCTTATTGGATGCACAAAATTTGTTAAAAACCCTAATTGGATTAGAATAAGCCTAGGGAGGACGAAAATGACCTAAATGTTCAATAGATGACACAAAATTACCTATTGGATGCACAAGATTGGTTGATAAACCTTAATTGGATTAGAATAAGCCTAGGGAGGACGAAAATGACCTAAATGTTCAACCAATGACACAAAATCACTTATTGGATTGACAAGATTGGTTAAAAACCCTAATTGGATTAGAATAAGTCGAAGGATGACGAAAATGACCTAAATGTTCAACCAATGGCACAAACTCACATATTGGATCCAGAAGATTGGTTAAAAACCCTAATTGGATTAGAATAAGCCTCGAGATGACGAACATGACCTAAATGTTCAACCAATGACACAAACACACTTTTTGGATTCAGAAGATTGGTTAAAAACCCTGATTGGATTAGAATAAGCCAAGGGAGGACGAAAATGACCTAAATGTTCAACCGATGACACAAAATTACCTATTGGATGCACAAGATTGGTTAAAAACGCTAATTGGATTAGAATAAGCCTAGGGAGGACGAAAATGACCTAAATGTTAAACCAATGACACAAAATCACTTATTGGATGCACAAGATTGGTTAAAAACACTAATTGGATTAGAATAAGCCTAGGGAGGAATAAAATGACCTATATGTTCAACAAATGACACAAAATTACTTATTAAATTCACAAGATTGGTTAAAAACCCTAATTGGATTAGAATAAGTCGAAGGATGACGAAAATGACATAAATGTTCAACCAATTACACAAAATCACTTATTGGATGCACAAGATTGGTTAAAAACCCTAATTGGATTTGAATAAGCCTAGGGAGGACGAATATGACCTAAATGTTCAACCAATGACACAAACGCAATTTTTGGATTCACAAGATTGGTTAAAAACCCTAATTGGATTAGAATTAGCCAAGGGAGGACGAAAATGACCTAAATGTTTAACCGATGACACAAAATTACATATTGGATGGACAAGATTGGTTAAAAACCCTAATTGGATTAGAATAAGCCTAGGGAGGAAGAAAATGACCTAAATGTTAAACCAATGACACAAAATCACTTATTGGATGCACAAGATTGGTTAAAACCCCTAATTGGATTCGAATAAGCCTGGGGAGGACGAAAATGACCTAAATGTTCAACCAATGCCACAAAATCCCTTATTGGATGCACAAGATTGGTTTAAAACCCTAATTGGATTACAATAAGCCTAGGGAGGACGAAAATGACCTAAATGTTCAACCAATGACACAAAATCAGTTATTGGATGCTCAAGATTGGTTAAAAACCCTAATTGGATTCGAATAAGCCTAGGGAGGAGGAAAATGACCTAAATGTTCAACCAATGACACAAAATCACTTATTGGATGCAAAAGATTTCGCAAAAACCCTAATTGGATTAGAATAAGCCTAGGGAGGACGAAAATGACCTAAATGTTCAACCAATGACACAAAATCACTTATTGGATGGACAAGAATGGTTAAAAACCCTAATTCGATTAGAATAAGTCGAAGGATGACAAAAATGACCTAAATATTCAACCAATCAAACAAAATCACATATTGGATGCACAAGATTGGTTAAAAACCCTTATTGGATTAGAATAAGCCTCGTGAGGACGAAAATGACCTAAATGTTCAACCAATGACACAAACACACTTTTTGGATTCACAAGATTGGCTAAAAACCCTAATTGGATTAGAACAAGCCAAGGGAGGACGAAAATGACATTAATGTTCAACCGATGACACAAAATCACTTATTGGATGCACAAGATTGGTTAAAAACCCTAATCAGAATACAATAAGCTTAGGGAGGACGAAATTGACCTAAATGTCCAACCGATGACACAAAATTACCTATTGGATGCACAAGATTGTATAAAACCCTAATTGGATTAGAATAAGCCTAGAGAGGACCAAAATGACCTAAATGTTAAACCGATGACACAAAATCACTTATTGGATGCAAAAGATTGGTTAAAAACCCTAATTGGATTAGAATAAGTCGAAGGATGACGAAAATGACATAAATGTTCAACCAATTACACAAAATCACATATTGGATGCACAAGATTGGTTAAAAACCCTAATTGGATTTGAATAAGCCTAGGGAGGACGAAAATGACCTAAATGGTCAACCAATGACACAAACGCAATTTTTGGATTCACAAGATTGGTTAAAAACCCTAATTGGATTAGAATTAGCCAAGGGAGGACGAAAATGACCTAAATGTTCAACCGATGACACAAAATTACATATTGGATGGACAAGATTGGTTAAAAACCCTAATTGGATTAGAATAAGCCTAGGGAGGACGAAAATGACCTAAATGTTAAACCAATGACACAAAATCACTTATTGGATGCACAAGATTGGTTAAAAACCCTAATTGGATTCGAATAAGCCTGGGGAGGACGAAAATGACCTAAATGTTCAACCAATGACACAAAATCCCTTATTGGATGCACAAGATTGGTTAAAAACCCTAATTGGATTACAATAAGCCTAGGGAGGACGAAAATGACCTAAATGTTCAACCGATGACACAAAATTACCTATTGGATGCACAAGATTGATTAAAAACCCTAATTGGATTAAAATAAGCTTAGGGAGGACGAAAATGACCTAAATGTTCAACCAATGACACAAAATCAGTTATTGGATGCTCAAGATTGGTTAAAAACCCTAATTGGATTCGAATAAGCCTAGGGAGGAGGAAAATGACCTAAATGTTCAACCAATGACACAAAATAACTTATTGGATGCAAAAGATTTCGTAAAAACCCTAATTGGATTAGAATAAGCCTAGGGAGGACGAAAATGACCTAAATGTTCAACGAATGACACAAAATCACTTATTGGATGGACAAGAATGATTAAAAACCCTAATTCGATTAGAATAAGTCGAACGATGACAAAAATGACCTAAATATTCAACCAATGAAACAAAATCACATATTGGATGCACAAGATTGGTTAAAAACCCTTATTGGATTAGAATAAGCCTCGTGAGGACGAAAATGACCTAAATGTTCATCCAATGACACAAACACACTTTTTTGATTCACAAGATTGGCTAAAAACCCTAATTGGATTAGAACAAGCCAAGGGAGGACGAAAATGACATTAATGTTCAACCGATGACACAAAATCACTTATTGGATGCACAAGATTGGTTAAAAACCCTAACTGGATTAGAATTAGCCAAGGGAGGACGAAAATGACCTAAATGTTCAACCGATGACACAAAATTACCTATTGGATGCACAAGATTGTATAAAAACCCTAATTGGATTAGAATAAGCCTAGCGAGGACGAAAATGACCTAAATGTTAAACCGATGACACAAAATCACTTATTGGATGCAAAAGATTGGTTTAAAACCCTAATTGGATTAGAATAAGCCTAGGGAGGACGAAAATGACCTAAAT
>JBBPBQ010000004.1:26853681-26869767 GCA_037974755.1 Cicer yamashitae
ACACAAAATCACATATTGGATGCACAAGATTGGTTAAAAACCCTAATTGGATTAGAATAAGCCTAGGGAGGACGAAAATGACCTAAATGTTCAACCAATGACACAAACGCAATTTTTGGATTCACAAGATTGGTTAAAAACCCTAATTGGATTAGAATTAGTCAAGGGAGGACGAAAATGACCTAAATGTTCAACCGATGACACAAAATTACCTATTGGATGCACAAGATTGATTAAAAACCCTAATTGGATTAAAATAAGCTTAGGGAGGACGAAAATGACCTAAATGTTCAACCAATGACACAAAATCAGTTATTGGATGTTCAAGATTGGTTAAAAACCCTAATTGGATTCGAATTAGTCTAGGGAGGAGGAAAATGACCTAAATGTTCAACCAATGACACAAAATCACTTATTGGATGCAAAAGATTTCGTAAAAACCCTAATTGGATTAGAATAAGCCTAGGGAGGACGAAAATGACCTAAATGTTCAACCAATGACACAAAATCACTTATTGGATGGACAAGAATGGTTAAAAACCTTAATTCGATTAGAATAAGTCGAAGGATGACAAAAATGACCTAAATATTCAACCAAAGAAACAAAATCACATATTGGATGCACAAGAATTGTTAAAAACCCTTATTGGATTAGAATAAGCCTCGTGAGGACGAAAATGACCTAAATGTTCAACCAATGACACAAACACACTTTTTGGATTCACAAGATTGGCTAAAAACCCTAATTGGATTAGAACAAGCCAAGGGAGGACGAAAATGACATTAATGTTCAACCGATGACACAAAATCACTTATTGGATGCACAAGATTGGTTAAAAACCCTATTTGGATTAGAATTAGCCAAGGGAGGACGAAAATGACCTAAATGTTCAACCGATGACACAAAATTACCTATTGGATGCACAAGATTGTATAAAAACCCTAATTGGATTAGAATAAGCCTATAGAGGACTAAAATGACCTAAATGTTAAACCGATGACACAAAATCACTTATTGGATGCAAAGGATTGGTTAAAAACCCTAATTGGATTAGAATAAGCCTAGGGAGGACGAAAAAGACCTAAATATTCAACCAATGACACAAAATCACATATTGGATGCACAAGATTGGTTAAAAACCCTAATTGGATTAGAATAAGCCTAGGGAGGACGAAAATGACCTAAATGTTCAACCAATGACACAAACGCAATTTTTGGATTCACAAGATTGGTTAAAAACCCTAATTGGATTAGAATTAGTCAAGGGAGGACGAAAATGACCTAAATGTTCAACCGATGACACAAAATTACCTATTGGATGCACAAGATTGATTAAAAACCCTAATTGGATTAAAATAAGCTTAGGGAGGACGAAAATGACCTAAATGTTCAACCAATGACACAAAATCAGTTATTGGATGTTCAAGATTGGTTAAAAACCCTAATTGGATTCGAATTTGTCTAGGGAGGAGGAAAATGACCTAAATGTTCAACCAATGACACAAAATCACTTATTGGATGCAAAAGATTTCGTAAAAACCCTAATTGGATTAGAATAAGCCTAGGGAGGACGAAAATGACCTAAATGTTCAACCAATGACACAAAATCACTTATTGGATGGACAAGAATGGTTAAAAACCTTAATTCGATTAGAATAAGTCGAAGGATGACAAAAATGACCTAAATATTCAACCAAAGAAACAAAATCACATATTGGATGCACAAGAATTGTTAAAAACCCTTATTGGATTAGAATAAGCCTCGTGAGGACGAAAATGACCTAAATGTTCAACCAATGACACAAACACACTTTTTGGATTCACAAGATTGGCTAAAAACCCTAATTGGATTAGAACAAGCCAAGGGAGGACGAAAATGACATTAATGTTCAACCGATGACACAAAATCACTTATTGGATGCACAAGATTGGTTAAAAACCCTATTTGGATTAGAATTAGCCAAGGGAGGACGAAAATGACCTAAATGTTCAACCGATGACACAAAATTACCTATTGGATGCACAAGATTGTATAAAAACCCTAATTGGATTAGAATAAGCCTATAGAGGACTAAAATGACCTAAATGTTAAACCGATGACACAAAATCACTTATTGGATGCAAAAGATTGGTTAAAAACCCTAATTGGATTAGAATAAGCCTAGGGAGGACGAAAATGACCTAAATATTCAACCAATGACACAAAATCACTTATTGGATTGACAAGATTGGTTAAAAACCCTAATTGGATTAGAATAAGTTGAAGGATGACGAAAATGACCTAAATGTTAAACCGATGACACAAAATCACTTATTGGATGCAAAAGATTGGTGAAAAACCCTAATTGGATTAGAACAAGCCTAGGCAGGACGAAAATGATCTAATATTCAACCAATGACACAACATCACTTAGTGGATGCACAAGATTGGTTTAAAACCCTAATTGGATTAGAATAAGCCTAGGGAGGACGAAAATGACCTAAATGTTCAACCAATGACACAAAATCACTTACTGGATGCACAAGATTGGTTAAAAACCCTAATTGGATTAGAATAAGCCTAGGGAGGACGAAAATGACCTAAATGTTCAACCGATGACACAAAATTACCTATTGGATGCACAAGATTGGTTAGAAACCCTAATTGGATTAGAATAAGCCTATGGAGGACGAAAATGAACTAAATGTTCAACCAATGACACAAAATTACCTATTGGATGCACAAGATTGATTAAAAACCCTAATTGGATTAAAATAAGCTTAGGGAGGACGAAAATGACCTAAATGTTCAACCAATAACACAAAATCAGTTATTGGATGCATAAGATTGGTCAAAAACCCTAATTGGATTAGAATAAGCCTAGGGGGACGAAAATGACCTAAATGTTCAACCAATGACACAAAATCACTTATTGGATGCATAGGATTGGTTAAAAACCCTAATTGGATTAGAATAAGCCTAGGGAGGACGAAATTGACCTAAATGTTCAACCAATGACACAAAATCACTTATTGGATGCACAAGATTGGTTAAAAACCCTAATCGGAATAGAATAAGCTTAGGGAGGACGAAATTGACCTAAATGTCCAACCGATGACACAAAATTACCTATTGGATGCACAAGATTGGTTAAAACCCCTAATTGGATTAGAATAAGCCTTGGGAGGAAGAAAATGACCTAAATGTTCAACCAATGACACAAAATCACTTATTGGATTCACAAGATTGGTTAAAAACCCTAATTGGATTAGAATAAGTCGAAGGATGACGAAAATGACATAAATGTTCAACGAATTACACAAAATCACATATTGGATGCACAAGATTGGTTAAAAACCCTAATTGGATTAGAATAAGCCTAGGGAGGACGAAAATGACCTAAATGTTCAACCAATGACACAAACGCAATTTTTGGATTCACAAGATTGGTTAAAAACCCTAATTGGATTAGAATTAGCCAAGGGAGGACGAAAATGACCTAAATGTTCAACCGATGACATAAAATTACATATTGGATGGACAAGATTGGTTAAAAACCCTAATTGGATTAGAATAAGCCTGGGGAGGACGAAAATGACCTAAATGTTAAACCAATGACACAAAATCACTTATTGGATGCACAAGATTGGTTAAAAACCCTAATTGGATTCGAATAAGCCTGGGGAGGACGAAAATGACCTAAATGTTCAACCAATGACACAAAATCCCTTATTGGATGCACAAGATTGGTTAAAAACCCTAATTGGATTACAATAAGCCTAGGGAGGACGAAAATGAGCTAAATGTTCAACCGATGACAGAAAATTACCTATTGGATGCACAAGATTGATTAAAAACCCTAATTGGATTAAAATAAGCTTAGGGAGGACGAAAATGACCTAAATGTTCAACCAATGACACAAAATCAGTTATTGGATGCTCAAGATTGGTTAAAAACCCTAATTGGATTCGAATAAGCCTAGGAAGGAGGAAAATGACCTAAATGTTCAACCAATGACACAAAATCACTTATTGGATGCAAAAGATTTCGTAAAAACCCTAATTGGATTAGAATAAGCCTAGGGAGGACGAAAATGACCTAAATGTTCAACCAATGACACAAAATCACTTATTGGATGGACAAGAATGGTTAAAAATCCTAATTCGATTAGACTAAGTCGAAGGATGACAAAAATGACCTAAATATTCAACCAATGAAACAAAATCACATATTGGATGCACTAGATTGGTTAAAAACCCTTATTGGATTAGAATAAGCCTCCTGAGGACGAAAATGACCTAAATGTTCAACCAATGACACAAACACACTTTTTGGATTCACAAGATTGGCTAAACACCCTAATTGGATTAGAACAAGCCAAGGGAGGACGAAAATGACATTAATGTTCAACCGATGACACAAAATCACTTATTGGATTCACAAGATTGGTTAAAAACCCTAATTGGATTAGAATTAGCCAAGGGAGGACGAAAATGACCTAAATGTTCAACCGATGACACAAAATTACCTATTGGATGCACAAGATTGTATAAAAACCCTAATTGGATTAGAATAAGCCTAGAGAGGACGAAAATGATCTAAATGTTAAACCGATGACACAAAATCACTTATTGGATGCAAAAGATTGGTTAAAAACCCTAATTGGATTAGAATAAGCCTAGGGAGGACGAAAATGACCTAAATATTCAACCAATGACACAAAATCACTTATTGGATGCACAAGATTGGTTAAAAACCCTAATTGGATTAGAATAAGCCTAGGGAGGACGAAAATGACCTAAATGTTCAACCAATGACACAAAATCACTTATTGGATGAACAAGATTGTTTAAAATCCCTAATTTGATTAGAATAAGCCTATGGAGGACAAAAATGACCTAAATGTTCAACCAATGACACAAAATCACTTATTGGATGCACAAGATTGTTTAAAAACCCTAATTTGATTAGAATAAGTCTTGGGAGGAAGAAAATGACATAAATGTTCATTCAATGACACAAAATCCCTTATTGGATGCACAAGATTGGTTAAAAATCCTAATTTGATTAGAATAAATTCAGGGAGGATGAAAATGACGTAAATGTTCAACCAAGGACACAAAATCACTTATTGGATGCACAACATTGTTTAAAAATCCTAATTTGATTAGGATAAGCCTAGGGAGGACGAAAATGACCTAAATGTTCAACCAATGACACAAAATCACTTATTGGATGCACAAGATTGGTTAAAAACCCTAATTGGATTAGAATAAGCCTAGGGAGGACGAAAATGACCTAAATGTTCAACCAATGACACAAAATCACTTATTGGATGCACAAGATTGGTTAAAAACCCTAATCGGATTAGAATAAGCCTAAGGAGGACAAAAATGACCTAAATGTTCAACCAATGACACAAAATCACTTATTGGATGCACAAGATTGGTTAAAAACTCTAATTGGATTAGAATAAGCCTAGGTCGGTTGAAAATGACCTAAATGTTCAACCAATGACACAAAATAACATATTAGATGCACAAGATTGGTTAAAAACCCCAATTGGATTAGAATAAGCCTAAGGAGGACGAAAGTGACCTAAATGTTCAACCAATGACACAAAATCACTTATTGGATGCACAAGATTGGTTAAAAACTCTAATTGGATTAGAATAAGCCTAGGGAGGACGGAAATGACCTAAATGTTCAACCAATGACACAAAATCACTTATTGGATGCACAAGATTGGTTAAAAACCCTAATTGGATTAGAATAAGCCTAGGGAGGACGAAAATGACCTAAATGTTCAACCAATGACACAAAATCACTTACTGGATGCACAAGATTGGTTAAAAACCCTAATTGGATTAGAATAAGCCTAGGGAGGACGAAAATGACCTAAATGTTCAACCAATGACACAAAATCACTTATTGGATGCACAAGATTGGTTAAAAACCCTAATTGGATTAGAATAAGCCTAGGGAGGACGAAAATGACACAATTGTTCAACCAATCACACAAAATCACATATTGGATGCACAATATTGGATAAAAACCCTAATTGGATTAGAATAAGCCTAGGGAGGACGAAAATGACACAAATGTTCAACCAATCACACAAAATCACATATTGGATGCACAATATTGGTTATAAACCCTAATTAGATTAGAATAAGCCTAGAGAGGACGAAAATGACCTAAATGTTCAACCAATGACACAAAATCACTTATTGGATGCACAAGATTGGTTAAAAACCCTAATTGGATTAGAATAAGCCTAGGGAGGACGAAAATGACCTAAATGTTCAACCAATGACACAAAATCACATATAGGATGCACAAGATTGGTTAAAAACCCTAATTGGATTAGAATAAGCCTAGGGAGGACGAAAATGACCTAAATGTTCAACCAATGACACAAAATCACTTATTGGATGCACAAGATTGGTTAAAAACCCTAATTGGATTAGAATAAGCCTAGGGAGGACGAAAATGACCTAAATGTTCAACCAATGACACAAAAGCACTTATTGGATGCACAAGATTGGTTAAAAACCCTAATTGGATTAGAATAAGCCTAGGGAGGACGAAAATGACCTAAATGTTCAACCAATGACACAAAATCACTTATTGGATGCACAAGATTGGTTAAAAACCCTAATTGGATTAGAATAAGCCTGGGGAGGACGAAAATGACCTAAATGTTCAACCAATAACACAAAATCACTTATTGGATGCACAAGATTGGTTAAAAACCCTAATTGGATTAGAATAAGCCTAGGGAGGACGAAAATGACCTAAATGTTCAACCAATGACACAAAATCACTTATTGGATGCACAAGATTGGTTAACAACCCTAATTGGATTAGAATAAGCCTATGGAGGACGAAAATGACCTAAATGTTCAACCAATGACACAAAATCACTTATTGGATGCACAAGATTGTTTAAAAACCCTAATTTGATTAGAATAAGCCTAGGGAGGACAAAAATGACCTAAATGTTCAACCAATGACACAAAATCACTTATTGGATGCACAAGATTGGTTAAAAACCCTAATTGGATTAGAATAAGCCTACGGAGGATGAAAATGACCTAAATGTACAACCAATGACATAAAATCACTTATTGGATGCACAAGATTGGTTAAAAACCCTAATTAAATTAGAATATGCCTAGGGAGGACGAAAATGACCTAAATGTTCAACCAATGACACAAAATCACTTATTGGATGCACAAGATTGGTTAAAATCCCTAATTGGATTAGAATAAGCCCAGGGGGGACGAAAATGACCTAAATATTCAAACAATGACACAAAATCACTTATTGGATCCACAAGATTGGTTAAAAACCCTAATTGGATTAGAATAAGCCTAGGGAGGACGAAAATGACATAAATGTTCAACCAATGACACAAAATCACTTATTGGATGCACAAGATTGGTTAAAAACCCTAATTGGATTAGAATAAGTCTAGGGAGGAAGAAAATGACATAAGTAATCATTCAATGACACAAAATCACTTATTGGATGCACAAGATTGGTTAACACCCCTAATTGGATTAGGATAAGCATATGGAGGACGAAAATGACCTAAATGTTCAACCAATGACATAAAATCACTTATTGCATGCACAAGATTGGTTAAAAACCCTAATTGGACTAAATTAAGCCTAGGGAGGACGAAAATGACATAAATGTTCAACCAATGACACAAAATCACTTATTGGATGCACAAGATTGGTTAAAAACCTTAATTGGATTAGAATAGCCGAAGGATGACGAAAATGACCTAAATGTTCAACCATAGACACAAAATGACTTATTGTATGCACAAGATTGATTAAAAACCCTAATTGGATTAGAATAAGCCTAGGGAGGATAAAAATGACCTAAACGTTCAACCAATGACACAAAATCACTTATTGGATGCACAAGATTGTTTAAAAACCTTAATTTGATTACAATAAGTCTAGGGAGGAAAAAATGACATAAGTGTTCATTCAATGACATAAACTCTCTTATTGGATGCACAAGATTGGTTAAAAATCCAAATTTGATTAGAATAAATGTAGGGAGGATGAAAATGATGTAAATGTTCAACCAATGACACAAAATCACTTATTGGATGCACAACATTGTTTAAAAACCCTAATTTGATTAGAATAAGCCTAGGGAGGACGAAAATGACCTAAATGTTCCACCAATGACACAAAATCACTTATTGGATGCACAAGATTTGTTAAAAACCCTAATTAAATTAGAATATGTCTAGGGAGGACGAAAATGACCTAAATGTTCAACCAATGACACAAAATCACTTATTGGATGCACAAGATTGGTTAACAACCTTAATTGGATTAGAATAAGCATAGGGAGGACGAAAATGACCTAAATGTTCAACCAATGACATAAAATCACTTATTGCATGCACAAGATTGGTTAAAAACCCTAATTGGACTAAAATAAGCCTAGGGAGGACGAAAATGACCTAAATGTTCAACCAATGACACAAAATCACTTATTGGATGCACAAGATTGGTTAACAACCCTAATTGGATTGGAATAAGCATAGGGAGGACGAAAATGACCTAAATGTTCAACCAATGACATAAAATCACTTATTGCATTCACAAGATTGGTTAAAAACCCTAATTGGACTAAAATAAGCCTAGGGAGGACGAAAATGATCTAAATGTTCAACCAACGACACAAAATATCCTATTGGATGCACAAGATTGGTTGAAACCATAATTGGATTAGAATAAGCCTATGGAGGAAGAAAATGACATAAATGTTCAACCAATGACATAAAATCACCTATTGGACGCACAAGATTGGTTAAAAATCCTAATTTGATTAGAATAAATTTAGGGAGGATGAAAATGACGTAAATGTTCAACCAATGACACAAAATCACTTATTGGATGCAAAAGATTGGTTAAAAACCCTAATTGGATTAGAATAAGCCTAGGGAGGACGAAAATGACCTAAATATTCAACCAATGACACAAAATCACTTATTGGATGCACAAGATTGGTTAAAAACCCTAATTGGATTAGAATAAGCCTAGGGAGGACGAAAATGACCTAAATGTTTAACCAATGACACAAAATCACTTATTGGATGCACAAGATTGGTTAAAAACCCTAATTGGATTAGAATAAGCCTGGGGAGGACGAAAATGACCTAAATGTTCAACCGATGACACAAAATTACCTATTGGATGCACAAGATTGGTTAAAAACCGTAATTGAATTAGAATAAGCCTAGGGAGGACGAAAATGAACTAAATGTTCAACCAATGACACAAAATAACCTATTGGATGCACAAGATTGATTAAAAACCCTAATTGGATTAAAATAAGATTAGGGAGGTCGAAAATGACCTAAATGTTCAACCAATGACACAAAATCAGTTATTGGATGCACAAGATTGTATAAAAACCCTAATTGGATTAGAATAAGCCTAGAGAGCACGAAAATGACCTAAATGTTAAACTGATGACACAAAATCACTTATTGGATGCAAAAGATTGGTTAAAAACCCTAATTGGATTAGAATAAGCCTAGGGAATACGAAAATGACCTAAATATTCAACCAATGACACAAAATCACTTATTGGATGCACAAGATTGGTTAAAAACCCTAATTGGATTAGAATAAGCCTAGGGAGGACGAAAATGACCTAAATGTTCAACCAATGACACAAAATCACTTATTGGATGCACAAGATTGGTTAAAAACCCTAATTGGATTAGAATAAGCCTAGGGAGGACGAAAATGACCTAAATGTTCAACCGATGACACAAAATTACCTATTGGATGCACAAGATTGGTTAAAAACCCTAATTGGATTAGAATAAGCCTAGGGAGGACGAAAATGACCTAAATGTTCAACCAATGACACAAAATCACTATTTGGATTGACAAGATTGGTTAAAAACCCTAATTGGATTAGAATAAGTCGAAGGATGACGAAAATGACCTAAATGTTCAACCAATGACACAAACTCACATATTGGATGCACAAGATTGGTTAAAAATCCTAATTGGATTAGAATAAGCCTCGAGAGGACGAACATGAACTAAATGTTCAACAAATGACACAACCACAGTTTTTGGATTCAGAAGATTGGTTAAAAACCCTGATTGGATTAAAATAAGCCAAGGGAGGACGAAAATGACCTAGATGTTCAACCAATGACACAAAATCACCTATTGGATGCACAAGATTGGTTAAAAATCGTAATTGGATTAGAATAAGCCTAGGGAGGACGAAAATGACCTAAATGTTCAACCAATGACACAAAATCACTTATTGGATGGACAAGATTGGTTAAAAACCCCAATTGGATTAGAATAAGCCTAGGGACGACGAAAATGACCTAAATGTTCAACCAAAGACACAAAATCAGTTATTGGACGCACAAGATTGGTTAAAAACCCAATTGGATTAGAATAAGCCTAGGCAGGACGAAAATGACCTAAATATTCAACCAATGACACAAAATCACTTATTGGATGCACAAGATTAGTTAAAAACCCTAATCGGAATAGAATAAGCTTAGCGAGGACGAAATTGACCTAAATGTCCAACCGATGACACAAAATTACCTATTGGATGCACAAGATTGGTTAAAACCCCTAATTGGATTAGAATAAGCCTAGGGAGGAAGAAAATGACCTAAATGTTCAACCAATGACACAAAATCACTTATTGGATTCACAAGATTGGTTAAAAACACTAATTGGATTAGAATAAGTCGAAGGATGACGAAAATGACGTAAATGTTCAACCAATTACACAAAATCACATATTGGTTGCACAACATTGGTTAAGAACCCTAATTGGATTAGAATAAGCCTAGGGAGGACGAAAATGACCTAAATGTTCAACCAATGACACAAAATCACTTATTGGATTGACAAGATTGGTTAAAAACCCTAATTGGATTAGAATAAGTCGAAGGATGACGAAAATGACATAAATATTCAACCAATGACACAAAATCACTTATTGGATGCACAAGATTGGTTTAAACCCCTAATTGGATTAGAATAAGCCTAGGGAGGACGAAAATGACCTAAATGTTCAACCGATGACACAAAATTACCTATTGGATGCACAACATTGGTTAAAAACCCTAATTGGATTAGAATAAGCCTAGGGAGGACGAAAATGACCTAAATGTTCAACCGATGACACAAAATTACCTATTGGATGCACAAGATTGGTTAAAAACCCTAATTGGATTAGAATAAGCCTAGGGAGGACGAAAATGACCTAAGTGTTCAACCAATGACACAAAATCACTTATTGGATTGACAAGATTGGTTAAAAACCCTACTTGGATTAG
This sequence comes from Cicer yamashitae, assembly GCA_037974755.1. Lineage (NCBI taxonomy): Eukaryota > Viridiplantae > Streptophyta > Magnoliopsida > Fabales > Fabaceae > Cicer > Cicer yamashitae. The sequence goes on from JBBPBQ010000004.1 coordinate 26,865,031, forward strand.
AATAAGTCGAAGGATGACGAAAATGACCTAAATGTTAAACCAATGACACAAAATCACTTATTGGATGCACAAGATTGGTTAAAAACCCTAATTGGATTAGAATAAGCCTAGGGAGGACGAAAATGACCTAAATGTTCAACCAATGACACAAAATCACTTATTGGATTGACAAGATTGGTTAAAAACCCTAATTGGATTAGAATAAGTCGAAGGATGACGAAAATGACATAAATATTCAACCAATGACACAAAATCACTTATTGGATGCACAAGATTGGTTTAAAACCCTAATTGGATTAGAATAAGCCTAGGGAGGACGAAAATGACCTAAATGTTCAACCGATGACACAAAATTACCTATTGGATGCACAACATTGGTTAAAAACCCTAATTGGATTAGAATAAGCCTAGGGAGGACGAAAATGACCTAAATGTTCAACCGATGACACAAAATTACCTATTGGATGCACAAGATTGGTTAAAAACCCTAATTGGATTAGAATAAGCCTAGGGAGGATGAAAATGAACTAAATGTTCAACCGATGACACTAAATCACTTATTGGATGCACAAGATTGGTTAAAAACCCTAATTGGATTAGAATAAGCCTAGGGAGGACGAAAATGACCTAAATGTTCAACCGATGACACAAAATTACCTATTGGATGCACAAAATTGGTTAAAAACCCTAATTGGATTAGAATAAGCCTAGGGAGGACGAAAATGAACTAAATGTTCAACCAATGACACAAAATTACCTATTCGATGCACAAGACTGATTTAAAACACTATTTGGATTAAAATAAGCTTAGGGAGGGCGAAAATGACCTAAATGTTTAACCAATGACACAAAATAAGTTATTGGATGCTCAAGATTGGTTAAAAATCCTAATTGGATTCGAATAAGCCTAGGGAGGAGGAAAATGACCTAAATGTTCATCCAATGACACAAAATCACTTATTGGACGCAAAAGATTTCGTAAAAACCCTAATTGGATTAGAATAAGCCTAGGGAGGACGAAAATGACCTAAATGTTCAACCAATGACACAAAATCACCTATTGGATGGACAAGAATGGTTAAAAACCCTAATTGGATTAGAATAAGCCTAGGGAGGACGAAAATGACATAAATGTTCAAGCGATGACACAAAATTACCTATTGGATGCACAAGATTGGTTAAAAACCCTAATTGGATTAGAATAAGCCTAGGGAGGACGAAAATGAACTAAATGTTCAACCAATGACACAAAATCACTTATTGGATTGACAAGATTGGTTAAAAAACCTAATTGGATTAGAATAAGTCGAAGGATGACGAAAATGACCTAAATGTTCAACCAATGACACAAACTCACATATTGGATGCACAAGTTTGGTTAAAAACCCTAATTGGATTATAATAAGCCTAGGGAGGACGAAAATGACATAAATGTTCAACCAAATACCCAAAATCACTTATTGGATTCAAAAGATTGCTTAAAAATCCTAATTGGATTAGAATAAGCCTAGGGAGGACGAAAATGACCGAAATGTTCAATCAATGACACAAAATCACTTATTGGATGCACAAGATTGGTTAAAAACCCAATTGGATTAGAATAAGCCTAGGGAGGACGAAAATGACCTAAATGATCAACCAAATACACAAAATCACTTATTGGATTCAAAAGATTGGTTAAAAACCCTAATTGGATTAGAATAAGCCTAGAGAGGACGAAAATGACCTAAATATTCAATCAATGACACAAAATCACTTATTGGATGCACAAGATCAGTTAAAAACCCTAATTGGATTACAATAAACCTAGGAAGGACGAAAATGACCGAAATGTTAATCAAATGACACAAACGCACTTATTGGATGCAGAAGATAGGTTAAAAACCCTAATTGGAATAGAATAAGCCTAGGGAGGATGAAAATGAACTAAGTGTTCAACCAATGACACAAAATCACTTATTGGATGCACAAGATCGATTAAAAACCTTAATTGGATTCGAATAAGCCTAGGGAGGAGGAAAATGACCTAAATGTTCAACCAATGACACAAAATCACTTATTGGACGCAAAAGATTTCGTAAAAACCCTAATTGGAATAGAATAAGCCTAGGGAGGACGAAAATGAACTAAATGTTCAACCGATGACACAAAATCACTAATTGGATGCACCAGATTGGTTAAAATCCCTAATTAGATTAGAATAAGCTTAGGGAGGACGAAAATGACCTAAATGTTCAACCAAGGACACAAAATCACTTATTGGATGCACAAGATTGGTTGAAAACCCTATTTGGATTAGAATAAGCCTAGGGAGGACCAAAATGACCGAAATGTTCAACCAACGACACAAAATCACTTATTGGATGCACAAGATAGGTTAAAAACCCTAATTGGATTAGAATAAGCCTAGGGAGGACGAAAATGACCGAAATGTTCAATCAATGACACAAAATCATTTATTGGATGCACAAGATTAGTTAAAAACCCTAATTGGATTAGAATAAACCTAGGGAGGACGAAAACAACCAAAATGTTCAACTAATGACACAAAATTATTTATTGGATGCACAAGATTGGTTAAAAACCCTGATTGGATTAGAATAAGCCTTGGGAGGACTAAAATGACCTAAATGTTCAACCAATGACACAAAATCACTTATTGGATGCACAAGATTGGTTAAAAACCCCAATTGGATTACAATACGCGTAGGGACGACAAAAATGACCAAAATATTCAACCAATGACACAAAATCACTTATTGGATGCACAAGATCGATTAAAAACCCTAATTGATTAGAATAAGCCTAGGGAGGACGAAAATGACCTAAACGTTCAACCAATGTTACAAAATCACTTATTGGATGCACCAGATTGGTTAAAAACCCCAATTGGATTAGAATACGCCTAGGGACGACGAAAATGACCTAAATGTTCATCAAATGACACAAAATCACTTATTGGATGCACAAGATTGGTTGAAAACCCTAATTGGATTATAATATGCCTAGGGAGCACGAAATGACCTAAATGTTCAACCAACGACACAAACACACTTATTGGATGCACAAGATTGGTTAATAACCCTAATTGGATTAGAATAAGCCTAGGGATGACGAAAACAACCAAAATGTTCAACCAATGACACAAAATTATTTATTGGATGCACAAGATTGGTGAAAAACCCTAATTGGACTAGAATATGCCTAGGGAGGACGAAAATGATCTAAATGTTCAACCAAATACACAAATCACTTATTGGATTCAAAAGATTCGTTAAAAACTCTAATTGGATTAGAATAAGCCTAGGGAGGACGAAAATGACCGAAATGTTCAATCAATGACACAAAATCACTTAATTGATGCACAAGATCAGTTAAAAACCCTAGTTCGATTAGAATAAGCCTAGGGAGGACGAAAAATGACCTAAATGTTCAACCAAATACACAAAATCACTTATTGGATGCACCAGATTGGTTAAAAACCCCAATTGGATTAGAATACGCCTAGGGACGACGAAAATGACCTAAATGTTCATCAAATGACACAAAATCACTTATTGGATGCACAAGGTTGGTTGAAAACCCTAATTGGATTAGAATATGCCTAGGGAGCACGAAATGACCTAAATCTTCAACCAACGACACAAACACACATATTGGATGCACAAGATTGGTTAAAAACCCTAATTGGATTAGAAAAAGCCTAGGGATGACGAAAATGACCTACATGTTCAACCAATGACACAAAATCACTTATTGGATGCACAAGATTGGTAAAAAACCCTAACTGGATTAGAATAAGCTTATGGAGGACGAAAACAAGCAAAATGTTCAACCAATGACACAAAATTATTTATTGGATGCACAAGATTGGTTAAAAACCCTAATTGGACTAGAATAAGCCTAGGGAGGACGAAGATGACCTAAATGTTCAACCAAATACACAAATCACTTATTGGATTCAAAAGATTGGTTAAAAACCCTATTTGGATTAGAATAAGACTAGGGAGGACGAAAATGACCGAAATGTTCAATCAATGACACAAAATCACTTAATTGATGCACAAGATCAGTTAAAAACTCTAGTTCGATTAGAATAAGCCTAGGGAGGACGAAAAATGACCTAAATGTTCAACCAAATACAAAAAATCACTTATTGGATTCAAAAGATTGGTTAAAAACCCTAATTGGATTAGAATAAGCCTATGGCGGACGAAAATGACCGAAATGTTCAATCAATGACACAATATCACTTATTGGATGCACAAGATCGATTAAAAACCCTAATTAGATAAGAATTAGCCTAGGGAGGACGAAAATGACCTAAATGTTCAACCAAATACACAAAATCACTTATTGGATGCACCAGATTGGTTAAAAACCCCAATTGGATTAGAATACGCCTAGGGACGACGAAAATGACCTAAATGTTCATCAAATGACACAAAATCACTTATTGGATGCACAAGGTTGGTTGAAAACCCTAATTGGATTAGAATATGCCTAGGGAGCACGAAATGACCTAAATCTTCAACCAACGACACAAACACACATATTGGATGCACAAGATTGGTTAAAAACCCTAATTGGATTAGAAAAAGCCTAGGGATGACGAAAATGACCTACATGTTCAACCAATGACACAAAATCACTTATTGGATGCACAAGATTGGTAAAAAACCCTAACTGGATTAGAATAAGCTTATGGAGGACGAAAACAAGCAAAATGTTCAACCA
>JBBPBQ010000004.1:26869777-26882781 GCA_037974755.1 Cicer yamashitae
AACCAATGACACAAAATTATTTATTGGATGCACAAGATTGGTTAAAAACCCTAATTGGACTAGAATAAGCCTAGGGAGGACGAAGATGACCTAAATGTTCAACCAAATACACAAATCACTTATTGGATTCAAAAGATTGGTTAAAAACCCTATTTGGATTAGAATAAGACTAGGGAGGACGAAAATGACCGAAATGTTCAATCAATGACACAAAATCACTTAATTGATGCACAAGATCAGTTAAAAACTCTAGTTCGATTAGAATAAGCCTAGGGAGGACGAAAAATGACCTAAATGTTCAACCAAATACAAAAAATCACTTATTGGATTCAAAAGATTGGTTAAAAACCCTAATTGGATTAGAATAAGCCTATGGCGGACGAAAATGACCGAAATGTTCAATCAATGACACAATATCACTTATTGGATGCACAAGATCGATTAAAAACCCTAATTAGATAAGAATTAGCCTAGGGAGGACGAAAATGACCTAAATGTTCAACCAATGACACAAAATCACTTATTGGAAGCACAAGATTGGTTAAAAACTCTAATTGGATTAGAATAAGCCTAGGGAGGATGAAAACAACCAAAATGTTCAACCAATGACACAAAATTATTTATTGGATGCACAAGATTGGTTAAAAACCCTAATTGGATTAGAATAAGCCTAGGGAGGACGAAAATAACCTAAATGTTCAACCAAATACACAAAATCACTTATTGGATTCAAAAGATTGGTTAAAAACCCTAATTGGATTAGAATAAGCCTATGGAGGACGAAAATAACCGAAATGTTCAATCAATGGCACAAAATCACTTATTGGATGCACAAGATCAGTTAAAAACCCTAATTGGATTAGAATAAGCCTTGGGAGGACGAAAATGACCTAAATCTTCAACCAAATACACAAAATCACTTATTGGATTCAAAAGATTGGTTAAGAACCCTAATTGGATTAGAATAAACCTAGGGAGGACGAAAATGACCTAAATGTTAATTCAATGACACAAAATCACTTATTGGATGCACAAGATCAGTTAAAAATCCTAATTGGATTACAATAAGCCTAGGAATGACGAAAATGACCGAAATGTTAATCCAACGACACAAACACACTTATTGGATGCAGAAGATTGGTTAAAAACCCTAATTGGAATAGAATAAGCCTAGGGAGGACGAAAATGAACTAAATGTTCAACCAATGTCACAAAATCACTTATTGGATGCACAAGATCGATTAAAAACCCTACTTGGATTAGAATAAGCCTAGGGAGTACGAAAATGACCTAAATGTTCAACCAATGACACAAAATCACTAATTCGATGCACCAGATTGGTTAAAATCCCTAATTGGATTAGAATAAGCCTAGGGAGGACGAAAATGACCTAAATGTTCAACCAAGGACACAAAATCACTTATTGGATGCACAAGATTGGTTGAAAACCCTAATTGGATTAGAATAAGCCTAGGGACGACGAAAATGACCGAAATGTTCAACCAACGACACAAAATCGCTTATTGGATGCACTAGATTGGTTAAAAACCCTAATTGGATTAGAATAAGCCTAGGGAGGACGAAAATGACCGAAATGTTCAATCAATGACACAAAATCACTTATTGGATGCACAAGATTAGTTAAAAACCCTAATTGGATTAGAATAAGCCTAGAGAGGACGAAAACAACCAAAATGTTCAACTAATGACACAAAATTATTTATTGGATGCACAAGATTGGTTATAAACCCTAATTGGATTAGAATAAGCCTAGGGAGGACGAAAATGACCTAAATGTTCAACCAAATACACAAAATCACTTATTGGATTCAAAAGATTGGTTAAAAACCCTAATTGGATAAGAATAAGCCTAGGGAGGACAAAAATGACCGAAATGTTCAACTAATGACACAAAATTATTTATTGGATGCACAAGATTGGTTGTAAACCCTAATTGGATTAGAATAAGCCTAGGAAGGACCAAAATGACCTAAATGTTCAACCAAATACACAAAATCACGTATTGGATTCAAAAGATTGGTTAAAAACCCTAATTGGATTAGAATAAGCCTAGGGAGGACGAAAATGACCGAAATGTTCAACTAATGACACAAAATTATTTATTGGATGCACAAGATTGGTTATAAACCCTAATTGGATTAGAATAAGCCTAGGGAGGACGAAAATGACCTAAATGTTCAACCAAATGCACAAAATCACTTATTGGATTCAAAAGATTGGTTAAAAACCCTAATTGGATTAGAATAAGCCTAGGGAGGACGAAAATGACCGAAATGTTCAATCAATGACACAATATCACTTATTGGATGCACAAGATCGATTAAAAACCCTAATTGGATTAGAATAAGCCTAGGGAGGACGAAAATGACCTAAATGTTCAACCAATGACACAAAATCACTTATTGGATGCACAAGATTGGTTAAAAACTCTAATTGGATTAGAATAAGCCTAGGGAGGACGAAAACAACCAAAATGTTCAACCAATGACACAAAATTATTTATTGGATGCACAACATTCGTTAAAAACCCTAATTGGATTAGAATAAGCCTAGGGAGGACGAAAATGACCTTAATGTTCAACCAAATACACAAAATCACTTATTGGATTCAAAAGATTGGTTAAAAACCCTAATTCGATTAGAATAAGCCTAGGGAGGACGAAAATAACCGAAATGTTCAATCAATGACACAAAATCACTTATTGGATGCACAAGATTAGTTAAAAACCCTAATTGGATTAGAATAAGCCTAGAGAGGACGAAAACAACCAAAATGTTCAACTAATGACACAAAATTATTTATTGGATGCACAAGATTGGTTATAAACCCTAATTGGACTAGAATAAGCCTAGGGAGGACGAAGATGACCTAAATGTTCAACCAAATACACAAATCACTTATTGGATTCAAAAGATTGGTTAAAAACCCTAATTGGATTAGAATAAGCCTAGGGAGGACGAAAATGACCGAAATGTTCAATCAATGACACAAAATCACTTATTGGATGCACAAGATTAGTTAAAAACCCTAATTGGATTAGAATAAGCCTAGAGAGGACGAAAACAACCAAAATGTTCAACTAATGACACAAAATTATTTATTGGATGCACAAGATTGGTTATAAACCCTAATTGGATTAGAATAAGCATAGGGAGGACGAAAATGACCTAAATGTTCAACCAAATACACAAAATCACTTATTGGATTCAAAAGATTGGTTAAAAACCCTAATTGGATTAGAATAAGCCTAGGGAGGACGAAAATGACCGAAATGTTCAATCAACGACACAAAATCACTTATTGGATGCACAAGATTGGTTAAAAACCCTAATTGGATTAGAATAAGTCTAGGGAGGACGAAAATGACATAAATGTACAATCAATGACACAAAATCACTTATTGGATGCACAAGATTAGTTAAAAACCCTAATTGGATTACAATAAACCTAGGAAGGACGAAAATGACCGAAATGTTAATCCAACGACACAAACACACTTATTAGATGCAGAAGATTGGTTAAAAACCCTAATTGGAAAAGAATAAGCCTAGGGAGGACGAAAATGTCCTAAATGTTCAACCAAATACACAAAATCACTTATTGGATTCAAAAGATTGGTTAAAAACCCTAATTGGATTAGAATAAGCCTAGGGAAGACGAAAATGACCTAAATGTTCAATCAATGACACAAAATCACTTATTGGATGCACAATATTAGTTAAAAACCCTAATTGGATTAGAATAAGCCTAGGGAGGACGAAAAAAACCAAAATGTTCAACTAATGACACAAAATTATTTATTGGATGCACAAGATTGGTTAAAAACCCTAATTGGATTAGAATAAGCCTAGGGAGGACGAAAATGACCTAAATGTTCAACCAAATACACAAAATCCCTTATTGGATTCAAAAGATTGGTTAAAAACCCTAATTGGATTAGAATAAGCCTAGGGAGGACGAAAATGACCTATATGTTTAACCCATGACACAAAATCACTTATTGGATGCACAAGATTGGTTAAAAACCCTAATTGGATTAGAATAAGCCTAGGGAGGACGAAAATGACCTAAATGTTCAACCAAATACACAAAATCACTTATTGGATTCAATAGATTGGTTAAAAACCCTAATTGGATCAGAATAAGCCTAGGGAGGACCAAAATGAGCTAAATGTTCAATCAATGACACAAAATCACTTATTGGATGCACAAGATTAGTTAAAACCCTAATTGGATTAGAATAAGCCTAGTGAGGATGAAAACAACCAAAATGTTCAACTAATGACACAAAATTATTTATTGGATGCACAAGATTGGTTAAAAACCCTAATTGGATTAGAATAAGACTAGTGAGGATCAAAACAACCAAAATGTTCAACTAATGACACAAAATTATTTATTGGATGCACAAGATTGGTTAAAAACCCTAACTGGATTAGAATAAGACTAGGGAGGACGAAAATGACCTAAATGTTCAACCAAATACACAAAATCCCTTATTGGATTCAAAAGATTGGTTAAAAACCCTAATTGGATTAGAATAAGCCTAGGGAGGACGAAAATGACCTATATGTTTAACCCATGACACAAAATCACTTATTGGATGCACAAGATTGGTTAAAAACCCTAATTGGATTAGAATAAGCCTAGGGAGGACGAAAATGACCGAAATGTTCAATCAATGACACAAAATCACTTATTGGATGCACAAGATTAGTTAAAAACCCTAATTGGATTAGAATAAGCCTAGAGAGGACGAAAACAACCAAAATGTTCAACTAATGACACAAAATTATTTATTGGATGCACAAGATTGGTTATAAACCCTAATTGGATTAGAATAAGCCTAGGGAGGACGAAAATGACCTAAATGTTCAACCAAATGCACAAAATCATTTATTGGATTCAAAAGATTGGTTAAAAACCCTAATTGGATTAGAATAAGCCTAGAGAGGACGAAAATGACCGAAATGTTCAATCAATGACACAATATCACTTATTGGATGCACAAGATCGATTAAAAACCCTAATTGGATTAGAATAAGCCTAGGGAGGACGAAAATGACCTAAATGTTCAACCAATGACACAAAATCACTTATTGGATGCACAAGGTTGGTTAAAAACTCTAATTGGATTAGAATAAGCCTAGGGAGGACGAAAATAACCGAAATGTTCAATCAATGGCACAAAATCACTTATTGGATGCACAAGATCAGTTAAAAACCCTAATTGGATTAGAATAAGCCTTGGGAGGACGAAAATGACCTAAATCTTCAACCAAATACACAAAATCACTTATTGGATTCAAAAGATAGGTTAAGAACCCTAATTGGATTAGAATAAACCTAGGGAGGACGAAAATGACCTAAATGTTAATTCAATGACACAAAATCGCTTATTGGATGCACAAGATCAGTTAAAAACCCTAATTGGATTACAATAAGCCTAGGAAGGACGAAAATGACCGAAATGTTAATCCGACGACACAAACACACTTATTGGATGCAGAAGATTGGTTAAAAACCCTAATTGGAATAGAATAAGCCTAGGGAGGACGAAAATGAACTAAATGTTCAACCAATGACACAAAATCACTTATTGGATGCACAAGATCGATTAAAAACCCTACTTGGATTAGAATAAGCCTAGGAAGGACGAAAATGACCTAAATGTTCAACCAATGACACAAAATCACTAATACGATGCACCAGATTGGTTAAAATCCCTAATTGGATTAGAATAAGCCTAGGGAGGACGAAAATGACCTAAATGTTCAACCAAGGACACAAAATCACTTATTGGATGCACAAGATTGGTTGAAAACCCTAATTGGATTAGAATAAGCCTAGGGAGGACGAAAATGACCGAAATGTTCAACCAACGACACAAAATCACTTATTGGATGCACAAGATTGGTTAAAAACCCTAATTGGATTAGAATAAGCCTAGGGAGGACGAAAATAACCGAAATGTTCAATCAATGGCACAAAATCACTTATTGGATGCACAAGATCAGTTGAAAACCCTAATTGGATTAGAATAAGCCTTGGGAGGACGAAAATGACCTAAATCTTCAACCAAATACACAAAATCACTTATTGGATTCAAAAGATAGGTTAAGAACCCTAATTGGATTAGAATAAACCTAGGGAGGACGAAAATGACCTAAATGTTAATTCAATGACACAAAATCTCTTATTGGATGCACAAGATCAGCTAAAAACCCTAATTGGATTACAATAAGCCTAGGAAGGACGAAAATGACCGAAATGTTAATCCAACGACACAAACACACTTATTGGATGCAGAAGATTGGTTAAAAACCCTAATTGGAATAGAATAAGCCTAGGGAGGACGAAAATGAACTAAATGTTCAACCAATGACACAAAATCACTTATTGGATGCACAAGATCGATTAAAAACCCTACTTGGATTAGAATAAGCCTAGGAAGGACGAAAATGACCTAAATGTTCAACCAATGACACAAAATCACTAATACGATGCACCAGATTGGTTAAAATCCCTAATTGGATTAGAATAAGCCTAGGGAGGACGAAAATGACCTAAATGTTCAACCAAGGACACAAAATCACTTATTGGATGCACAAGATTGGTTGAAAACCCTAATTGGATTAGAATAAGCGTAGGGAGGACGAAAATGACCGAAATGTTCAACCAACGACACAAAATCACTTATTGGATGCACAAGATTGGTTAAAAACCCTAATTGGATTAGAATAAGCCTAGGGAGGACGAAAATGACCGAAATGTTCAATCAATGACACAAAATCACTTATTGGATGCACAAGATTAGTTAAAAACCCTAATTGGATTAGAATAAGCCTAGAGAGGACGAAAACAACCAAAATGTTCAACTAATGACACAAAATTATTTATTGGATGCACAAGATTGGTTATAAACCCTAATTGGATTAGAATAAGCCTAGGGAGGACGAAAATGACCTAAATGTTCAACCAAATACACAAAATCACTTATTGGATTCAAAAGATTGGTTAAAAACCCTAATTGGATAAGAATAAGCCTAGGGAGGACAAAAATGACCGAAATGTTCAACTAATGACACAAAATTATTTATTGGATGCACAAGATTGGTTGTAAACCCTAATTGGATTAGAATAAGCCTAGGAAGGACCAAAATGACCTAAATGTTCAACCAAATACACAAAATCACGTATTGGATTCAAAAGATTGGTTAAAAACCCTAATTGGATTAGAATAAGCCTAGGGAGGACGAAAATGACCGAAATGTTCAACTAATGACACAAAATTATTTATTGGATGCACAAGATTGGTTATAAACCCTAATTGGATTAGAATAAGCCTAGGGAGGACGAAAATGACCTAAATGTTCAACCAAATGCACAAAATCACTTATTGGATTCAAAAGATTGGTTAAAAACCCTAATTGGATTAGAATAAGCCTAGGGAGGACGAAAATGACCGAAATGTTCAATCAATGACACAATATCACTTATTGGATGCACAAGATCGATTAAAAACCCTAATTGGATTAGAATAAGCCTAGGGAGGACGAAAATGACCTAAATGTTCAACCAATGACACAAAATCACTTATTGGATGCACAAGATTGGTTAAAAACTCTAATTGGATTAGAATAAGCCTAGGGAGGACGAAAACAACCAAAATGTTCAACCAATGACACAAAATTATTTATTGGATGCACAACATTCGTTAAAAACCCTAATTGGATTAGAATAAGCCTAGGGAGGACGAAAATGACCTTAATGTTCAACCAAATACACAAAATCACTTATTGGATTCAAAAGATTGGTTAAAAACCCTAATTCGATTAGAATAAGCCTAGGGAGGACGAAAATAACCGAAATGTTCAATCAATGACACAAAATCACTTATTGGATGCACAAGATTAGTTAAAAACCCTAATTGGATTAGAATAAGCCTAGAGAGGACGAAAACAACCAAAATGTTCAACTAATGACACAAAATTATTTATTGGATGCACAAGATTGGTTATAAACCCTAATTGGATTAGAATAAGCATAGGGAGGACGAAAATGACCTAAATGTTCAACCAAATACACAAAATCACTTATTGGATTCAAAAGATTGGTTAAAAACCCTAATTGGATTAGAATAAGCCTAGGGAGGACAAAAATGACCGAAATGTTCAACTAATGACACAAAATTATTTATTGGATGCACAAGATTGGTTGTAAACCCTAATTGGATTAGAATAAGCCTAGGAAGGACCAAAATGACCTAAATGTTCAACCAAATACACAAAATCACGTATTGGATTCAAAAGATTGGTTAAAAACCCTAATTGGATTAGAATAAGCCTAGGGAGGACGAAAATGACCGAAATGTTCAACTAATGACACAAAATTATTTATTGGATGCACAAGATTGGTTATAAACCCTAATTGGATTAGAATAAGCCTAGGGAAGACGAAAATGACCTAAATGTTCAACCAAATGCACAAAATCACTTATTGGATTCAAAAGATTGGTTAAAAACCCTAATTGGATTAGAATAAGCCTAAGGAGGACGAAAATGACCGAAATGTTCAATCAATGACACAATATCACTTATTGGATGCACAAGATCGATTAAAAACCCTAATTGGATTAGAATAAGCCTAGGGAGGACGAAAATGACCTAAATGTTCAACCAATGACCCAAAATCACTTATTGGATGCACAAGATTGGTTAAAAACTCTAATTGGATTAGAATAAGCCTAGGGAGGACGAAAACAACCAAAATGTTCAACCAATGACACAAAATTATTTATTGGATGCACAACATTCGTTAAAAACCCTAATTGGATTAGAATAAGCCTAGGGAGGACGAAAATGACCTTAATGTTCAACCAAATACACAAAATCACTTATTGGATTCAAAAGATTGGTTAAAAACCCTAATGGGATTAGAATAAGCCTAGGGAGGACGAAAATAACCGAAATGTTCAATCAATGACACAAAATCACTTATTGGATGCACAAGATTAGTTAAAAACCCTAATTGGATTAGAATAAGCCTAGAGAGGACGAAAACAACCAAAATGTTCAACTAATGACACAAAATTATTTATTGGATGCACAAGATTGGTTATAAACCCTAATTGGACTAGAATAAGCCTAGGGAGGACGAAGATGACCTAAATGTTCAACCAAATACACAAATCACTTATTGGATTCAAAAGATTGGTTAAAAACCCTAATTGGATTAGAATAAGCCTAGGGAGGACGAAAATGACCGAAATGTTCAATCAATGACACAAAATCACTTAATTGATGCACAAGATCAGTTAAAAACCCTAGTTTGATTAGAATAAGCCCAGGGAGGACGAAAAATGACCTAAATGTTCAACCAAATACACAAAATCACTTATTGGATTCAAAAGATTGGTTAAAAACCCTAATTGGATTAGAATAAGCCTAGGGAGGACGAAAATGACCGAAATGTTCAACTAATGACACAAAATTATTTATTGGATGCACAAGATTGGTTATAAACCCTAATTGGATTAGAATAAGCCTAGGGAGGACGAAAATGACCTAAATGTTCAACCAAATGCACAAAATCACTTATTGGATTCAAAAGATTGGTTAAAAACCCTAATTGGATTAGAATAAGCCTAGGGAGGACGAAAATGACCGAAATGTTCAATCAATGACACAATATCACTTATTGGATGCACAAGATCGATTAAAAACCCTAATTGGATTAGAATAAGCCTAGGGAGGACGAAAATGACCTAAATGTTCAACCAATGACACAAAATCACTTATTGGATGCACAAGATTGGTTAAAAACTCTAATTGGATTAGAATAAGCCTAGGGAGGACGAAAACAACCAAAATGTTCAACCAATGACACAAAATTATTTATTGGATGCACAACATTCGTTAAAAACCCTAATTGGATTAGAATAAGCCTAGGGAGGACGAAAATGACCTTAATGTTCAACCAAATACACAAAATCACTTATTGGATTCAAAAGATTGGTTAAAAACCCTAATTCGATTAGAATAAGCCTAGGGAGGACGAAAATAACCGAAATGTTCAATCAATGACACAAAATCACTTATTGGATGCACAAGATTAGTTAAAAACCCTAATTGGATTAGAATAAGCCTAGAGAGGACGAAAACAACCAAAATGTTCAACTAATGACACAAAATTATTTATTGGATGCACAAGATTGGTTATAAACCCTAATTGGATTAGAATAAGCATAGGGAGGACGAAAATGACCTAAATGTTCAACCAAATACACAAAATCACTTATTGGATTCAAAAGATTGGTTAAAAACCCTAATTGGATTAGAATAAGCCTAGGGAGGACAAAAATGACCGAAATGTTCAACTAATGACACAAAATTATTTATTGGATGCACAAGATTGGTTGTAAACCCTAATTGGATTAGAATAAGCCTAGGAAGGACCAAAATGACCTAAATGTTCAACCAAATACACAAAATCACGTATTGGATTCAAAAGATTGGTTAAAAACCCTAATTGGATTAGAATAAGCCTAGGG
The DNA here is from genome assembly GCA_037974755.1 of Cicer yamashitae. Classification (NCBI taxonomy): domain Eukaryota; kingdom Viridiplantae; phylum Streptophyta; class Magnoliopsida; order Fabales; family Fabaceae; genus Cicer; species Cicer yamashitae. Next base: position 26,880,352 of record JBBPBQ010000004.1, read on the forward strand.
AGGACGAAAATGACCGAAATGTTCAACTAATGACACAAAATTATTTATTGGATGCACAAGATTGGTTATAAACCCTAATTGGATTAGAATAAGCCTAGGGAGGACGAAAATGACCTAAATGTTCAACCAAATACACAAAATCACTTATTGGATTCAAAAGATTGGTTAAAAACCCTAATTGGATTAGAATAAGCCTAGGGAGGACGAAAATGACCGAAATGTTCAACTAATGACACAAAATTATTTATTGGATGCACAAGATTGGTTATAAACCCTAATTGGATTAGAATAAGCATAGGGAGGACGAAAATGACCTAAATGTTCAACCAAATACACAAAATCACTTATTGGATTCAAAAGATTGGTTAAAAACCCTAATTGGATTAGAATAAGCCTAGGGAGGACGAAAATGACCTAAATGTTCAACCAAATACACAAAATCACTTATTGGATTCAAAAGATTGGTTAAAAACCCTAATTGGATTAGAATAAGCCTAGGGAGGACGAAAATGACCTATATGTTCAACCAATGACACAAATTCACTTATTGGATTCAAAAGATTGGTTAAAAACCCTAATTGGATTAGAATAAGCCTAGGGAGGATGAAAATGACCGAAATGTTCAATCAATGACACAAAATCACTTATTGGATGCACAAGATTGGTTAAAAACCCTAATTGGATTAGAATAAGCCTAGGGAGGACGAAAATGACCTAAATGTTCAACCAAATACACAAAATCACTTATTGGATTCAAAAGATTGGTTAAAAACCCTAATTGGATTAGAATAAGCCTAGGGAGGACGAAAATGACCTATATGTTCAACCAATGACACAAAATCATTTATTAGATGCACAAGATTGGTTAAAAACCCTAATTGGATTAGAATAAGCCTAGGGAGGACGAAAATGACCTAAATGTTCAACCAAATACACAAAATCCCTTATTGGATTCAAAAGATTGGTTAAAAACCCTAATTGGATTAGAATAAGCCTAGGGAGGACGAAAATGACCGAAATGTTCAATCAATGACACAAAATCACTTATTGGATGCACAAGATTAGTTAAAAACCCTAATTGGATTAGAATAAGCCTAGAGAGGACGAAAACAACCAAAATGTTCAACTAATGACACAAAATTATTTATTGGATGCACAAGATTGGTTATAAACCCTAATTGGACTAGAATAAGCCTAGGGAGGACGATGATGACCTAAATGTTCAACCAAATACACAAATCACTTATTGGATTCAAAAGATTGGTTAAAAACCCTAATTGGATTAGAATAAGCCTAGGGAGGACGAAAATGACCGAAATGTTCAATCAATGACACAAAATCACTTAATTGATGCACAAGATCAGTTAAAAACCCTAGTTCGATTAGAATAAGCCCAGGGAGGACGAAAAATGACCTAAATGTTCAACCAAATACACAAAATTACTTATTGGATTCAAAAGATTGGTTAAAAACCCTAATTGGATTAGAATAAGCCTAGGGAGGACGAAAATGACCGAAATGTTCAACCAAGGACACAAAATCACTTATTGGATTCAAAAGATTGGTTAAAAACCCTAATTGGATTAGAATAAGCCTAGGGAGGAAGAAAATGACCGAAATGTTCAATCAATGACACAAAATCACTTATTGGATGTACAAGATTGGTTAAAAACCCTAATTGGATTAGAATAAGCCTAGGGAGGACGAAAATGACCGAAATGTTCAATCAATGACACAAAATCACTTATTGGATGTACAAGATTGGTTAAAAACCCTAATTGGATTAGAATAAGCCTAGAGAGGACGAAAACAACCAAAATGTTCAACTAATGACACAAAAGTATTTATTGGATGCACAAGATTGGTTATAAACCCTAATTGGATTAGAATAAGCCTAGGGAGGACGAAAATGACCTAAATGTTCAACCAAATATACAAAATCACTTATAGGATTCAAAAGATTGGTTAAAAACCCTAATTGGATTAGAATAAGCCTAAGGAGGACGAAAATGACCGAAATGTTCAATCAATGACACAAAATCACTTATTGGATGCACAAGATTGGTTAAAAACCCTAATTGGATTAGAATAAGCCTAGGGAGGACGAAAATGACCTATATGTTTAACCCATGACACAAAATTACTTATTGGATGCACAAGATTGGTTAAAAACCCTAATTGGATTAGAATATCCCTAGGGAGGACGAAAACAACCAAAATGTTCAAACAATGACACAAAATCAAATATTGGACTCACAAAATTGGTTAAAAACCCAATTGGATTAGAATAAGCCTAGGGAGGACGAAAATGACCTAAATGTTCAACCAAATACACAAAATCACTTATTGGATTCAAAAGATTGGTTAAAAACCATAATTGGATTAGAATAAGCCTAGGGAGGACGAAAATAACCGAAATGTTCAATCAAT
>JBBPBQ010000004.1:26882791-26893335 GCA_037974755.1 Cicer yamashitae
TTGGATTAGAATAAGCCTAAGGAGGACGAAAATGACCGAAATGTTCAATCAATGACACAAAATCACTTATTGGATGCACAAGATTGGTTAAAAACCCTAATTGGATTAGAATAAGCCTAGGGAGGACGAAAATGACCTATATGTTTAACCGATGACACAAAATCACTTATTGGATGCACAAGATTGGTTAAAACCCCTAATTGGATTAGAATAACCCTAGGGAGGACGAAAACAACCAAAATGTTCAACCAATGACACAAAATCAAGTATTGGAGGCACAAGATTGGTTAAAAACCCTAATTGGATTAGAATAAGCCTAGGAAGGACGAAAATGACCTAAATGTTCAATCAATGACACAAAATCACTTATTGGATGCACAAGATTAGTTAAAAACCCTAATTGGATTAGAATAAAGCCTAGGGAGGACGAAAACAACCAAAATGTTCAACTAATGACACAAAATTATTTATTGGATGCACAAGATTGGTTAAAAACCCTAATTGGATTAGAATAAGCCTAGGGAGGACGAAAATGACCTAAATGTTCAGCCAAATACACAAAATCCCTTATTGGATTCAAAAGATTGGTTAAAAACCCTAATTGGATTAGAATAAGCCTAGGGAGGACGAAAATGACCGAAATGTTCAATCAATGACACAAAATCACTTATTGGATGCATAAGATTGGTTAAAAACCCTAATTGGAATAGAATAAGCCTCGGGAGGACGAAAATGACCTAAATGTTCAACCAAGGACACAAAATCACTTATTGGATGCACAAGATTGGTTGAAAACCCTAATTGGATTAGAATAAGCCTAGGGAGGACGAAAATGACCGAAATGTTCAACCAACGACACAAAATCACTTATTGGATGCACAAGATTGGTTAAAAACCCTAATTGGATTAGAATAAGCCTAGGGAGGACGAAAATGACCGAAATGTTCAATCAATGACACAAAATCACTTATTGGATGCACAAGATTAGTTAAAAACCCTAATTGGATTAGAATAAGCCTAGAGAGGACGAAAACAACCAAAATGTTCAACTAATGACACAAAATTATTTATTGGATGCACAAGATTGGTTATAAACCCTAAATGGATTAGAATAAGCCTAGGGAGGACGAAAATGACCTAAATGTTCAACCAAATACACAAAATAATTATTGGATTCAAAAGATTGGTTAAAAAGCCTAATTGGATTAGAATATCCCTAGAGAGGACGAAAACAACCAAAATGTTCAACCAATGACACAAAATCAATTATTGGACGCACAAGATTGGTTAAAAACCCAATTGGATTAGAATAAGCCTAGGGAGGACGAAAATGACCTAAATGTTCAACCAAATACACAAAATCACTTATTGGATTCAAAAGATTGGTTAAAAACCATAATTGGATTAGAATAAGCCTAGGGAGGACGAAAATAACCGAAATGTTCAATCAATGGCACAAAATCACTTATTGGATGCACAAGATCAGTTAAAAACCCTAATTGGATTAGAATAAGCCTTGGGAGGACGAAAATGACCTAAATCTTCAACCAAATACACAAAATCACTTATTGGATTCAAAAGATTGGTAAAGAACCCTAATTGGATTAGAATAAACCTAGGGAGGACGAAAATAACCTAAAAGTTAATTCAATGACACAAAATTGCTTATTGGATGCACAAGATCGATTAAAAACCCTAATTGGATTAGAATAAGCCTAGGGAGGACGAAAATGACCTAAATGTTCAACCAAATACACAAAATCACTTATAGGATTCAAAAGATTGGTTAAAAACCCTAATTGGATTAGAATAAGCCTAAGGAGGACGAAAATGACCGAAATGTTCAATCAATGACACAAAATCACTTATTGGATGCACAAGATTGGTTAAAAACCCTAATTGGATTAGAATAAGCCTAGGGAGGACGAAAATGACCTATATGTTTAACCCATGACACAAAATCACTTATTGGATGCACAAGATTGGTTAAAAACCCTAATTGGATTAGAATATCCCTAGGGAGGACGAAAACAACCAAAATGTTCAACCAATGACACAAAATCAATTTTTGGGCGCACAAGATTGGTTAAAAACCCAATTGGATTAGAATAAGCCTAGGGAGGACGAAAATGACCTAAATGTTCAACCAAATACACAAAATCACTTATTGGATTCAAAAGATTGGTTAAAAACCCTAATTGGATTAGAATAAGCCTAGGGAGGACGAAAATGACCTATATGTTTAACCCATGACACAAAATCACTTATTGGATGCACAAGATCGCTTAAAAACCCTAATTGGATTAGAATAACTCTAGGGAGGACGAAAACAACCAAAACGTTCAACCAATGACATAAAATTAATTATTGGAGGCACAAGATTGGTTAAAAACCCTAATTGGATTAGAATAAGCCTAGGGACGACAAAAATGACTTAAATGTTCAACCAAATACACAAAATCACTTATTGGATTCAAAAGATTGGTTAAAAACGCTAATTGGATTAGAATAAGCCTAGGGAGGACGAAAATGACCGAAATGTTCAATCAATGACACAAAATCACTTATTGGATGCACAAGATCGATTAAAAACCCTAATTGGATTAGAATAACCCTAGGGAGGACGAAAATGACCTAAATGTTCAACCAATGACACAAAATCACTAATTGGAGCACCAGATTGGTTAAAATCCTTAATTGGATTAGAATAAGCCTTGGGAGGACGAAAATGACCTAAATGTTAAACCAAATACACAAAATCACTTATTGGATTCAAAAGATTGGTTAAAAACCCTAATTGGATTAGAATAAGCCTAGGCAAGACGAAAATGACCTATATGTTCAATCAATGACACAAAATCACTTATTGGATGCACAAGATTGGTTAAAAACCCTAATTTGATTAGAATAAGCCTAGGGAGGACGAAAATGACCTATATGTTTAACCCATGACACAAAATCACTTATTGGATGCACAAGATTGGTTAAAAACCCTAATTGGATTAGAATAACCCTAGGGAGGACGAAAACAACTAAAATGTTCAACCAATGACACAAAATCAATTATTGCAGGCACAAGATTGGTTAAAAACCATAATTGGATTAGAATAAGCCTAGGGAGGACGAAAATGACCTAAATGTTCAACCAAATACACAAAATCACTTATTGGATTCAAAAGATTGGTTAAAAACCCTAATTGGATTAGAATAAGCCTAGGGAGGACGAAAATGACCTATATGTTTAACCCATGACACAAAATCAATTATTGGATGCACAAGATTGGTTAAAAACCCTAATTGGATTAGAATAACCCTAGGGAGGACGAAAATGACCTAAATGTTCAACCAAATACACAAAATCACTTATTGGATTCAAAAGATTGGTTAAAAACCCTAATTGGATTAGAATAAGCCTAGGGAGGAGGAAAATGACCGAAATGTTCAATCAATGACACAAAATCACTTATTGGATGCACAAGATTGGTTAAAAACCCTAATTGGATTAGAATAAGCCTAGGGAGGACGAAAATGACCTAAATGTTCAACCAAATACACAAAATCACTTATTGGATTCAAAAGATTGGTTAAAAACCCTAATTGGATTAGAATAAGCCTAGGGAGGACGAAAATGACCTATATGTTCAACCAATGACACAAATTCACTTATTGGATTCAAAAGATTGGTTAAAAACCCTAATTGGATTAGAATAAGCCTAGGGAGGATGAAAATGACCGAAATGTTCAATCAATGACACAAAATCACTTATTGGATGCACAAGATTGGTTAAAAACCCTAATTGGATTAGAATAAGCCTAGGGAGGACGAAAATGACCTAAATGTTCAACCAAATACACAAAATCACTTATTGGATTCAAAAGATTGGTTAAAAACCCTAATTGGATTAGAATAAGCCTAGGGAGGACAAAAATGACCGAAATGTTCAATCAATGACACAAAATCACTTATTGGATGCACAAGATTGGTTAAAAACCCTAATTGGATTAGAATAAGCCTAGGGACGACAAAAATGACCTAAATGTTCAACCAAATACACAAAATCACTTATTGGATTCAAAAGATTGGTTAAAAACCCTAATTGGATTAGAATAAGCCTAGGGAGGACGAAAATGACCGAAATGTTCAATCAATGACACAAAATCACTTATTGGATGCACAAGATTAGTTAAAAACCCTAATTGGATTAGAATAAGCCTAGAGAGGACGAAAACAACCAAAATGTTCAACTAATGACACAAAATTATTTATTGGATGCACAAGATTGGTTATAAACCCTAATTGGACTAGAATAAGCCTAGGGAGGACGAAGATGACCTAAATGTTCAACCAAATACACAAATCACTTATTGGATTCAAAAGATTGGTTAAAAACCCTAATTGGATTAGAATAAGCCTAGGGAGGACGAAAATGACCGAAATGTTCAATCAATGACACAAAATCACTTATTGGATGCACAAGATTAGTTAAAAACCCTAATTGGATTAGAATAAGCCTAGAGAGGACGAAAACAACCAAAATGTTCAACTAATGACACAAAATTATTTATTGGATGCACAAGATTGGTTATAAACCCTAATTGGATTAGAATAAGCATAGGGAGGACGAAAATGACCTAAATGTTCAACCAAATACACAAAATCACTTATTGGATTCAAAAGATTGGTTAAAAACCCTAATTGGATTAGAATAAGCCTAGGGAGGACGAAAATGACCGAAATGTTCAATCAACGACACAAAATCACTTATTGGATGCACAAGATTGGTTAAAAACCCTAATTGGATTAGAATAAGCCTAGGGAGGACGAAAATGACCTATATGTTCAACTAATGACACAAAATTATTTATTGGATGCACAAGATTGGTTAAAAACCCTAATTGGATTAGAATAAGCCTAGGGAGGACGAAAATGACCTAAATGTTCAACCAAATACACAAAATCCCTTATTGGATTCAAAAGATTGGTTAAAAACCCTAATTGGATTAGAATAAGCCTAGGGAGGACGAAAATGACCTATATGTTTAACCCATGACACAAAATCACTTATTGGATGCACAAGATTGGTTAAAAACCCTAATTGGATTAGAATAAGCCTAGGGAGGACGAAAATGACCTAAATGTTCAACCAAATACACAAAATCACTTATTGGATTCAATAGATTGGTTAAAAACCCTAATTGGATCAGAATAAGCCTAGGGAGGACCAAAATGAGCTAAATGTTCAATCAATGACACAAAATCACTTATTGGATGCACAAGATTAGTTAAAACCCTAATTGGATTAGAATAAGCCTAGTGAGGATGAAAACAACCAAAATGTTCAACTAATGACACAAAATTATTTATTGGATGCACAAGATTGGTTAAAAACCCTAATTGGATTAGAATAAGACTAGTGAGGATCAAAACAACCAAAATGTTCAACTAATGACACAAAATTATTTATTGGATGCACAAGATTGGTTAAAAACCCTAACTGGATTAGAATAAGACTAGGGAGGACGAAAATGACCTAAATGTTCAACCAAATACACAAAATCCCTTATTGGATTCAAAAGATTGGTTAAAAACCCTAATTGGATTAGAATAAGCCTAGGGAGGACGAAAATGACCTATATGTTTAACCCATGACACAAAATCACTTATTGGATGCACAAGATTGGTTAAAAACCCTAATTGGATTAGAATAAGCCTAGGGAGGACGAAAATGACCTATATGTTCAACCAATGACACAAAATCATTTATTAGATGCACAAGATTCGTTAAAAACCCTAATTGGATTAGAATAAGCCTAGGGAGGACGAAAATGACCTAAATGTTCAACAAAATACACAAAATCACTTATTGGATTCAAAGGATTGGTTAAAAACCCTAATTGGATTAGAATAAGCCTATGGAGGACGAAAATGACCGAAATGTTCAATCAATGACACACAATCACTTATTGGATGCACAAGATTGGTTAAAAACCCTAATTGGATTAGAATAAGCCTAGGGAGGACGAAAATGACCTATATGTTTAACCCATGACACAAAATCACTTATTGGATGCACAAGATTGGTTAAAAACCCTAATTGGATTAGAATATCCCTAAGGAGGACGAAAACAACCAAAATGTTCAACCAATGACACAAAATCAATTATTGGACGCACAAGATTGGTTAAAAACCCAATTGGATTAGAATAAGCCTAGGGAGGACGAAAATGACCTAAATGTTCAACCAAATACACAAAATCACTTATTGGATTCAAAAGATTGGTTAAAAACCCTAATTGGATTAGAATAAGCCTAGGGAGGACGAAAATGACCTATATGTTTAACCCATGACACAAAATCACTTATTGGATGCACAAGATCGCTTAAAAACCCTAATTGGATTAGAATAACTCTAGGGAGGACGAAAACAACCAAAACGTTCAACCAATGACATAAAATTAATTATTGGAGGCACAAGATTGGTTAAAAACCCTAATTGGATTAGAATAAGCCTAGGGACGACAAAAATGACTTAAATGTTCAACCAAATACACAAAATCACTTATTGGATTCAAAAGATTGGTTAAAAACGCTAATTGGATTAGAATAAGCCTAGGGAGGACGAAAATGACCGAAATGTTCAATCAATGACACAAAATCACTTATTGGATGCACAAGATCGATTAAAAACCCTAATTGGATTAGAATAACCCTAGGGAGGACGAAAATGACCTAAATGTTCAACCAATGACACAAAATCACTAATTGGAGCACCAGATTGGTTAAAATCCTTAATTGGATTAGAATAAGCCTTGGGAGGACGAAAATGACCTAAATGTTAAACCAAATACACAAAATCACTTATTGGATTCAAAAGATTGGTTAAAAACCCTAATTGGATTAGAATAAGCCTAGGCAAGACGAAAATGACCTATATGTTCAATCAATGACACAAAATCACTTATTGGATGCACAAGATTGGTTAAAAACCCTAATTTGATTAGAATAAGCCTAGGGAGGACGAAAATGACCTATATGTTTAACCCATGACACAAAATCACTTATTGGATGCACAAGATTGGTTAAAAACCCTAATTGGATTAGAATAACCCTAGGGAGGACGAAAACAACTAAAATGTTCAACCAATGACACAAAATCAATTATTGCAGGCACAAGATTGGTTAAAAACCATAATTGGATTAGAATAAGCCTAGGGAGGACGAAAATGACCTAAATGTTCAACCAAATACACAAAATCACTTATTGGATTCAAAAGATTGGTTAAAAACCCTAATTGGATTAGAATAAGCCTAGGGAGGACGAAAATGACCTATATGTTTAACCCATGACACAAAATCAATTATTGGATGCACAAGATTGGTTAAAAACCCTAATTGGATTAGAATAACCCTAGGGAGGACGAAAATGACCTAAATGTTCAACCAAATACACAAAATCACTTATTGGATTCAAAAGATTGGTTAAAAACCCTAATTGGATTAGAATAAGCCTAGGGAGGAGGAAAATGACCGAAATGTTCAATCAATGACACAAAATCACTTATTGGATGCACAAGATTGGTTAAAAACCCTAATTGGATTAGAATAAGCCTAGGGAGGACGAAAATGACCTAAATGTTCAACCAAATACACAAAATCACTTATTGGATTCAAAAGATTGGTTAAAAACCCTAATTGGATTAGAATAAGCCTAGGGAGGACGAAAATGACCTATATGTTCAACCAATGACACAAATTCACTTATTGGATTCAAAAGATTGGTTAAAAACCCTAATTGGATTAGAATAAGCCTAGGGAGGATGAAAATGACCGAAATGTTCAATCAATGACACAAAATCACTTATTGGATGCACAAGATTGGTTAAAAACCCTAATTGGATTAGAATAAGCCTAGGGAGGACGAAAATGACCTAAATGTTCAACCAAATACACAAAATCACTTATTGGATTCAAAAGATTGGTTAAAAACCCTAATTGGATTAGAATAAGCCTAGGGAGGAGGAAAATGACCGAAATGTTCAATCAATGACACAAAATCACTTATTGGATGCACAAGATTGGTTAAAAACCCTAGTTGAATTAGAATAAGCCTAGGGAGGACGAAAATGACCTAAATATTCAACCAAATACACAAAATCACTTATTGGATTCAAAAGATTGGTTAAAAACCCTAATTGGATTAGAATAAGCCTAGGGAGGATAAAAATGACCGAAATGTTCAATCAATGACACAAAATCACTTATTGGATGCACAAGATTGGTTAAAAACCCTAATTGGATTAGAATAAGCCTAGGGAGGACGAAAATGACCTATATGTTTAACCCATGACACAAAATCACTTATTGGATGCACAAGATTGGTTAAAAACCCTAATTGGATTAGAATAAGCCTAGGGAGGACGAAAATGACCTATATGTTTAACCCATGACACAAAATCACTTATTGGATGCACAAGATTGGTTAAAAACCCTAATTGGATTAGAATATCCCTAGGGAGGACGAAAACAACCAAAATGTTCAACCAATGACACAAAATCAATTATTGGGCGCACAAGATTGGTTAAAAACCCAATTGGATTAGAATAAGCCTAGGGAGGACGAAAATGACCTAAATGTTCAACCAAATACACAAAATCACTTATTGGATTCAAAAGATTGGTTAAAAATCCTAATTGGATAAGAATAAGCCTAGGGAGGACGAAAATGACCGAAATGTTCAATCAATGACACACAATATCACTTATTGGATGCACAAGATCGATTAAAAACCCTAATTGGATTAGCATAAGCCTAGGGAGGACGAAAATGACCTAAATGTTCAACCAAACACACAAAATCACTTATAGGTTTGAAAAGATTGGTTAAAAACCCTAATTGGATTAGAATAAGCCTAAGGAGGACGAAAATGACCGAAATGTTCAATCAATGACACAAAATCACTTATTGGATGCACAAGATTGGTTAAAAACCCTAATTGGATTAGAATATCCCTAGGGAGGACGAAAACAACCAAAATGTTCAACCAATGACACAAAATCAATTATTGCACGCACAAGATTGGTTAAAAACCCAATTGGATTAGAATAAGCCTAGGGAGGACGAAAATGACCTAAATGTTCAACCAAATACACAAAATCACTTATTGGATTCAAAAGATTGGTTAAAAACAATAATTGGATTAGAATAAGCCTAGGGAGGACGAAAATAACCGAAATGTTCAATCAATGGCACAAAATCACTTATTGGATGCACAAGATCAGTTAAAAACCCTAATTGGATTAGAATAAGCCTTGGGAGGATGAAAATGACCTAAATCTTCAACCAAATACACAAAATCACTTATTGGATTCAAAAGATTGGTAAAGAACCCTAATTGGATTAGAATAAACCTATGGAGCACGAAAATGACCTAAATGTTAATTCAATGACACAAAATCGCTTATTTGATGCACAAGATCAGTTAAAAACCCTAATTGGATTACAATAAGCCAAGGAAGGACGAAAATGACCGAAATGTTAATCCAACGACACAAACACACTTATTGGATGCAGAAGATTGGTTAAAAACCCTAATTGGAATAGAATAAGCCTAGGGAGGACGAAAATGAACTAAATGGTCAACCAATGACACAAAATCACTTATTGGATGCACAAGATCGATTAAAAACCCTACTTGGATTAGAATAAGCCTAGGGAGGACGAAAATGACCTAAATGTTCAACCAATGACACAAAATCACTAATTCGATGCACCAGATTGGTTAAAATCCCTAATTGGATTAGAATAAGCCTAGGGAGGACGAAAATGACCTAAATGTTCACCCTAGGACACAAAATTACTTATTGGATGAACAAGATTGGTTGAAAACCCTAATTGGATTAGAATAAGCCTAGGGAGGACGAAAATGACCGAAATGTTCAACCAACGACACAAAATCACTTATTGGATGCACAAGATTGGTTAAAAACCCTAATTGGATTAGAATAAGCCTAGGGAGGACGAAAATGACCGAAATGTTCAATCAATGACACAAAATCACTTATTGGATGCACAAGATTAGTTAAAAACCCTAATTGGATTAGAATAAGCCTAGAGAGGACGAAAACAACCAAAATGTTCAACTAATGACACAAAATTATTTATTGGATGCACAAGATTGGTTATAAACCCTAAATGGATTAGAATAAGCCTAGGGAGGACGAAAATGACCTAAATGTTCAACCAAATACACAAAATAATTATTGGATTCAAAAGATTGGTTAAAAAGCCTAATTGGATTAGAATATCCCTAGAGAGGACGAAAACAACCAAAATGTTCAACCAATGACACAAAATCAATTATTGGACGCACAAGATTGGTTAAAAACCCAATTGGATTAGAATAAGCCTAGGGAGGACGAAAATGACCTAAATGTTCAACCAAATACACAAAATCACTTATTGGATTCAAAAGATTGGTTAAAAACCATAATTGGATTAGAATAAGCCTAGGGAGGACGAAAATAACCGAAATGTTCAATCAAT
>JBBPBQ010000004.1:26893548-26907035 GCA_037974755.1 Cicer yamashitae
ATTGGTTAAAAACCCAATTGGATTAGAATAAGCCTAGGGAGGACGAAAATGACCTAAATGTTCAACCAAATACACAAAATCACTTATTGGATTCAAAAGATTGGTTAAAAACCATAATTGGATTAGAATAAGCCTAGGGAGGACGAAAATAACCGAAATGTTCAATCAATCGCACAAAATCACTTATTGGATGCACAAGATCAGTTAAAAACCCTAATTGGATTAGAATAAGCCTTGGGAGGATGAAAATGACCTAAATCTTCAACCAAATACACAAAATCACTTATTGGATTCAAAAGATTGGTAAAGAACCCTAATTGGATTATAATAAACCTAGGGACGACGAAAATGACCTAAATGTTAATTCAATGACACAAAATCGATTATTGGATGCACAAGATTAGTTAAAAACCCTAATTGGATTACAATAAGCCAAGGAAGGACGAAAATGACCGAAATGTTAATCCAACGACACAAACACACTTATTGGATGCAGAAGATTGGTTAAAAACCCTAATTGGAATAGAATAAGCCTAGGGAGGACGAAAATGAACTAAATGTTCAACCAATGACACAAAATCACTTATTGGATGCACAAGATCGATTAAAAACCCTACTTGGATTAGAATAAGCCTAGGGAGGACGAAAATGACCTAAATGTTCAACCAATGACACAAAATCACTAATTCGATGCACCAGATTGGTTAAAATCCCTAATTGGATTAGAATAAGCCTAGGGAGGACGAAAATGACCGAAATGTTCAATCAATGACACAAAATCACTTATTGCATGCACAAGATTAGTTAAAAACCCTAATTGGATTAGAATAAGCCTAGAGAGGACGAAAACAACCAAAATGTTCAACTAATGACACAAATTCAATTATTGCAGGCACAAGATTGGTTAAAAACCCTAATTGGATTAGAATAAGCCTAGGGAGGACGAATATGACCTAAATGTTCAACCAATGACACAAAGTCACTTATTGGATGCACAAGATTAGTAAAAAACCCTAACTGGATTAGAATAAGCTTATGGAGGACGAAAACAACCAAAATGTTTAACCAATGACACAAAATTATTTATTGGATGCACAAGATTGGTTAAAAACCCTAATTGGACTAGAATAAGCCTAGGGAGGACGAAGATGACCTAAATGTTCAACCAAATACACAAATCACTTATTGGATTCAAAAGATTGGTTAAAAACCCTAATTGGATTAGAATAAGCCTAGGGAGGACGAAAATGACCGAAATGTTCAATCAATGACATAAAATCACTTAATTGATGCACAAGATCAGTTAAAAACCCTAGTTCGATTAGAATAAGCCTAGGGAGGACGAAAAATGACCTAAATGTTCAACCAAATACACAAAATAACTTATTGGATTCAAAAGATTGGTTAAAAACCCTAATTGGATTAGAATAAGCCTAGGGAGGACGAAAATTACTGAAATGTTCAATCAATGACACAATATCACTTATTGGATGCACAAGATCGATTAAAAACCCTAATTGGATTAGAATAAGCCTAGGGAGGACGAAAATGACCTAAATGTTCAACCAATGACCCAAAATCACTTATTGGATGCACAAGATTGGTGAAAAACTCTAATTGGATTAGAATAAGCCTAGGGAGGACGAAAGCAACCAAAATGTTCAACCAATGACACAAAATTATTTATTGGATGCACAAGATTGGTTAAAAATCCTAATTGGATTAGAATAAGCCTAGGGAGGACGAAAATGACCTAAATGTTCAACCAAATACACAAAATCACTTATTGGATTTAAAAGTTTGGTTAAAAACCCTAATTGGATTAGAATAAGCCTAGGGAGGACGAAAATAACCGAAATGTTCAATCAATGGCACAAAATCTCTTATTGGATGCACAAGGTTAGTTAAAAACCCTAATTAGATTAGAATAAGCCTTGGGAGGATGAAAATGACCTAAATCTTCAACCAAATACACAAAATCACTTATTGGATTCAAAAGATTGGTGAAGAACCCTAATTGGATTAGAATAAACCTGGGGAGGACGAAAATGACCTAAATGTTAATTCAATGACACAAAATCACTTATTGGATGCACAAGATCAGTTAAAAACCCTAATTGGATTACAATAAGCCTAGGAAGGACGAAAATGACCGAAATGTTAACCCAACGACACAAACACACTTATTGGATGCAGAAGATTGGTTAAAAACCCTAATTGGAATAGAATAAGCCTAGGGAGGACGAAAATGAACTAAATGTTCAACCAATGACACAAAATCACTTATTGGATGCACAAGATCGATTAAAAACCCTACTTGGATTAGAATAAGCCTAGGGATGACGAAAATGACCTAAATGTTCAACCAATGACACAAAATCGCTAATTCGATGCACTAGATTGGTTAAAATCCCTAATTGGATTAGAATAAGCCTAGGGAGGACGAAAATGACCTAAATGTTCAACCAAGGACACAAAATCACTTATTCGATGCACAAGATTGGTTGAAAACCCTAATTGGATTAGAATAAGCCTAGGGAGGACGAAAATGACGGAAATGTTCAAACAACGACACAGAATCACTTATTGGATGCACAAGATTGGTTAAAAACCCTAATTGGATTAGAATAAGCCTAGGGAGGACGAAAATGACCAAAATGTTCAATCAATGACACAAAATCACTTATTGGATGCACAAGATTAGTTAAAAACCCTAATTGGATTAGAATAAGCCTACTGAGGAAGAAAACAACCAAAATGTTCAACTAATGACACAAAATTATTTATTGGATGCACAAGATTGGTTATAAACCCTAATTGGATTAGAATAAGCCTAGGGAGGACGAAAATGACCTAAATGTTCAACCAAATACACAAAATAATTATTGGATTCAAAAGATTGGTTAAAAACCCTAATTGGATTAGAATAAGCCTAGGGAGGACGAAAATGACCGAAATGTTCAATCAATGACACAAAATCACTTATTGGATGCACAAGATCAGTTAAAAACCCTAGTTCGATTAGAATAAGCCTAGGGAGGACGAAAAATGACCTAAATGTTCAACCAAATACACAAAATAACTTATTGGATTCAAAAGATTGGTTAAAAACCCTAATTGGATTAGAATAAGCCTAGGGAGGACGAAAATTACTGAAATGTTCAATCAATGACACAATATCACTTACTGGATGCACAAGATCGATTAAAAACCCTAATTGGATTAGAATAAGCCTAGGGAGGACGAAAATGACCTAAATGTTCAACCAATGACCCAAAATCACTTATTGGATGCACAAGATTGGTGAAAAACTCTAATTGGATTAGAATAAGCCTAGGGAGGACGAAAGCAACCAAAATGTTCAACCAATGACACAAAATTATTTATTGGATGCACAAGATTGGTTAAAAATCCTAATTGGATTAGAATAAGCCTAGGGAGGACGAAAATGACCTAAATGTTCAACCAAATACTTATTGGATTTAAAAGTTTGGTTAAAAACCCTAATTGGATTAGAATAAGCCTAGGGAGGACGAAAATAACCGAAATGTTCAATCAGTGGCACAAAATCTCTTATTGGATGCACAAGGTCAGTTAAAAACCCTAATTAGATTAGAATAAGCCTTGGGAGGATGAAAATGACCTAAATCTTCAACCAAATACACAAAATCACTTATTGGATTCAAAAGATTGGTGAAGAACCCTAATTGGATTAGAATAAACCTGGGGAGGACGAAAATGACCTAAATGTTAATTCAATGACACAAAATCACTTATTGGATGCACAAGATCAGTTAAAAACCCTAATTGGATTACAATAAGCCTAGGAAGGACGAAAATGACCGAAATGTTAACCCAACGACACAAACACACTTATTGGATGCAGAAGATTGGTTAAAAACCCTAATTGGAATAGAATAAGCCTAGGGAGGACGAAAATGAACTAAATGTTCAACCAATGACACAAAATCACTTATTGGATGCACAAGATCGATTAAAAACCCTACTTGGATTAGAATAAGCCTAGGGATGACGAAAATGACCTAAATGTTCAACCAATGACACAAAATCACTAATTCGATGCACTAGATTGGTTAAAATCCCTAATTGGATTAGAATAAGCCTAGGGAGGACGAAAATGACCTAAATGTTCAACCAATGACCCAAAATCACTTATGGATGCACAAGATTGGTGAAAAACTCTAATTGGATTAGAATAAGCCTAGGGAGGACGAAAGCAACCAAAATGTTCAACCAATGACACAAAATTATTTATTGGATGCACAAGATTGGTTAAAAATCCTAATTGGATTAGAATAATCCTAGGGAGGACGAAAATGACCTAAATGTTCAACCAAATACACAAAATCACTTATTGGATTTAAAAGTTTGGTTAAAAACCCTAATTGGATTAGAATAAGCCTAGGGAGGACGAAAATGACCGAAATGTTCAATCAATGACACAAAATCACTTATTGGATGCACAAGATCGGTTAAAAACCCTAATTGGAATAGAATAAGCCTAGGGAGGACAAAAATGACGTATATGTTTAACCCATGACACAAAATCACTAATTACATGCACCAGATTGGTTAAAATCCCTAATTAGATTAGAATAAGCCTAGGGAGGACGAAAATGACCTAAATGTTCAACCAAGGACACAAAATCACTTATTGGATGCACAAGATTTGTTGAAAACCCTAATTGGATTAGAATAAGCCTAGGGAGGACGAAAATGACCGAAATATTCAACCGACGACACAAAATCATTTATTGGATGCAGAAGATTGGTTAAAAACCCTAATTGGATTAGAATAAGCCTAGGGAGGACGAAAATGACCGAAATGTTCAATCAATGACACAAAATCACTTATTGGATGCACAAGATTAGTTAAAAACCCTAATTGGATTAGAATAATCCTAGGGAGGACGAAAACAACCAAAATGTTCAACTAATGACACAAAATTATTTATTGGATGCACAAGATTGGTTAAAAACCCTAATTGGATTAGAATAAGCCTAGGGAGGACGAAAATGACCTAAATGTTCAACAAAATACACAAAATCAATTATTGGATTCAAAAGATTGGTTAAAAATCCTAATTTGATTAAACTAAGCCTAGGGAGGATGAAAATGACCGAAATTTTCAATCAATGACACAAAATCACTTATTGGATGCACAAGATTGGTTAAAAACCCTAATTGGATTAGAATAAGCCTAGGGAGGACGAAGATGACCTATATGTTTAACCCATGACACAAAATCACTTATTGGATGCACAAGATTGGTTAAAAACCCTAATTGGATTAGAATATCCCTAGGGAGGACGAAAACAACCAAAATGTTCAACCAATGACACAAAATCAATTATTGGACACACAAGATTGGTTAAAAACCCAATTGGATTAGAATAAGCCTAGGGAGGACGAAAATGACCTAAATGATCAACCAAATACACAAAATCACTTATTGGATTCAAAAGATTGGTTAAAAACCCTAATTGGATTAGAATAAGCCTAGGAAGGACGAAGATGACCTAAATGTTCAATCAATGACACAAAATCACTTATTGGATGCACAAGATCAGTTAAAAACCCTAATTGGATTACAATAAACCTAGGAAGGACGAAAATGACCGAAATGTTAATCCAACGAAACAAACGCACTTATTAGATGTAGAAGATTGGTTAAAAACCCTAATTGGAATAGAATAAGCCTAGGGAGGACGAAAATGAACTAAGTGTTCAACCAATGACACAAAATCACTTATTGGATGCACAAGATCGATTAAAAACCCTAATTGGATTAGAATAAGCCTAGGGAGGACGAAAATGACCTAAATGTTCAACCAATGACACAAAATCACTAATTGGATGCACCAGATTGGTTAACATCCCTAATTAGATTAGAATACGCCTAGGGAGGACGAAAATGACCTAAATGTTCAACCAAGGACACAAAATCACTTATTGGATACACAAGATTGGTTGAAAACCCTAATTGGATTAGAATAAGCCTAGGGAGGACCAAAATGACCGAAATGTTCAACCAACGACATAAAATCACTTATTGGATGCACAAGATTGGTTAAAAACCCTAATTGGATTAGAATAAGCTTAGGGAGGACGAAAATGACCGAAATGTTCAATCAATGACACAAAATCATTTATTGGATGCACAAGATTAGTTAAAAACCCTAATTGGATTAGAATAAGCCTATGGAGGACGAAAACAACCAAAATGTTCAACTAATGACACAAAATTATTTATTGGATGCAAAAGATTGGTTAAAAACCCTAATTGGATTAGAATAAGCCTAGGGAGGACGAAAATGACCTAAATGTTCAACCAAATACACAAAATCACTTATTGGATTCAAAAGATTGGTTAAAAACCCTAATTGGATTAGAATAAGCCTAGGTAGGACGAAGATGACCTAAATGTTCAATCAATGACACAAAATCACTTATTGGATGCACAAGATCAATTAAAAACCCTAATTGGATTACAATAAACCTAAGAAGGACGAAAATGACGGAAATTTTAATCCAACGACACAAACACACTTATTGGATGCAGAAGATTGGTTAAAAACCCTAATTGGAATAGAATAAGCCTAGGGAGGACGAAAATGAACTAAATGTTCAACCAATGACACAAAATCACTTATTGGATGCACCAGATCGATTAAAAACCCTAATTGGATTAGAATAAGCCTAGGGAGGACGAAAATGACTTAGATGTTCAACCAATGACACAAAATCACTAATTACATGCACCAGATTGGTTAAAATCCCTAATTAGATTAGAATAAGCCTAGGGAGGACGAAAATGACCTAAATGTTCAACCAAGGACACAAAATCACTTATTGGATGCACAAGATTGGTTGAAAACACTAATTGGATTAGAATAAGCCTAGGGAGGACGAAAATGACCGAAATATTCAACCAACGACACAAAATCACTTATTGGATGCAGAAGATTGGTTAAAAACCCTAATTGGATTAGAATAAGCCTAGGGAGGACGAAAATGACCGAAATGTTCAACTAATGACACAAAATTATTTATTGGATGCACAAGATTGGTTAAAAACCCTAATTGGATTAGAATAAGCCTAGGGAGGACGAAAATGACCGAAATGTTCAATCAATGACACAAAATCACTTATTAGATGCACAAGATTGGTCAAAAACCCTAAATGGATTAGAATAAGCCTAGGGAGGACGAAAATGACCTATATGTTTAACCCATGACACAAAATCACTTATTAGATGCACAAGATTGGTTAAAAACCCTAATTGGATTAGAATAACCCTAGGGAGGACGAAAACAACCAAAATGTTCAACCAATGACACAAAATCAATTTTTGGAGGCACAAGATTGGTTAAAAACCCTAATTGGATTAGAATAAGCCTAGGGAGGACGAAAATGACCTAAATGTTCAACCAAATACACAAAATCACTTATTGGATTCAAAAGATTGGTTAAAAACCCTAATTGGATTAGAATAAGCATAGGGAGGACGAAAATGACCTAAATGTTCTATCAATGACAAAAAATCACTTATTGGATGCACAAGATCAGTTAAAAACCCTAATTGGATTACAATAAACCTAGGAAGGACGAAAATGACCGAAATGTTAATCCAACGACACAAACACACTTATTGGATGCAGAAGATTGGTTAAAAACCCAAATAGGAATAGAATAAGCCTAGAGAGGACGAAAATGACCTAAATGTTCAACAAATACACAAAATCACTTATTGGATTAAAAAGATTGGTTAAAAACCTTAATTGGATTAGAATAAGCCTAGGGAGGACGAAAATGACCGAAATGTTCAATCAATGACACAAAATCACTTATTGGATGCACAAGATTGGTTAAAAACCCTAATTGGATTAGAATAAGCCTAGGGAGGACGAAAACAACCAAAATGTTCAACCAATGACACAAAATCAATTATTGGAGGCACAAGATTGGTTAAAAACCCTAATTGGATTAGAATAAGCCTAGGGAGGACGAAAATGACCTAAATGTTCAACCAAATACACAAAATCACTTATTGGATTCAAAAGATTGGTTAAAAACCCTAATTGGATTAGAATAAGCATAGGGAGGACGAAAATGACCTAAATGTTCTATCAATGACAAAAAATCACTTATTGGATGCACAAGATCAGTTAAAAACCCTAATTGGATTACAATAAACCTAGGAAGGACGAAAACAACCAAAATGTTCAACTAATGACACAATTATTTATTGGATGCACAAGATTGGTTAAAAACCCTAATTGGATTAGAGTAAGCCTAGGGAGGACGAAAATGACCTAAATGTTCAACCAAATACACAAAATCACTTATTGGATTCAAAAGAGTGGTTAAAAACCCTAATTGGATTAGAATAAGCCTAGGGAGGACGAAAATGACCGAAATGTTCAATCAATGACACAAAATCACTTATTGGATGCACAAGATAGGTTAAAAACCCTAATTGGATTAGAATAAGCCTAGGGAGGACGAAATTGACGTATATGTTTAACCAAGGACACAAAATCACTTATTGGATTCAAAAGATTGGTTAAAAACCCTAGTTGGATTAGAATAAGCCTAGGGAGGACGAAAATGACCGAAATGTTCAATCAATTACACAAAATCACTTATTGGATGCACAAGATTGGTTAAAAACCCTAATTGGATTAGAATAAGCCTAGGGAGGACGAAAATGACCTAAATGTTTAACCCATGACACAAAATCACTTATTAGATGCACAAGATTGGTTAAAAACCCTAATTGGATTAGAATAACCCTAGGGAGGACGAAAACAACCAAAATGTTAAACCAATGACACAAAATCAATTTTTGGAGGCACAAGATTGGTTAAAAACCCTGATTGGATTAGAATAAGCCTAGGGAAGACGAAAATGACCTAAATGTTCAACCAAATACACAAAATCACTTATTGGATTCAAAACATTGGTTAAAAACCCTAATTGGATTAGAATAAGCCTAGGGAGGACGAAAACAACCAAAATGTTCAACTAATGACACAAAATTATTTATTGGATGCACAAGATTGGTTAAAAACCCTAATTGGATTAGAATAAGCCTAGGGAGGACGAAAATGACCTAAATGTTCAACCAAATACACAAAATCACTTATTGGATTCAAAAGATTGGTTAAAACCCCTAATTGGATTAGAATAAGCCTAGGGAGGACGATAATGACCGAAATGTTCAATCAATGACACAAAATCACTTATTGGATGCACAAGATCAGTTAAACACCCTAATTGGATTACAATAAACCTAGGAAGGACGAAAATGACCGAAATGTTAATCCAAGGACACAAACACACTTATTAGATGCAGAAGATTGGTTAAAAACCCTAATTGGAATAGAATAAGCCTAGGGAGGACGAAAATGTCCTAAATGTTCAACCAAATACACAAAATCACTTATTGGATTCAAAAGATTGGTTAAAAACCCTAATTGGATTAGAATAAGCCTAGGGAGGACGAAAATGACCTAAATGTTCAATCAATGACACAAAATCACTTATTGGATGCACAAGATTAGTTAAAAACCCTAATTGGATTAAAATAAGCCTAGGGAGGACGAAAATGACCGATATGTTCAATCAACGACACAAAATCACTTATTTGATGCACAAGATTGGTTAAAAACCCTAATAGGATTAAAATAAGCCTAGGGAGGACGAAAATGACCTATATGTTCAACCAATGACACAAAATCATTTATTAGATGCACAAGATTGGTTAAAAACCCTAATTGGATTAGAATAAGCCTAGGGAGGACGAAAATGACCTAAATGTTCAACCAAATACACAAAATCACTTATTGGATTCAAAAGATTGGTTAAAAACCCTAATTGGATTAGAATAAGCCTAGGTAGGACGAAGATGACCTAAATGTTCAATCAATGACACAAAATCACTTATTGGATGCACAAGATCAGTTAAAAACCCTAATTGGATTACAATAAACCTAAGAAGGACGAAAATGACGGAAATGTTAATCCAACGAAACAAACGCACTTATTAGATGTAGAAGATTGGTTAAAAACCCTAATTGGAATAGAATAAGCCTAGGGAGGACGAAAATGAACTAAGTGTTCAACCAATGACACAAAATCACTTATTGGATGCACAAGATCGATTAAAAACCCTAATTGGATTCGAATAAGCCTAGGGAGGACGAAAATGACCTAAATGTTCAACCAATGACACAAAATCACTAATTGGATGCACCAGATTGGTTAACATCCCTAATTAGATTAGCATACGCCTAGGGAGGACGAAAATGACCTAAATGTTCAACCAAGGACACAAAATCACTTATTGGATACACAAGATTGGTTGAAAACCCTAATTGGATTAGAATAAGCCTAGGGAGGACCAAAATGACCGAAATGTTCAACCAACGACATAAAATCACTTATTGGATGCACAAGATTGGTTAAAAACCCTAATTGGATTAGAATAAGCTTAGGGAGGACGAAAATGACCGAAATGTTCAATCAATGACACAAAATCATTTATTGGATGCACAAGATTAGTTAAAAACCCTAATTGGATTAGAATAAGCCTATGGAGGACGAAAACAACCAAAATGTTCAACTAATGACACAAAATTATTTATTGGATGCAAAAGATTGGTTAAAAACCCTAATTGGATTAGAATAAGCCTAGGGAGGACGAAAATGACCTAAATGTTCAACCAAATACACAAAATCACTTATTGGATTCAAAAGATTGGTTAAAAACCCTAATTGGATTAGAATAAGCCTAGGTAGGACGAAGATGACCTAAATGTTCAATCAATGACACAAAATCACTTATTGGATGCACAAGATCAATTAAAAACCCTAATTGGATTACAATAAACCTAAGAAGGACGAAAATGACGGAAATTTTAATCCAACGACACAAACACACTTATTGGATGCAGAAGATTGGTTAAAAACCCTAATTGGAATAGAATAAGCCTAGGGAGGACGAAAATGAACTAAATGTTCAACCAATGACACAAAATCACTTATTGGATGCACCAGATCGATTAAAAACCCTAATTGGATTAGAATAAGCCTAGGGAGGACGAAAATGACTTAGATGTTCAACCAATGACACAAAATCACTAATTACATGCACCAGATTGGTTAAAATCCCTAATTAGATTAGAATAAGCCTAGGGAGGACGAAAATGACCTAAATGTTCAACCAAGGACACAAAATCACTTATTGGATGCACAAGATTGGTTGAAAACACTAATTGGATTAGAATAAGCCTAGGGAGGACGAAAATGACCGAAATATTCAACCAACGACACAAAATCACTTATTGGATGCAGAAGATTGGTTAAAAACCCTAATTGGATTAGAATAAGCCTAGGGAGGACGAAAATGACCGAAATGTTCAACTAATGACACAAAATTATTTATTGGATGCACAAGATTGGTTAAAAACCCTAATTGGATTAGAATAAGCCTAGGGAGGACGAAAATGACCGAAATGTTCAATCAATGACACAAAATCACTTATTAGATGCACAAGATTGGTCAAAAACCCTAAATGGATTAGAATAAGCCTAGGGAGGACGAAAATGACCTATATGTTTAACCCATGACACAAAATCACTTATTAGATGCACAAGATTGGTTAAAAACCCTAATTGGATTAGAATAACCCTAGGGAGGACGAAAACAACCAAAATGTTCAACCAATGACACAAAATCAATTTTTGGAGGCACAAGATTGGTTAAAAACCCTAATTGGATTAGAATAAGCCTAGGGAGGACGAAAATGACCTAAATGTTCAACCAAATACACAAAATCACTTATTGGATTCAAAAGATTGGTTAAAAACCCTAATTGGATTAGAATAAGCATAGGGAGGACGAAAATGACCTAAATGTTCTATCAATGACAAAAAATCACTTATTGGATGCACAAGATCAGTTAAAAACCCTAATTGGATTACAATAAACCTAGGAAGGACGAAAATGACCGAAATGTTAATCCAACGACACAAACACACTTATTGGATGCAGAAGATTGGTTAAAAACCCAAATAGGAATAGAATAAGCCTAGAGAGGACGAAAATGACCTAAATGTTCAACAAATACACAAAATCACTTATTGGATTAAAAAGATTGGTTAAAAACCTTAATTGGATTAGAATAAGCCTAGGGAGGACGAAAATGACCGAAATGTTCAATCAATGACACAAAATCACTTATTGGATGCACAAGATTGGTTAAAAACCCTAATTGGATTAGAATAAGCCTAGGGAGGACGAAAACAACCAAAATGTTCAACTAATGACACAAAATTATTTATTGGATGCACAAGATTGGTTAAAAACCCTAATTCGATTAGAATAAGCCTAGGGAGGACGAAAATGACCTAAATGTTCAACCAAATACACAAAATCACTTATTGGATTCAAAAGATTGGTTAAAAACCCTAATTGGATTAGAATAAGCCTAGGTAGGACGAAGATGACCTAAATGTTCAATCAATGACACAAAATCACTTATTGGATGCACAAGATCAGTTAAAAACCCTAATTGGATTACAATAAACCTAAGAAGGACGAAAATGACGGAAATGTTAATCCAACGAAACAAACGCACTTATTAGATGTAGAAGATTGGTTAAAAACCCTAATTGGAATAGAATAAGCCTAGGGAGGACGAAAATGAACTAAGTGTTCAACCAATGACACAAAATCACTTATTGGATGCACAAGATCGATTAAAAACCCTAATTGGATTCGAATAAGCCTAGGGAGGACGAAAATGACCTAAATGTTCAACCAATGACACAAAATCACTAATTGGATGCACCAGATTGGTTAACATCCCTAATTAGATTAGCATACGCCTAGGGAGGACGAAAATGACCTAAATGTTCAACCAAGGACACAAAATCACTTATTGGATACACAAGATTGGTTGAAAACCCTAATTGGATTAGAATAAGCCTAGGGAGGACCAAAATGACCGAAATGTTCAACCAACGACATAAAATCACTTATTGGATGCACAAGATTGGTTAAAAACCCTAATTGGATTAGAATAAGCTTAGGGAGGACGAAAATGACCGAAATGTTCAATCAATGACACAAAATCATTAATTGGATGCACAAGATTAGTTAAAAACCCTAATTGGATTAGAATAAGCCTATGGAGGACGAAAACAACCAAAATGTTCAACTAATGACACAAAATTATTTATTGGATGCACAAGATTGGTTAAAAACCCTAATTGGATTAGAATAAGCCTAGGGAGGACGAAAATGACCTAAATGTTCAACCAAATACACAAAATCACTTATTGGATTCAAAAGATTGGTTAAAAACCCTAATTGGATTAGAATAAGCCTAGGTAGGACGAAGATGACCTAAATGTTCAATCAATGACACAAAATCACTTATTGGATGCACAAGATCA
>JBBPBQ010000004.1:26907045-26919616 GCA_037974755.1 Cicer yamashitae
GAAATGTTAATCCAACGAAACAAACGCACTTATTAGATGTAGAAGATTGGTTAAAAACCCTAATTGGAATAGAATAAGCCTAGGGAGGACGAAAATGAACTAAGTGTTCAACCAATGACACAAAATCACTTATTGGATGCACAAGATCGATTAAAAACCCTAATTGGATTCGAATAAGCCTAGGGAGGACGAAAATGACCTAAATGTTCAACCAATGACACAAAATCACTAATTGGATGCACCAGATTGGTTAACATCCCTAATTAGATTAGCATACGCCTAGGGAGGACGAAAATGACCTAAATGTTCAACCAAGGACACAAAATCACTTATTGGATACACAAGATTGGTTGAAAACCCTAATTGGATTAGAATAAGCCTAGGGAGGACCAAAATGACCGAAATGTTCAACCAACGACATAAAATCACTTATTGGATGCACAAGATTGGTTAAAAACCCTAATTGGATTAGAATAAGCTTAGGGAGGACGAAAATGACCGAAATGTTCAATCAATGACACAAAATCATTAATTGGATGCACAAGATTAGTTAAAAACCCTAATTGGATTAGAATAAGCCTATGGAGGACGAAAACAACCAAAATGTTCAACTAATGACACAAAATTATTTATTGGATGCACAAGATTGGTTAAAAACCCTAATTGGATTAGAATAAGCCTAGGGAGGACGAAAATGACCTAAATGTTCAACCAAATACACAAAATCACTTATTGGATTCAAAAGATTGGTTAAAAACCCTAATTGGATTAGAATAAGCCTAGGAAGGACGAAAATGACCGAAATGTTCAATCAATGACACAAAATCACTTATTGGATGCACAAGATTGGTTAAAAACCCTAATTGGATTAGAATAACCCTAGGGAGGACGAAATCAACCAAAATGTTCAACCAATGACACAAAATCAATTATTGCAGGCACAAGATTGGTTAAAAACCATAATTGGATTAGAATAAGCCTAGGGAGGACGAAAATGACCTAAATGTTCAACCAAATACACAAAATCACTTATTGGATTCAAAAGATTGGTTAAAAACCCTAATTGGATTAGAATAAGCCTAGGGAGGACGAAAATGACCGAAATGTTCAATCAATGACACAAAATCACTTATTAGATGCACAAGATTGGTTAAAAACCCTAATTGGATTAGAATAAGCCTAGGGAGGACGAAAATGACCTATATGTTTAACCCATGACACAAAATCACTTATTGGATGCACAAGATTGGTAAAAAACCCTAATTGGATTAGAATAACCCTAGGGAGGACGAAAACAACCAAAATGTTCAACCAATGACACAAAATCAATTATTGGAGGCAAAATATTGGTTAAAAACCCTAATTGGATTAGAATAAGCCTAGGGAGGATGAAAATGACCTAAATGTTCAACCAAATACACAAAATCACTTATTGGATTCAAAAGATTGGTTAAAAACCCTAATTGGATTAGAATAAGCCTAGGGAGGACGAAAATGACCTAAATGGTCAATCAATGACACAAAATCACTTATTGGATGCACAAGATTAGTTAAAAACCCTAATTGGATTAGAATAAGCCTAGGGAGGACGAAAATGACCGAAATGTTCAACTAATGACACAAAATTATTTATTGGATGCACAAGATTGGTTAAAAATCCTAATTGGATTAGAATAAGCCTAGGGAGGACGAAAATGACCGAAATGTTCAATCAATGACACAAAATCACTTATTGGATGCACAAGATTGGTTAAAAACCCTAATTGGATTAGAATAAGCCTAGGGAGGACGAAAATGACCGAAATGTTCAATCAATGACACAAAATCACTTATTGGATGCACAAGATTAGTTAAAAACCCTAATTGGATTAGAATAAGCCTAGAGAGGACGAAAACAACCAAAATGTTCAACTAATGACACAAAATTATTTATTGGATGCACAAGATTGGTTATAAACCCTAATTGGACTAGAATAAGCCTAGGGAGGACGAAGATGACCTAAATGTTCAACCAAATACACAAATCACTTATTGGATTCAAAAGATTGGTTAAAAACCCTAATTGGATTAGAATAAGCCTAGGGAGGACGAAAATGACCGAAATGTTCAATCAATGACACAAAATCACTTATTGGATGCACAAGATTAGTTAAAAACCCTAATTGGATTAGAATAAGCCTAGAGAGGACGAAAACAACCAAAATGTTCAACTAATGACACAAAATTATTTATTGGATGCACAAGATTGGTTATAAACCCTAATTGGATTAGAATAAGCATAGGGAGGACGAAAATGACCTAAATGTTCAACCAAATACACAAAATCACTTATTGGATTCAAAAGATTGGTTAAAAACCCTAATTGGATTAGAATAAGCCTAGGGAGGACGAAAATGACCTAAATGTTCAACCAAATACACAAAATCACTTATTGGATTCAAAAGATTTGTTAAAAACCCTAATTGGATTAGAATAAGCCTAGGGAGGACGAAAATGACCTAAATGTTCAACCAAATACACAAAATCACTTATTGGATTCAAAAGATTGGTTAAAAACCCTAATTGGATTAGAATAAGCCTAGGTAGGACGAAGATGACCTAAATGTTCAATCAATGACACAAAATCACTTATTGGATGCACAAGATCAGTTAAAAACCCTAATTGGATTACAATAAACCTAAGAAGGACGAAAATGACGGAAATTTTAATCCAACGACACAAACACACTTATTGGATGCAGAAGATTGGTTAAAAACCCTAATTGGAATAGAATAAGCCTAGGGAGGACGAAAATGAACTAAATGTTCAACCAATGACACAAAATCACTTATTGGATGCACCAGATCGATTAAAAACCCTAATTGGATTAGAATAAGCCTAGGGAGGACGAAAATGACTTAGATGTTCAACCAATGACACAAAATCACTAATTACATGCACCAGATTGGTTAAAATCCCTAATTAGATTAGAATAAGCCTAGGGAGGACGAAAATGACCTAAATGTTCAACCAAGGACACAAAATCACTTATTGGATGCACAAGATTGGTTGAAAACCCTAATTGGATTAGAATAAGCCTAGGGAGGACGAAAATGACCGAAATGTTCAACTAATGACACAAAATTATTTATTGGATGCACAAGATTGGTTAAAAACCCTAATTTGATTAGAATAAGCCTAGGGAGGACGAAAATGACCGAAATGTTCAACTAATGACACAAAATTATTTATTGGATGCACAAGATTGGTTAAAAACCCTAATTGGATTAGAATAAGCCTAGGGAGGACGAAAATGACCGAAATGTTCAATCAATGACACAAAATCACTTATTAGATGCACAAGATTGGTTAAAAACCCTAAATGGATTAGAATAAGCCTAGGGAGGACGAAAACGACCTATATGTTTAACCCATGACACAAAATCACTTATTAGATGCACAAGATTGGTTAAAAACCCTAATTGGATTAGAATAACCCTAGGGAGGACGAAAACAACCAAAATGTTCAACCAATGACACAAAATCAATTTTTGGAGGCACAAGATTGGTTAAAAACCCTAATTGGATTAGAATAAGCCTAGGGAGGACGAAAATGACCTAAATGTTCAACCAAATACACAAAATCACTTATTGGATTCAAAAGATTGGTTAAAAACCCTAATTGGATTAGAATAAGCATAGGGAGGACGAAAATGACCTAAATGTTCTATCAATGACAAAAAATCACTTATTGGATGCACAAGATCAGTTAAAAACCCTAATTGGATTACAATAAACCTAGGAAGGACGAAAACAACCAAAATGTTCAACTAATGACACAATTATTTATTGGATGCACAAGATTGGTTAAAAACCCTAATTGGATTAGAGTAAGCCTAGGGAGGACGAAAATGACCTAAATGTTCAACCAAATACACAAAATCACTTATTGGATTCAAAAGAGTGGTTAAAAACCCTAATTGGATTAGAATAAGCCTAGGGAGGACGAAAATGACCGAAATGTTCAATCAATGACACAAAATCACTTATTGGATGCACAAGATAGGTTAAAAACCCTAATTGGATTAGAATAAGCCTAGGGAGGACGAAATTGACGTATATGTTTAACCAAGGACACAAAATCACTTATTGGATTCAAAAGATTGGTTAAAAACCCTAGTTGGATTAGAATAAGCCTAGGGAGGACGAAAATGACCGAAATGTTCAATCAATTACACAAAATCACTTATTGGATGCACAAGATTGGTTAAAAA
Organism: Cicer yamashitae; assembly: GCA_037974755.1. Taxonomy (NCBI): domain Eukaryota; kingdom Viridiplantae; phylum Streptophyta; class Magnoliopsida; order Fabales; family Fabaceae; genus Cicer; species Cicer yamashitae. The sequence continues at coordinate 26,911,300 of JBBPBQ010000004.1, forward strand.
CCCTAATTGGATTAGAATAAGCCTAGGGAGGACGAAAATGACCTAAATGTTTAACCCATGACACAAAATCACTTATTAGATGCACAAGATTGGTTAAAAACCCTAATTGGATTAGAATAACCCTAGGGAGGACGAAAACAACCAAAATGTTAAACCAATGACACAAAATCAATTTTTGGAGGCACAAGATTGGTTAAAAACCCTGATTGGATTAGAATAAGCCTAGGGAAGACGAAAATGACCTAAATGTTCAACCAAATACACAAAATCACTTATTGGATTCAAAACATTGGTTAAAAACCCTAATTGGATTAGAATAAGCCTAGGGAGGACGAAAACAACCAAAATGTTCAACTAATGACACAAAATTATTTATTGGATGCACAAGATTGGTTAAAAACCCTAATTGGATTAGAATAAGCCTAAGGAGGACGAAAATGACCTAAATGTTCAATCAATGACACAAAATCACTTATTGGATGCACAAGATCAGTTAAAAACCCTAATCGGATTAGAATAAGCCTAAGGAGGACGAAAATGACCTAAATGTTCAACCAAATACACAAAATCACTTATTGTATTCAAAACATTGGTTAAAAACCCTAATTGGATTAGAATAAGCCTGGGCAGGACGAAAATGACCGAAATGTTCAACCAATGACACAAAATCACTTATTGGATGCACAAGATCGATTAAAAACCCTAATTGGATTAGAATAAGCCTAGGGACGTCGAAAATGACCTAACTGTTCAATCAATGAGACAAAATCACTTATTGGATGCACCAGATCAGTTAAAAACCCTAATCGGATTAGAATAAGCCTTAGGAGGACGAAAATGACCTAAATGTTCAACCAAATACACAAAATCACTTATTGGATTCAAAACATTGGTTAAAAACCCTAATTGGATTAGAATAAGCCTAGGGAGGACGAAAACGACCAAAATGTTCAACTAATGACACAAAATTATTTATTGGATGCACAAGATTGGTTAAAAACCCTAATTGGATTAGAATAAGCCTAGGGAGGACGAAAATGACCTAAATGTTCAACCAAATACACAAAATCACTTATTGGATTCAAAAGATTGGTTAAAAACCCTAATTGGATTAGAATAAGCCTAGGGAGGACGAAAATGACCGAAATGTTCAATCAATGACACAAAATCACTTATTAGATGCACAAGATTGGTTAAAAACCCTAAATGGATTAGAATAAGCCTAGGGAGGACGAAAACGACCTATATGTTTAACCCATGACACAAAATCACTTATTAGATGCACAAGATTGGTTAAAAACCCTAATTGGATTAGAATAACCCTAGGGAGGACGAAAACAACCAAAATGTTCAACCAATGACACAAAATCAATTTTTGGAGGCACAAGATTGGTTAAAAACCCTAATTGGATTAGAATAAGCCTAGGGAGGACGAAAATGACCTAAATGTTCAACCAAATACACAAAATCACTTATTGGATTCAAAAGATTGGTTAAAAACCCTAATTGGATTAGAATAAGCATAGGGAGGACGAAAATGACCTAAATGTTCTATCAATGACAAAAAATCACTTATTGGATGCACAAGATCAGTTAAAAACCCTAATTGGATTACAATAAACCTAGGAAGGACGAAAACAACCAAAATGTTCAACTAATGACACAATTATTTATTGGATGCACAAGATTGGTTAAAAACCCTAATTGGATTAGAGTAAGCCTAGGGAGGACGAAAATGACCTAAATGTTCAACCAAATACACAAAATCACTTATTGGATTCAAAAGAGTGGTTAAAAACCCTAATTGGATTAGAATAAGCCTAGGGAGGACGAAAATGACCGAAATGTTCAATCAATGACACAAAATCACTTATTGGATGCACAAGATAGGTTAAAAACCCTAATTGGATTAGAATAAGCCTAGGGAGGACGAAATTGACGTATATGTTTAACCAAGGACACAAAATCACTTATTGGATTCAAAAGATTGGTTAAAAACCCTAGTTGGATTAGAATAAGCCTAGGGAGGACGAAAATGACCGAAATGTTCAATCAATTACACAAAATCACTTATTGGATGCACAAGATTGGTTAAAAACCCTAATTGGATTAGAATAAGCCTAGGGAGGACGAAACTGACCTATATGTTTAACCCATGACACAAAATCACTTATTGGATGCACAAGATTGGTAAAAAACCCTAATTGGATTAGAATAACTCTAGGCAGGACGAAAATGACCTAAATGTTCAACAAAATACACAAAATCACTTATTGGATTCAAAACATTGGTTAAAAACCCTAATTGGATTAGAATAAGCCTAGGCAGGACGAAAATGACTGAAATGTTCAACCAATGACACAAAATCACTTATTGGATGCACAAGATCGATCAAAAACCCTAATTGGATTAGAGTAAGCCTAGCGAGGACGAAAATGACCTAAATGTTCAACCAATGACACAAAATCACTAATTGGAGCACCAGATTGGTTAAAATCCCTAATTGGATTAGAATAAGCCTTGGGAGGACGAAAATGACCTAAATGTTCAACCAAATACACAAAATCACTTATTGGATTCAAAAGATTGGTTAAAAACCCTAATTGGATTAGAATAAGCCTAGGGAGGACGAAAATGACCTATATGTTTAACCCATGACACAAAATCACTTATTGGATGCACAAGATTGGTTAAAAACCCTAATTGGATTAGAATAAGCCTAGGGAGGACGAAAATGACCTAAATGTTCAACCAAATACACAAAATCACTTATTGGATTCAAAAGATTGGTTAAAAACGCTAATTGGATTAGAATAAGCCTAGGGAGGACGAAAATGACCGAAATGTTCAATCAATGACACAAAATCACTTATTGGATGCACAAGATCGATTAAAAACCCTAATTGGATTAGAATAACCCTAGGGAGGACGAAAATGACCTAAATGTTCAACCAATGACACAAAATCACTAATTGGAGAACTAGATATGTTAAAATCCCTAATTGGATTAGAATAAGCGTTGGGAGGACGAAAATGACCTAAATGTTCAACCAAATACACAAAATCACTTATTGGATTCAAAAGATTGGTTAAAAACCCTAATTGGATTAGAATAAGCCTAGGGAGGACGAAAATGACCTATATGTTTAACCCATGACACAAAATCACTTATTGGATGCACAAGATTGGTTAAAAACCCTAATTGGATTAGAATAACTCTAGGGAGGACGAAAACAACCAAAATGTTCAACCAATAACACAAAATCAATTATTGGAGGCACAAGATTGGTTAAAAACCTTAATTGGATTAGAATAAGCCTAGGGACGACAAAAATGACCTAAATGTTCAACCAAATACACAAAATCACTTATTGGATTCAAAAGATTGGTTAAAAACCCTAATTGGATTAGAATAAGCCTAGGGAGGACGAAAATGACCGAAATGTTCAATCAATGACACAAAATCACTTATTAGATGCACAAGATTGGTTAAAAACCCTAATTGGATTAGAATAAGCCTAGGGAGGACGAAAATGACCTATATGTTTAACCCATGACACAAAATCACTTATTGGATGCACAAGATTGGTTAAAAACCCTAATTGGATTAGAATAACTCTAGGGAGGACGAAAACAACCAAAATGTTCAACCAATGACACAAAATCAATTATTGGAGGCACAAGATTGGTTAAAAACCCTAATTGGATTAGAATAAGCCTAGGGAGGACGAAAATGACCTAAATGTTCAACCAAATACACAAAATCACTTATTGGATTCAAAAGATTGGTTAAAAACCCTAATTGGATTAGAATAAGCCTAGGTAGGACGAAGATGACCTAAATGTTCAATCAATGACACAAAATCACTTATTGGATGCACAAGATCAGTTAAAAACCCTAATTGGATTACAATAAACCTAAGAAGGACGAAAATGACGGAAATGTTAATCCAACGAAACAAACGCACTTATTAGATGTAGAAGATTGGTTAAAAACCCTAATTGGAATAGAATAAGCCTAGGGAGGACGAAAATGAACTAAGTGTTCAACCAATGACACAAAATCACTTATTGGATGCACAAGATCGATTAAAAACCCTAATTGGATTCGAATAAGCCTAGGGAGGACGAAAATGACCTAAATGTTCAACCAATGACACAAAATCACTAATTGGATGCACCAGATTGGTTAACATCCCTAATTAGATTAGCATACGCCTAGGGAGGACGAAAATGACCTAAATGTTCAACCAAGGACACAAAATCACTTATTGGATACACAAGATTGGTTGAAAACCCTAATTGGATTAGAATAAGCCTAGGGAGGACCAAAATGACCGAAATGTTCAACCAACGACATAAAATCACTTATTGGATGCACAAGATTGGTTAAAAACCCTAATTGGATTAGAATAAGCTTAGGGAGGACGAAAATGACCGAAATGTTCAATCAATGACACAAAATCATTTATTGGATGCACAAGATTAGTTAAAAACCCTAATTGGATTAGAATAAGCCTATGGAGGACGAAAACAACCAAAATGTTCAACTAATGACACAAAATTATTTATTGGATGCAAAAGATTGGTTAAAAACCCTAATTGGATTAGAATAAGCCTAGGGAGGACGAAAATGACCTAAATGTTCAACCAAATACACAAAATCACTTATTGGATTCAAAAGATTGGTTAAAAACCCTAATTGGATTAGAATAAGCCTAGGTAGGACGAAGATGACCTAAATGTTCAATCAATGACACAAAATCACTTATTGGATGCACAAGATCAATTAAAAACCCTAATTGGATTACAATAAACCTAAGAAGGACGAAAATGACGGAAATTTTAATCCAACGACACAAACACACTTATTGGATGCAGAAGATTGGTTAAAAACCCTAATTGGAATAGAATAAGCCTAGGGAGGACGAAAATGAACTAAATGTTCAACCAATGACACAAAATCACTTATTGGATGCACCAGATCGATTAAAAACCCTAATTGGATTAGAATAAGCCTAGGGAGGACGAAAATGACTTAGATGTTCAACCAATGACACAAAATCACTAATTACATGCACCAGATTGGTTAAAATCCCTAATTAGATTAGAATAAGCCTAGGGAGGACGAAAATGACCTAAATGTTCAACCAAGGACACAAAATCACTTATTGGATGCACAAGATTGGTTGAAAACACTAATTGGATTAGAATAAGCCTAGGGAGGACGAAAATGACCGAAATATTCAACCAACGACACAAAATCACTTATTGGATGCAGAAGATTGGTTAAAAACCCTAATTGGATTAGAATAAGCCTAGGGAGGACGAAAATGACCGAAATGTTCAACTAATGACACAAAATTATTTATTGGATGCACAAGATTGGTTAAAAACCCTAATTGGATTAGAATAAGCCTAGGGAGGACGAAAATGACCGAAATGTTCAATCAATGACACAAAATCACTTATTAGATGCACAAGATTGGTCAAAAACCCTAAATGGATTAGAATAAGCCTAGGGAGGACGAAAATGACCTATATGTTTAACCCATGACACAAAATCACTTATTAGATGCACAAGATTGGTTAAAAACCCTAATTGGATTAGAATAACCCTACGGACGACGAAAACAACCAAAATGTTCAACCAATGACACAAAATCAATTTTTGGAGGCACAAGATTGGTTAAAAACCCTAATTGGATTAGAATAAGCCTAGGGAGGACGAAAATGAGCTATATGTTTAACCCTTGACACAAAATCACTTATTGGATGCACGAGATTGGTTGAAAACCCTAATTGGATTAGAATAACCCTAGGGAGGACGAAAACAACCAAAATGTTCTACCAATGACACAAAATCAATTATTGGAGGCACAAGATTGCTTAAAAACCCTAATTGGATTAGAATAAGCCTAGGGAAGACGAAAATGACCTAAATGTTCAACCAAATACACAAAATCACTTATTGGATTCAAAAGATTGGTTAAAAACCCTAATTGGATTAGAATAAGCCTAGGGAGGACGAAAATGACCTAAATGTTCAATCAATGACAAAAAATCACTTATTGGATGCACAAGATCAGTTAAAAACCCTAATTGGATTACAATAAACCTAGGAAGGACGAAAATGACCGAAATGTTAATCCAACGACACAAACACACTTATTGGATGCAGAAGATTGGTTAAAAACCCTAATAGGAATAGAATAAGCCTAGAGAGGACGAAAATGACCTAAATGTTCAACCAAATACACAAAATCACTTATTGGATTAAAAAGATAGGTTAAAAACCTTAATTGGATTAGAATAAGCCTAGGGAGGACGAAAATGACCGAAATGTTCAATCAATGACACAAAATCACTTATTGGATGCACAAGATTAGTTAAAAACCCTAATTGGATTAGAATAAGGCTAGGGAGGACGAAAACAACCAAAATGTTCAACTAATGACACAAAATTATTTATTGGATGCACAAGATTGGTTAAAAACCCTAATTGGAATAGAATAAGCCTAGGGAGGACGAAAATGACCTAAATGTTCAACCAAATACACAAAATCACTTATTGGATGCACAAGATCGATTAAAAACCCTAATTGGATTAGAATAAGCATAGAGAGTACTTAAGTGACCTAAATGTTCAACCAATGACACAAAATAAATAATTGGATGCACCAGATTGGTTAAAATCCCTAATCGGATTAGAATAAGCCTTGGGAGGACGAAAATGACCTAAATGTTCAACCAAATACACAAAATCACTTATTGGATTCAAAAGATTGGTTAAAAACCCTAATTGGATTATAATAAGCCTAGGGAGGACGAAAATGACCTATATGTTTAACCCATGACACAAAATCACTTATTGGATGCACAAGATTGGTTAAAAACCCTAATTGGATTAGAATAACTCTAGGGAGGACGAACACAACCAAAATGTTCAACCAATGACACAAAATCCATTTTTGGAGGCACAAGATTGGTTAAAAACCCTAATCGGATTAGAATAAGCCTTAGGAGGACGAAAATGACCTAAATGTTCAACCAAATACACAAAATCACTTATTGGATTCAAAACATTGGTTAAAAACCCTAATTGCATTAGAATAAGCCTAGGGAGGACGAAAACGACCAAAATGTTCAACTAATGACACAAAATTATTTATTGGATGCACAAGATTGGTTAAAAACCCTAATTGGATTAGAATAAGCCTAGGGAGGACGAAAATGACCTAAATGTTCAACCAAATACACAAAATCACTTATTGGATTCAAAAGATTGGTTAAAAACCCTAATTGGATTAGAATAAGCCTAGGGAGGACGAAAATGACCGAAATGTTCAATCAATGACACAAAATCACTTATTAGATGCACAAGATTGGTTAAAAACCCTAAATGGATTAGAATAAGCCTAGGGAGGACGAAAATGACCTATATGTTTAACCCATGACACAAAATCACTTATTAGATGCACAAGATTGGTTAAAAACCCTAATTGGATTAGAATAACCCTACGGACGACGAAAACAACCAAAATGTTCAACCAATGACACAAAATCAATTTTTGGAGGCACAAGATTGGTTAAAAACCCTAATTGGATTAGAATAAGCCTAGGGAGGACGAAAATGAGCTATATGTTTAACCCTTGACACAAAATCACTTATTGGATGCACGAGATTGGTTGAAAACCCTAATTGGATTAGAATAACCCTAGGGAGGACGAAAACAACCAAAATGTTCTACCAATGACACAAAATCAATTATTGGAGGCACAAGATTGCTTAAAAACCCTAATTGGATTAGAATAAGCCTAGGGAAGACGAAAATGACCTAAATGTTCAACCAAATACACAAAATCACTTATTGGATTCAAAAGATTGGTTAAAAACCCTAATTGGATTAGAATAAGCCTAGGGAGGACGAAAATGACCTAAATGTTCAATCAATGACAAAAAATCACTTATTGGATGCACAAGATCAGTTAAAAACCCTAATTGGATTACAATAAACCTAGGAAGGACGATAATGACCGAAATGTTAATCCAACGACACAAACACACTTATTGGATGCAGAAGATTGGTTAAAAACCCTAATAGGAATAGAATAAGCCTAGAGAGGACGAAAATGACCTAAATGTTCAACCAAATACACAAAATCACTTATTGGATTAAAAAGATAGGTTAAAAACCTTAATTGGATTAGAATAAGCCTAGGGAGGACGAAAATGACCGAAATGTTCAATCAATGACACAAAATCACTTATTGGATGCACAAGATTAGTTAAAAACCCTAATTGGATTAGAATAAG
>JBBPBQ010000004.1:26919626-26933323 GCA_037974755.1 Cicer yamashitae
AAAAACCCTAAATGGATTAGAATAAGCCTAGGGAGGACGAAAATGACCTATATGTTTAACCCATGACACAAAATCACTTATTAGATGCACAAGATTGGTTAAAAACCCTAATTGGATTAGAATAACCCTACGGACGACGAAAACAACCAAAATGTTCAACCAATGACACAAAATCAATTTTTGGAGGCACAAGATTGGTTAAAAACCCTAATTGGATTAGAATAAGCCTAGGGAGGACGAAAATGAGCTATATGTTTAACCCTTGACACAAAATCACTTATTGGATGCACGAGATTGGTTGAAAACCCTAATTGGATTAGAATAACCCTAGGGAGGACGAAAACAACCAAAATGTTCTACCAATGACACAAAATCAATTATTGGAGGCACAAGATTGCTTAAAAACCCTAATTGGATTAGAATAAGCCTAGGGAAGACGAAAATGACCTAAATGTTCAACCAAATACACAAAATCACTTATTGGATTCAAAAGATTGGTTAAAAACCCTAATTGGATTAGAATAAGCCTAGGGAGGACGAAAATGACCTAAATGTTCAATCAATGACAAAAAATCACTTATTGGATGCACAAGATCAGTTAAAAACCCTAATTGGATTACAATAAACCTAGGAAGGACGAAAATGACCGAAATGTTAATCCAACGACACAAACACACTTATTGGATGCAGAAGATTGGTTAAAAACCCTAATAGGAATAGAATAAGCCTAGAGAGGACGAAAATGACCTAAATGTTCAACCAAATACACAAAATCACTTATTGGATTAAAAAGATAGGTTAAAAACCTTAATTGGATTAGAATAAGCCTAGGGAGGACGAAAATGACCGAAATGTTCAATCAATGACACAAAATCACTTATTGGATGCACAAGATTAGTTAAAAACCCTAATTGGATTAGAATAAGGCTAGGGAGGACGAAAACAACCAAAATGTTCAACTAATGACACAAAATTATTTATTGGATGCACAAGATTGGTTAAAAACCCTAATTGGAATAGAATAAGCCTAGGGAGGACGAAAATGACCTAAATGTTCAACCAAATACACAAAATCACTTATTGGATGCACAAGATCGATTAAAAACCCTAATTGGATTAGAATAAGCATAGAGAGTACTTAAGTGACCTAAATGTTCAACCAATGACACAAAATAAATAATTGGATGCACCAGATTGGTTAAAATCCCTAATCGGATTAGAATAAGCCTTGGGAGGACGAAAATGACCTAAATGTTCAACCAAATACACAAAATCACTTATTGGATTCAAAAGATTGGTTAAAAACCCTAATTGGATTATAATAAGCCTAGGGAGGACGAAAATGACCTATATGTTTAACCCATGACACAAAATCACTTATTGGATGCACAAGATTGGTTAAAAACCCTAATTGGATTAGAATAACTCTAGGGAGGACGAACACAACCAAAATGTTCAACCAATGACACAAAATCCATTTTTGGAGGCACAAGATTGGTTAAAAACCCTAATCGGATTAGAATAAGCCTTAGGAGGACGAAAATGACCTAAATGTTCAACCAAATACACAAAATCACTTATTGGATTCAAAACATTGGTTAAAAACCCTAATTGCATTAGAATAAGCCTAGGGAGGACGAAAACGACCAAAATGTTCAACTAATGACACAAAATTATTTATTGGATGCACAAGATTGGTTAAAAACCCTAATTGGATTAGAATAAGCCTAGGGAGGACGAAAATGACCTAAATGTTCAACCAAATACACAAAATCACTTATTGGATTCAAAAGATTGGTTAAAAACCCTAATTGGATTAGAATAAGCCTAGGGAGGACGAAAATGACCGAAATGTTCAATCAATGACACAAAATCACTTATTAGATGCACAAGATTGGTTAAAAACCCTAAATGGATTAGAATAAGCCTAGGGAGGACGAAAATGACCTATATGTTTAACCCATGACACAAAATCACTTATTAGATGCACAAGATTGGTTAAAAACCCTAATTGGATTAGAATAACCCTACGGACGACGAAAACAACCAAAATGTTCAACCAATGACACAAAATCAATTTTTGGAGGCACAAGATTGGTTAAAAACCCTAATTGGATTAGAATAAGCCTAGGGAGGACGAAAATGAGCTATATGTTTAACCCTTGACACAAAATCACTTATTGGATGCACGAGATTGGTTGAAAACCCTAATTGGATTAGAATAACCCTAGGGAGGACGAAAACAACCAAAATGTTCTACCAATGACACAAAATCAATTATTGGAGGCACAAGATTGCTTAAAAACCCTAATTGGATTAGAATAAGCCTAGGGAAGACGAAAATGACCTAAATGTTCAACCAAATACACAAAATCACTTATTGGATTCAAAAGATTGGTTAAAAACCCTAATTGGATTAGAATAAGCCTAGGGAGGACGAAAATGACCTAAATGTTCAATCAATGACAAAAAATCACTTATTGGATGCACAAGATCAGTTAAAAACCCTAATTGGATTACAATAAACCTAGGAAGGACGATAATGACCGAAATGTTAATCCAACGACACAAACACACTTATTGGATGCAGAAGATTGGTTAAAAACCCTAATAGGAATAGAATAAGCCTAGAGAGGACGAAAATGACCTAAATGTTCAACCAAATACACAAAATCACTTATTGGATTAAAAAGATAGGTTAAAAACCTTAATTGGATTAGAATAAGCCTAGGGAGGACGAAAATGACCGAAATGTTCAATCAATGACACAAAATCACTTATTGGATGCACAAGATTAGTTAAAAACCCTAATTGGATTAGAATAAGGCTAGGGAGGACGAAAACAACCAAAATGTTCAACTAATGACACAAAATTATTTATTGGATGCACAAGATTGGTTAAAAACCCTAATTGGAATAGAATAAGCCTAGGGAGGACGAAAATGACCTAAATGTTCAACCAAATACACAAAATCACTTATTGGATGCACAAGATCGATTAAAAACCCTAATTGGATTAGAATAAGCATAGAGAGTACTTAAGTGACCTAAATGTTCAACCAATGACACAAAATAAATAATTGGATGCACCAGATTGGTTAAAATCCCTAATCGGATTAGAATAAGCCTTGGGAGGACGAAAATGACCTAAATGTTCAACCAAATACACAAAATCACTTATTGGATTCAAAAGATTGGTTAAAAACCCTAATTGGATTATAATAAGCCTAGGGAGGACGAAAATGACCTATATGTTTAACCCATGACACAAAATCACTTATTGGATGCACAAGATTGGTTAAAAACCCTAATTGGATTAGAATAACTCTAGGGAGGACGAACACAACCAAAATGTTCAACCAATGACACAAAATCCATTTTTGGAGGCACAAGATTGGTTAAAAACCCTAATTGGATTAGAATAAGCATAGGGAGGACGAAAATGACCTAAATGTTTAACCAAATACACAAAATCACTTATTGGATTCAAAAGATTGGTTAAAAACCCTAATTGGATTAGAATAGGTCTAGGGAGGACGAAAATGACCTAAATGTACAATCAATGACACAAAATCACTTATTGGATGCACAAGATTAGTTAAAAACCCTAATTGGATTACAATAAACCTAGGAAGGAGGAAAATGACCGAAATGTTAATCCAACGACACAAACACACTTATTGGATGCAGAAGATTGGTTAAAAACCCTATTTGGATTAGAATAAGCCTAGGGAGGACGAAAATTACCTAAATGTTCAACCAAATACACAAAATCCCTTATTGGATTCAAAAGATTGGTTAAAAACCCTAATTGGATTAGAATAAGCCTAGGGAGAACGAAAATGACCGAAATGTTCAATCAACGACACAAAATCACTTATTGGATGCACAAGATTGGTTAAAAACCCTAATTGGATTAGAATAAGCCTAGGGAGGACGAAAATGACCAATATGTTCAACCAATGACACAAAATCATTTATTAGATGCACAAGATTGGTTAAAAACCCTAATTGGATTAGAATAAGCCTAGGGAGGACGAAAATGACCTAAATGTTCAACCAAATACACAAAATCACTTATTGGATTAGAAAGATTGGTTAAAAACCCTAATTGGATTAGAATAAGCCTAGGGAGGCCGAAATTGACCGAAATGTTCAATCAACGACACAAAATCACTTATTGGATGCACAAGATTGGTTAAAAACCCTAATTGGATTAGAATAAGTCTAGGGATGACGAAAATGACATAAATATACAATCAATGACACAAAATCACTTATTGGATGCACAAGATTAGTTAAAAACCCTAATTGGATTACAATAAACCTAGGAAGGACGAAAATGACCGAAATGTTAATCCAACGACACAAACACACTTATTGGATGCAGAAGATTGGTTAAAAACCCTATTTGGATTAGAATAAGCCTAGGGAGGACGAAAATGACCTAAATGTTCAACCAAATACACAAAATCACTTATTGGATTCAAAAGATTGGTTAAAACCCCTAATTGGATTAGAATAAGCCTAGGGAGGACGATAATGACCGAAATGTTCAATCAATGACACAAAATCACTTATTGGATGCACAAGATCAGTTAAACACCCTAATTGGATTACAATAAACCTAGGAAGGACGAAAATGACCGAAATGTTAATCCAAGGACACAAACACACTTATTAGATGCAGAAGATTGGTTAAAAACCCTAATTGGAATAGAATAAGCCTAGGGAGGACGAAAATGTCCTAAATGTTCAACCAAATACACAAAATCACTTATTGGATTCAAAAGATTGGTTAAAAACCCTAATTGGATTAGAATAAGCCTAGGGAGGACGAAAATGACCTAAATGTTCAATCAATGACACAAAATCACTTATTGGATGCACAATATTAGTTAAAAACCCTAATTGGATTAGAATAAGCCTAGGGAGGACGAAAAAAACCAAAATGTTCAACTAATGACACAAAATTATTTATTGGATGCACAAGATTGGTTAAAAACCCTAATTGGATTAGAATAAGCCTAGGGAGGACGAAAATGACCTAAATGTTCAACCAAATACACAAAATCCCTTATTGGATTCAAAAGATTGGTTAAAAACCCTAATTGGATCAGAATAAGCCTAGGGAGAACGAAAATGACCGAAATGTTCAATCAACGACACAAAATCACTTATTGGATGCACAAGATTGGTTAAAAACCCTAATTGGATTAGAATAAGCCTAGGGAGGACGAAAATGACCTATATGTTCAACCAATGACACAAAATCATTTATTAGATGCACAAGATTGGTTAAAAACCCTAATTGAATTAGAATAAGCCTAGGGACGACGAAAATGACCTATATGTTTAACCCATGACACAAAATCACTTATTGAATGCACAAGATTGGTTAAAAACCCTAATTGGATTAGAATAACCCTAGGGAGGACGAAAACAACCAAAATGTGCAACCAATGACACAAAATTAATTATTGGAGGCACAAGATTTGTTAAAAACCCTAATTGGATTAGAATAAGCCTAGGGAGGACGAAAATGACCTAAATGTTCAATCAATGACACAAAATCACTTATTGGATGCACAAGATCAGTTAAAAACCCTAATCGGATTAGAATAAGCCTTGGGAGGACGAAAATGACCTAAATGTTCAACCAAATATACAAAATCACTTATTGGATTCAAAACAATGGTTAAAAACCCTAATTGGATTAGAATAAGCCTAGGCAGGACGAAAATGACCGAAATGTTCAACTAATGACACAAAATCACTTATTGGATGCACAAGATCGATTAAAAACCCTAATTGGATTAGAAAAAGCCTAGGGAGGACGAAAATGACCTAAATGTTCAATCAATGACACAAAATCACTTATTGGATGCACAAGATCAGTTAAAAACCCTAATCGGATTAGAATAAGCCTTGGGAGGACGAAAATGACCTAAATGTTCAACCAAATACACAAAATCACTTATTGGATTCAAAACATTGGTTAAAAACCCTAATTGGATTAGAATAAGCCTAGGGAGAACGAAAATGACCGAAATGTTCAATCAACGACACAAAATCACTTATTGGATGCACAAGATTGGTTAAAAACCCTAATTGGATTAGAATAAGCCTAGAGAGGACGAAAATGACCTATATGTTCAACCAATGACACAAAATCATTTATTAGATGCACAAGATTGGTTAAAAACCCTAATTGGATTAGAATAAGCCTACGGAGGACGAAAATGACCTAAATGTTCAACCAAATACACAAAATCACTTATTGGATTAGAAAGATTGGTTAAAAACCCTAATTGGATTAGAATAAGCCTAGGGAGGACGAAAATGACCGAAATGTTCAATCAACGACACAAAATCACTTATTGGATGCACAAGATTGGTTAAAAACCCTAATTGGATTAGAATAAGTCTAGGGAGGACGAAAATGACATAAATGTACAATCAATGACACAAAATCACTTATTGGATGCACAAGATTAGTTAAAAACCCTAATTGGATTACAATAAACCTAGGAAGGACGAAAATGACCGAAATGTTAATCCAACGACACAAACACACTTATTAGATGCAGAAGATTGGTTAAAAACCCTAATTGGAAAAGAATAAGCCTAGGGAGGACGAAAATGTCCTAAATGTTCAACCAAATACACAAAATCACTTATTGGATTCAAAAGATTGGTTAAAAACCCTAATTGGATTAGAATAAGCCTAGGGAAGACGAAAATGACCTAAATGTTCAATCAATGACACAAAATCACTTATTGGATGCACAATATTAGTTAAAAACCCTAATTGGATTAGAATAAGCCTAGGGAGGACGAAAAAAACCAAAATGTTCAACTAATGACACAAAATTATTTATTGGATGCACAAGATTGGTTAAAAACCCTAATTGGATTAGAATAAGCCTAGGGAGGACGAAAATGACCTAAATGTTCAACCAAATACACAAAATCCCTTATTGGATTCAAAAGATTGGTTAAAAACCCTAATTGGATTAGAATAAGCCTAGGGAGGATGAAAATGACCGAAATGTTCAATCAATGACACAAAATCACTTATTGGATGCACAAGATTGGTTAAAAACCCTAATTGGATTAGAATAAGCCTAGGGAGGACGAAAATGACCTATATGTTCAACCAATGACACAAAATCACTTATTAGATGCACAAGATTGATTAAAAACCCTAATTGGATTAGAATAAGCCTAGGGAGGACGAAAATGACCTAAATGTTCAATCAATGACACAAAATCACTTATTGGATGCACAAGATCAGTTAAACACCCTATTTGGATTACAATAAACCTAGGAAGGACGAAAATGACCAAAATGTTAATCCAACGACACAAACACACTTATTAGATGCAGAAGATTGGTTAAAAACCCTAATTGGAATAGAATAAGCATAGGGAAGACGAAAATGTCCTAAATGTTCAACCAAATACACAAAATCACTTATTGGATTCAAAAGATTGGTTTAAAACCCTAATTGGATTAGAATAAGCCTAGGTAGGACGAAAATGACCTATATGTTCAACCAATGACACAAAATCATTTATTAGATGCACAAGATTGGTTAAAAACCCTAATTGGATTAGAATAAGCCTAGGGAGGACGAAAATGACCTAAATGTTCAACCAAATACACAAAATCACTTATTGTATTCAAAAGATTGGTTAAAAACCCTAATTGGATTAGAATAAGCCTAGGGAGGACGAAAATGACCGAAATGTTCAATCAATGACACAAAATCACTTATTGGATGCACAAGATTAGTTAAAAACCCTAATTGGATTAGAATAAGCCTAGTGAGGACGAGAACATACAAAATGTTCAACTAATGACACAAAATTATTTATTGGATGCACAAGATTGGTTAAAAACCCTAATTGGATTAGAATAAGCCTAGGGAGGACGAAAATGACCTAAATGTTCAACCAAATACAAAAAATCCCTTATTGGATTCAAAAGATTGGTTAAAAACCCTAATTGGATTAGAATAAGCCTAGGGAGGACGAAAATGACCGAAATGTTCAATCAATGACACAAAATCACTTATTGGATGCACAAGATTGGTTAAAAACCCTAATTGGATTAGAATAAGCCTAGGGACGACGAAAATAACCTATATGTTTAACCCATGACACAAAATCACTTATTGAATGCACAAGATTGGTTAAAAACCCTAATTGGATTAGAATAACCCTAGGGAGGACGAAAACAACCAAAATGTTCAACCAATGACACAAAATCAATTATTGGAGGCACAAGATTTGTTAAAAACCCTAATTGGATTAGAATAAGCCTAGGGAGGACGAAAATGACCTAAATGTTCAATCAATGACACAAAATCACTTATTGGATGCACAAAATCAGTTAAAAACCCTAATCGGATTAGAATAAGCCTTGGGAGGACGAAAATGACCTAAATGTTCAACCAAATATACAAAATCACTTATTGGATTCAAAACATTGGTTAAAAACCCTAATTGGATTAGAATAAGCCTAGGCAGGACGAAAATGACCGAAATGTTCAACTAATGACACAAAATCACTTATTGGATGCACAAGATTGGTTAAAAACCCTAATTGGATTAGAATAAGTCTAGGGAGGACGAAAATGACCTAAATGTACAATCAATGACACAAAATCACTTATTGGATGCACAAGATTAGTTAAAAACCCTAATTGGATTACAATAAACCTAGGAAGGACGAAAATGACCGAAATGTTAATCCAACGACACAAACACACTTATTGGATGCAGAAGATTGGTTAAAAACCCTATTTGGATTAGAATAAGCCTAGGGAGGACGAAAATGACCTAAATGTTCAACCAAATACACAAAATCACTTATTGGATTCAAAAGATTGGTTAAAACCCCTAATTGGATTAGAATAAGCCTAGGGAGGACGAAAATAACCGAAATGTTCAATCAATGACACAAAATCACTTATTGGATGCACAAGATCAGTTAAACACCCTAATTGGATTACAATAAACCTAGGAAGGACGAAAATGACCGAAATGTTAATCCAACGACACAAACACGCTTATTAGATGCAGAAGATTGGTTAAAAACCCTAATTGGAATAGAATAAGCCTAGGGAGGACGAAAATGTCCTAAATGTTCAACCAAATACACAAAATCACTTATTGGATTCAAAAGATTGGTTAAAAACCCTAATTGGATTAGAATAAGCCTAGGGAGGACGAAAATGACCTAAATGTTCAATCAATGACACAAAATCACTTATTGGATGCACAATATTAGTTAAAAACCCTAATTGGATTAGAATAAGCCTAGGGAGGACGAAAAAAACCAAAATGTTCAACTAATGACACAAAATTATTTATTGGATGCACAAGATTGGTTAAAAACCCTAATTGGATTAGAATAAGCCTAGGGAGGACGAAAATGACCTAAATGTTCAACCAAATACACAAAATCACTTATTAGATTCAAAAGATTGGTTAAAACCCCTAATTGGATTAGAATAAGCCTAGGGAGGACGAAAATGACCGAAATGTTCAATCAATGACACAAAATCACTTATTGGATGCACAAGATTGGTTAAAAACCTTAATTGGATTAGAATAAGCCTAGGGAGGACGAAAATGACCTATATGTTCAACCAATGACACAAAATCACTTATTAGATGCACAAGATTGATTAAAAACCCTAATTGGATTAGAATAAGCCTAGGGAAGACGAAAATGACCTAAATGTTCAATCAATGACACAAAATCACTTATTTGATGCACAAGATTAGTTAAACACCCTAATTTGAATAGAATAAGCCTAGGGAGGACGAAAATGTCCTAAATGTTCAACCAAATACACAAAATCACTTATTGGATTCAAAAGATTGGTTAAAAACCCTAATTGGATTAGAATAAGCCTAAGGAGGACGAAAATGACCTAAATGTTCAATGAATGACACAAAATGACTTATTGGATGCACAAGATTAGTTAAAAACCCTAATTGGATTAGAATAAGCCTAGGGAGGACGAAAATGAACTAAATGTTCAACCAAATACACAAAATCACTTCTTGGATTCAAAAGATTGGTTAAAAACCTTAATTGGATTAGAATCAGCCTAGGGAGGACAAAAATGACCGAAATGTTCAATCAATGACACAAAATCACTTACTGGATGCACAAGATTGGTTAAAAACCCTAATTGGATTAGAATAAGCCTAGGGAGGACGAAAATGACCTATATGTTTAACCCATGATACAAAATCACTTATTGGATGCACAAGATTGGTTAAAAACCCTAATTGGATTAGAATAACCCTAGGGAGGACGAAAACAACCAAAATGTTCAACCAATGACACAAAATCAATTATTGGAGGCACCAGATTGGTTAAAAACCCTAATTGGATTAGAATAAGCCTAGGGCGGACGAAAATGACCTAAATGTTCAACCAATAACACAAAATCACTAATTCGATGCACCAGATTGGTTAAAATCCCTAATTGGATTAGAATAAGCCTAGGGAGGACGAAAATGACCTAAATGTTCAACCAAGGACACAAAATCACTTATTGGATGCACAAGATTGGTTAAAAACCCTAATTGGATTAGAATAAGCCTAGGGAGGACGAAAATGACCGAAATGTTCAATCAATGACACAAAATCACTTATTGGATGCATAAGATTAGTTAAAAACCCTAATTAGATTAGAATAAGCGTAGAGAGGACGAAAACAACCAAAATGTTCAACTAATGACACAAAATTATTTATTGGATGCACAGGATTGGTTAAAAACCCTAATTGGATTAGAATAAGCCTAGGGAGGACGAAAATGACTGAAATGTTCAATCAATGACACAAAATCACTTATTGGATGCACAAGATTGGTTAAAAACCCTAATTGGATTAGAATAAGCCTAGGGAGGACGAAAATGACCTATATGTTTAACCCATGACACAAAATCACTTATTGGATGCACAAGATTGGTTGAAAACCCTAATTGGATTAGAATAAGCATAGGGAGGACGAAAATGACCGAAATGTTCAATCAATGACACAAAATCACTTATTGGATGCACAAGATTGGTTAAAAACCCTAATTGGATTAGAATAAGCCTAGGTAGGACGAAAATGACCTATATGTTCAACCAATGACACAAAATCATTTATTAGATGCACAAGATTGGTTAAAAACCCTAATTGGATTAGAATAAGCCTAGGGAGGACGAAAATGACCTAAATGTTCAACCAAATACACAAAATCACTTATTGGATTAAAAAGATTGGTTAAAAATCCTAATTGGATTAGAATAAGCCTAGGGAGGACGAAAATGACCGAAATGTTCAATCAACGACACAAAATCACTTATTGGATGCACAAGATTGGTTAAAAACCCTAATTGGATTAGAATAAGCTTATGGAGGACGAAAATGACCTATATGTTCAACCAATGACACAAAATCATTTATTAGATGCACAAGATTGGTTAAAAACCCTAATTGGATTAGAATAAGCCTAGGGACGACGAAAATGACCTATATGTTTAACCCATGACACAAAATCACTTATTGAATGCACAAGATTGGTTAAAAACCCTAATTGGATTAGAATAACCCTAGGGAGGACGAAAACAACCAAAATGTTCAACCAATGACACAAAATCAATTATTGGAGGCACAAGATTTGTTAAAAACCCTAATTGGATTAGAATAAGCCTAGGGAGGACGAAAATAACCTAAATGTTCAATCAATGACACAAAATCACTTATTGGATGCACAAGATCAGTTAAAAACCCTAATCGGATTAGAATAAGCCTTGGGAGGACGAAAATGACCTAAATGTTCAACCAAATATACAAAATCACTTATTGGATTCAAAACATTGGTTAAAAACCCTAATTGGATTAGAATAAGCCTAGGCAGGACGAAAATGACCGAAATGTTCAACTAATGACACAAAATCACTTATTGGATGCACAAGATCGATTAAAAACCCTAATTGGATTAGAAAAAGCCTAGGGAGGACGAAAATGACCTAAATGTTCAATCAATGACACAAAATCACTTATTGGATGCACAAGATCAGCTAAAAACCCTAATCGGATTAGAATAAGCCTTGGGAGGACGAAAATGACCTAAATATTCAACCAAATACACAAAATCACTTATTGGATTCAAAACATTGGTTAAAAACCCTAATTGGATTAGAATAAGCCTAGGGAGAACGAAAATGACAGAAATGTTCAATCAACGACACAAAATCACTTATTGGATGCACAAGATTGGTTAAAAACCCTAATTGGATTAGAATAAGCCTAGAGAGGACGAAAATGACCTATATGTTCAACCAATGACACAAAATCATTTATTTGATGCACAAGATTGGTTAAAAACCCTAATTGGATTAGAATAAGCCTAGGGAGGACGAAAATGACCTAAATGTTCAACCAAATACACAAAATCACTTATTGGATTAGAAAGATTGGTTAAAAACCCTAATTGGATTAGAATAAGCCTAGGGAGGACGAAAATGACCGAAATGTTCAATCAACGACACAAAATCACTTATTGGATGCACAAGATTGGTTAAAAACCCTAATTGGATTAGAATAAGTCTAGGGAGGACGAAAATGACATAAATGTACAATCAATGACACAAAATCACTTATTGGATGCACAAGATTAGTTAAAAACCCTAATTGGATTACAATAAACCTAGGAAGGACGAAAATGACCGAAATGTTAATCCAACGACACAAACACACTTATTGGATGCAGAAGATTGGTTAAAAACCCTATTTGGATTAGAATAAGCCTAGGGAGGACGAAAATGACCTAAATGTTCAACCAAATACACAAAATCACTTATTGGATTCAAAAGATTGGTTAAAACCCCTAATTGGATTAGAATTAGCCTAGGGAGGACGAAAATGACCGAAATGTTCAATCAACGACACAAAATCACTTATTGGATGCACAAGATTGGTTAAAAACCCTAATTGGATTAGAATAAGCCTAGGGAGGACGAAAATGACCTATATGTTCAACCAATGACACAAAATCATTTATTAGATGCACAAGATTGGTTAAAAACCCTAATTGAATTAGAATAAGCCTAGGGACGACGAAAATGACCTATATGTTTAACCCATGACACAAAATCACTTATTGAATGCACAAGATTGGTTAAAAACCCTAATTGGATTAGAATAACCCTAGGGAGGACGAAAACAACCAAAATGTTCAACCAATGACACAAAATCAATTATTGGAGGCACAAGATTTGTTAAAAACCCTAATTGGATTAGAATAAGCCTAGGGAGGACGAAAATAACCTAAATGTTCAATCAATGACACAAAATCACTTATTGGATGCACAAGATCAGTTAAAAACCCTAATCGGATTAGAATAAGCCTTGGGAGGACGAAAATGACCTAAATGTTCAACCAAATATACAAAATCACTTATTGGATTCAAAACATTGGTTAAAAACCCTAATTGGATTAGAATAAGCCTAGGCAGGACGAAAATGACCGAAATGTTCAACTAATGACACAAAATCACTTATTGGATGCACAAGATCGATTAAAAACCCTAATTGGATTAGAAAAAGCCTAGGGAGGACGAAAATGACCTAAATGTTCAATCAATGACACAAAATCACTTATTGGATGCACAAGATCA
>JBBPBQ010000004.1:26937467-26963895 GCA_037974755.1 Cicer yamashitae
ACAAAATCACTTATTGGATGCACAAGATTGGTTAAAAACCCTAATTGGATTAGAATAAGCCTAGGGAGGACGAAAATGACCTATACGTTCAACCAATGACACAAAATCATTTATTAGATGCACAAGATTGGTTAAAAACCCTAATTGGATTAGAATAAGCCTAGGGAGGACGAAAATGACCTAAATGTTCAACCCAATACACAAAATCACTTATTGGATTAGAAAGATTGGTTAAAAACCCTAATTGGATTAGAATAAGTTTAGGGAGGACGAAAATGACCGAAATGTTCAATCAACGACACAAAATCACTTATTGGATGCACAAGATTGGTTAAAAACCCTAATTGGATTAGAATAAGTCTAGGGAGGACGAAAATGACCTAAATGTACAATCAATGACACAAAGTCACTTATTGGATGCACAAGATTAGTTAAAAACCCTAATTGGATTACAATAAACCTAGGAAGGACGAAAATGACCGAAATGTTAATCCAACGACACAAACACACTTATTGGATGCAGAAGATTGGTTAAAAACCCTATTTGGATTAGAATAAGCCTAGGGAGGACGAAAATGACCTAAATGTTCAACCAAATACACAAAATCACTTATTGGATTCAAAAGATTGGTTAAAACCCCTAATTGGATTAGAATAAGCCTAGGGAGGACGAAAATGACCGAAATGTTCAATCAATGACACAAAATTACTTATTGGATGCACAAGATCAGTTAAACACCCTAATTGGATTACAATAAACCTAGGAAGGACGAAAATGACCGAAATGTTAATCCAACGACACAAACACACTTATTAGATGCAGAAGATTGGTTAAAAACCCTAATTGGAATAGAATAAGCCTAGGGAGGACGAAAATGTCCTAAATGTTCAACCAAATACACAAAATCACTTATTGGATTCAAAAGATTGGTTAAAAACCCTAATTGGATTAGAATAAGCCTAGGGAGGACGAAAATGACCTAAATGTTCAATCAATGACACAAAATCACTTATTGGATGCACAATATTAGTTAAAAACCCTAATTGGATTAGAATAAGCCTAGGGAGGACGAAAATGACCTATATGTTTAACCCATGACACAAAATCACTTATTGAATGCACAAGATTGTTTAAAAACCCTAATTGGATTAGAATAACCCTAGGGAGGACGAAAACAACCAAAATGTTCAACCAATGACACAAAATCAATTATTGGAGGCACAAGATTTGTTAAAAACCCTAATTGGATTAGAATAAGCCTAGGGAGGACGAAAATGACCTAAATGTTCAATCAATGACACAAAATCACTTATTGGATGCACAAAATCAGTTAAAAACCCTAATCGGATTAGAATAAGCCTTGGGAGGACGAAAATGACCTAAATGTTCAACCAAATACACAAAATCACTTATTGGATTCAAAACATTGGTTAAAAACCCTAATTGGATTAGAATAAGCCTAGGGAGAACGAAAATGACCGAAATGTTCAATCAACGACACAAAATCACTTATTGGATGCACAAGATTGGTTAAAAACCCTAATTGGATTAGAATAAGCCTAGAGAGGACGAAAATGACCTATATGTTCAACTAATGACACAAAATCATTTATTAGATGCACAAGATTGGTTAAAAACCCTAATTGGATTAGAATAAGCCTACGGAGGACGAAAATGACCTAAATGTTCAACCAAATACACAAAATCACTTATTGGATTAGAAAGATTGGTTAAAAACCCTAATTGGATTAGAATAAGCCTAGGGAGGACGAAAATGACCGAAATGTTCAATCAACGACACAAAATCACTTATTGGATGCACAAGATTGGTTAAAAACCCTAATTGGATTAGAATAAGTCTAGGGAGGACAAAAATGACATAAATGTACAATCAATGACACAAAATCACTTATTGGATGCACAAGATTAGTTAAAAACCCTAATTGGATTACAATAAACCTAGGAAGGACGAAAATGACCGAAATGTTAATCCAACGACACAAACACACTTATTGGATGCAGAAGATTGGTTAAAAACCCTATTTGGATTAGAATAAGCCTAGGGAGGACGAAAATGACCTAAATGTTCAACCAAATACACAAAATCACTTATTGGATTCAAAAGATTGGTTAAAACCCCTAATTGGATTAGAATTAGCCTAGGGAGGACGAAAATGACCGAAATGTTCAATCAACGACACAAAATCACTTATTGGATGCACAAGATTGGTTAAAAACCCTAATTGGATTAGAATAAGCCTAGGGAGGACGAAAATGACCTATATGTTCAACCAATGACACAAAATCATTTATTAGATGCACAAGATTGGTTAAAAACCCTAATTGGATTAGAATAAGCCTAGGGACGACGAAAATGACCTATATGTTTAACCCATGACACAAAATCACTTATTGGATGCACAAGATTGGTTAAAAACCCTAATTGGATTAGAATAACCCTAGGGAGGACGAAAACAACCAAAATGTTCAACCAATGACACAAAATCAATTATTGGAGGCACAAGATTTGTTAAAAACCCTAATTGGATTAGAATAAGCCTAGGGAGGACGAAAATAACCTAAATGTTCAATCAATGACACAAAATCACTTATTGGATGCACAAGATCAGTTAAAAACCCTAATCGGATTAGAATAAGCCTTGGGAGGACGAAAATGACCTAAATGTTCAACCAAATATACAAAATCACTTATTGGATTCAAAACATTGGTTAAAAACCCTAATTGGATTAGAATAAGCCTAGGCAGGACGAAAATGACCGAAATGTTCAACTAATGACACAAAATCACTTATTGGATGCACAAGATCGATTAAAAACCCTAATTGGATTAGAAAAAGCCTAGGGAGGACGAAAATGACCTAAATGTTCAATCAATGACACAAAATCACTTATTGGATGCACAAGATCAGTTAAAAACCCTAATCGGATTAGAATAAGCCTTGGGAGGACGAAAATGACCTAAATGTTCAACCAAATACACAAAATCACTTATTGGATTCAAAACATTGGTTAAAAACCCTAATTGGATTAGAATAAGCCTAGGGAGAACGAAAATTACCGAAATGTTCAATCAACGACACAAAATCACTTATTGGATGCACAAGATTGGTTAAAAACCCTAATTGGATTAGAATAAGCCTAGAGAGGACGAAAATGACCTATATGTTCAACCAATGACACAAAATCATTTATTAGATGCACAAGATTGGTTAAAAACCCTAATTGGATTAGAATAAGCCTAGGGAGGACGAAAATGACCTAAATGTTCAACCAAATACACAAAATCACTTATTGGATTAGAAAGATTGGTTAAAAACCCTAATTGGATTAGAATAAGCCTAGGGAGGACGAAAATGACCGAAATGTTCAATCAATGACACAAAATCACTTATTGGATGCACAAGATCAGTTAAACACCCTAATTGGATTACAATAAACCTAGGAAGGACGAAAATGACCGAAATGTTAATCCAACGACACAAACACACTTATTAGATGCAGAAGATTGGTTAAAAACCCTAATTGGAATAGAATAAGCCTAGGGAGGACGAAAATGTCCTAAATGTTCAACCAAATACACCAAATCACTTATTGGATTCAAAAGATTGGTTAAAAACCCTAATTGGATTAGAATAAGCCTAGGGAGGACGAAAATGACCTAAATGTTCAATCAATGACACAAAATCACTTATTGGATGCACAATATTAGTTAAAAACCCTAATTGGATTAGAATAAGCCTAGGGAGGACGAAAATGACCTATATGTTTAACCCATGACACAAAATCACTTATTGAATGCACAAGATTGTTTAAAAACCCTAATTGGATTAGAATAACCCTAGGGAGGACGAAAACAACCAAAATGTTCAACCAATGACACAAAATCAATTATTGGAGGCACAAGATTTGTTAAAAACCCTAATTGGATTAGAATAAGCCTAGGGAGGACGAAAATGACCTAAATGTTCAATCAATGACACAAAATCACTTATTGGATGCACAAAATCAGTTAAAAACCCTAATCGGATTAGAATAAGCCTTGGGAGGACGAAAATGACCTAAATGTTCAACCAAATACACAAAATCACTTATTGGATTCAAAACATTGGTTAAAAACCCTAATTGGATTAGAATAAGCCTAGGGAGAACGAAAATGACCGAAATGTTCAATCAACGACACAAAATCACTTATTGGATGCACAAGATTGGTTAAAAACCCTAATTGGATTAGAATAAGCCTAGAGAGGACGAAAATGACCTATATGTTCAACCAATGACACAAAATCATTTATTAGATGCACAAGATTGGTTAAAAACCCTAATTGGATTAGAATAAGCCTACGGAGGACGAAAATGACCTAAATGTTCAACCAAATACACAAAATCACTTATTGGATTAGAAAGATTGGTTAAAAACCCTAATTGGATTAGAATAAGCCTAGGGAGGACGAAAATGACCGAAATGTTCAATCAACGACACAAAATCACTTATTGGATGCACAAGATTGGTTAAAAACCCTAATTGGATTAGAATAAGTCTAGGGAGGACGAAAATGACATAAATGTACAATCAATGACACAAAATCACTTATTGGATGCACAAGATTAGTTAAAAACCCTAATTGGATTACAATAAACCTAGGAAGGACGAAAATGACCGAAATGTTAATCCAACGACACAAACACACTTATTGGATGCAGAAGATTGGTTAAAAACCCTAATTGGATTAGAATAAGCCTAGGGAGGACGAAAATGACCTAAATGTTCAACCAAATACACAAAATCACTTATTGGATTCAAAAGATTGGTTAAAACCCCTAATTGGATTAGAATAAGCCTAGGGAGGACGAAAATAACTGAAATATTCAATCAATGACACAAAATCACTTATTGGATGCACAAGATCAGTTAAACACCCTAATTGGATTACAATAAACCTAGGAAGGACGAAAATGACCGAAATGTTAATCCAACGACACAAACACACTTATTAGATGCAGAAGATTGGTTAAAAACCCTAATTGGAATAGAATAAGCCTAGGGAGGACGAAAATGTCCTAAATGTTCAACCAAATACACAAAATCACTTATTGGATTCAAAAGATTGGTTAAAAACCCTAATTGGATTAGAATAAGCCTAGGGAGGACGAAAATGACCTAAATGTTCAACCAAATACACAAAATCACTTATTGGATTAGAAAGATTGGTTAAAAACCCTAATTGGATTAGAATAAGCCTAGGGAGGACGAAAATGACCGAAATGTTCAATCAATGACACAAAATCACTTATTGGATGCACAAGATCAGTTAAACACCCTAATTGGATTACAATAAACCTAGGAAGGACGAAAATGACCGAAATGTTAATCAACCGACACAAACACACTTATTAGATGCAGAAGATTGGTTAAAAACCCTAATTGGAATAGAATAAGCCTAGGGAGGACGAAAATGTCCTAAATGTTCAACCAAATACACAAAATCACGTATTGGATTCAAAAGATTGGTTAAAAACCCTAATTGGATTAGAATAAGCCTAGGGAGGATGAAAATGACCTAAATGTTCAATCAATGACACAAAATCACTTATTGGATGCACAATATTAGTTAAAAGCCCTAATTGGATTAGAATAAGCCTAGGGTGGACGAAAAAAACCAAAATGTTCAACTAATGACACAAAATTATTTATTGGCTGCACAAGATTGGTTAAAAACCCTAATTGGATTAGAATAAGCCTAGGGAGGACGAAAATTACCTAAATGTTCAACCAAATACACAAAATCCCTTATTGGATTCAAAAGATTGGTTAAAAACCCTAATTGGATTAGAATAAGCCTAGGGAGAACGAAAATGACCGAAATGTTCAATCAACGACACAAAATCACTTATTGGATGCACAAGATTGGTTAAAAACCCTAATTGGATTAGAATAAGCCTAGGGAGGACGAAAATGACCTATATGTTCAACCAATGACACAAAATCATTTATTAGATGCACAAGATTGGTTAAAAACCCTAATTGAATTAGAATAAGCCTAGGGACGACGAAAATGACCTATATGTTTAACCCATGACACAAAATCACTTATTGAATGCACAAGATTGGTTAAAAACCCTAATTGGATTAGAATAACCCTAGGGAGGACGAAAACAACCAAAATGTTCAACCAATGACACAAAATCAATTATTGGAGGCACAAGATTTGTTAAAAACCCTAATTGGATTAGAATAAGCCTAGGGAGGACGAAAATGACCTAAATGTTCAATCAACGACACAAAATCACTTATTGGATGCACAAGATCAGTTAAAAACCCTAATCGGATTAGAATAAGCCTTGGGAGGACGAAAATGACCTAAATGTTCAACCAAATATACAAAATCACATATTGGATTCAAAACATTGGTTAAAAACCCTAATTGGATTAGAATAAGCCTAGGCAGGACGAAAATGACCGAAATGTTCAACTAATGACACAAAATCACTTATTGGATGCACAAGATCGATTAAAAACCCTAATTGGATTAGAAAAAGCCTAGGGAGGACGAAAATGACCTAAATGTTCAATCAATGACACAAAATCACTTATTGGATGCACAAGATCAGTTAAAAACCCTAATCGGATTAGAATAAGCCTTGGGAGGACGAAAATGACCTAAATGTTCAACCAAATACACAAAATCACTTATTGGATTCAAAACATTGGTTAAAAACCCTAATTGGATTAGAATAAGCCTAGGGAGAACGAAAATGACCGAAATGTTCAATCAACGACACAAAATCACTTATTGGATGCACAAGATTGGTTAAAAACCCTAATTGGATTAGAATAAGCCTAGAGAGGACGAAAATGACCTATATGTTCAACCAATGACACAAAATCATTTATTAGATGCACAAGATTGGTTAAAAACCCTAATTGGATTAGAATAAGCCTACGGAGGACGAAAATGACCTAAATGTTCAACCAAATACACAAAATCACTTATTGGATTAGAAAGATTGGTTAAAAACCCTAATTGGATTAGAATAAGCCTAGGGAGGACGAAAATGACCGAAATGTTCAATCAACGACACAAAATCACTTATTGGATGCACAAGATTGGTTAAAAACCCTAATTGGATTAGAATAAGTCTAGGGAGGACGAAAATGACATAAATGTACAATCAATGACACAAAATCACTTATTGGATGCACAAGATTAGTTAAAAACCCTAATTGGATTACAATAAACCTAGGAAGGACGAAAATGACCGAAATGTTAATCCAACGACACAAACACACTTATTGGATGCAGAAGATTGGTTAAAAACCCTATTTGGATTAGAATAAGCCTAGGGAGGACGAAAATGACCTAAATGTTCAACCAAATACACAAAATCACTTATTGGATTCAAAAGATTGGTTAAAACCCCTAATTGGATTAGAATTAGCCTAGGGAGGACGAAAATGACCGAAATGTTCAATCAATGACACAAAATCACTTATTGGATGCACAAGATCAGTTAAACACCCTAATTGGATTACAATAAACCTAGGAAGGACGAAAATGACCGAAATGTTAATCCAACGACACAAACACACTTATTAGATGCAGAAGATTGGTTAAAAACCCTAATTGGAATAGAATAAGCCTAGGGAGGACGAAAATGTCCTAAATGTTCAACCAAATACACAAAATCACGTATTGGATTCAAAAGATTGGTTAAAAACCCTAATTGGATTAGAATAAGCCTAGGGACGATGAAAATGACCTAAATGTTCAATCAATGACACAAAATCACTTATTGGATGCACAATATTAGTTAAAAACCCTAATTGGATTAGAATAAGCCTAGAGAGGACGAAAAAAACCAAAATGTTCAACTAATGACACAAAATTATTTATTGGCTGCACAAGATTGGTTAAAAACCCTAATTGGATTAGAATAAGCCTAGGGAGGACGAAAATTACCTAAATGTTCAACCAAATACACAAAATCCCTTATTGGATTCAAAAGATTGGTTAAAAACCCTAATTGGATTAGAATAAGCCTAGGGAGAACGAAAATGACCGAAATGTTCAATCAACGACACAAAATCACTTATTGGATGCACAAGATTGGTTAAAAACCCTAATTGGATTAGAATAAGCCTAGGGAGGACGAAAATGACCTATATGTTCAACCAATGACACAAAATCATTTATTAGATGCACAAGATTTGTTAAAAACCCTAATTGGATTAGAATAAGCCTAGGGACGACGAAAATGACCTATATGTTTAACCCATGACACAAAATCACTTATTGAATGCACAAGATTGGTTAAAAACCCTAATTGGATTAGAATAACCCTAGGGAGGACGAAAACAACCAAAATGTTCAACCAATGACACAAAATCAATTATTGGAGGCACAAGATTTGTTAAAAACCCTAATTGGATTAGAATAAGCCTAGGGAGGACGAAAATGACCTAAATGTTCAATCAATGACACAAAATCACTTATTGGATGCACAAGATCAGTTAAAAACCCTAATCGGATTAGAATAAGCCTTGGGAGGACGAAAATGACCTAAATGTTCAACCAAATATACAAAATCACGTATTGGATTCAAAACATTGGTTAAAAACCCTAATTGGATTAGAATAAGCCTAGGCAGGACGAAAATGACCGAAATGTTCAACTAATGACACAAAATCACTTATTGGATGCACAAGATCGATTAAAAACCCTAATTGGATTAGAAAAAGCCTAGGGAGGACGAAAATGACCTAAATGTTCAATCAATGACACAAAATCACTTATTGGATGCACAAGATCAATTAAAAACCCTAATCGGATTAGAACAAGCCTTGGGAGGACGAAAATGACCTAAATGTTCAACCAAATACACAAAATCACTTATTGGATTCAAAACATTGGTTAAAAACCCTAATTGGATTAGAATAAGCCTAGGGAGAACGAAAATGACCGAAATGTTCAATCAACGACACAAAATCACTTATTGGATGCACAAGATTGGTTAAAAACCCTAATTGGATTAGAATAAGCCTAGGGACGACGAAAATGACCTATATGTTTAACCCATGACACAAAATCACTTATTGAATGCACAAGATTGTTTAAAAACCCTAATTGGATTAGAATAACCCTAGGGAGGACGAAAACAACCAAAATGTTCAACCAATGACACAAAATCAATTATTGGAGGCACAAGATTTGTTAAAAACCCTAATTGGATTAGAATAAGCCTAGGGAGGACGAAAATGACCTAAATGTTCAATCAATGACACAAAATCACTTATTGGATGCACAAAATCAGTTAAAAACCCTAATCGGATTAGAATAAGCCTTGGGAGGGCGAAAATGACCTAAATGTTCAACCAAATATACAAAATCACTTATTGGATTCAAAACATTGGTTAAAAACCCTAATTGGATTAGAATAAGCCTAGGCAGGACGAAAATGACCGAAATGTTCAACTAATGACACAAAATCACTTATTGGATGCACAAGATCGATTAAAAACCCTAATTGGATTAGAAAAAGCCTAGGGAGGACGAAAATGACCTAAATGTTCAATCAATGACACAAAATCACTTATTGGATGCACAAGATCAATTAAAAACCCTAATCGGATTAGAATAAGCCTTGGGAGGACGAAAATGACCTAAATGTTCAACCAAATACACAAAATCACTTATTGGATTCAAAACATTGGTTAAAAACCCTAATTGGATTAGAATAAGCCTAGGGAGAACGAAAATGACCGAAATGTTCAATCAACGACACAAAATCACTTATTGGATGCACAAGATTGGTTAAAAACCCTAATTGGATTAGAATAAGCCTAGGGAGGACGAAAATGACCTATATGTTCAACCAATGACACAAAATCATTTATTAGATGCACAAGATTGGTTAAAAACCCTAATTGAATTAGAATAAGCCTAGGGACGACGAAAATGACCTATATGTTTAACCCATGACACAAAATCACTTATTGAATGCACAAGATTGGTTAAAAACCCTAATTGGATTAGAATAACCCTAGGGAGGACGAAAACAACCAAAATGTGCAACCAATGACACAAAATTAATTATTGGAGGCACAAGATTTGTTAAAAACCCTAATTGGATTAGAATAAGCCTAGGGAGGACGAAAATGACCTAAATGTTCAATCAATGACACAAAATCACTTATTGGATGCACAAGATCAGTTAAAAACCCTAATCGGATTAGAATAAGCCTTGGGAGGACGAAAATGACCTAAATGTTCAACCAAATATACAAAATCACTTATTGGATTCAAAACATTGGTTAAAAACCCTAATTGGATTAGAATAAGCCTAGGCAGGACGAAAATGACCGAAATGTTCAACTAATGACACAAAATCACTTATTGGATGCACAAGATTGGTTAAAAACCCTAATTGGATTAGAATAAGTCTAGGGAGGACGAAAATGACCTAAATGTACAATCAATGACACAAAATCACTTATTGGATGCACAAGATTAGTTAAAAACCCTAATTGGATTACAATAAACCTAGGAAGGACGAAAATGACCGAAATGTTAATCCAACGACACAAACACACTTATTGGATGCAGAAGATTGGTTAAAAACCCTATTTGGATTAGAATAAGCCTAGGGAGGACGAAAATGACCTAAATGTTCAACCAAATACACAAAATCACTTATTGGATTAGAAAGATTGGTTAAAAACCCTAATTGGATTAGAATAAGCCTAGGGAGGACGAAAATGACCGAAATGTTCAATCAACGACACAAAATCACTTATTGGATGCACAAGATTCGTTAAAAACCCTAATTGGTTTAGAATAGGTCTAGGGAGGACGAAAATGACATAAATGTACAATCAATGACACAAAATCACTTATTGGATGCACAAGATTAGTTAAAAACCCTAATTGGATTACAATAAACCTAGGAAGGACGAAAATGACCGAAATGTTAATCCAACGACACAAACACACTTATTGGATGCAGAAGATTGGTTAAAAACCCTATTTGGATTAGAATAAGCCTAGGGAGGACGAAAATGACCTAAATGTTCAACCAAATACACAAAATCACTTATTGGATTCAAAAGATTGGTTAAAACCCCTAATTGGATTAGAATTAGCCTAGGGAGGACGAAAATGACCGAAATGTTCAATCAATGACACAAAATCACTTATTGGATGCACAAGATCAGTTAAACACCCTAATTGGATTACAATAAACCTAGGAAGGACGAAAATGACCGAAATGTTAATCCAACGACACAAACACACTTATTAGATGCAGAAGATTGGTTAAAAACCCTAATTGGAATAGAATAAGCCTAGGGAGGACGAAAATGTCCTAAATGTTCAACCAAATACACAAAATCACTTATTGGATTCAAAAATTGGTTAAAAACCCTAATTGGATTAGAATAAGCCTAGGGAGGACGAAAATGACCTAAATGTTCAACCAAATACACAAAATCACTTATTGGATTAGAAAGATTGGTTAAAAACCCTAATTGGATTAGAATAAGCCTAGGGAGGACGAAAATGACCGAAATGTTCAATCAATGACACAAAATCACTTATTGGATGCACAAGATCAGTTAAACACCCTAATTGGATTACAATAAACCTAGGAAGGACGAAAATGACCGAAATGTTAATCAACCGACACAAACACACTTATTAGATGCAGAAGATTGGTTAAAAACCCTAATTGGAATAGAATAAGCCTAGGGAGGACGAAAATGTCCTAAATGTTCAACCAAATACACAAAATCACGTATTGGATTCAAAAGATTGGTTAAAAACCCTAATTGGATTAGAATAAGCCTAGGGAGGATGAAAATGACCTAAATGTTCAATCAATGACACAAAATCACTTATTGGATGCACAATATTAGTTAAAAGCCCTAATTGGATTAGAATAAGCCTAGGGTGGACGAAAAAAACCAAAATGTTCAACTAATGACACAAAATTATTTATTGGCTGCACAAGATTGGTTAAAAACCCTAATTGGATTAGAATAAGCCTAGGGAGGACGAAAATTACCTAAATGTTCAACCAAATACACAAAATCCCTTATTGGATTCAAAAGATTGGTTAAAAACCCTAATTGGATTAGAATAAGCCTAGGGAGAACGAAAATGACCGAAATGTTCAATCAACGACACAAAATCACTTATTGGATGCACAAGATTGGTTAAAAACCCTAATTGGATTAGAATAAGCCTAGGGAGGACGAAAATGACCTATATGTTCAACCAATGACACAAAATCATTTATTAGATGCACAAGATTGGTTAAAAACCCTAATTGAATTAGAATAAGCCTAGGGACGACGAAAATGACCTATATGTTTAACCCATGACACAAAATCACTTATTGAATGCACAAGATTGGTTAAAAACCCTAATTGGATTAGAATAACCCTAGGGAGGACGAAAACAACCAAAATGTGCAACCAATGACACAAAATTAATTATTGGAGGCACAAGATTTGTTAAAAACCCTAATTGGATTAGAATAAGCCTAGGGAGGACGAAAATGACCTAAATGTTCAATCAATGACACAAAATCACTTATTGGATGCACAAGATCAGTTAAAAACCCTAATCGGATTAGAATAAGCCTTGGGAGGACGAAAATGACCTAAATGTTCAACCAAATATACAAAATCACTTATTGGATTCAAAACAATGGTTAAAAACCCTAATTGGATTAGAATAAGCCTAGGCAGGACGAAAATGACCGAAATGTTCAACTAATGACACAAAATCACTTATTGGATGCACAAGATCGATTAAAAACCCTAATTGGATTAGAAAAAGCCTAGGGAGGACGAAAATGACCTAAATGTTCAATCAATGACACAAAATCACTTATTGGATGCACAAGATCAATTAAAAACCCTAATCGGATTAGAACAAGCCTTGGGAGGACGAAAATGACCTAAATGTTCAACCAAATACACAAAATCACTTATTGGATTCAAAACATTGGTTAAAAACCCTAATTGGATTAGAATAAGCCTAGGGAGAACGAAAATGACCGAAATGTTCAATCAACGACACAAAATCACTTATTGGATGCACAAGATTGGTTAAAAACCCTAATTGGATTAGAATAAGCCTAGGGACGACGAAAATGACCTATATGTTTAACCCATGACACAAAATCACTTATTGAATGCACAAGATTGTTTAAAAACCCTAATTGGATTAGAATAACCCTAGGGAGGACGAAAACAACCAAAATGTTCAACCAATGACACAAAATCAATTATTGGAGGCACAAGATTTGTTAAAAACCCTAATTGGATTAGAATAAGCCTAGGGAGGACGAAAATGACCTAAATGTTCAATCAATGACACAAAATCACTTATTGGATGCACAAAATCAGTTAAAAACCCTAATCGGATTAGAATAAGCCTTGGGAGGGCGAAAATGACCTAAATGTTCAACCAAATATACAAAATCACTTATTGGATTCAAAACATTGGTTAAAAACCCTAATTGGATTAGAATAAGCCTAGGCAGGACGAAAATGACCGAAATGTTCAACTAATGACACAAAATCACTTATTGGATGCACAAGATCGATTAAAAACCCTAATTGGATTAGAAAAAGCCTAGGGAGGACGAAAATGACCTAAATGTTCAATCAATGACACAAAATCACTTATTGGATGCACAAGATCAATTAAAAACCCTAATCGGATTAGAATAAGCCTTGGGAGGACGAAAATGACCTAAATGTTCAACCAAATACACAAAATCACTTATTGGATTCAAAACATTGGTTAAAAACCCTAATTGGATTAGAATAAGCCTAGGGAGAACGAAAATGACCGAAATGTTCAATCAACGACACAAAATCACTTATTGGATGCACAAGATTGGTTAAAAACCCTAATTGGATTAGAATAAGCCTAGGGACGACGAAAATGACCTATATGTTTAACCCATGACACAAAATCACTTATTGAATGCACAAGATTGGTTAAAAACCCTAATTGGATTAGAATAACCCTAGGGAGGACGAAAACAACCAAAATGTTCAACCAATGACACAAAATCAATTATTGGAGGCACAAGATTGGTTAAAAACCCTAATTGGATTAGAATAAGCCTAGGGAGGACGAAAATGACCTAAATGTTCAACCAAATACACAAAATCACTTATTGGATTCAAAAGATTGGTTAAAAACCCTAATTGGATTAGAATAAGCCTAGGGAGGACGAAAATGACCTAAATGTTCAACCAAATACACAAAATCACTTATTGGATTAGAAAGATTGGTTAAAAACCCTAATTGGATTAGAATAAGCCTAGGGAGGACGAAAATGACCGAAATGTTCAATCAACGACACAAAATCACTTATTGGATGCACAAGATTCGTTAAAAACCCTAATTGGTTTAGAATAGGTCTAGGGAGGACGAAAATGACATAAATGTACAATCAATGACACAAAATCACTTATTGGATGCACAAGATTAGTTAAAAACCCTAATTGGATTACAATAAACCTAGGAAGGACGAAAATGACCGAAATGTTAATCCAACGACACAAACACACTTATTGGATGCAGAAGATTGGTTAAAAACCCTATTTGGATTAGAATAAGCCTAGGGAGGACGAAAATGACCTAAATGTTCAACCAAATACACAAAATCACTTATTGGATTCAAAAGATTGGTTAAAACCCCTAATTGGATTAGAATTAGCCTAGGGAGGACGAAAATGACCGAAATGTTCAATCAATGACACAAAATCACTTATTGGATGCACAAGATCAGTTAAACACCCTAATTGGATTACAATAAACCTAGGAAGGACGAAAATGACCGAAATGTTAATCCAACGACACAAACACACTTATTAGATGCAGAAGATTGGTTAAAAACCCTAATTGGAATAGAATAAGCCTAGGGAGGACGAAAATGTCTTAAATGTTCAACCAAATACACAAAATCACTTATTGGATTCAAAAGATTGGTTAAAAACCCTAATTGGATTAGAATAAGCCTAGGGAGGACGAAAATGACCTAAATGTTCAACCAAATACACAAAATCACTTATTGGATTAGAAAGATTGGTTAAAAACCCTAATTGGATTAGAATAAGCCTAGGGAGGACGAAAATGACCGAAATGTTCAATCAATGACACAAAATCACTTATTGGATGCACAAGATCAGTTAAACACCCTAATTGGATTACAATAAACCTAGGAAGGACGAAAATGACCGAAATGTTAATCAACCGACACAAACACACTTATTAGATGCAGAAGATTGGTTAAAAACCCTAATTGGAATAGAATAAGCATAGGGAGGACGAAAATGTCCTAAATGTTCAACCAAATACACAAAATCACGTATTGGATTCAAAAGATTGGTTAAAAACCCTAATTGGATTAGAATAAGCCTAGGGAGGATGAAAATGACCTAAATGTTCAATCAATGACACAAAATCACTTATTGGATGCACAATATTAGTTAAAAGCCCTAATTGGATTAGAATAAGCCTAGGGTGGACGAAAAAAACCAAAATGTTCAACTAATGACACAAAATTATTTATTGGCTGCACAAGATTGGTTAAAAACCCTAATTGGATTAGAATAAGCCTAGGGAGGACGAAAATTACCTAAATGTTCAACCAAATACACAAAATCCCTTATTGGATTCAAAAGATTGGTTAAAAACCCTAATTGGATTAGAATAAGCCTAGGGAGAACGAAAATGACCGAAATGTTCAATCAACGACACAAAATCACTTATTGGATGCACAAGATTGGTTAAAAACCCTAATTGGATTAGAATAAGCCTAGGGAGGACGAAAATGACCTATATGTTCAACCAATGACACAAAATCATTTATTAGATGCACAAGATTGGTTAAAAACCCTAATTGAATTAGAATAAGCCTAGGGACGACGAAAATGACCTATATGTTTAACCCATGACACAAAATCACTTATTGAATGCACAAGATTGGTTAAAAACCCTAATTGGATTAGAATAACCCTAGGGAGGACGAAAACAACCAAAATGTGCAACCAATGACACAAAATTAATTATTGGAGGCACAAGATTTGTTAAAAACCCTAATTGGATTAGAATAAGCCTAGGGAGGACGAAAATGACCTAAATGTTCAATCAATGACACAAAATCACTTATTGGATGCACAAGATCAGTTAAAAACCCTAATCGGATTAGAATAAGCCTTGGGAGGACGAAAATGACCTAAATGTTCAACCAAATATACAAAATCACTTATTGGATTCAAAACAATGGTTAAAAACCCTAATTGGATTAGAATAAGCCTAGGCAGGACGAAAATGACCGAAATGTTCAACTAATGACACAAAATCACTTATTGGATGCACAAGATCGATTAAAAACCCTAATTGGATTAGAAAAAGCCTAGGGAGGACGAAAATGACCTAAATGTTCAATCAATGACACAAAATCACTTATTGGATGCACAAGATCAATTAAAAACCCTAATCGGATTAGAACAAGCCTTGGGAGGACGAAAATGACCTAAATGTTCAACCAAATACACAAAATCACTTATTGGATTCAAAACATTGGTTAAAAACCCTAATTGGATTAGAATAAGCCTAGGGAGAACGAAAATGACCGAAATGTTCAATCAACGACACAAAATCACTTATTGGATGCACAAGATTGGTTAAAAACCCTAATTGGATTAGAATAAGCCTAGGGACGACGAAAATGACCTATATGTTTAACCCATGACACAAAATCACTTATTGAATGCACAAGATTGTTTAAAAACCCTAATTGGATTAGAATAACCCTAGGGAGGACGAAAACAACCAAAATGTTCAACCAATGACACAAAATCAATTATTGGAGGCACAAGATTTGTTAAAAACCCTAATTGGATTAGAATAAGCCTAGGGAGGACGAAAATGACCTAAATGTTCAATCAATGACACAAAATCACTTATTGGATGCACAAAATCAGTTAAAAACCCTAATCGGATTAGAATAAGCCTTGGGAGGGCGAAAATGACCTAAATGTTCAACCAAATATACAAAATCACTTATTGGATTCAAAACATTGGTTAAAAACCCTAATTGGATTAGAATAAGCCTAGGCAGGACGAAAATGACCGAAATGTTCAACTAATGACACAAAATCACTTATTGGATGCACAAGATCGATTAAAAACCCTAATTGGATTAGAAAAAGCCTAGGGAGGACGAAAATGACCTAAATGTTCAATCAATGACACAAAATCACTTATTGGATGCACAAGATCAATTAAAAACCCTAATCGGATTAGAATAAGCCTTGGGAGGACGAAAATGACCTAAATGTTCAACCAAATACACAAAATCACTTATTGGATTCAAAACATTGGTTAAAAACCCTAATTGGATTAGAATAAGCCTAGGGAGAACGAAAATGACCGAAATGTTCAATCAACGACACAAAATCACTTATTGGATGCACAAGATTGGTTAAAAACCCTAATTGGATTAGAATAAGCCTAGGGACGACGAAAATGACCTATATGTTTAACCCATGACACAAAATCACTTATTGAATGCACAAGATTGGTTAAAAACCCTAATTGGATTAGAATAACCCTAGGGAGGACGAAAACAACCAAAATGTTCAACCAATGACACAAAATCAATTATTGGAGGCACAAGATTTGTTAAAAACCCTAATTGGATTAGAATAAGCCTAGGGAGGACGAAAATGACCTAAATGTTCAATCAATGACACAAAATCACTTATTGGATGCACAAGATCAGTTAAAAACCCTAATCGGATTAGAATAAGCCTTAGGAGGACGAAAATGACCTAAATGTTCAACCAAATACACAAAATCACTTATTGGATTCAAAACATTGGTTAAAAACCCTAATTGGATTAGAATAAGCCTAGGGAGAACGAAAATGACCGAAATGTTCAATCAACGACACAAAATCACTTATTGGTTGCACAAGATTGGTTAAAAACCCTAATTGGATTAGAATAAGCCTAGAGAGGACGAAAATGACCTATATGTTCAACCAATGACACAAAATCATTTATTAGATGCACAAGATTGGTTAAAAACCCTAATTGGATTAGAATAAGCCTAGGGAGGACGAAAATGACCTAAATGTTCAACCAAATACACAAAATCACTTATTGGATTAGAAAGATTGGTTAAAAACCCTAATTGGATTAGAATAAGCCTAGGGAGGACGAAAATGACCGAAATGTTCAATCAACGACACAAAATCACTTATTGGATGCACAAGATTGGTTAAAAACCCTAATTGGATTAGAATAAGTCTAGGGAGGACGAAAATGACATAAATGTACAATCAATGACACAAAATCACTTATTGGATGCCCAAGATTAGTTAAAAACCCTAATTGGATTACAATAAACCTAGGAAGGACGAAAATGACCGAAATGTTAATCCAACGACACAAACACACTTATTGGATGCAGAAGATTGGTTAAAAACCCTATTTGGATTAGAATAAGCCTAGGGAGGACGAAAATGACCTAAATGTTCAACCAAATACACAAAATCACTTATTCGACTCAAAAGATTGGTTAAAACCCCTAATTGGATTAGAATTAGCCTAGGGAGGACGAAAATGACCGAAATGTTCAATCAACGACACAAAATCACTTATTGGATGCACAAGATTGGTTAAAAACCCTAATTGGATTAGAATAAGCCTAGGGAGGACGAAAATGACCTATATGTTCAACCAATGACACAAAATCATTTATTAGATGCACAAGATTGGTTAAAAACCCTAATTGAATTAGAATAAGCCTAGGGACGACGAAAATGACCTATATGTTTAACCCATGACACAAAATCACTTATTGAATGCACAAGATTGGTTAAAAACCCTAATTGGATTAGAATAACCCTAGGGAGGACGAAAACAACCAAAATGTGCAACCAATGACACAAAATTAATTATTGGAGGCACAAGATTTGTTAAAAACCCTAATTGGATTAGAATAAGCCTAGGGAGGACGAAAATGACCTAAATGTTCAATCAATGACACAAAATCACTTATTGGATGCACAAGATCAGTTAAAAACCCTAATCGGATTAGAATAAGCCTTGGGAGGACGAAAATGACCTAAATGTTCAACCAAATATACAAAATCACTTATTGGATTCAAAACAATGGTTAAAAACCCTAATTGGATTAGAATAAGCCTAGGCAGGACGAAAATGACCGAAATGTTCAACTAATGACACAAAATCACTTATTGGATGCACAAGATCGATTAAAAACCCTAATTGGATTAGAAAAAGCCTAGGGAGGACGAAAATGACCTAAATGTTCAATCAATGACACAAAATCACTTATTGGATGCACAAGATCAATTAAAAACCCTAATCGGATTAGAACAAGCCTTGGGAGGACGAAAATGACCTAAATGTTCAACCAAATACACAAAATCACTTATTGGATTCAAAACATTGGTTAAAAACCCTAATTGGATTAGAATAAGCCTAGGGAGAACGAAAATGACCGAAATGTTCAATCAACGACACAAAATCACTTATTGGATGCACAAGATTGGTTAAAAACCCTAATTGGATTAGAATAAGCCTAGGGACGACGAAAATGACCTATATGTTTAACCCATGACACAAAATCACTTATTGAATGCACAAGATTGTTTAAAAACCCTAATTGGATTAGAATAACC
This sequence comes from Cicer yamashitae, assembly GCA_037974755.1. Classification (NCBI taxonomy): domain Eukaryota; kingdom Viridiplantae; phylum Streptophyta; class Magnoliopsida; order Fabales; family Fabaceae; genus Cicer; species Cicer yamashitae. The sequence continues at coordinate 26,957,227 of JBBPBQ010000004.1, forward strand.
CTAGGGAGGACGAAAACAACCAAAATGTTCAACCAATGACACAAAATCAATTATTGGAGGCACAAGATTTGTTAAAAACCCTAATTGGATTAGAATAAGCCTAGGGAGGACGAAAATGACCTAAATGTTCAATCAATGACACAAAATCACTTATTGGATGCACAAAATCAGTTAAAAACCCTAATCGGATTAGAATAAGCCTTGGGAGGGCGAAAATGACCTAAATGTTCAACCAAATATACAAAATCACTTATTGGATTCAAAACATTGGTTAAAAACCCTAATTGGATTAGAATAAGCCTAGGCAGGACGAAAATGACCGAAATGTTCAACTAATGACACAAAATCACTTATTGGATGCACAAGATCGATTAAAAACCCTAATTGGATTAGAAAAAGCCTAGGGAGGACGAAAATGACCTAAATGTTCAATCAATGACACAAAATCACTTATTGGATGCACAAGATCAATTAAAAACCCTAATCGGATTAGAATAAGCCTTGGGAGGACGAAAATGACCTAAATGTTCAACCAAATACACAAAATCACTTATTGGATTCAAAACATTGGTTAAAAACCCTAATTGGATTAGAATAAGCCTAGGGAGAACGAAAATGACCGAAATGTTCAATCAACGACACAAAATCACTTATTGGATGCACAAGATTGGTTAAAAACCCTAATTGGATTAGAATAAGCCTAGGGAGGACGAAAATGACCTATATGTTCAACCAATGACACAAAATCATTTATTAGATGCACAAGATTGGTTAAAAACCCTAATTGGATTAGAATAAGCCTAGGGAGGACGAAAATGACCTAAATGTTCAACCAAATACACAAAATCACTTATTGGATGCAAAAGATTGGTTAAAAACCCTAATTGGATTAGAATAAGCCTAGGGAGGACGAAAATGACCTAAATGTTCAATCAATGACACAAAATCACTTGTTGGATGCACAAGATCAGTTAAAAACCCTAATTGGATTAGAATAAGCCTAGGGACGACAAAAATGACCTAAATGTTCAACCAAATACACAAAATCACTTATTCGATTCAAAAGATTGGTTTAAAACCCTAATTGGATTAGAATAAGCCTAGGGAGGACGAAAATGACTGAAATGTTCAATCAATGACACAAAATCATTTATTGGATGCACAAGATTGGTTAAAAACCCTAATTGGATTAGAATAACCCTAGGGAGGACGAAAACAACCAAAATGTTCAACCAATGACACAAAATCAATTATTGGAGGCACAAGATTGGTTAAAAACCATAATTGGAATAGAATAAGCCAAGGGAGGACGAAAATGACCTAAATGTTCAACCAAATACACAAAATCACTTATTGGATTCAAAAGATTGGTTAAAAACCCTAATTGGATTAGAATAAGCCTAGGGAGGACGAAAATGACCGAAATGTTCAATCAACGACACAAAATCACTTATTGGATGCACAAGATTGGTTAAAAACCCTAATTGGATTAGAATAAGTCTAGGGAGGACGAAAATGACATAAATGTACAATCAATGACACAAAATCACTTATTGGATGCACAAGATTAGTTAAAAACCCTAATTGGATTACAATAAACCTAGGAAGGACGAAAATGACCGAAATGTTAATCCAACGACACAAACACACTTATTGGATGCAGAAGATTGGTTAAAAACCCTATTTGGATTAGAATAAGCCTAGGGAGGACGAAAATGACCTAAATGTTCAACCAAATACACAAAATCACTTATTGGATTCAAAAGATTGGTTAAAACCCCTAATTGGATTAGAATTAGCCTAGGGAGGACGAAAATGACCGAAATGTTCAATCAACGACACAAAATCACTTATTGGATGCACAAGATTGGTTAAAAACCCTAATTGGATTAGAATAAGCCTAGGGAGGACGAAAATGACCTATATGTTCAACCAATGACACAAAATCATTTATTAGATGCACAAGATTGGTTAAAAACCCTAATTGGATTAGAATAAGCCTAGGGACGACGAAAATGACCTATATGTTTAACCCATGACACAAAATCACTTATTGGATGCACAAGATTGGTTAAAAACCCTAATTGGATTAGAATAACCCTAGGGAGGACGAAAACAACCAAAATGTTCAACCAATGACACAAAATCAATTATTGGAGGCACAAGATTTGTTAAAAACCCTAATTGGATTAGAATAAGCCTAGGGAGGACGAAAATAACCTAAATGTTCAATCAATGACACAAAATCACTTATTGGATGCACAAGATCAGTTAAAAACCCTAATCGGATTAGAATAAGCCTTGGGAGGACGAAAATGACCTAAATGTTCAACCAAATATACAAAATCACTTATTGGATTCAAAACATTGGTTAAAAACCCTAATTGGATTAGAATAAGCCTAGGCAGGACGAAAATGACCGAAATGTTCAACTAATGACACAAAATCACTTATTGGATGCACAAGATCGATTAAAAACCCTAATTGGATTAGAAAAAGCCTAGGGAGGACGAAAATGACCTAAATGTTCAATCAATGACACAAAATCACTTATTGGATGCACAAGATCAGTTAAAAACCCTAATCGGATTAGAATACGCCTTGGGAGGACGAAAATGACCTAAATGTTCAACCAAATACACAAAATCACTTATTGGATTCAAAACATTGGTTAAAAACCCTAATTGGATTAGAATAAGCCTAGGGAGAACGAAAATGACCGAAATGTTCAATCAACGACACAAAATCACTTATTGGATGCACAAGATTGGTTAAAAACCCTAATTGGATTAGAATAAGCCTAGGGACGACGAAAATGACCTATATGTTTAACCCATGACACAAAATCACTTATTGAATGCACAAGATTGTTTAAAAACCCTAATTGGATTAGAATAACCCTAGGGAGGACGAAAACAACCAAAATGTTCAACCAATGACACAAAATCAATTATTGGAGGCACAAGATTTGTTAAAAACCCTAATTGGATTAGAATAAGCCTAGGGAGGACGAAAATGACCTAAATGTTCAATCAATGACACAAAATCACTTATTGGATGCACAAAATCAGTTAAAAACCCTAATCGGATTAGAATAAGCCTTGGGAGGACGAAAATGACCTAAATGTTCAACCAAATATACAAAATCACTTATTGGATTCAAAACATTGGTTAAAAACCCTAATTGGATTAGAATAAGCCTAGGCAGGACGAAAATGACCGAAATGTTCAACTAATGACGCAAAATCACTTATTGGATGCACAAGATCGATTAAAAACCCTAATTGGATTAGAAAAAGCCTAGGGAGGACGAAAATGACCTAAATGTTCAATCAATGACACAAAATCACTTATTGGATGCACAAGATCAATTAAAAACCCTAATCGGATTAGAACAAGCCTTGGGAGGACGAAAATGACCTAAATGTTCAACCAAATACACAAAATCACTTATTGGATTCAAAACATTGGTTAAAAACCCTAATTGGATTAGAATAAGCCTAGGGAGAACGAAAATGACCGAAATGTTCAATCAACGACACAAAATCACTTATTGGATGCACAAGATTGGTTAAAAACCCTAATTGGATTAGAATAAGCCTAGGGACGACGAAAATGACCTATATGTTTAACCCATGACACAAAATCACTTATTGAATGCACAAGATTGTTTAAAAACCCTAATTGGATTAGAATAACCCTAGGGAGGACGAAAACAACCAAAATGTTCAACCAATGACACAAAATCAATTATTGGAGGCACAAGATTTGTTAAAAACCCTAATTGGATTAGAATAAGCCTAGGGAGGACGAAAATGACCTAAATGTTCAATCAATGACACAAAATCACTTATTGGATGCACAAAATCAGTTAAAAACCCTAATCGGATTAGAATAAGCCTTGGGAGGGCGAAAATGACCTAAATGTTCAACCAAATATACAAAATCACTTATTGGATTCAAAACATTGGTTAAAAACCCTAATTGGATTAGAATAAGCCTAGGCAGGACGAAAATGACCGAAATGTTCAACTAATGACACAAAATCACTTATTGGATGCACAAGATCGATTAAAAACCCTAATTGGATTAGAAAAAGCCTAGGGAGGACGAAAATGACCTAAATGTTCAATCAATGACACAAAATCACTTATTGGATGCACAAGATCAGTTAAAAACCCTAATCGGATTAGAATAAGCCTTGGGAGGACGAAAATGACCTAAATGTTCAACCAAATACACAAAATCACTTATTGGATTCAAAACATTGGTTAAAAACCCTAATTGGATTAGAATAAGCCTAGGGAGAACGAAAATTACCGAAATGTTCAATCAACGACACAAAATCACTTATTGGATGCACAAGATTGGTTAAAAACCCTAATTGGATTAGAATAAGCCTAGAGAGGACGAAAATGACCTATATGTTCAACCAATGACACAAAATCATTTATTAGATGCACAAGATTGGTTAAAAACCCTAATTGGATTAGAATAAGCCTAGGGAGGACGAAAATGACCTAAATGTTCAACCAAATACACAAAATCACTTATTGGATTAGAAAGATTGGTTAAAAACCCTAATTGGATTAGAATAAGCCTAGGGAGGCCGAAATTGACCGAAATGTTCAATCAACGACACAAAATCACTTATTGGATGCACAAGATTGGTTAAAAACCCTAATTGGATTAGAATAAGTCTAGGGATGACGAAAATGACATAAATATACAATCAATGACACAAAATCACTTATTGGATGCACAAGATTAGTTAAAAACCCTAATTGGATTACAATAAACCTAGGAAGGACGAAAATGACCGAAATGTTAATCCAACGACACAAACACACTTATTGGATGCAGAAGATTGGTTAAAAACCCTATTTGGATTAGAATAAGCCTAGGGAGGACGAAAATGACCTAAATGTTCAACCAAATACACAAAATCACTTATTGGATTCAAAAGATTGGTTAAAACCCCTAATTGGATTAGAATAAGCCTAGGGAGGACGATAATGACCGAAATGTTCAATCAATGACACAAAATCACTTATTGGATGCACAAGATCAGTTAAACACCCTAATTGGATTACAATAAACCTAGGAAGGACGAAAATGACCGAAATGTTAATCCAAGGACACAAACACACTTATTAGATGCAGAAGATTGGTTAAAAACCCTAATTGGAATAGAATAAGCCTAGGGAGGACGAAAATGTCCTAAATGTTCAACCAAATACACAAAATCACTTATTGGATTCAAAAGATTGGTTAAAAACCCTAATTGGATTAGAATAAGCCTAGGGAGGACGAAAATGACCTAAATGTTCAACCAAATACACAAAATCACTTATTGGATTAGAAAGATTGGTTAAAAACCCTAATTGGATTAGAATAAGCCTAGGGAGGACGAAAATGACCGAAATGTTCAATCAACGACACAAAATCACTTATTGGATGCACAAGATTCGTTAAAAACCCTAATTGGTTTAGAATAGGTCTAGGGAGGACGAAAATGACATAAATGTACAATCAATGACACAAAATCACTTATTGGATGCACAAGATTAGTTAAAAACCCTAATTGGATTACAATAAACCTAGGAAGGACGAAAATGACCGAAATGTTAATCCAACGACACAAACACACTTATTGGATGCAGAAGATTGGTTAAAAACCCTATTTGGATTAGAATAAGCCTAGGGAGGACGAAAATGACCTAAATGTTCAACCAAATACACAAAATCACTTATTGGATTCAAAAGATTGGTTAAAACCCCTAATTGGATTAGAATTAGCCTAGGGAGGACGAAAATGACCGAAATGTTCAATCAATGACACAAAATCACTTATTGGATGCACAAGATCAGTTAAACACCCTAATTGGATTACAATAAACCTAGGAAGGACGAAAATGACCGAAATGTTAATCCAACGACACAAACACACTTATTAGATGCAGAAGATTGGTTAAAAACCCTAATTGGAATAGAATAAGCCTAGGGAGGACGAAAATGTCTTAAATGTTCAACCAAATACACAAAATCACTTATTGGATTCAAAAGATTGGTTAAAAACCCTAATTGGATTAGAATAAGCCTAGGGAGGACGAAAATGACCTAAATGTTCAACCAAATACACAAAATCACTTATTGGATTAGAAAGATTGGTTAAAAACCCTAATTGGATTAGAATAAGCCTAGGGAGGACGAAAATGACCGAAATGTTCAATCAACGACACAAAATCACTTATTGGATGCACAAGATTGGTTAAAAACCCTAATTGGATTAGAATAAGTCTAGGGAGGACGAAAATGACATAAATGTACAATCAATGACACAAAATCACTTATTGGATGCACAAGATTAGTTAAAAACCCTAATTGGATTACAATAAACCTAGGAAGGACGAAAATAACCGAAATGTTAATCCAACGACACAAACACACTTATTGGATGCAGAAGATTGGTTAAAAACCCTATTTGGATTAGAATAAGCCTAGGGAGGACGAAAATGACCTAAATGTTCAACCAAATACATAAAATCACTTATTGGATTCAAAAGATTGGTTAAAACCCCTAATTGGATTAGAATTAGCCTAGGGAGGACGAAAATGACCGAAATGTTCAATCAACGACACAAAATCACTTATTGGATGCACAAGATT
>JBBPBQ010000004.1:26964395-26998953 GCA_037974755.1 Cicer yamashitae
ATTGGTTAAAAACCCTAATTGGATTAGAATAAGCCTAGGGAGGACGAAAATGACCTAAATGTTCAACCAAATACACAAAATCACTTATTGGATTAGAAAGATTGGTTAAAAACCCTAATTGGATTAGAATAAGCCTAGGGAGGACGAAAATGACCGAAATGTTCAATCAATGACACAAAATCACTTATTGGATGCACAAGATCAGTTAAACACCCTAATTGGATTACAATAAACCTAGGAAGGACGAAAATGACCGAAATGTTAATCAACCGACACAAACACACTTATTAGATGCAGAAGATTGGTTAAAAACCCTAATTGGAATAGAATAAGCCTAGGGAGGACGAAAATGTCCTAAATGTTCAACCAAATACACAAAATCACGTATTGGATTCAAAAGATTGGTTAAAAACCCTAATTGGATTAGAATAAGCCTAGGGAGGATGAAAATGACCTAAATGTTCAATCAATGACACAAAATCACTTATTGGATGCACAATATTAGTTAAAAACTCTAATTGGATTAGAATAAGCCTAGGGTGGACGAAAAAAACCAAAATGTTCAACTAATGACACAAAATTATTTATTGGCTGCACAAGATTGGTTAAAAACCCTAATTGGATTAGAATAAGCCTAGGGAGGACGAAAATTACCTAAATGTTCAACCAAATACACAAAATCCCTTATTGGATTCAAAAGATTGGTTAAAAACCCTAATTGGATTAGAATAAGCCTAGGGAGAACGAAAATGACCGAAATGTTCAATCAACGACACAAAATCACTTATTGGATGCACAAGATTGGTTAAAAACCCTAATTGGATTAGAATAAGCCTAGGGAGGACGAAAATGACCTATATGTTCAACCAATGACACAAAATCATTTATTAGATGCACAAGATTGGTTAAAAACCCTAATTGAATTAGAATAAGCCTAGGGACGACGAAAATGACCTATATGTTTAACCCATGACACAAAATCACTTATTGAATGCACAAGATTGGTTAAAAACCCTAATTGGATTAGAATAACCCTAGGGAGGACGAAAACAACCAAAATGTGCAACCAATGACACAAAATTAATTATTGGAGGCACAAGATTTGTTAAAAACCCTAATTGGATTAGAATAAGCCTAGGGAGGACGAAAATGACCTAAATGTTCAATCAATGACACAAAATCACTTATTGGATGCACAAGATCAGTTAAAAACCCTAATCGGATTAGAATAAGCCTTGGGAGGACGAAAATGACCTAAATGTTCAACCAAATATACAAAATCACTTATTGGATTCAAAACAATGGTTAAAAACCCTAATTGGATTAGAATAAGCCTAGGCAGGACGAAAATGACCGAAATGTTCAACTAATGACACAAAATCACTTATTGGATGCACAAGATCGATTAAAAACCCTAATTGGATTAGAAAAAGCCTAGGGAGGACGAAAATGACCTAAATGTTCAATCAATGACACAAAATCACTTATTGGATGCACAAGATCAATTAAAAACCCTAATCGGATTAGAACAAGCCTTGGGAGGACGAAAATGACCTAAATGTTCAACCAAATACACAAAATCACTTATTGGATTCAAAACATTGGTTAAAAACCCTAATTGGATTAGAATAAGCCTAGGGAGAACGAAAATGACCGAAATGTTCAATCAACGACACAAAATCACTTATTGGATGCACAAGATTGGTTAAAAACCCTAATTGGATTAGAATAAGCCTAGGGACGACGAAAATGACCTATATGTTTAACCCATGACACAAAATCACTTATTGAATGCACAAGATTGTTTAAAAACCCTAATTGGATTAGAATAACCCTAGGGAGGACGAAAACAACCAAAATGTTCAACCAATGACACAAAATCAATTATTGGAGGCACAAGATTTGTTAAAAACCCTAATTGGATTAGAATAAGCCTAGGGAGGACGAAAATGACCTAAATGTTCAATCAATGACACAAAATCACTTATTGGATGCACAAAATCAGTTAAAAACCCTAATCGGATTAGAATAAGCCTTGGGAGGGCGAAAATGACCTAAATGTTCAACCAAATATACAAAATCACTTATTGGATTCAAAACATTGGTTAAAAACCCTAATTGGATTAGAATAAGCCTAGGCAGGACGAAAATGACCGAAATGTTCAACTAATGACACAAAATCACTTATTGGATGCACAAGATCGATTAAAAACCCTAATTGGATTAGAAAAAGCCTAGGGAGGACGAAAATGACCTAAATGTTCAATCAATGACACAAAATCACTTATTGGATGCACAAGATCAATTAAAAACCCTAATCGGATTAGAATAAGCCTTGGGAGGACGAAAATGACCTAAATGTTCAACCAAATACACAAAATCACTTATTGGATTCAAAACATTGGTTAAAAACCCTAATTGGATTAGAATAAGCCTAGGGAGAACGAAAATGACCGAAATGTTCAATCAACGACACAAAATCACTTATTGGATGCACAAGATTGGTTAAAAACCCTAATTGGATTAGAATAAGCCTAGGGAGGACGAAAATGACCTATATGTTCAACCAATGACACAAAATCATTTATTAGATGCACAAGATTGGTTAAAAACCCTAATTGGATTAGAATAAGCCTAGGGAGGACGAAAATGACCTAAATGTTCAACCAAATATACAAAATCCCTTATTGGATTCAAAAGATTGGTTAAAAACCCTAATTGGATTAGAATAAGCCTAGGGAGGACGAAAATGACCTATATGTTCAACCAATGACACAAAATCATTTATTAGATGCACAAGATTGGTTAAAAACCCTAATTGGATTAGAATAAGCCTAGGGAGGACGAAAATGACCTAAATGTTCAACCAAATACACAAAATCACTTATTGGATTAGAAAGATTGGTTAAAAACCCTAATTGGATTAGAATAAGCCTAGGGAGGACGAAAATGACCGAAATGTTCAATCAACGACACAAAATCACTTATTGGATGCACAAGATTGGTTAAAAACCCTAATTGGATTAGAATAAGTCTAGGGAGGACGAAAATGACATAAATGTACAATCAATGACACAAAATCACTTATTGGATGCACAAGATTAGTTAAAAACCCTAATTGGATTACAATAAACCTAGGAAGGACGAAAATGACCGAAATGTTAATCCAACGACACAAACACACTTATTGGATGCAGAAGATTGGTTAAAAACCCTATTTGGATTAGAATAAGCCTAGGGAGGACGAAAATGACCTAAATGTTCAACCAAATACACAAAATCACTTATTGGATTCAAAAGATTGGTTAAAACCCCTAATTGGATTAGAATTAGCCTAGGGAGGACGAAAATGACCGAAATGTTCAATCAATGACACAAAATCACTTATTGGATGCACAAGATCAGTTAAACACCCTAATTGGATTACAATAAACCTAGGAAGGACGAAAATGACCGAAATGTTAATCCAACGACACAAACACACTTATTAGATGCAGAAGATTGGTTAAAAACCCTAATTGGAATAGAATAAGCCTAGGGAGGACGAAAATGTCCTAAATGTTCAACCAAATACACCAAATCACTTATTGGATTCAAAAGATTGGTTAAAAACCCTAATTGGATTAGAATAAGCCTAGGGAGGACGAAAATGACCTAAATGTTCAATCAATGACACAAAATCACTTATTGGATGCACAATATTAGTTAAAAACCCTAATTGGATTAGAATAAGCCTAGGGAGGACGAAAATGACCTATATGTTTAACCCATGACACAAAATCACTTATTGAATGCACAAGATTGTTTAAAAACCCTAATTGGATTAGAATAACCCTAGGGAGGACGAAAACAACCAAAATGTTCAACCAATGACACAAAATCAATTATTGGAGGCACAAGATTTGTTAAAAACCCTAATTGGATTAGAATAAGCCTAGGGAGGACGAAAATGACCTAAATGTTCAATCAATGACACAAAATCACTTATTGGATGCACAAAATCAGTTAAAAACCCTAATCGGATTAGAATAAGCCTTGGGAGGACGAAAATGACCTAAATGTTCAACCAAATATACAAAATCACTTATTGGATTCAAAACATTGGTTAAAAACCCTAATTGGATTAGAATAAGCCTAGGCAGGACGAAAATGACCGAAATGTTCAACTAATGACACAAAATCACTTATTGGATGCACAAGATTGGTTAAAAACCCTAATTGGATTAGAATAAGTCTAGGGAGGACGAAAATGACCTAAATGTACAATCAATGACACAAAATCACTTATTGGATGCACAAGATTAGTTAAAAACCCTAATTGGATTACAATAAACCTAGGAAGGACGAAAATGACCGAAATGTTAATCCAACGACACAAACACACTTATTGGATGCAGAAGATTGGTTAAAAACCCTATTTGGATTAGAATAAGCCTAGGGAGGACGAAAATGACCTAAATGTTCAACCAAATACACAAAATCACTTATTCGACTCAAAAGATTGGTTAAAACCCCTAATTGGATTAGAATTAGCCTAGGGAGGACGAAAATGACCGAAATGTTCAATCAACGACACAAAATCACTTATTGGATGCACAAGATTGGTTAAAAACCCTAATTGGATTAGAATAAGCCTAGGGAGGACGAAAATGACCTATATGTTCAACCAATGACACAAAATCATTTATTAGATGCACAAGATTGGTTAAAAACCCTAATTGAATTAGAATAAGCCTAGGGACGACGAAAATGACCTATATGTTTAACCCATGACACAAAATCACTTATTGAATGCACAAGATTGGTTAAAAACCCTAATTGGATTAGAATAACCCTAGGGAGGACGAAAACAACCAAAATGTTCAACCAATGACACAAAATCAATTATTGGAGGCACAAGATTTGTTAAAAACCCTAATTGGATTAGAATAAGCCTAGGGAGGACGAAAATGACCTAAATGTTCAATCAACGACACAAAATCACTTATTGGATGCACAAGATCAGTTAAAAACCCTAATCGGATTAGAATAAGCCTTGGGAGGACGAAAATGACCTAAATGTTCAACCAAATATACAAAATCACATATTGGATTCAAAACATTGGTTAAAAACCCTAATTGGATTAGAATAAGCCTAGGCAGGACGAAAATGACCGAAATGTTCAACTAATGACACAAAATCACTTATTGGATGCACAAGATCGATTAAAAACCCTAATTGGATTAGAAAAAGCCTAGGGAGGACGAAAATGACCTAAATGTTCAATCAATGACACAAAATCACTTATTGGATGCACAAGATCAGTTAAAAACCCTAATCGGATTAGAATAAGCCTTGGGAGGACGAAAATGACCTAAATGTTCAACCAAATACACAAAATCACTTATTGGATTCAAAACATTGGTTAAAAACCCTAATTGGATTAGAATAAGCCTAGGGAGAACGAAAATGACCGAAATGTTCAATCAACAACACAAAATCACTTATTGGATGCACAAGATTGGTTAAAAACCCTAATTGGATTAGAATAAGCCTAGAGAGGACGAAAATGACCTATATGTTCAACCAATGACACAAAATCATTTATTAGATGCACAAGATTGGTTAAAAACCCTAATTGGATTAGAATAAGCCTAGGGAGGACGAAAATGACCTAAATGTTCAACCAAATACACAAAATCACTTATTGGATTAGAAAGATTGGTTAAAAACCCTAATTGGATTAGAATAAGCCTAGGGAGGACGAAAATGACCGAAATGTTCAATCAACGACACAAAATCACTTATTGGATGCACAAGATTGGTTAAAAACCCTAATTGGATTAGAATAAGTCTAGGGAGGACGAAAATGACATAAATGTACAATCAATGACACAAAATCACTTATTGGATGCACAAGATTAGTTAAAAACCCTAATTGGATTACAATAAACCTAGGAAGGACGAAAATAACCGAAATGTTAATCCAACGACACAAACACACTTATTGGATGCAGAAGATTGGTTAAAAACCCTATTTGGATTAGAATAAGCCTAGGGAGGACGAAAATGACCTAAATGTTCAACCAAATACATAAAATCACTTATTGGATTCAAAAGATTGGTTAAAACCCCTAATTGGATTAGAATTAGCCTAGGGAGGACGAAAATGACCGAAATGTTCAATCAATGACACAAAATCACTTATTGGATGCACAAGATCAGTTAAACACCCTAATTGGATTACAATAAACCTAGGAAGGACGAAAATGACCGAAATGTTAATCCAACGACACAAACACACTTATTAGATGCAGAAGATTGGTTAAAAACCCTAATTGGAATAGAATAAGCCTAGGGAGGACGAAAATGTCCTAAATGTTCAACCAAATACACAAAATCACTTATTGGATTCAAAAGATTGGTTAAAAACCCTAATTGGATTAGAATAAGCCTAGGGAAGACGAAAATGACCTAAATGTTCAATCAATGACACAAAATCACTTATTGGATGCACAATATTAGTTAAAAACCCTAATTGGATTAGAATAAGCCTAGGGAGGACGAAAAAAACCAAAATGTTCAACTAATGACACAAAATTATTTATTGGATGCACAAGATTGGTTAAAAACCCTAATTGGATTAGAATAAGCCTAGGGAGGACGAAAATGACCTAAATGTTCAACCAAATACACAAAATCCCTTATTGGATTCAAAAGATTGGTTAAAAACCCTAACTGGATTAGAATAAGCCTAGGAAGAACGAAAATGACCGAAATGTTCAATCAACGACACAAAATCACTTATTGGATGCACAAGATTGGTTAAAAACCCTAATTGGATTAGAATAAGCCTAGGGAGGACGAAAATGACCTATATGTTCAACCAATGACACAAAATCATTTATTAGATGCACAAGATTCGTTAAAAACCCTAATTGGATTAGAATAAGCCTAGGGAAGACGAAAATGACCTAAATGTTCAACAAAATACACAAAATCACTTATTGGATTCAAAAGATTGGTTAAAAACCCTAATTGGATTAGAATGAGCCTAGGCAGGACGAAAATGACCGAAATGTTCAACCATTGACACAAAATCACTTATTGGATGCACAAGTTCGATTAAAAACCCTAATTGGATTAGAATAAGCCTAGGGAGGACGAAAATGACCTAAATGTTCAATCAATGACACAAAATCACTTATTGGATGCACAAGATTGGTTAAAAACCCTAATTGGATTAGAATAACCCTAGGGAGGACGAAAACAACCAAAATGTTCAACCAATGACACAAAATCAATTATTGGAGGCACAAGATTTGTTAAAAACCCTAATTGGATTAGAATAAGCCTAGGGAGGACGAAAATAACCTAAATGTTCAATCAATGACACAAAATCACTTATTGGATGCACAAGATCAGTTAAAAACCCTAATCGGATTAGAATAAGCCTTGGGAGGACGAAAATGACCTAAATGTTCAACCAAATATACAAAATCACTTATTGGATTCAAAACATTGGTTAAAAACCCTAATTGGATTAGAATAAGCCTAGGCAGGACGAAAATGACCGAAATGTTCAACTAATGACACAAAATCACTTATTGGATGCACAAGATCGATTAAAAACCCTAATTGGATTAGAAAAAGCCTAGGGAGGACGAAAATGACCTAAATGTTCAATCAATGACACAAAATCACTTATTGGATGCACAAGATCAATTAAAAACCCTAATCGGATTAGAATAAGCCTTGGGAGGACGAAAATGACCTAAATGTTCAACCAAATACACAAAATCACTTATTGGATTCAAAACATTGGTTAAAAACCCTAATTGGATTAGAATAAGCCTAGGGAGAACGAAAATGACCGAAATGTTCAATCAACGACACAAAATCACTTATTGGATGCACAAGATTGGTTAAAAACCCTAATTGGATTAGAATAAGCCTAGGGACGACGAAAATGACCTATATGTTTAACCCATGACACAAAATCACTTATTGAATGCACAAGATTGTTTAAAAACCCTAATTGGATTAGAATAACCCTAGGGAGGACGAAAACAACCAAAATGTTCAACCAATGACACAAAATCAATTATTGGAGGCACAAGATTTGTTAAAAACCCTAATTGGATTAGAATAAGCCTAGGGAGGACGAAAATGACCTAAATGTTCAATCAATGACACAAAATCACTTATTGGATGCACAAAATCAGTTAAAAACCCTAATCGGATTAGAATAAGCCTTGGGAGGACGAAAATGACCTAAATGTTCAACCAAATATACAAAATCACTTATTGGATTCAAAACATTGGTTAAAAACCCTAATTGGATTAGAATAAGCCTAGGCAGGACGAAAATGACCGAAATGTTCAACTAATGACGCAAAATCACTTATTGGATGCACAAGATCGATTAAAAACCCTAATTGGATTAGAAAAAGCCTAGGGAGGACGAAAATGACCTAAATGTTCAATCAATGACACAAAATCACTTATTGGATGCACAAGATCAATTAAAAACCCTAATCGGATTAGAACAAGCCTTGGGAGGACGAAAATGACCTAAATGTTCAACCAAATACACAAAATCACTTATTGGATTCAAAACATTGGTTAAAAACCCTAATTGGATTAGAATAAGCCTAGGGAGAACGAAAATGACCGAAATGTTCAATCAACGACACAAAATCACTTATTGGATGCACAAGATTGGTTAAAAACCCTAATTGGATTAGAATAAGCCTAGGGACGACGAAAATGACCTATATGTTTAACCCATGACACAAAATCACTTATTGAATGCACAAGATTGTTTAAAAACCCTAATTGGATTAGAATAACCCTAGGGAGGACGAAAACAACCAAAATGTTCAACCAATGACACAAAATCAATTATTGGAGGCACAAGATTTGTTAAAAACCCTAATTGGATTAGAATAAGCCTAGGGAGGACGAAAATGACCTAAATGTTCAATCAATGACACAAAATCACTTATTGGATGCACAAAATCAGTTAAAAACCCTAATCGGATTAGAATAAGCCTTGGGAGGGCGAAAATGACCTAAATGTTCAACCAAATATACAAAATCACTTATTGGATTCAAAACATTGGTTAAAAACCCTAATTGGATTAGAATAAGCCTAGGCAGGACGAAAATGACCGAAATGTTCAACTAATGACACAAAATCACTTATTGGATGCACAAGATCGATTAAAAACCCTAATTGGATTAGAAAAAGCCTAGGGAGGACGAAAATGACCTAAATGTTCAATCAATGACACAAAATCACTTATTGGATGCACAAGATCAGTTAAAAACCCTAATCGGATTAGAATAAGCCTTGGGAGGACGAAAATGACCTAAATGTTCAACCAAATACACAAAATCACTTATTGGATTCAAAACATTGGTTAAAAACCCTAATTGGATTAGAATAAGCCTAGGGAGAACGAAAATGACCGAAATGTTCAATCAACAACACAAAATCACTTATTGGATGCACAAGATTGGTTAAAAACCCTAATTGGATTAGAATAAGCCTAGAGAGGACGAAAATGACCTATATGTTCAACCAATGACACAAAATCATTTATTAGATGCACAAGATTGGTTAAAAACCCTAATTGGATTAGAATAAGCCTAGGGAGGACGAAAATGACCTAAATGTTCAACCAAATACACAAAATCACTTATTGGATTAGAAAGATTGGTTAAAAACCCTAATTGGATTAGAATAAGCCTAGGGAGGACGAAAATGACCGAAATGTTCAATCAACGACACAAAATCACTTATTGGATGCACAAGATTGGTTAAAAACCCTAATTGGATTAGAATAAGTCTAGGGAGGACGAAAATGACATAAATGTACAATCAATGACACAAAATCACTTATTGGATGCACAAGATTAGTTAAAAACCCTAATTGGATTACAATAAACCTAGGAAGGACGAAAATGACCGAAATGTTAATCCAACGACACAAACACACTTATTGGATGCAGAAGATTGGTTAAAAACCCTATTTGGATTAGAATAAGCCTAGGGAGGACGATAATGACCTAAATGTTCAACCAAATACACAAAATCACTTATTGGATTCAAAAGATTAGTTAAAACCCCTAATTGGATTAGAATTAGCCTAGGGAGGACGAAAATGACCGAAATGTTCAATCAATGACACAAAATCACTTATTGGATGCACAAGATCAGTTAAACACCCTAATTGGATTACAATAAACCTAGGAAGGACGAAAATGACCGAAATTTTAATCCAACGACACAAACACACTTATTAGATGCAGAAGATTGGTTAAAAACCCTAATTGGAATAGAATAAGCCTAGGGAGGACGAAAATGTCCTAAATGTTCAACCAAATACACAAAATCACTTATTGGATTCAAAAGATTGGTTAAAAACCCTAATTGGATTAGAATAAGCCTAGGGAGGACGAAAATGACCTAAATGTTCAACCAAATACACAAAATCACTTATTGGATTAGAAAGATTGGTTAAAAACCCTAATTGGATTAGAATAAGCCTAGGGAGGACGAAAATGACCGAAATGTTCAATAAATGACACAAAATCACTTATTGGATGCACAAGATCAGTTAAACACCCTAATTGGATTACAATAAACCTAGGAAGGACGAAAATGACCGAAATGTTAATCCAACGACACAAACACACTTATTAGATGCAGAAGATTGGTTAAAAACCCTAATTGGAATAGAATAAGCCTAGGGAGGACGAAAATGTCCTAAATGTTCAACCAAATACACAAAATCACGTATTGGATTCAAAAGATTGGTTAAAAACCCTAATTGGATTAGAATAAGCCTAGGGACGATGAAAATGACCTAAATGTTCAATCAATGACACAAAATCACTTATTGGATGCACAATATTAGTTAAAAACCCTAATTGGATTAGAATAAGCCTAGAGAGGACGAAAAAAACCAAAATGTTCAACTAATGACACAAAATTATTTATTGGCTGCACAAGATTGGTTAAAAACCCTAATTGGATTAGAATAAGCCTAGGGAGGACGAAAATTACCTAAATGTTCAACCAAATACACAAAATCCCTTATTGGATTCAAAAGATTGGTTAAAAACCCTAATTGGATTAGAATAAGCCTAGGGAGAACGAAAATGACCGAAATGTTCAATCAACGACACAAAATCACTTATTGGATGCACAAGATTGGTTAAAAACCCTAATTGGATTAGAATAAGCCTAGGGAGGACGAAAATGACCTATATGTTCAACCAATGACACAAAATCATTTATTAGATGCACAAGATTGGTTAAAAACCCTAATTGGATTAGAATAAGCCTAGGGAGGACGAAAATGACCTAAATGTTCAACCAAATACACAAAATCACTTATTGGATTCAAAAGATTGGTTAAAAACCCTAATTGGATTAGAATAAGTCTAGGGAGGACGAAAATGACCTAAATGTACAATCAATGACACAAAATCACTTATTGGATGCACAAGATTAGTTAAAAACCCTAATTGGATTACAATAAACCTAGGAAGGACGAAAATGACCGAAATGTTAATCCAACGACACAAACACACTTATTGGATGCAGAAGATTGGTTAAAAACCCTATTTGGATTAGAATAAGCCTAGGGAGGACGAAAATGACCTAAATGTTCAACCAAATACACAAAATCACTTATTGGATTCAAAAGATTGGTTAAAACCCCTAATTGGATTAGAATAAGCCTAGGGAGGACGAAAATAACCGAAATATTCAATCAATGACACAAAATCACTTATTGGATGCACAAGATCAGTTAAACACCCTAATTGGATTACAATAAACCTAGGAAGGACGAAAATGACCGAAATGTTAATCCAACGACACAAACACACTTATTAGATGCAGAAGATTGGTTAAAAACCCTAATTGGAAAAGAATAAGCCTAGGGAGGACGAAAATGTCCTAAATGTTCAACCAAATACACAAAATCACTTATTGGATTCAAAAGATTGGTTAAAAACCCTAATTGGATTAGAATAAGCCTAGGGAAGACGAAAATGACCTAAATGTTCAATCAATGACACAAAATCACTTATTGGATGCACAATATTAGTTAAAAACCCTAATTGGATTAGAATAAGCCTAGGGAGGACGAAAAAAACCAAAATGTTCAACTAATGACACAAAATTATTTATTGGATGCACAAGATTGGTTAAAAACCCTAATTGGATTAGAATAAGCCTAGGGAGGACGAAAATGACCTAAATGTTCAACCAAATACACAAAATCCCTTATTGGATTCAAAAGATTGGTTAAAAACCCTAACTGGATTAGAATAAGCCTAGGAAGAACGAAAATGACCGAAATGTTCAATCAACGACACAAAATCACTTATTGGATGCACAAGATTGGTTAAAAACCCTAATTGGATTAGAATAAGCCTAGGGAGGACGAAAATGACCTATATGTTCAACCAATGACACAAAATCATTTATTAGATGCACAAGATTGGTTAAAAACCCTAATTGAATTAGAATAAGCCTAGGGACGACGAAAATGACCTATATGTTTAACCCATGACACAAAATCACTTATTGAATGCACAAGATTGGTTAAAAACCCTAATTGGATTAGAATAACCCTAGGGAGGACGAAAACAACCAAAATGTGCAACCAATGACACAAAATTAATTATTGGAGGCACAAGATTTGTTAAAAACCCTAATTGGATTAGAATAAGCCTAGGGAGGACGAAAATGACCTAAATGTTCAATCAATGACACAAAATCACTTATTGGATGCACAAGATCAGTTAAAAACCCTAATCGGATTAGAATAAGCCTTGGGAGGACGAAAATGACCTAAATGTTCAACCAAATATACAAAATCACTTATTGGATTCAAAACAATGGTTAAAAACCCTAATTGGATTAGAATAAGCCTAGGCAGGACGAAAATGACCGAAATGTTCAACTAATGACACAAAATCACTTATTGGATGCACAAGATCGATTAAAAACCCTAATTGGATTAGAAAAAGCCTAGGGAGGACGAAAATGACCTAAATGTTCAATCAATGACACAAAATCACTTATTGGATGCACAAGATCAGTTAAAAACCCTAATCGGATTAGAATAAGCCTTGGGAGGACGAAAATGACCTAAATGTTCAACCAAATACACAAAATCACTTATTGGATTCAAAACATTGGTTAAAAACCCTAATTGGATTAGAATAAGCCTAGGGAGAACGAAAATTACCGAAATGTTCAATCAACGACACAAAATCACTTATTGGATGCACAAGATTGGTTAAAAACCCTAATTGGATTAGAATAAGCCTAGAGAGGACGAAAATGACCTATATGTTCAACCAATGACACAAAATCATTTATTAGATGCACAAGATTGGTTAAAAACCCTAATTGGATTAGAATAAGCCTAGGGAGGACGAAAATGACCTAAATGTTCAACCAAATACACAAAATCACTTATTGGATTAGAAAGATTGGTTAAAAACCCTAATTGGATTAGAATAAGCCTAGGGAGGCCGAAATTGACCGAAATGTTCAATCAACGACACAAAATCACTTATTGGATGCACAAGATTGGTTAAAAACCCTAATTGGATTAGAATAAGTCTAGGGATGACGAAAATGACATAAATATACAATCAATGACACAAAATCACTTATTGGATGCACAAGATTAGTTAAAAACCCTAATTGGATTACAATAAACCTAGGAAGGACGAAAATGACCGAAATGTTAATCCAACGACACAAACACACTTATTGGATGCAGAAGATTGGTTAAAAACCCTATTTGGATTAGAATAAGCCTAGGGAGGACGAAAATGACCTAAATGTTCAACCAAATACACAAAATCACTTATTGGATTCAAAAGATTGGTTAAAACCCCTAATTGGATTAGAATAAGCCTAGGGAGGACGATAATGACCGAAATGTTCAATCAATGACACAAAATCACTTATTGGATGCACAAGATCAGTTAAACACCCTAATTGGATTACAATAAACCTAGGAAGGACGAAAATGACCGAAATGTTAATCCAAGGACACAAACACACTTATTAGATGCAGAAGATTGGTTAAAAACCCTAATTGGAATAGAATAAGCCTAGGGAGGACGAAAATGTCCTAAATGTTCAACCAAATACACAAAATCACTTATTGGATTCAAAAGATTGGTTAAAAACCCTAATTGGATTAGAATAAGCCTAGGGATGACGAAAATGACCTAAATGTTCAATCAATGACACAAAATCACTTATTGGATGCACAATATTAGTTAAAAACCCTAATTGGATTAGAATAAGCCTAGGGAGGACGAAAAAAACCAAAATGTTCAACTAACGAAACAAAATCACTTATTGGATGCACAAGATTGGTTAAAAACCCTAATTGGATTAGAATAAGCCTAGGGAGGACGAAAATGACCTATATGTTCAACCAATGACACAAAATCATTTATTAGATGCACAAGATTGGTTAAAAACCCTAATTGGATTAGAATAAGCCTAGGGAGGACGAAAATGACCTAAATGTTCAACCCAATACACAAAATCACTTATTGGATTAGAAAGATTGGTTAAAAACCCTAATTGGATTAGAATAAGCCTAGGGAGGACGAAAATGACCGAAATGTTCAATCAACGACACAAAATCACTTATTGGATGCACAAGATTGGTTAAAAACCCTAATTGGATTAGAATAAGTCTAGGGAGGACGAAAATGACCTAAATGTACCATCAATGACACAAAGTCACTTATTGGATGCACAAGATTAGTTAAAAACCCTAATTGGATTACAATAAACCTAGGAAGGACGAAAATGACCGAAATGTTAATCCAACGACACAAACACACTTATTGGATGCAGAAGATTGGTTAAAAACCCTATTTGGATTAGAATAAGCCTAGGGAGGACGAAAATGACCTAAATGTTCAACCAAATACACAAAATCACTTATTGGATTCAAAAGATTGGTTAAAACCCCTAATTGGATTAGAATAAGCCTAGGGAGGACGAAAATGACCGAAATGTTCAATCAATGACACAAAATTACTTATTGGATGCACAAGATCAGTTAAACACCCTAATTGGATTACAATAAACCTAGGAAGGACGAAAATGACCGAAATGTTAATCCAACGACACAAACACACTTATTAGATGCAGAAGATTGGTTAAAAACCCTAATTGGAATAGAATAAGCCTAGGGAGGACGAAAATGTCCTAAATGTTCAACCAAATACACAAAATCACTTATTGGATTCAAAAGATTGGTTAAAAACCCTAATTGGATTAGAATAAGCCTAGGGAGGACGAAAATGACCTAAATGTTCAATCAATGACACAAAATCACTTATTGGATGCACAATATTAGTTAAAAACCCTAATTGGATTAGAATAAGCCTAGGGAGGACGAAAAAAACCAAAATGTTCAACTAACGAAACAAAATCACTTATTGGATGCACAAGATTGGTTAAAAACCCTAATTGGATTAGAATAAGCCTAGGGAGGACGAAAATGACCTATACGTTCAACCAATGACACAAAATCATTTATTAGATGCACAAGATTGGTTAAAAACCCTAATTGGATTAGAATAAGCCTAGGGAGGACGAAAATGACCTAAATGTTCAACCCAATACACAAAATCACTTATTGGATTAGAAAGATTGGTTAAAAACCCTAATTGGATTAGAATAAGCCTAGGGAGGCCGAAATTGACCGAAATGTTCAATCAACGACACAAAATCACTTATTGGATACACAAGATTGGTTAAAAACCCTAATTGGATTAGAATAAGTCTAGGGATGACGAAAATGACATAAATATACAATCAATGACACAAAATCACTTATTGGATGCACAAGATTAGTTAAAAACCCTAATTGGATTACAATAAACCTAGGAAGGACGAAAATGACCGAAATGTTAATCCAACGACACAAACACACTTATTGGATGCAGAAGATTGGTTAAAAACCCTATTTGGATTAGAATAAGCCTAGGGAGGACGAAAATGACCTAAATGTTCAACCAAATACACAAAATCACTTATTGGATTCAAAAGATTGGTTAAAACCCCTAATTGGATTAGAATAAGCCTAGGGAGGACGAAAATAACCGAAATATTCAATCAATGACACAAAATCACTTATTGGATGCACAAGATCAGTTAAACACCCTAATTGGATTACAATAAACCTAGGAAGGACGAAAATGACCGAAATGTTAATCCAACGACACAAACACACTTATTAGATGCAGAAGATTGGTTAAAAACCCTAATTGGAAAAGAATAAGCCTAGGGAGGACGAAAATGTCCTAAATGTTCAACCAAATACACAAAATCACTTATTGGATTCAAAAGATTGGTTAAAAACCCTAATTGGATTAGAATAAGCCTAGGGAAGACGAAAATGACCTAAATGTTCAATCAATGACACAAAATCACTTATTGGATGCACAATATTAGTTAAAAACCCTAATTGGATTAGAATAAGCCTAGGGAGGACGAAAAAAACCAAAATGTTCAACTAATGACACAAAATTATTTATTGGATGCACAAGATTGGTTAAAAACCCTAATTGGATTAGAATAAGCCTAGGGAGGACGAAAATGACCTAAATGTTCAACCAAATACACAAAATCCCTTATTGGATTCAAAAGATTGGTTAAAAACCCTAATTGGATTAGAATAAGCCTAGGGAGGACGAAAATGACCTATATGTTCAACCAATGACACAAAATCATTTATTAGATGCACAAGATTGGTTAAAAACCCTAATTGGATTAGAATAAGCCTAGGGAGGACGAAAATGACCTAAATGTTCAACCAAATACACAAAATCACTTATTGGATTAGAAAGATTGGTTAAAAACCCTAATTGGATTAGAATAAGCCTAGGGAGGACGAAAATGACCGAAATGTTCAATCAATGACACAAAATCACTTATTGGATGCACAAGATCAGTTAAACACCCTAATTGGATTACAATAAACCTAGGAAGGACGAAAATGACCGAAATGTTAATCAACCGACACAAACACACTTATTAGATGCAGAAGATTGGTTAAAAACCCTAATTGGAATAGAATAAGCCTAGGGAGGACGAAAATGTCCTAAATGTTCAACCAAATACACAAAATCACGTATTGGATTCAAAAGATTGGTTAAAAACCCTAATTGGATTAGAATAAGCCTAGGGAGGACGAAAATGACCTAAACCAAAATGTTCAACTAATGACACAAAATTATTTATTGGCTGCACAAGATTGGTTAAAAACCCTAATTGGATTAGAATAAGCCTAGGGAGGACGAAAATTACCTAAATGTTCAACCAAATACACAAAATCCCTTATTGGATTCAAAAGATTGGTTAAAAACCCTAATTGGATTAGAATAAGCCTAGGGAGAACGAAAATGACCGAAATGTTCAATCAACGACACAAAATCACTTATTGGATGCACAAGATTGGTTAAAAACCCTAATTGGATTAGAATAAGCCTAGGGAGGACGAAAATGACCTATATGTTCAACCAATGACACAAAATCATTTATTAGATGCACAAGATTGGTTAAAAACCCTAATTGGATTAGAATAAGCCTAGGGAGGACGAAAATGACCTAAATGTTCAACCAAATATACAAAATCCCTTATTGGATTCAAAAGATTGGTTAAAAACCCTAATTGGATTAAAATAAGCCTAGGGAGAACAAAAATGACCTAAATGTTCAACCAAATACACAAAATCACTTATTGGATTCAAAAGATTGGTTAAAAACCCTAATTGGATTAGAATAAGTCTAGGGAGGACGAAAATGACCTAAGTGTTCAATCAATGACACAAAATCACTTATTGGATGCACAAGATCAGTTAAAAACCCTAATCGGATTAGAATAAGCCTAGGGAGGACGAAAACAACCCTAATTGGATTAGAATAAGCCTAGGGAGAACAAAAATGACCAAAATGTTCAACCAAATACACAAAATCACTTATTGGATTAGAAAGATTGGTTAAAAACCCTAATTGGATTAGAATAAGCCTAGGGAGGACGAAAATGACCGAAATGTTCAATCAACGACAAAAAATCACTTATTGGATGCATAAGATTGGTTAAAAACCCTAATTGGATTAGAATAAGCCTAGGGAGGACGAAAATGACCTATATGTTCAACCAACGACACAAAATCATTTATTGGATTCAAAAGATTGGTTAAAACCCCTAATTGGATTAGAATAAGCCTAGGGAGGACGAAAATGACCGAAATGTTCAATCAATGACACAAAATCTCTTATTGGATGCACAAGATTGGTTAAAAACCCTAATTGGATTAGAATAAGCCTAGGGAGGACGAAAATGACCTAAATGTTCAACCAAATACACAAAATCCCTTATTGGATTCAAAAGATTGGTTAAAAACCCTAATTGGATTAGAATAAGCCTAGGGAGGACGAAAATGACCGAAATGTTCAATCAATGACACAAAATCACTTATTGGATGCACAAGATTGGTTAAAAACCCTAATTGGATTAGAATAAGCCTAGGGAGGACGAAAATGACCTAAATGTTCAATCAATGACACAAAATCACTTATTGGATGCACAAGATCAGTTAAAAACCCTAATCGGATTAGAATAAGCCTTGGGAGGACGAAAATGACCTAAATGTTCAACCAAATACACAAAATCACTTATTGGATTCAAAACATTGGTTAAAAACCCTAATTGGATTAGAATAAGCCTAGGGAGAACGAAAATTACCGAAATGTTCAATCAACGACACAAAATCACTTATTGGATGCACAAGATTGGTTAAAAACCCTAATTGGATTAGAATAAGCCTAGAGAGGACGAAAATGACCTATATGTTCAACCAATGACACAAAATCATTTATTAGATGCACAAGATTGGTTAAAAACCCTAATTGGATTAGAATAAGCCTAGGGAGGACGAAAATGACCTAAATGTTCAACCAAATACACAAAATCACTTATTGGATTAAAAAGATTGGTTAAAAATCCTAATTGGATTAGAATAAGCCTAGGGAGGACGAAAATGACCGAAATGTTCAATCAACGACACAAAATCACTTATTGGATGCACAAGATTGGTTAAAAACCCTAATTGGATTAGAATAAGCTTATGGAGGACGAAAATGACCTATATGTTCAACCAATGACACAAAATCATTTATTAGATGCACAAGATTGGTTAAAAACCCTAATTGGATTAGAATAAGCCTAGGGACGACGAAAATGACCTATATGTTTAACCCATGACACAAAATCACTTATTGAATGCACAAGATTGGTTAAAAACCCTAATTGGATTAGAATAACCCTAGGGAGGACGAAAACAACCAAAATGTTCAACCAATGACACAAAATCAATTATTGGAGGCACAAGATTTGTTAAAAACCCTAATTGGATTAGAATAAGCCTAGGGAGGACGAAAATAACCTAAATGTTCAATCAATGACACAAAATCACTTATTGGATGCACAAGATCAGTTAAAAACCCTAATCGGATTAGAATAAGCCTTGGGAGGACGAAAATGACCTAAATGTTCAACCAAATATACAAAATCACTTATTGGATTCAAAACATTGGTTAAAAACCCTAATTGGATTAGAATAAGCCTAGGCAGGACGAAAATGACCGAAATGTTCAACTAATGACACAAAATCACTTATTGGATGCACAAGATCGATTAAAAACCCTAATTGGATTAGAAAAAGCCTAGGGAGGACGAAAATGACCTAAATGTTCAATCAATGACACAAAATCACTTATTGGATGCACAAGATCAATTAAAAACCCTAATCGGATTAGAATAAGCCTTGGGAGGACGAAAATGACCTAAATGTTCAACCAAATACACAAAATCACTTATTGGATTCAAAACATTGGTTAAAAACCCTAATTGGATTAGAATAAGCCTAGGGAGAACGAAAATGACCGAAATGTTCAATCAACGACACAAAATCACTTATTGGATGCACAAGATTGGTTAAAAACCCTAATTGGATTAGAATAAGCCTAGGGAGGACGAAAATGACCTATACGTTCAACCAATGACACAAAATCATTTATTAGATGCACAAGATTGGTTAAAAACCCTAATTGGATTAGAATAAGCCTAGGGAGGACGAAAATGACCTAAATGTTCAACCCAATACACAAAATCACTTATTGGATTAGAAAGATTGGTTAAAAACCCTAATTGGATTAGAATAAGCCTAGGGAGGCCGAAATTGACCGAAATGTTCAATCAACGACACAAAATCACTTATTGGATGCACAAGATTGGTTAAAAACCCTAATTGGATTAGAATAAGTCTAGGGATGACGAAAATGACATAAATATACAATCAATGACACAAAATCACTTATTGGATGCACAAGATTAGTTAAAAACCCTAATTGGATTACAATAAACCTAGGAAGGACGAAAATGACCGAAATGTTAATCCAACGACACAAACACACTTATTGGATGCAGAAGATTGGTTAAAAACCCTATTTGGATTAGAATAAGCCTAGGGAGGACGAAAATGACCTAAATGTTCAACCAAATACACAAAATCACTTATTGGATTCAAAAGATTGGTTAAAACCCCTAATTGGATTAGAATAAGCCTAGGGAGGACGAAAATAACTGAAATATTCAATCAATGACACAAAATCACTTATTGGATGCACAAGATCAGTTAAACACCCTAATTGGATTACAATAAACCTAGGAAGGACGAAAATGACCGAAATGTTAATCCAACGACACAAACACACTTATTAGATGCAGAAGATTGGTTAAAAACCCTAATTGGAATAGAATAAGCCTAGGGAGGACGAAAATGTCCTAAATGTTCAACCAAATACACAAAATCACTTATTGGATTCAAAAGATTGGTTAAAAACCCTAATTGGATTAGAATAAGCCTAGGGATGACGAAAATGACCTAAATGTTCAATCAATGACACAAAATCACTTATTGGATGCACAATATTAGTTAAAAACCCTAATTGGATTAGAATAAGCCTAGGGAGGACGAAAAAAACCAAAATGTTCAACTAACGAAACAAAATCACTTATTGGATGCACAAGATTGGTTAAAAACCCTAATTGGATTAGAATAAGCCTAGGGAGGACGAAAATGACCTATATGTTCAACCAATGACACAAAATCATTTATTAGATGCACAAGATTGGTTAAAAACCCTAATTGGATTAGAATAAGCCTAGGGAGGACGAAAATGACCTAAATGTTCAACCAAATACACAAAATCACTTATTGGATTAAAAAGATTGGTTAAAAATCCTAATTGGATTAGAATAAGCCTAGGGAGGACAAAAATGACCGAAATGTTCAATCAATGACACAAAATCACTTATTGGATGCACAAGATTGGTTAAAAACCCTAATTGGATTAGAATAAGCCTAGGGACGACGAAAATGACCTATATGTTTAACCCATGACACAAAATCACTTATTGAATGCACAAGATTGGTTAAAAACCCTAATTGGATTAGAATAACCCTAGGGAGGACGAAAACAACCAAAATGTTCAACCAATGACACAAAATCAATTATTGGAGGCACAAGATTTGTTAAAAACCCTAATTGGATTAGAATAAGCCTAGGGAGGACGAAAATGACCTAAATGTTCAATCAATGACACAAAATCACTTATTGGATGCACAAAATCAGTTAAAAACCCTAATCGGATTAGAATAAGCCTTGGGAGGACGAAAATGACCTAAATGTTCAACCAAATATACAAAATCACTTATTGGATTCAAAACATTGGTTAAAAACCCTAATTGGATTAGAATAAGCCTAGGCAGGACGAAAATGACCGAAATGTTCAACTAATGACACAAAATCACTTATTGGATGCACAAGATTGGTTAAAAACCCTAATTGGATTAGAATAAGTCTAGGGAGGACGAAAATGACCTAAATGTACAATCAATGACACAAAATCACTTATTGGATGCACAAGATTAGTTAAAAACCCTAATTGGATTACAATAAACCTAGGAAGGACGAAAATGACCGAAATGTTAATCCAACGACACAAACACACTTATTGGATGCAGAAGATTGGTTAAAAACCCTATTTGGATTAGAATAAGCCTAGGGAGGACGAAAATGACCTAAATGTTCAACCAAATACACAAAATCACTTATTGGATTCAAAAGATTGGTTAAAACCCCTAATTGGATTAGAATAAGCCTAGGGAGGACGAAAATAACCGAAATATTCAATCAATGACACAAAATCACTTATTGGATGCACAAGATCAGTTAAACACCCTAATTGGATTACAATAAACCTAGGAAGGACGAAAATGACCGAAATGTTAATCCAACGACACAAACACACTTATTAGATGCAGAAGATTGGTTAAAAACCCTAATTGGAAAAGAATAAGCCTAGGGAGGACGAAAATGTCCTAAATGTTCAACCAAATACACAAAATCACTTATTGGATTCAAAAGATTGGTTAAAAACCCTAATTGGATTAGAATAAGCCTAGGGAAGACGAAAATGACCTAAATGTTCAATCAATGACACAAAATCACTTATTGGATGCACAATATTAGTTAAAAACCCTAATTGGATTAGAATAAGCCTAGGGAGGACGAAAAAAACCAAAATGTTCAACTAATGACACAAAATTATTTATTGGATGCACAAGATTGGTTAAAAACCCTAATTGGATTAGAATAAGCCTAGGGAGGACGAAAATGACCTAAATGTTCAACCAAATACACAAAATCCCTTATTGGATTCAAAAGATTGGTTAAAAACCCTAATTGGATTAGAATAAGCCTAGGGAGGACGAAAATGACCTATATGTTTAACCCATGACACAAAATCACTTATTGGATGCACAAGATTGGTTAAAAACCCTAATTGGATTAGAATAAGCCTAGGGAGGACGAAAATGACCTATATGTTCAACCAATGACACAAAATCATTTATTAGATGCACAAGATTGGTTAAAAACCCTAATTGGATTAGAATAAGCCTAGGGACGACGAAAATGACCTATATGTTTAACCCATGACACAAAATCACTTATTGAATGCACAAGATTGGTTAAAAACCCTAATTGGATTAGAATAACCCTAGGGAGGACGAAAACAACCAAAATGTTCAACCAATGACACAAAATCAATTATTGGAGGCACAAGATTTGTTAAAAACCCTAATTGGATTAGAATAAGCCTAGGGAGGACGAAAATAACCTAAATGTTCAATCAATGACACAAAATCACTTATTGGATGCACAAGATCAGTTAAAAACCCTAATCGGATTAGAATAAGCCTTGGGAGGACGAAAATGACCTAAATGTTCAACCAAATATACAAAATCACTTATTGGATTCAAAACATTGGTTAAAAACCCTAATTGGATTAGAATAAGCCTAGGCAGGACGAAAATGACCGAAATGTTCAACTAATGACACAAAATCACTTATTGGATGCACAAGATCGATTAAAAACCCTAATTGGATTAGAAAAAGCCTAGGGAGGACGAAAATGACCTAAATGTTCAATCAATGACACAAAATCACTTATTGGATGCACAAGATCAGTTAAAAACCCTAATCGGATTAGAATAAGCCTTGGGAGGACGAAAATGACCTAAATGTTCAACCAAATACACAAAATCACTTATTGGATTCAAAACATTGGTTAAAAACCCTAATTGGATTAGAATAAGCCTAGGGAGAACGAAAATTACCGAAATGTTCAATCAACGACACAAAATCACTTATTGGATGCACAAGATTGGTTAAAAACCCTAATTGGATTAGAATAAGCCTAGAGAGGACGAAAATGACCTATATGTTCAACCAATGACACAAAATCATTTATTAGATGCACAAGATTGGTTAAAAACCCTAATTGGATTAGAATAAGCCTAGGGAGGACGAAAATGACCTAAATGTTCAACCAAATACACAAAATCACTTATTGGATTAGAAAGATTGGTTAAAAACCCTAATTGGATTAGAATAAGCCTAGGGAGGACGAAAATGACCGAAATGTTCAATCAACGACAAAAAATCACTTATTGGATGCATAAGATTGGTTAAAAACCCTAATTGGATTAGAATAAGCCTAGGGAGGACGAAAATGACCTATATGTTCAACCAACGACACAAAATCATTTATTGGATTCAAAAGATTGGTTAAAACCCCTAATTGGATTAGAATAAGCCTAGGGAGGACGAAAATGACCGAAATGTTCAATCAATGACACAAAATCTCTTATTGGATGCACAAGATTGGTTAAAAACCCTAATTGGATTAGAATAAGCCTAGGGAGGACGAAAATGACCTAAATGTTCAACCAAATACACAAAATCCCTTATTGGATTCAAAAGATTGGTTAAAAACCCTAATTGGATTAGAATAAGCCTAGGGAGGACGAAAATGACCGAAATGTTCAATCAACGACACAAAATCACTTATTGGATGCACAAGATTGGTTAAAAACCCTAATTGGATTAGAATAAGCCTAGGGAGGACGAAAATGACCTATATGTTCAACCAATGACACAAAATCATTTATTAGATGCACAAGATTGGTTAAAAACCCTAATTGGATTAGAATAAGCCTAGGGAGGACGAAAATGACCTAAACGTTCAACCAAATACACAAAATCACTTATTGGATTAGAAAGATTGGTTAAAAACCATAATTGGATTAGAATAAGCCTAGGGAGGACGAAAATGACCGAAATGTTCAATCAACGACAAAAAATCACTTATTGGATGCACAAGATTGGTTAAAAACCCTAATTGGATTAGAATAAGCCTAGGGAGGACGAAAATGACCTAAATGTTCAACCAAATACACAAAATCCCTTATTGGATTCAAAAGATTGGTTAAAAACCCTAATTGGATTAGAATAAGCCTAGGGAGGACGAAAATGACCGAAATGTTCAATCAATGACACAAGATCACTTATTGGATGCACAAGATTGGTTAAAAACCCTAATTGGATTAGAATAAGCCTAGGGAGGACGAAAATGACCTATATGTTCAACCAATGACACAAAATCATTTATTAGATGCACAAGATTGGTTAAAAACCCTAATTGGATTAGAATAAGCCTAGGGAGGACGAAAATGACCTAAATGTTCAACAAAATACACAAAATCACTTATTGGATTCAAAAGATTGGTTAAAAACCCTAATTGGAATAGAATAAGCCTAGGCAGGACGAAAATGACCGAAATGTTCAACCAATGACACAAAATCACTTATTGGATGCACAAGATCGACTAAAAACCCTAATTGGATTAGAATAAGCCTATGGAGGACGAAAATGACCTAAATGTTCAATCAATGACACAAAATCATTTATTGGATGCACAAGATCAGTTAAAAACCCTAATCGGATTAGAATAAGCCTAGGGAGGACGAAAACAACCAAAATGTTCAACTAATGACACAAAATTATTTATTGGATGCACAAGATTGGTTAAAAACACTAATTGGATTAGAATAAGCCTAGGGAGGACGAAAATGACCTAATTGTTCAACCAAATACACAAAATCCCTTATTGGATTCAAAAGATTGGTTAAAAACCCTAATTGGATTAGAATAAGCCTAGGGAGAACAAAAATGACCTAAATGTTCAACCAAATACACAAAATCACTTATTGGATTCAAAAGATTGGTTAAAAACCCTAATTGGATTAGAATAAGTCTAGGGAGGACGAAAATGACCTAAGTGTTCAATCAATGACACAAAATCACTTATTGGATGCACAAGATCAGTTAAAAACCCTAATCGGATTAGAATAAGCCTAGGGAGGACGAAAACAACCCTAATTGGATTAGAATAAGCCTAGGGAGAACAAAAATGACCAAAATGTTCAACCAAATACACAAAATCACTTATTGGATTAGAAAGATTGGTTAAAAACCCTAATTGGATTAGAATAAGCCTAGGGAGGACGAAAATGACCGAAATGTTCAATCAACGACAAAAAATCACTTATTGGATGCATAAGATTGGTTAAAAACCCTAATTGGATTAGAATAAGCCTAGGGAGGACGAAAATGACCTATATGTTCAACCAACGACACAAAATCATTTATTGGATTCAAAAGATTGGTTAAAACCCCTAATTGGATTAGAATAAGCCTAGGGAGGACGAAAATGACCGAAATGTTCAATCAATGACACAAAATCTCTTATTGGATGCACAAGATTGGTTAAAAACCCTAATTGGATTAGAATAAGCCTAGGGAGGACGAAAATGACCTAAATGTTCAACCAAATACACAAAATCCCTTATTGGATTCAAAAGATTGGTTAAAAACCCTAATTGGATTAGAATAAGCCTAGGGAGGACGAAAATGACCGAAATGTTCAATCAACGACACAAAATCACTTATTGGATGCACAAGATTGGTTAAAAACCCTAATTGGATTAGAATAAGCCTAGGGAGGACGAAAATGACCTATATGTTCAAGCAATGACACAAAATCATTTATTAGATGCACAAGATTGGTTAAAAACCCTAATTGGATTAGAATAAGCCTAGGGAGGACGAAAATGACCTAAATGTTCAACCAAATAAAAAAAATCACTTATTGGATTCAAAAGATTGGTTAAAAACCCTAATTGTATTAGAATAAGCCTAGGGAGGACCAAAATGACCTATATGTTTAACCCATGACACAAAATCACTTATTGGATGAACAAGATTGGTTAAAAACCCTAATTGGATTAGAATAACTCAAGGGAGGACGAAAACAACCAAAATGTTCAACCAATGACACAAAATCAATTTTTGGAGGCACAAGATTGGTTAAAAACCTTAATTGGATTAGAATAAGCCTAGGGAGGACGAAAATGACCTAAATGTTCAACCAAATACACAAAATCACTTATTGGATTCAAAAGATTGGTTAAAACCCCTAATTGGATTAGAATAAGCCTAGGGAGGACGAAAATGACCGAAATGTTCAATCAATGACACAAAATCACTTATTGGACGCACAAGATTGGTTAAAAACCCTAATTGGATTAGAATAAGCCTAGGGAGGACGAAAATGACCTATATGTTCAACCAATGACACAAAATCACTTATTAGATGCACAAGATTGATTAAAAACCCTAATTGGATTAGAATAAGCCTAGGGAGGACGAAAATGACCTAAATGTTAATCCAGCGACACAAACACACTTGTTAGATGCAGAAGATTGGTTAAAAACCCTAATTGGAACAGAATAAGCCTAGGCAGGACGAAAATGACCTAAATGTTCAACCAAATACACAAAATCACTTATTGGATTCAAAAGATTGGTTAAAAACCCTAATTGTATTAGAATAAGCCTAGGGAGGACGAAAATGACCTAAATGTTCAACCAAATACACAAAATCACTTATTGGATTCAAAAGATTGGTTAAAAACCCTAATTGGATTAGAATAAGTCTAGGGAGGACGAAAATGACCTAAATGTTCAATCAATGACACAAAATCACTTATTGGATGCACAAGATTAGTTAAAAACCCTAATTGGATTACAATAAACCTAGGAAGGACGAAAATGACCGAAATGTTAATCCAACGACACAAACACACTTATTGGATGCAGAAGATTGGTTAAAAACCCTATTTGGATTAGAATAAGCCTA
Source organism: Cicer yamashitae (assembly GCA_037974755.1). Classification (NCBI taxonomy): domain Eukaryota; kingdom Viridiplantae; phylum Streptophyta; class Magnoliopsida; order Fabales; family Fabaceae; genus Cicer; species Cicer yamashitae. Next base: position 26,992,121 of record JBBPBQ010000004.1, read on the forward strand.
GGGAGGACGAAAATGACCTAAATGTTCAACCAAATACACAAAATCACTTATTCGACTCAAAAGATTGGTTAAAACCCCTAATTGGATTAGAATTAGCCTAGGGAGGACGAAAATGACCGAAATGTTCAATCAACGACACAAAATCACTTATTGGATGCACAAGATTGGTTAAAAACCCTAATTGGATTAGAATAAGCCTAGGGAGGACGAAAATGACCTATATGTTCAACCAATGACACAAAATCATTTATTAGATGCACAAGATTGGTTAAAAACCCTAATTGAATTAGAATAAGCCTAGGGACGACGAAAATGACCTATATGTTTAACCCATGACACAAAATCACTTATTGAATGCACAAGATTGGTTAAAAACCCTAATTGGATTAGAATAACCCTAGGGAGGACGAAAACAACCAAAATGTGCAACCAATGACACAAAATTAATTATTGGAGGCACAAGATTTGTTAAAAACCCTAATTGGATTAGAATAAGCCTAGGGAGGACGAAAATGACCTAAATGTTCAATCAATGACACAAAATCACTTATTGGATGCACAAGATCAGTTAAAAACCCTAATCGGATTAGAATAAGCCTTGGGAGGACGAAAATGACCTAAATGTTCAACCAAATATACAAAATCACTTATTGGATTCAAAACAATGGTTAAAAACCCTAATTGGATTAGAATAAGCCTAGGCAGGACGAAAATGACCGAAATGTTCAACTAATGACACAAAATCACTTATTGGATGCACAAGATCGATTAAAAACCCTAATTGGATTAGAAAAAGCCTAGGGAGGACGAAAATGACCTAAATGTTCAATCAATGACACAAAATCACTTATTGGATGCACAAGATCAGTTAAAAACCCTAATCGGATTAGAATAAGCCTTGGGAGGACGAAAATGACCTAAATGTTCAACCAAATACACAAAATCACTTATTGGATTCAAAACATTGGTTAAAAACCCTAATTGGATTAGAATAAGCCTAGGGAGAACGAAAATGACCGAAATGTTCAATCAACGACACAAAATCACTTATTGGATGCACAAGATTGGTTAAAAACCCTAATTGGATTAGAATAAGCCTAGAGAGGACGAAAATGACCTATATGTTCAACCAATGACACAAAATCATTTATTAGATGCACAAGATTGGTTAAAAACCCTAATTGGATTAGAATAAGCCTACGGAGGACGAAAATGACCTAAATGTTCAACCAAATACACAAAATCACTTATTGGATTAGAAAGATTGGTTAAAAACCCTAATTGGATTAGAATAAGCCTAGGGAGGACGAAAATGACCGAAATGTTCAATCAACGACACAAAATCACTTATTGGATGCACAAGATTGGTTAAAAACCCTAATTGGATTAGAATAAGTCTAGGGAGGACGAAAATGACATAAATGTACAATCAATGACACAAAATCACTTATTGGATGCACAAGATTAGTTAAAAACCCTAATTGGATTACAATAAACCTAGGAAGGACGAAAATGACCGAAATGTTAATCCAACGACACAAACACACTTATTGGATGCAGAAGATTGGTTAAAAACCCTATTTGGATTAGAATAAGCCTAGGGAGGACGAAAATGACCTAAATGTTCAACCAAATACACAAAATCACTTATTGGATTCAAAAGATTGGTTAAAACCCCTAATTGGATTAGAATTAGCCTAGGGAGGACGAAAATGACCGAAATGTTCAATCAACGACACAAAATCACTTATTGGATGCACAAGATTGGTTAAAAACCCTAATTGGATTAGAATAAGCCTAGGGAGGACGAAAATGACCTATATGTTCAACCAATGACACAAAATCATTTATTAGATGCACAAGATTGGTTAAAAACCCTAATTGGATTAGAATAAGCCTAGGGAGGACGAAAATGACCTAAATGTTCAACCAAATACAAAAAATCACTTATTGGATTCAAAAGATTGGTTAAAAACCCTAATTGTATTAGAATAAGCCTAGGGAGGACGAAAATGACCTATATGTTTAACCGATGACACAAAATCACTTATTGGATGAACAAGATTGGTTAAAAACCCTAATTGGATTAGAATAACTCAAGGGAGGACGAAAACAACCAAAATGTTCAACCAATGACACAAAATCAATTTTTGGAGGCACAAGATTGGTTAAAAACCTTAATTGGATTAGAATAAGCCTAGGGAGGACGAAAATGACCTAAATGTTCAACCAAATACACAAAATCACTTATTGGATTCAAAAGATTGGTTAAAAACCCTAATTGGATTAGAATGAGTCTAGGGAGGACGAAAATGACCTAAATGTTCAATCAATGACACAAAATCACTTATTGGATGCACAAGATTAGTTAAAAACTCCAATTGGATTACAATAAACCTAGGAAGGACGAAAATGACCGAAATGTTAATCCAACGACACAAACACACTTATTGGATGCAGAAGATTGGTTAAAAACCCTAATTAGAATAGAATAAGCCTAGGGAGGACGAAAATGACCTAAATGTTCAACCAAATACACAAAATCACTTATTGGATTCAAAAGATTGGTTAAAATCCCTAATTGGATTAGAATAAGCCTAGGGAGGACGAAAATGACCGAAATGTTCAATCAATGACACAAAATCTCTTATTGGATGCACAAGATTGGTTAAAAACCCTAATTGGATTAGAATAAGCCTAGGGAGGACGAAAATGACCTAAATGTTCAACCAAATACACAAAATCCCTTATTGGATTCAAAAGATTGGTTAAAAACCCTAATTGGATTAGAATAAGCCTAGGGAGGATGAAAATGACCGAAATGTTCAATCAATGACACAAAATCACTTATTGGATGCACAAGATTGGTTAAAAACCCTAATTGGATTAGAATAAGCCTAGGGAGGACGAAAATGACCTATATGTTCAACCAATGACACAAAATCACTTATTAGATGCACAAGATTGATTAAAAACCCTAATTGGATTAGAATAAGCCTAGGGAGGACGAAAATGACCTAAATGTTAATCCAGCGACACAAACACACTTGTTAGATGCAGAAGATTGGTTAAAAACCCTAATTGGAACAGAATAAGCCTAGGCAGGACGAAAATGACCTAAATGTTCAACCAAATACACAAAATCACTTATTGGATTCAAAAGATTGGTTAAAAACCCTAATTGTATTAGAATAAGCGTAGGGAGGACGAAAATGACCTAAATGTTCAACCAAATACACAAAATCACTTATTGGATTCAAAAGATTGGTTAAAAACCCTAATTGGATTAGAATAAGTCTAGGGAGGACGAAAATGACCTAAATGTTCAATCAATGACACAAAATCACTTATTGGATGCACAAGATTAGTTAAAAACCCTAATTGGATTACAATAAACCTAGGAAGGACGAAAATGACCGAAATGTTAATCCAACGACACAAACACACTTATTGGATGCAGAAGATTGGTTAAAAACCCTATTTGGATTAGAATAAGCCTAGGGAGGACGAAAATGACCTAAATGTTCAACCAAATACACAAAATCACTTATTGGATTCAAAAGATTGGTTAAAACCCCTAATTGGATTAGAATAAGCCTAGGGAGGACGATAATGACCGAAATGTTCAATCAATGACACAAAATCACTTATTGGATGCACAAGATCAGTTAAACACCCTAATTGGATTACAATAAACCTAGGAAGGACGAAAATGACCGAAATGTTAATCCAAGGACACAAACACACTTATTAGATGCAGAAGATTGGTTAAAAACCCTAATTGGAATAGAATAAGCCTAGGGAGGACGAAAATGTCCTAAATGTTCAACCAAATACACAAAATCACTTATTGGATTCAAAAGATTGGTTAAAAACCCTAATTGGATTAGAATAAGCCTAGGGAGGACGAAAATGACCTAAATGTTCAACCAAATACACAAAATCACTTATTGGATTAGAAAGATTGGTTAAAAACCCTAATTGGATTAGAATAAGCCTAGGGAGGACGAAAATGACCGAAATGTTCAATCAACGACACAAAATCACTTATTGGATGCACAAGATTGGTTAAAAACCCTAATTGGATTAGAATAAGCCTAGGGAGGACGAAAATGACCTATATGTTCAACCAATGACACAAAATCATTTATTAGATGCACAAGATTGGTTAAAAACCCTAATTGGATTAGAATAAGCCTAGGGAGGACGAAAATGACCTAAACGTTCAACCAAATACACAAAATCACTTATTGGATTAGAAAGATTGGTTAAAAACCATAATTGGATTAGAATAAGCCTAGGGAGGACGAAAATGACCGAAATGTTCAATCAACGACAAAAAATCACTTATTGGATGCACAAGATTGGTTAAAAACCCTAATTGGATTAGAATAAGCCTAGGGAGGACGAAAATGACCTAAATGTTCAACCAAATACACAAAATCCCTTATTGGATTCAAAAGATTGGTTAAAAACCCTAATTGGATTAGAATAAGCCTAGGGAGGACGAAAATGACCGAAATGTTCAATCAATGACACAAGATCACTTATTGGATGCACAAGATTGGTTAAAAACCCTAATTGGATTAGAATAAGCCTAGGGAGGACGAAAATGACCTATATGTTCAACCAATGACACAAAATCATTTATTAGATGCACAAGATTGGTTAAAAACCCTAATTGGATTAGAATAAGCCTAGGGAGGACGAAAATGACCTAAATGTTCAACAAAATACACAAAATCACTTATTGGATTCAAAAGATTGGTTAAAAACCCTAATTGGAATAGAATAAGCCTAGGCAGGACGAAAATGACCGAAATGTTCAACCAATGACACAAAATCACTTATTGGATGTACAAGATCGACTAAAAACCCTAATTGGATTAGAATAAGCCTATGGAGGACGAAAATGACCTAAATGTTCAATCAATGACACAAAATCATTTATTGGATGCACAAGATCAGTTAAAAACCCTAATCGGATTAGAATAAGCCTAGGGAGGACGAAAACAACCAAAATGTTCAACTAATGACACAAAATTATTTATTGGATGCACAAGATTGGTTAAAAACACTAATTGGATTAGAATAAGCCTAGGGAGGACGAAAATGACCTAATTGTTCAACCAAATACACAAAATCCCTTATTGGATTCAAAAGATTGGTTAAAAACCCTAATTGGATTAGAATAAGCCTAGGGAGGACGAAAATGACCTAAATGTTCAACCAAATACACAAAATCACTTATTGGATTCAAAAGATTGGTTAAAAACCCTAATTGGATTAGAATAAGTCTAGGGAGGACGAAAATGACCTAAATGTTCAATCAATGACACAAAATCACTTATTGGATGCACAAGATTAGTTAAAAACCCTAATTGGATTACAATAAACCTAGGAAGGACGAAAATGACCGAAATGTTAATCCAACGACACAAACACACTTATTGGATGCAGAAGATTCGTTAAAAACCCTAATTGGAATAGAATAAGCCTAGGGAGGACGAAAATGACCTACATGTTCAACCAAATACACAAAATCACTTATTGGATTCAAAAGATTGGTTAAAACCCCTAATTGGATTAGAATAAGCCTAGGGAGGACGAAAATGACCGAAATGTTCAATCAATGACACAAAATCACTTATTGGATGCACAAGATTGGTTAAAAATCCTAATTGGATTAGAATAAGCCTAGGGACGACGAAAATGACCTATATGTTTAACCCATGACACAAAATCACTTATTGAATGCACAAGATTGGTTAAAAACCCTAATTGGATTAGAATAACCCTAGGGAGGACGAACACAACCAAAATGTTCAACCAATGACACAAAATCAATTATTGGAGGCACAAGATTTGTTAAAAACCCTAATTGGATTAGAATAAGCCTAGGGAGGACGAAAATGACCTAAATGTTCAATCAATGACACAAAATCACTTATTGGATGCACAAGATCAGTTAAAAACCCTAATCGGATTAGAATAAGCCTTGGGAGGACGAAAATGACCTAAATGTTCAACCAAATATACAAAATCACTTATTGGATTCAAAACATTGGTTAAAAACCCTAATTGGATTAGAATAAGCCTAGGCAGGACGAAAATGACCGAAATGTTCAACTAATGACACAAAATCACTTATTGGATGCACAAGATCGATTAAAAACCCTAATTGGATTAGAAAGAGCCTAGGGAGGACGAAAATGACCTAAATGTTCAATCAATGACACAAAATCACTTATTGGATGCACAAGATCAGTTAAAAACCCTAATCGGATTAGAATAAGCCTTGGGAGGATGAAAATGACCTAAATGTTCAACCAAAAACACAAAATCACTTATTGGATTCAAAACATTGGTTAAAAACCCTAATTGGATTAGTATAAGCCTAGGGAGAACGAAAATGACCGAAATGTTCAATCAACGACACAAAATCACTTATTGGATGCACAAGATTGGTTAAAAACCCTAATTGGATTAGAATAAGCCTAGGGAGGACGAAAATGACCTATATGTTCAACCAATGACACAAAATAATTTATTAGATGCACAAGATTGGTTAAAAACCCTAATTGGATTAGAATAAGCCTAGGGAGGACGAAAATGACCTAAATGTTCAACCAAATACACAAAATCACATATTGGATTAGAAAGATTGGTTAAAAACCCTAATTGGATTAGAATAAGCCTAGGGAGGACGAAAATGACCGAAATGTTCAATCAACGACAAAAAATCACTTATTGGATGCATAAGATTGGTTAAAAACCCTAATTGGATTAGAATAAGCCTAGGGAGGACGAAAATGACCTATATGTTCAACCAA
>JBBPBQ010000004.1:27000717-27011591 GCA_037974755.1 Cicer yamashitae
ACTTATTGGATGCACAAGATTAGTTAAAAACTCCAATTGGATTACAATAAACCTAGGAAGGACGAAAATGACCGAAATGTTAATCCAACGACACAAACACACTTATTGGATGCAGAAGATTGGTTAAAAACCCTAATTAGAATAGAATAAGCCTAGGGAGGACGAAAATGACCTAAATGTTCAACCAAATACACAAAATCACTTATTGGATTCAAAAGATTGGTTAAAATCCCTAATTGGATTAGAATAAGCCTAGGGAGGACGAAAATGACCGAAATGTTCAATCAATGACACAAAATCTCTTATTGGATGCACAAGATTGGTTAAAAACCCTAATTGGATTAGAATAAGCCTAGGGAGGACGAAAATGACCTAAATGTTCAACCAAATACACAAAATCCCTTATTGGATTCAAAAGATTGGTTAAAAACCCTAATTGGATTAGAATAAGCCTAGGGAGGACGAAAATGACCGAAATGTTCAATCAACGACACAAAATCACTTATTGGATGCACAAGATTGGTTAAAAACCCTAATTGGATTAGAATAAGCCTAGGGAGGACGAAAATGACCTATATGTTCAAGCAATGACACAAAATCATTTATTAGATGCACAAGATTGGTTAAAAACCCTAATTGGATTAGAATAAGCCTAGGGAGGACGAAAATGACCTAAATGTTCAACCAAATAAAAAAAATCACTTATTGGATTCAAAAGATTGGTTAAAAACCCTAATTGTATTAGAATAAGCCTAGGGAGGACCAAAATGACCTATATGTTTAACCCATGACACAAAATCACTTATTGGATGAACAAGATTGGTTAAAAACCCTAATTGGATTAGAATAACTCAAGGGAGGACGAAAACAACCAAAATGTTCAACCAATGACACAAAATCAATTTTTGGAGGCACAAGATTGGTTAAAAACCTTAATTGGATTAGAATAAGCCTAGGGAGGACGAAAATGACCTAAATGTTCAACCAAATACACAAAATCACTTATTGGATTCAAAAGATTGGTTAAAAACCCTAATTGGATTAGAATAAGTCTAGGGAGGACGAAAATGACCTAAATTTCAATCAATGACACAAAATAACTTATTGGATGCACAAGATTAGTTAAAAACTCCAATTGGATTACAATAAACCTAGGAAGGACGAAAATGACCGAAATGTTAATCCAACGACACAAACACACTTATTGGATGCAGAAGATTGGTTAAAAACCCTAATTGGAATAGAATAAGCCTAGGGAGGACGAAAATGACCTAAATGTTCAACCAAATACACAAAATCACTTATTGGATTCAAAAGATTGGTTAAAACCCCTAATTGGATTAGAATAAGCCTAGGGAGGACGAAAATGACCGAAATGTTCAATCAATGACACAAAATCACTTATTGGACGCCCAAGATTGGTTAAAAACCCTAATTGGATTAGAATAAGCCTAGGGAGGACGAAAATGACCTATATGTTCAACCAATGACACAAAATCACTTATTAGATGCACAAGATTGATTAAAAACCCTAATTGGATTAGAATAAGCCTAGGGAGGACGAAAATGACCTAAATGTTCAATCAATGACACAAAATCACTTATTGGATGCACAAGATCAGTTAAACACCCTAATTGGATTACAATAAACCTAGGAAGGACGAAAATGACCGAAATGTTAATCCAACGACACAAACACACTTATTAGATGCAGAAGATTGGTTAAAAACCCTAATTGGAAAAGAATAAGCCTAGGGAGGACGAAAATGTCCTAAATGTTCAACCAAATACACAAAATCACTTATTGGATTCAAAAGATTGGTTAAAAACCCTAATTGGATTAGAATAAGCCTAGGGAAGACGAAAATGACCTAAATGTTCAATCAATGACACAAAATCACTTATTGGATGCACAATATTAGTTAAAAACCCTAATTGGATTAGAATAAGCCTAGGGAGGACGAAAAAAACCAAAATGTTCAACTAATGACACAAAATTATTTATTGGATGCACAAGATTGGTTAAAAACCCTAATTGGATTAGAATAAGCCTAGGGAGGACGAAAATGACCTAAATGTTCAACCAAATACACAAAATCCCTTATTGGATTCAAAAGATTGGTTAAAAACCCTAATTGGATTAGAATAAGCCTAGGGAGGACGAAAATGACCGAAATGTTCAATCAATGACACAAAATCACTTATTGGATGCACAAGATTGGTGAAAAACCCTAATTGGATTAGAATAAGCCTAGGGAGGACGAAAATGACCTATATGTTCAACCAATGACACAAAATCATTTATTAGATGCACAAGATTCGTTAAAAACCCTAATTGGATTAGAATAAGCCTAGGGAGGACGAAAATGACCTAAATGTTCAACAAAATACACAAAATCACTTATTGGATTCAAAAGATTGGTTAAAAACCCTAATTGGATTAGAATGAGCCTAGGCAGGACGAAAATGACCGTAATGTTCAACCATTGACACAAAATCACTTATTGGATGCACAAGTTCGATTAAAAACCCTAATTGGATTAGAATAAGCCTAGGGAGGACGAAAATGACCTAAATGTTCAATCAATGACACAAAATCACTTATTGGATGCACAAGATTGGTTAAAAACCCTAATTGGATTAGAATAACCCTTGGGAGGACGAAAACAACCAAAATGTTCAACCAATGACACAAAATCAATTATTGGAGGCACAAGATTGGTTAAAAACCCTAATTGGATTTGAATAAGCCTAGGGAGGACGAAAATGACCTAAAAGTTCAACCAAATACAAAAAATCACTTATTGGATTCAAAAGATTGGTTAAAAACCCTAATTGGATTAGAATAAGCCTAGGGAGGACGAAAATGACCTAAATGTTCAATCAATGACACAAAATCACTTATTGGATGCACAAGATTAGTTAAAAACCCTAATTGGATTAGAATAAGCCTAGTGAGGACGAAAACAACAAAAATGTTCAACTAATGACAAAAAATTATTTATTGGATGCACAAGATTGGTTAAAAACCCTAACTGGATTAGAATAAGCCTAGGGAGGACGAAAATGACCTAAATGTTCAACCAAATACACAAAATCCCTTATTGGATTCAAAAGATTGGTTAAAAACCCTAATTGGATTAGAATAAGCCTAGGGAGGACGAAAATGACCGAAATGTTCAATCAATGACACAAGATCACTTATTGGATGCACAAGATTGGTTAAAAACCCTAATTGGATTAGAATAAGCCTAGGGAGGATGAAAATGACCTATATGTTCAACCAATGACACAAAATCATTTATTAGATGCACAAGATTGGTTAAAAACCCTAATTGGATTAGAATAAGCCTAGGGAGGACGAAAATGACCTAAATGTTCAACAAAATACACAAAATCACTTATTGGATTCAAAAGATTGGTTAAAAACCCTAATTGGAATAGAATAAGCCTAGGCAGGACGAAAATGACCGAAATGTTCAACCAATGACACAAAATCACTTATTGGATGTACAAGATCGACTAAAAACCCTAATTGGATTAGAATAAGCCTATGGAGGACGAAAATGACCTAAATGTTCAATCAATGACACAAAATCATTTATTGGATGCACAAGATCAGTTAAAAACCCTAATCGGATTAGAATAAGCCTAGGGAGGACGAAAACAACCAAAATGTTCAACTAATGACACAAAATTATTTATTGGATGCACAAGATTGGTTAAAAACACTAATTGGATTAGAATAAGCCTAGGGAGGACGAAAATGACCTAATTGTTCAACCAAATACACAAAATCCCTTATTGGATTCAAAAGATTGGTTAAAAACCCTAATTGGATTAGAATAAGCCTAGGGAGGACGAAAATGACCTAAATGTTCAACCAAATACACAAAATCACTTATTGGATTCAAAAGATTGGTTAAAAACCCTAATTGGATTAGAATAAGCCTAGGGAGGACGAAAATGACCGAAATGTTCAATCAACGACACAAAATCACTTATTGGATGCACAAGATTGGTTAAAAACCCTAATTGGATTAGAATAAGTCTAGGGAGGACGAAAATGACATAAATGTACAATCAATGACACAAAATCACTTATTGGATGCACAAGATTAGTTAAAAACCCTAATTGGATTACAATAAACCTAGGAAGGACGAAAATGACCGAAATGTTAATCCAACGACACAAACACACTTATTGGATGCAGAAGATTGGTTAAAAACCCTATTTGGATTAGAATAAGCCTAGGGAGGACGAAAATGACCTAAATGTTCAACCAAATACACAAAATCACTTATTGGATTCAAAAGATTGGTTAAAACCCCTAATTGGATTAGAATTAGCCTAGGGAGGACGAAAATGACCGAAATGTTCAATCAACGACACAAAATCACTTATTGGATGCACAAGATTGGTTAAAAACCCTAATTGGATTAGAATAAGCCTAGGGAGGACGAAAATGACCTATATGTTCAACCAATGACACAAAATCATTTATTAGATGCACAAGATTCGTTAAAAACCCTAATTGGATTAGAATAAGCCTAGGGAAGACGAAAATGACCTAAATGTTCAACAAAATACACAAAATCACTTATTGGATTCAAAAGATTGGTTAAAAACCCTAATTGGATTAGAATGAGCCTAGGCAGGACGAAAATGACCGAAATGTTCAACCATTGACACAAAATCACTTATTGGATGCACAAGTTCGATTAAAAACCCTAATTGGATTAGAATAAGCCTAGGGAGGACGAAAATGACCTAAATGTTCAATCAATGACACAAAATCACTTATTGGATGCACAAGATTGGTTAAAAACCCTAATTGGATTAGAATAACCCTAGGGAGGACGAAAACAACCAAAATGTTCAACCAATGACACAAAATCAATTATTGGAGGCACAAGATTGGTTAAAAACCCTAATTGGATTAGAATAAGCCTAGGGAGGACGAAAATGGCCTAAATGTTCAACCAAATACACAAAATCACTTATGGGATTCAAAAGATCTGTTAAAAACCCTAATGGATTAGAATAAGCCTAGGGAGGACGAAAATGACCGAAATGTTCAATCAATGACACAAAATCACTTATTGGATGCACAAGATTGGTTAAAAACCCTAATTGGATTAGAATAAGCCTAGGGAGGACGAAAATGACCTAAATGTTCAACCAAATACACAAAATCCCTTATTGGATTCAAAAGATTGGTTAAAAACCCTAATTGGATTAGAATAAGCCTAGGGAGGATGAAAATGACCGAAATGTTCAATCAATGACACAAAATCACTTATTGGATGCACAAGATTGGTTAAAAACCCTAATTGGATTAGAATAAGCCTAGGGAGGACGAAAATGACCTATATGTTCAACCAATGACACAAAATCACTTATTAGATGCACAAGATTGATTAAAAACCCTAATTGGATTAGAATAAGCCTAGGGAGGACGAAAATGACCTAAATGTTAATCCAGCGACACAAACACACTTGTTAGATGCAGAAGATTGGTTAAAAACCCTAATTGGAACAGAATAAGCCTAGGCAGGACGAAAATGACCTAAATGTTCAACCAAATACACAAAATCACTTATTGGATTCAAAAGATTGGTTAAAAACCCTAATTGTATTAGAATAAGCCTAGGGAGGACGAAAATGACCTAAATGTTCAACCAAATACACAAAATCACTTATTGGATTCAAAAGATTGGTTAAAAACCCTAATTGGATTAGAATAAGTCTAGGGAGGACGAAAATGACCTAAATGTTCAATCAATGACACAAAATCACTTATTGGATGCACAAGATTAGTTAAAAACCCTAATTGGATTACAATAAACCTAGGAAGGACGAAAATGACCGAAATGTTAATCCAACGACACAAACACACTTATTGGATGCAGAAGATTCGTTAAAAACCCTAATTGGAATAGAATAAGCCTAGGGAGGACGAAAATGACCTACATGTTCAACCAAATACACAAAATCACTTATTGGATTCAAAAGATTGGTTAAAACCCCTAATTGGATTAGAATAAGCCTAGGGAGGACGAAAATGACCGAAATGTTCAATCAATGACACAAAATCACTTATTGGATGCACAAGATTGGTTAAAAACCCTAATTGGATTAGAATAAGCCTAGGGAGGACGAAAATGACCTATATGTTCAACCAATGAGACAAAATCACTTATTAGAAGCACAAGATTGATTAAAAACCCTAATTGGATTAGAATAAGCCTAGGGAGGACGAAAATGACCTAAATGTTAATCCAGCGACACAAACACACTTGTTAGATGCAGAAGATTGGTTAAAAACCCTAATTGGATCAGAATAAGCCTAGGCAGGACGAAAATGACCGAAATGTTCAACCAAATACAAAAAATCACTTATTGGATTCAAAAGATTGGTTAAAAACCCTATTTGGATTAGAATAAGCCTAGGGAGGACGAAAATGACCTAAATGTTCAATCAATGACACAAAATCACTTATTGGATGCACAAGATTAGTTAAAAACCCTAATTGGATTAGAATATCTCTAGGGAGGACGAAAACAACCAAAATGTTCAACCAATGACACAAAATCAATTATTGGAGGCACAAGATTGGTTAAAAACCCTAATTGGATTAGAATAAGCCTAGGGAGGACGAAAATGACCTAAATGTTCAACCAAATACACAAAATCACTTATTGGATTCAAAAGATTGGTTAAAAACCCTAATTGGATTAGAATAAGCCTAGGGAGGACGAAAATGACCTAAATGTTCAATCAATGACACAAAATCACTTATTGGATGCACAAGATCAGTTAAAAACCCTAACTGGATTACAATAAACCTAGGAAGGATGAAAATGACCGAAATGTTAATCCAACGACACAAACACACTTATTGGATGCAGAAGATTGGTTAAAAACCCTAATTGGAATAGAATAAGCCTAGGGAGGACGAAAATGACCTAAATGTTCAACCAAATACACAAAATCACTTATTGGATTCAAAAGATTGGTTAAAAACCTTAATTGGATTAGAATAAGCTTAGGGAGGACGAAAATGACTGAAATGTTCAATCAATGACACAAAATCACTTATTGGATGCACAAGATTAGTTAAAAACCCTAATTGGATTAGAATAAGCCTAGGGAGGACGAAAACAACCAAAATATTCAACTAATGACACAAAATTATTTATTGGATGCACAAGATTGGTTAAAAACCCTAATTGGATTAGAATAAGCCTAGGGAGGACGAAAATGACCTAAATGTTCAACCAAATACACAAAATCAGTTATTGGATTCAAAAGATTGGGTAAAAACCCTAATTGGATTAGAATAAGCCTAGGTAGGACGAAAATGACCGAAATGTTCAATCAATGACACAAAATCACTTATTGGATGCACAAGATTGGTTAAAAACCCTAATTGGATTAGAATAAGCCTAGGGAGGACGAAAATGACTTATATGTTCAACCAATGACACAAAATCACTTATTAGATGCACAAGATTGATTAAAAACCCTATTTGGATTAGAATAAGCCTAGGGAGGACGAAAATGACCTAAATGTTCAATCAATGACACAAAATCACTTATTGGATGCACAAGATAAGTTAAACACCATAATTGGATTACAATAAACCTAGGAAGGACGAAAATGACCGAAATGTTAATCCAACGACACAAACACACTTGTTAGATGCAGAAGATTGGTTAAAAACCCTAATTGGAACAGAATAAGCCTAGGGAGGACGAAAATGACCTAAATGTTCAACCAAATACACAAAATCACTTATTGGATTCAAAAGATTGGTTAAAAACCCTAATTGGATTAGAATAAGCCTAGGGAGGACGAAAATGACCTAAATGTTCAACCAAATACAAAAAATCACTTATTGCATTCAAAACATTGGTTAAAAACCCTAATTGGATTAGAATAAACCTAGGCAGGACGAAAATGACCGAAATGTTCAACCAATGACACAAAATCACTTATTGGATGCACAAGATCGATTAAAAACCCTAATTGGATTAGAATAAGCCTAGAGAGGACTTAAATTACCTAAATGTTCAAACAATGACACAAAATAACTAATTGGATGCACCAGATTGGTTAAAATCCCTAATTGGATTAGAATAAGCTTTGGGAGGACGAAAATGACCTAAATGTTAAACCAAATACACAAAATCACTTATTGGATTCAAAAGATTGGTTAAAAACCCTAATTGGATTAGAATAAGCCTAGGGAGGACGAAAATGACCTATATGTTTAACCCATGACACAAAATCACTTATTGGATGCACAAGATTGGTTAAAAACCCTAATTGGATTAGAATAAGCCTAGGGAGGACGAAAATGACCTATATGTTCAACCAATGACACAAAATCATTTATTAGATGCACAAGATTGGTTAAAAACCCTAATTGGATTAGAATAAGCCTAGGGAGGACGAAAATGACCTAAATGTTCAACAAAATACACAAAATCACTTATTGGATTCAAAAGATTGGTTAAAAACCCTAATTGGATTAGAATAAGCCTAGGTAGGACGAAAATGACCGAAATGTTCAATCAATGACACAAAATCACATATTGGATGCACAAGATTGGTTAAAAACCCTAATTGGATTAGAATAAGCCTAGGGAGGACGAAAATGACCTATATGTTCAACCAATGACACAAAATCACTTATTGGATGCACAAGATTGGTTAAAAACCCTAATTGGATTAGAATAAGCCTAGGGAGGACGAAAATGACCTAAATGTTCAACAAAATACACAAAATCACTTATTGGATTCAAAAGATTGGTTAAAAACCCTAATTGGAATAGAATAAGCCTAGGCAGGACGAAAATGACCGAAATGTTCAACCAATGACACAAAATCACTTATTGGATGTACAAGATCGACTAAAAACCCTAATTGGATTAGAATAAGCCTATGGAGGACGAAAATGACCTAAATGTTCAATCAATGACACAAAATCATTTATTGGATGCACAAGATCAGTTAAAAACCCTAATCGGATTAGAATAAGCCTAGGGAGGACGAAAACAACCAAAATGTTCAACTAATGACACAAAATTATTTATTGGATGCACAAGATTGGTTAAAAACACTAATTGGATTAGAATAAGCCTAGGGAGGACGAAAATGACCTAATTGTTCAACCAAATACACAAAATCCCTTATTGGATTCAACAGATTGGTTAAAAACCCTAATTGGATTAGAATAAGCCTAGGGAGGACAAAAATGACCTAAATGTTCAACCAAATACACAAAATCACTTATTGCATTCAAAACATTGGTTAAAAACCCTAATTGGATTAGAATAAACCTAGGCAGGACCAAAATGACCGAAATGTTCAACCAATGACACAAAATCACTTATTGGATGCACAAGATCGATTAAAAACCCTAATTGGATTAGAATAAGCCTAGAGAGGACTTAAATTACCTAAATGTTCAAACAATGACACAAAATAACTAATTGGATGCACCAGATTGGTTAAAATCCCTAATTGGATTAGAATAAGCTTTGGGAGGACGAAAATGACCTAAATGTTAAACCAAATACACAAAATCACTTATTGGATTCAAAAGATTGGTTAAAAACCCTAATTGGATTAGAATAAGCCTAGGGAGGACGAAAATGACCTATATGTTTAACCCATGACACAAAATCACTTATTGGATGCACATGATTGGTTAAAAACCCTAATTGGATTAGAATAACCCTAGGGAGGACGAAAACAACCAAAATGTTCAACCAATGACACAAAATCAATTATTGGAGGCACAAGATTGGTTAAAAACCCTAATTGGATTAGAATAAGCCTAGGGAGGACGAAAATGACCTAAATGTTCAACCAAATACAAAAAATCACTTATTGGATTCAAAAGATTGGTTAAAAACTCTAATTGGATTAGAATAAGCCTAGGGAAGACGAAAATGACCTAAATGTTCAATCAATGACACAAAATCACTTATTGGATGCACAAGATTAGTTAAAAACCCTAATTGGATTAGAATAAGCCTAGGGAGGCCGAAAATGACCGAAATGTTCAACTAATGACACAAAATTATTTATTGGATGCACAAGATTGGTTAAAAATCCTAATTGGATTAGAATAAGCCTAGGGAGGACGAAAATGACCTAAATGTTCAACCAAATACACAAAATCCCTTATTGGATTCAAAAGATTGGTTAAAAACCCTAATTGGATTAGAATAAGCCTAGGGAGGACGAAAATGACCGAAATGTTCAATCAATGACACAAGATCACTTATTGGATGCACAAGATTGGTTAAAAACCCTAATTGGATTAGAATAAGCCTAGGGAGGATGAAAATGACCTATATGTTCAACCAATGACACAAAATCATTTATTAGATGCACAAGATTGGTTAAAAACCCTAATTGGATTAGAATAAGCCTAGGGAGGACGAAAATGACCTAAATGTTCAACAAAATACACAAAATCACTTATTGGATTCAAAAGATTGGTTAAAAACCCTAATTGGATTAGAATAAGCCTAGGCAGGACGAAAATGACCGAAATGTTCAACCAATGACACAAAATCACTTATTGGATGCACAAGATCGACTAAAAACCCTAATTGGATTAGAATAAGCCTATGGAGGACGAAAATGACCTAAATGTTCAATCAATGACACAAAATCACTTATTGGATGCACAAGATCAGTTAAAAACCCTAATCTGATTAGAATAAGCCTAGGGAGGACGAAAACAACCAAAATGTTCAACTAATGACACAAAATTATTTATTGGATGCACAAGATTGGTTAAAAACACTAATTGGATTAGAATAAGCCTAGGGAGGACGAAAATGACCTAA
>JBBPBQ010000004.1:27011601-27022079 GCA_037974755.1 Cicer yamashitae
ATGACACAAAATCACTTATTGGATGCACATGATTGGTTAAAAACCCTAATTGGATTAGAATAACCCTAGGGAGGACGAAAACAACCAAAATGTTCAACCAATGACACAAAATCAATTATTGGAGGCACAAGATTGGTTAAAAACCCTAATTGGATTAGAATAAGCCTAGGGTGGACGAATATGACCTAAATGTTCAACCAATGACACAAAATCACTTATTGGATGCACAAGATTGGTAAAAAACCCTAATTGGATTAGAATAAGTCTAGGGAGAACGAAAATGACCTAAATGTTCAATCAATGACACAAAATCACTTATTGGATGCACAAGATTAGTTAAAAACCCTAATTGGATTACAATAAACCTAGGGAGGACGAAAACAACCAAAATCTTCAACTAATGACACAAAATCAATTTTTGGAGGCACAAGATTGGTTAAAAACCCTAATTGGATTAAAATAAGCCTAGGAAGGAGGAAAATGACCTAAATGTTCAACCAAATACACAAAATCACTTATTGGATTCAAAAGATTGGTTAAAAACCGTAATTGGATTAGAATAAGTCTAGGGAGGACGAAAATGACCTAAATGTTCAATCAATGACACAAAATCACTTATTGGATGCACAAGATTAGTTAAAAACCCTAATTGGATTAGAATAAGCCTAGGGAGGACGAAAATGACCTATATGTTCAACCAATGACACAAAATCATTTATTAGATGCACAAGATTGGTTAAAAACCCTAATTGGATTAGAATAAGCCTAGGGAGGACGAAAATGACCTAAATGTACAACAAAATACACAAAATCACTTATTGGATTCAAAAGATTGGTTAAAAACCCTAATTGGAATAGAATAAGCCTAGGCAGGACGAAAATGACCGAAATGTTCAACCAATGACACAAAATCACTTATTGGATGCACAAGATCGACTAAAAACCCTAATTGGATTAGAATAAGCCTATGGAGGACGAAAATGACCTAAATGTTCAATCAATGACACAAAATCATTTATTGGATGCACAAGATCAGTTAAAAACCCTAATCGGATTAGAATAAGCCTAGGGAGGACGAAAACAACCAAAATGTTCAACTAATGACACAAAATTATTTATTGGATGCACAAGATTGGTTAAAAACACTAATTGGATTAGAATAAGCCTAGGGAGGACGAAAATGACCTAATTGTTCAACCAAATACACAAAATCCCTTATTGGATTCAACAGATTGGTTAAAAACCCTAATTGGATTAGAATAAGCCTAGGGAGGACAAAAATGACCTAAATGTTCAACCAAATACACAAAATCACTTATTGCATTCAAAACATTGGTTAAAAACCCTAATTGGATTAGAATAAACCTAGGCAGGACGAAAATGACCGAAATGTTCAACCAATGACACAAAATCACTTATTGGATGCACAAGATCGATTAAAAACCCTAATTGGATTAGAATAAGCCTAGAGAGGACTTAAATTACCTAAATGTTCAAACAATGACACAAAATAACTAATTGGATGCACCAGATTGGTTAAAATCCCTAATTGGATTAGAATAAGCTTTGGGAGGACGAAAATGACCTAAATGTTAAACCAAATACACAAAATCACTTATTGGATTCAAAAGATTGGTTAAAAACCCTAATTGGATTAGAATAAGCCTAGGGAGGACGAAAATGACCTATATGTTTAACCCATGACACAAAATCACTTATTGGATGCACATGATTGGTTAAAAACCCTAATTGGATTAGAATAACCCTAGGGAGGACGAAAACAACCATAATGTTCAACCAATGACACAAAATCAATTATTGGAGGCACAAGATTGGTTAAAAACCCTAATTGGTTTAGAATAAGCCTAGGGAGGACGAATATGACCTAAATGTTCAACCAATGACACAAAATCACTTATTGGATGCACAAGATTGGTAAAAAAACCCTAATTGGATTAGAATAAGTCTAGGGAGAACGAAAATGACCTAAATGTTCAATCAATGACACAAAATCACTTATTGGATGCACAAGATTAGTTAAAAACCCTAATTGGATTACAATAAACCTAGGGAGGACGAAAACAACCAAAATCTTCAACTAATGACACAAAATCAATTTTTGGAGGCACAAGATTGGTTAAAAACCCTAATTGGATTAAAATAAGCCTAGGAAGGAGGAAAATGACCTAAATGTTCAACCAAATACACAAAATCACTTATTGGATTCAAAAGATTGGTTAAAAACCCTAATTGGATTAGAATAAGTCTAGGGAGGACGAAAATGACCTAAATGTTCAATCAATGACACAAAATCACTTATTGGATGCACAAGATTAGTTAAAAACCCTAATTGGATTAGAATAAGCCTAGGGAGGACGAAAATGACCTATATGTTCAACTAATGACACAAAATCATTTATTAGATGCACAAGATTGGTTAAAAACCCTAATTGGATTAGAATAAGCCTAGGGAGGACGAAAATGACCTAAATGTTCAACAAAATACACAAAATCACTTATTGGATTCAAAAGATTGGTTAAAAACCCTAATTGGATTAGAATAAGCCTAGGTAGGACGAAAATGACCGAAATGTTCAATCAATGACACAAAATCACTTATTGGATGCACAAGATTGGTTAAAAACCCTAATTGGATTAGAATAAGCCTAGGGAGGACGAAAATGACCTATATGTTCAACCAATGACACAAAATCATTTAGTAGATGCACAAGATTGGTTAAAAACCGTAATTGGATTAGAATAAGCCTAGGGAGGACGAAAATGACCTAAATGTTCAACCAAATACATAAAATCACTTATTGGATTCAAAAGATTGGTTAAAAACCCTAATTGGATTAGAATAAGCCTAGGGAGGACGAAAATGACCGAAATGTTCAATCAATGACACAAAATCACTTATTGGATGCACATGATTGGTTAAAAACCCTAATTGGATTAGAATAAGCCTAGGGAGGACGAAAATGACCTATATGTTTGTCCCATAACACAAAATCACTTATTGCATGCACAAGATTGGTTAAAAACCCTAATTGGATTAGAATAAGCCTAGGGAGGACGAAAAAAACCAAAATGTTCAACCAATGACACAAAATCAATTATTGGAGGCAAAAGATTGGTTAAAAACCCTAATTGAATTAGAATAAGCCTAGGGAGCACGAAAATGACCTAAATGTTCAACCAAATACACAAAATCACTTATTGGATTCAAAAGATTGGTTAAGAACCCTAATTGGATTAGAATAAGCCTAGGGAGGACGAAAATGACCTAAATGTTCAATCAATGACACAAAATCACTTATTGGATGCACAAGATTAGTTAAAAACCCTAATTGGATTAGAATAAGCCTAGTGAGGACGAAAACAACCAAAATGTTCAACTAATGACACAAAATTATTTATTGGATGCACAAGATTGGTTAAAAACCCTAATTGGATTAGAATAAGCCTAGGGAGGACGAAAATGACCTAAATGTTAAACCAAATACACAAAATCCCTTATTGGATTCAAAAGATTGGTTAAAAACCCTAATTGGATTAGAATAAGCCTAGGGAGGACGAAAATGACCGAAATGTTCAATCAATGACACAAGATCACTTATTGGATGCACAAGATTGGTTAAAAACCCTAATTGGATTAGAATAAGCCTAGGGAGGATGAAAATGACCTATATGTTCAACCAATGACACAAAATCATTTATTAGATGCACAAGATTGGTTAAAAACCCTAATTGGATTAGAATAAGCCTAGGGAGGACGAAAATGACCTAAATGTTCAACAAAACACACAAAATCACTTATTGGATTCAAAAGATTGGTTAAAAACCCTAATTGGAATAGAATAAGCCTAGGTAGGACGAAAATGACCGAAATGTTCAATCAATGACACAAAATCACTTATTGGAAGCACAAGATTGGTTAAAAACCCTAATTGGATTAGAATAAGCCTAGGGAGGACGAAAATGACCTAAATGTTCAATCAATGACACAAAATCACTTATTGGATGCACAAGATTAGTTAAAAACCCTAATTGGATTAGAATAAGCCTAGGGAGGACGAAAATGACCTATATGT
Source organism: Cicer yamashitae (assembly GCA_037974755.1). Classification (NCBI taxonomy): domain Eukaryota; kingdom Viridiplantae; phylum Streptophyta; class Magnoliopsida; order Fabales; family Fabaceae; genus Cicer; species Cicer yamashitae. Next base: position 27,015,696 of record JBBPBQ010000004.1, read on the forward strand.
TCAACCAATGACACAAAATCATTTATTAGATGCACAAGATTGGTTAAAAACCCTAATTGGATTAGAATAAGCCTAGGGAGGACGAAAATGACCTAAATGTTCAACCAAATACACAAAATCCCTTATTGGATTCAAAAGATTGGTTAAAAACCCTAATTGGATTAGAATAAGCCTAGGGAGGACGAAAATGACCTAAATGTTCAATCAATGACACAAAATCACTTATTGGATGCACAAGATTGGTTAAAAACCCTAATTGGATTAGAATAAGCCTAGGGAGGACGAAAATGACCTAAATGTTCAACCAAATACACAAAATCACTTATTGGATTCAAAAGATTGGTTAAAAACCCTAATTGGATTAGAATAAGTCTAGGGAGGACGAAAATGACCTAAATGTTCAATCAATGACACAAAATCACTTATTGGATGCACAAGATTAGTTAAAAACCCTAATTGGATTACAATAAACCTAGGAAGGACGAAAATGACCGAAATGTTAATCCAACGACACAAACACACTTATTGGATGCAGAAGATTGGTTAAAAACCCTATTTGGATTAGAATAAGCCTAGGGAGGACGAAAATGACCTAAATGTTCAACCAAATACACAAAATCACTTATTGGATTCAAAAGATTGGTTAAAACCCCTAATTGGATTAGAATAAGCCTAGGGAGGACGAAAATGACCGAAATGTTCAATCAATGACACAAAATCACTTATTGGATGCACAAGATTGGTTAAAAACCCTAATTGGATTAGAATAAGCCTAGGGAGGACGAAAATGACCTAAATGTTCAATCGATGACACAAAATCACTTATTGGATGCACAAGATCAGTTAAAAACCCTAATCGGATTAGAATAAGCCTTCGGAGGACGAAAATGACCTAAATGTTCAACAACATCACTTATTGGATTCAAAACATTGGTTAAAAATCCTAATTGGATTAGAATAAGCCTAGGCAGGGCGAAAATGACCGAAATGTTCAACTAATGACACAAAATCACTTATTGGATGCACAAGATCGATTAAAAACCCTAATTGGATTAGAATAAGCCTAGGGAGGACGAAAATGACCTAAATGTTCAATCAATGACACAAAATCACTTATTGGATGCACAAGATTAGTTAAAAACCCTAATTGGATTAGAATAAGCCTAGTGAGGACGAAAACAACCAAAATGTTCAACTAATGACACAAAATTATTTATTGGATGCACAAGATTGGTTAAAAACCCTAATTGGATTAGAATAAGCCTAGGGAGGACGAAAATGACCTAAATGTTCAACCAAATACACAAAATCCCTTATTGGATTCAAAAGATTGGTTAAAAACCCTAATTGGATTAGAATAAGCCTAGGGAGGACGAAAATGACCTAAATGTTCAATCAATGACACAAAATCACTTATTGGATGCACAAGATTAGTTAAAAACCCTAATTGGATTAGAATAAGCCTAGTGAGGACGAAAACAACCAAAATGTTCAGCTAATGACACAAAATTATTTATTGGATGCACAAGATTGGTTAAAAACCCTAATTGGATTAGAATAAGCCTAGGGAGGACGAAAATGACCTAAATGTTCAACCAAATACACAAAATCCCTTATTGGATTCAAAAGATTGGTTAAAAACCCTAATTGGATTAGAATAAGCCTAGGGAGGACGAAAATGACCGAAATGTTCAATCAATGACACAAGATCACTTATTGGATGCACAAGATTGGTTAAAAACCCTAATTGGATTAGAATAAGCCTAGGGAGGACGAAAATGACCTATATGTTCAACCAATGACACAAAATCATTTATTAGATGCACAAGATTGGTTAAAAACCCTAATTGGATTAGAATAAGCCTAGGGAGGACGAAAATGACCTAAATGTTCAACAAAATACACAAAATCACTTATTGGATTCAAAAGATTGGTTAAAAACCCTAATTGGATTAGAATAAGCCTAGGTAGGACGAAAATGACCGAAATGTTCAATCAATGACACAAAATCACTTATTGGATGCACAAGATTGGTTAAAAACCCTAATTGGATTAGAATAAGCCTAGGGAGGACGAAAATGACCTATATGTTCAACCAATGACACAAAATCATTTAGTAGATGCACAAGATTGGTTAAAAACCCTAATTGGATTAGAATAAGCCTAGGGAGGACGAAAATGACCTAAATGTTCAACCAAATACATAAAATCACTTATTGGATTCAAAAGATTGGTTAAAAACCCTAATTGGATTAGAATAAGCCTAGGGAGGACGAAAATGACCGAAATGTTCAATCAATGACACAAAATCACTTATTGGATGCACATGATTGGTTAAAAACCCTAATTGGATTAGAATAAGCCTAGGGAGGACGAAAATGACCTATATGTTTAACCCATAACACAAAATCACTTATTGCATGCACAAGATTGGTTAAAAACCCTAATTGGATTAGAATAAGCCTAGGGAGGACGAAAAAAACCAAAATGTTCAACCAATGACACAAAATCAATTATTGGAGGCAAAAGATTGGTTAAAAACCCTAATTGAATTAGACTAAGCCTAGGGAGCACGAAAATGACCTAAATGTTCAACCAAATACACAAAATCACTTATTGGATTCAAAAGATTGGTTAAAAACCCTAATTGGATTAGAATAAGCCTAGGGAGGACGAAAATGACCTAAATGTTCAATCAATGACACAAAATCACTTATTGGATGCACAAGATTGGTTAAAAACCCTAATTGGATTAGAATAACCCTAGGGAGGACGAAAACAACCAAAATGTTCAACCAATGACACAAAATCAATTATTGGAGGCACAAGATTGGTTTAAAACCATAATTGGATTAGAATAAGCCTAGGGAGGACGAAAATGACCTAAATGTTCAACCAAATACACATAATCACTTATTGGATTCAAAAGATTGGTTAAAAACCCTAATTTGATTAGAATAAGCCTAGGGAGGACAAAAATGACCGAAATGTTCAATCAATGACACAAAATCACTTATTGGATGCACAAGACTGGTTAAAAACCCTAATTGGATTAGAATAAGCCTAGGGAGGACGAAAATGACCTATATGTTTAACCCATGACACAAAATCACTTATTAGATGCACAAGATTGGTTAAAAACCCTAATTGGATTAGAATAACCCTAGGGACGACGAAAACAACCAAAATGTTCAACCACTGACATAAAATCCATTATTGGAGGCACAAGATTGGTTAAAAACCCTAATTGGATTAGGATAAGCCTAGGGAGGACGAAAATGACCTAAATGTTCAACCAAATACACAAAATCACTTATTGGATTCAAAAGATTGGTTAAAAACCCTAATTGGATTAGAATAAGCCTAGGGAGGACGAAAATGACCGAAATGTTCAATCAATGACACAAAATCACTTATTGGATGCACAAGATTGGTTAAAAACCCTTATTGGATTAGAATAAGCCTAGGGAGGACGAAAATGACCTATATGTTCAACCAATGACACAAAATCATTTATTAGATGCACAAGATTGGTTAAAAACCCTAATTGGATTAGAATAAGCCTAGGGAGGACGAAAATGACCTAAATGTTCAACCAAATACACAAAATCCCTTATTGGATTCAAAAGATTGGTTAAAAACCCTAATTGGATTAGAATAAGCCTAGGGAGGATGAAAATGACCGAAATGTTCAATCAATGACACAAAATCACTTATTGGATGCACAAGATTGGTTAAAAACCCTAATTGGATTAGAATAAGCCTAGGGAGGACGAAAATGACCTATATGTTCAACCAATGACACAAAATCACTTATTGGATGCACAAGATTGGTTAAAAACCCTAATTGGATTAGAATAAGCCTAGGGAGGACGAAAATGACCTAAATGTTCAACAAAATACACAAAATCACTTATTGGATTCAAAAGATTGGTTAAAAACCCTAATTGGAATAGAATAAGCCTAGGCAGGACGAAAATGACCGAAATGTTCAACCAATGACACAAAATCACTTATTGGATGCACAAGATCGACTAAAAACCCTAATTGGATTAGAATAAGCCTATGGAGGACGAAAATGACCTAAATGTTCAATCAATGACACAAAATCACTAATTGGATGCACAAGATCAGTTAAAAACCCTAATCGGATTAGAATAAGCCTAGGGAGGACGAAAACAACCAAAATGTTCAACTAATGACACAAAATTATTTATTGGATGCACAAGATTGGTTAAAAAGACTAATTGGATTAGAATAAGCCTAGGGAGGACGAAAATGACCTAATTGTTCAACCAAATACACAAAATCCCTTATTGGATTCAACAGATTGGTTAAAAACCCTAATTGGATTAGAATAAGCCTAGGGAGGACAAAAATGACCTAAATGTTCAACCAAATACACAAAATCACTTATTGCATTCAAAACATTGGTTAAAAACCCTAATTGGATTAGAATAAACCTAGGCAGGACGAAAATGACCGAAATGTTCAACCAATGACACAAAATCACTTATTGGATGCACAAGATCGATTAAAAACCCTAATTGGATTAGAATAAGCCTAGAGAGGACTTAAATTACCTAAATGTTCAAACAATGACACAAAATAACTAATTGGATGCACCAGATTGGTTAAAATCCCTAATTGGATTAGAATAAGCTTTGGGAGGACGAAAATGACCTAAATGTTAAACCAAATACACAAAATCACTTATTGGATTCAAAAGATTGGTTAAAAACCCTAATTGGATTAGAATAAGCCTAGGGAGGACGAAAATGACCTATATGTTTAACCCATGACACAAAATCACTTATTGGATGCACATGATTGGTTAAAAACCCTAATTGGATTAGAATAACCCTAGGGAGGACGAAAACAACCAAAATGTTCAACCAATGACACAAAATCAATTATTGGAGGCACAAGATTGGTTAAAAACCCTAATTGGATTAGAATAAGCCTAGGGAGGACGAAAATGACCTAAATGTTCAACCAAATACAAAAAATCACTTATTGGATTCAAAAGATTGGTTAAAAACTCTAATTGGATTAGAATAAGCCTAGGGAAGACGAAAATGACCTAAATGTTCAATCAATGACACAAAATCACTTATTGGATGCACAAGATTAGTTAAAAACCCTAATTGGATTAGAATAAGCCTAGGGAGGCCGAAAATGACCGAAATGTTCAACTAATGACACAAAATTATTTATTGGATGCACAAGATTGGTTAAAAATCCTAATTGGATTAGAATAAGCCTAGGGAGGACGAAAATGACCTAAATGTTCAACCAAATACACAAAATCCCTTATTGGATTCAAAAGATTGGTTAAAAACCCTAATTGGATTAGAATAAGCCTAGGGAGGACGAAAATGACCGAAATGTTCAATCAATGACACAAGATCACTTATTGGATGCACAAGATTGGTTAAAAACCCTAATTGGATTAGAATAAGCCTAGGGAGGACGAAAATGACCTATATGTTCAACCAATGACACAAAATCATTTATTAGATGCACAAGATTGGTTAAAAACCCTAATTGGATTAGAATAAGCCTAGGGAGGACGAAAATGACCTAAATGTTCAACAAAATACACAAAATCACTTATTGGATTCAATAGATTGGTTAAAAACCCTAATTGGAATAGAATAAGCCTAGGCAGGACGAAAATCACCGAAATGTTCAACCAATGACACAAAATCACTTATTGGATGCACAAGATCGACTAAAAACCCTAATTGGATTAGAATAAGCCTATGGAGGACGAAAATGACCTAAATGTTCAATCAATGACACAAAATCACTTATTGGATGCACAAGATCAGTTAAAAACCCTAATCGGATTAGAATAAGCCTAGGGAGGACGAAAACAACCAAAATGTTCAACTAATGACACAAAATTATTTATTGGATGCACAAGATTGGTTAAAAACACTAATTGGATTAGAATAAGCCTAGGGAGGACGAAAATGACCTAATTGTTCAACCAAATACACAAAATCCCTTATTGGATTCAAAAGATTGGTTAAAAACCCTAATTGGATTAGAATAAGCCTAGGGAGAACAAAAATGACCTAAATGTTCAACCAAATACACAAAATCACTTATTGGATTCAAAAGATTGGTTAAAAACCCTAATTGGATTAGAATAAGTCTAGGGAGGACGAAAATGACCTAAGTGTTCAATCAATGACACAAAATCACTTATTGGATGCACAAGATTAGTTAAAAACCCTAATTGGATTAGAATAAGCCTAGTGAGGACGAAAATGACCTAAATGTTCAACCAAATACATAAAATCACTTATTGGATTCAAAAGATTGGTTAAAAACCCTAATTGGATTAGAATAAGCCTAGGGAGGACGAAAATGACC
>JBBPBQ010000004.1:27031380-27045390 GCA_037974755.1 Cicer yamashitae
AAGATTGGTTAAAAACCCTAATTGGATTAGAATAAGCCTAGGGAGGACGAAAATGACCTATATGTTCAACCAATGACACAAAATCATTTATTAGATGCACAAGATTGGTTAAAAACCCTAATTGGATTAGAATAAGCCTAGGGAGGACGAAAATGACCTAAATGTTCAACAAAATACACAAAATCACTTATTGGATTCAAAAGATTGGTTAAAAACCCTAATTGGAATAGAATAAGCCTAGGCAGGACGAAAATGACCGAAATGTTCAACCAATGACACAAAATCACTTATTGGATGCACAAGATCGACTAAAAACCCTAATTGGATTAGAATAAGCCTATGGAGGACGAAAATGACCTAAATGTTCAATCAATGACACAAAATTACTTATTGGATGCACAAGATCAGTTAAAAACCCTAATCGGATTAGAATAAGCCTAGGGAGGACGAAAACAACCAAAATGTTCAACTAATGACACAAAATTATTTATTGGATGCACAAGATTGGTTAAAAACACTAATTGGATTAGAATAAGCCTAGGGAGGACGAAAATGACCTAATTGTTCAACCAAATACACAAAATCCCTTATTGGATTCAAAAGATTGGTTAAAAACCCTAATTGGATTAGAATAAGCCTAGGGAGGACGAAAATGACCTAAATGTTCAACCAAATACACAAAATCACTTATTGGATTCAAAAGATTGGTTAAAAACCCTAATTGGATTAGAATAAGTCTAAGGAGGACGAAAATGACCTAAATGTTAAATCAATGACACAAAATCACTTATTGGATGCACAAGATTAATTAAAAACCCTAATTGGATTAGAATAAGCCTAGTGAGGACGAAAACAACCAAAATGTTCAACTAATGACACAAAATTATTTATTGGATGCACAAGATTAGTTAAAAACCCTAATTGGATTAGAATAAGCCTAGGGAGGACGAAAATGACCTAAATGTTCAATCAATGACACAAAATCACTTATTGGATGCACAAGATTAGTTAAAAACCCTAATTGGATTAGAATAAGCCTAGTGAGGACAAAAACAACCAAAATGTTCAACTAATGACACAAAATTATTTATTAGATGCACAAGATTGGTTAAAAACCCTAATTGGATTAGAATAAGCCTAGGGAGGACGAAAATGACCTAAATGTTCAACCAAATATACAAAATCCCTTATTGGATTCAAAAGATTGGTTAAAAACCCTAATTGGATTAGAATAAGCCTAGGGAGGACGAAAATGACCTATATGTTCAACCAATGACACAAAATCATTTATTAGATGCACAAGATTGGTTAAAAACCCTAATTGGATTAGAATAAGCCTAGGGAGGACGAAAATTACCTAAATGTTCAACAAAATACACAAAATCACTTATTGGATTCAAAAGATTGGTTAAAAACCCTAATTGGATTAGAATAAGCCTAGGCAGGACGAAAATGACCAAAATGTTCAACCAATGACACAAAATCACTTATTGGATGCACAAGATCGATTAAAAACCCTAATTGGAATAGAATAAGCCTATGGAGGACGAAAATGACCTAAATGTTCAATCAATGACACAAAATCACTTATTGGATGTAAAAGATCAGTTAAAAACCCTAATCGGATTAGAATAAGCCTAGGGAGGACGAAAACAACCAAAATGTTCAACTAATGACACAAAATTATTTATTGGATGCACAAGATTGGTTAAAAACACTAATTGGATTAGAATAAGCCTATGGAGGACGAAAATGACCTAATTGTTCAACCAAATACACAAAATCCCTTATTGGATTCAAAAGATTGGTTAAAAACACTAATTAGATTAGAATAAGCCTAGGGAGGACGAAAATGACCGAAATGTTCAATCAACGACACAAAATCACCTATTGGATGCACAAGATTGGTTAAAAACCCTAATTGGATTAGAATAAGCCTAGGGAGGACGAAAATGACCTAAATGTTCAACCAAATACACAAAATCACTTATTGGATTCAAAAGATTGGTTAAAAACCCTAATTGGATTAGAATAAGCCTAGGGAGGACGAAAATGACCTAAATGTTCAATCAATGACACAAAATCACAAATTGGATGCACAAGATTGGTTAAAAACCCTAATTGGATTAGAATAAGCCTAGTGAGGACGAAAACAACCAAAATGTTCAACTAATGACACAAAATTATTTATTGGATGCACAAGATTGGTTAAAAACCCTAATTGGATTAGAATAAGCCTAGGGAGGACGAAAATGACCTAAATGTTCAACCAAATAAACAAAATCACTTATTGGATTCAAAACATTGGTTAAAAACCCTAATTGGATAAGAATAAGCCTAGGCAGGACGAAAATGACCGAAATGTTCAACAAATGACACAAAATCACCTATTGGATGCACAAGATCGATTAAAAACCCTAATTGGATTAGAATAAGCCTAGAGAGGACTTAAATGACCTAAATGTTCAACCAATGACACAAAATAACTAATTGGATGCACCAGATTGGTTAAAATCCCTAATTGGATTAGAATAAGCCTTGGGAGGACGAAAATGACCTAAATTTTCAATCAATGACACAAAATCACTTATTGGATGCACAAGATTGGTTAAAAACCCTAATTGGATTAGAATAAGCCTAGGGAGGACGAAAATGACCTATATGTTCAACCAATGACACAAAATCACTTATTAGATGCACAAGATTGATTAAAAACCCTAATTGGATTAGAATAAGCCTAGGGAGGACGAAAATGAGCTAAATGTTCAATCAATGACACAAAATCACTTATTGGATGCACAAGATCAGTTAAACACCCTAATTGGATTAAAATAAACCTAAAAAGGACGAAAATGACCGAACTGTTAATCCAACGACACAAACACACTTATTAGATGCAAAAGACTGGTTAAAAACCCTAATTCGAATACAATAAGCCTAGGCAGGACGAAAATGTCCTAAATGTTCAACCAAATACACAAAATCACATATTAGATTCAAAAGATTGGTTAAAAACCCTAATTGGATTAGAATAAGCCTAGGGAGGACGAAAATGACCTAAATGTTCAATCAATGACACAAAATCACTTATTGGATGCATAAGATTAGTTAAAAACCCTAATTGGATTAGAATAAGCCTACGGAGGAAGAAAATGACCGAAATGTTCAATCAACGACACAAAATCACTTATTGGATGCACAAGATTGGTTAAAAACCCTAATTGGATTAGAATAAGCCTAGGGAGGACGAAAATGACCTATATGTTCAACTAATGACACAAAATTATTTATTAGATGCACAAGATTGGTTAAAAACCCTAATTGGATTAGAATAAGCCTAGGGAGGACGAAAATGACCTAAATGTTCAATCAATGACACAAAATCACTTATTGGATGCACAAGATTGGTTAAAAACCCTAATTGGATTAGAATAACCCTAGGGAGGACGAAAACAACCAAAATGTTCAACCAATGACACAAAATCAATTATTGGAGGCACAAGATTGGTTAAGAACCATAATTGGATTAGAATAAGCCTAGGGAGGACGAAAATGACCTAAATGTTCAACCAAATACACAAAATCACTTATTGGATTCAAAAGATTGGTTAAAAACCCTAATTGGATTAGAATAAGCCTAGGGAGGACGAAAATGACCGAAATGTTCAATCAATGACACAAAATCACTTATTGGATGCACAAGATTGGTTAAAAACCCTAATTGGATTAGAATAAGCCTAGGGAGGACGAAAATGACCGAAATGTTCAATCAATGACACAAAATCACTTATTAGATGCACAAGATTGGTTAAAAACCCTAATTGGATTAGAATAAGCCTAGGGAGGACGAAAATGACCTATATGTTTAACCCATGACACAAAATCACTTATTGGATGCACAAGATTGGTTAAAAACCCTAATTGGATTAGAATAACCCTAGGGAGGACGAAAATGACCTAAATGTTCAACCAAATACACAAAATCACTTATTGGATTCAAAAGATTGGTTAAAAACCCTAATTGGATTAGAATAAGCCTAGGGAGGACGAAAATGACCGAAATGTTCAATCAATGACACAAAATCACTTATTAGATGCACAAGATTGGTTAAAAACCCTAATTGGATTAGAATAAGCCTAGGGAGGACGAAAATGACCTATATGTTTAACCCATGACACAAAATCACTTATTGGATGCACAAGATTGGTAAAAAACCCTAATTGGATTAGAATAACCCTAGGGAGGACGAAAACAACCAAAATGTTCAACCAATGACACAAAATCAATTATTGGAGGCAAAATATTGGTTAAAAACCCTAATTGGATTAGAATAAGCCTAGGGAGGATGAAAATGACCTAAATGTTCAACCAAATACACAAAATCACTTATTGGATTCAAAAGATTGGTTAAAAACCCTAATTGGATTAGAATAAGCCTAGGGAGGACGAAAATGACCTAAATGTTCAATCAATGACACAAAATCACTTATTGGATGCACAAGATTAGTTAAAAACCCTAATTGGATTAGAATAAGCCTACGGAGGACGAAAATGACCGAAATGTTCAATCAACGACACAAAATCACTTATTGGATGCACAAGATTGGTTAAAAACCCTAATTGGATTAGAATAAGCCTAGGGAGGACGAAAATGACCTATATGTTCAACCAATGACACAAAATCATTTATTAGATGCACAAGATTCGTTAAAAACCCTAATTGGATTAGAATAAGCCTAGGGAGGACGAAAATGACCTAAATGTTCAACAAAATACACAAAATCACTTATTGGATTCAAAAGATTGGTTAAAAACCCTAATTGGATTAGAATGAGCCTAGGCAGGACGAAAATGACCGAAATGTTCAACCATTGACACAAAATCACTTATTGGATGCACAAGTTCGACTAAAAACCCTAATTGGATTAGAATAAGCCTAGGGAGGACGAAAATGACCTAAATGTTCAATCAATGACACAAAATCACTTATTGGATGCACAAGATTGGTTAAAAACCCTAATTGGATTAGAATAACCCTAGGGAGGACGAAAACAACCAAAATGTTCAACCAATGACACAAAATCAATTATTGGAGGCACAAGATTGGTTTAAAACCATAATTGGATTAGAATAAGCCTAGGGAGGACGAAAATGACCTAAATGTTCAACCAAATACACATAATCACTTATTGGATTCAAAAGATTGGTTAAAAACCCTAATTTGATTAGAATAAGCCTAGGGAGGACAAAAATGACCGAAATGTTCAATCAATGACACAAAATCACTTATTGGATGCACAAGACTGGTTAAAAACCCTAATTGGATTAGAATAAGCCTAGGGAGGACGAAAATGACCTATATGTTTAACCCATGACACAAAATCACTTATTAGATGCACAAGATTGGTTAAAAACCCTAATTGGATTAGAATAACCCTAGGGACGACGAAAACAACCAAAATGTTCAACCACTGACATAAAATCCATTATTGGAGGCACAAGATTGGTTAAAAACCCTAATTGGATTAGGATAAGCCTAGGGAGGACGAAAATGACCTAAATGTTCAACCAAATACACAAAATCACTTATTGGATTCAAAAGATTGGTTAAAAACCCTAATTGGATTAGAATAAGCCTAGGGAGGACGAAAATGACCGAAATGTTCAATCAATGACACAAAATCACTTATTGGATGCACAAGATTGGTTAAAAACCCTTATTGGATTAGAATAAGCCTAGGGAGGACGAAAATGACCTATATGTTCAACCAATGACACAAAATCATTTATTAGATGCACAAGATTGGTTAAAAACCCTAATTGGATTAGAATAAGCCTAGGGAGGACGAAAATGACCTAAATGTTCAACCAAATACACAAAATCCCTTATTGGATTCAAAAGATTGGTTAAAAACCCTAATTGGATTAGAATAAGCCTAGGGAGGATGAAAATGACCGAAATGTTCAATCAATGACACAAAATCACTTATTGGATGCACAAGATTGGTTAAAAACCCTAATTGGATTAGAATAAGCCTAGGGAGGACGAAAATGACCTATATGTTCAACCAATGACACAAAATCATTTAGTAGATGCACAAGATTGGTTAAAAACCGTAATTGGATTAGAATAAGCCTAGGGAGGACGAAAATGACCTAAATGTTCAACCAAATACATAAAATCACTTATTGGATTCAAAAGATTGGTTAAAAACCCTAATTGGATTAGAATAAGCCTAGGGAGGACGAAAATGACCGAAATGTTCAATCAATGACACAAAATCACTTATTGGATGCACATGATTGGTTAAAAACCCTAATTGGATTAGAATAAGCCTAGGGAGGACGAAAATGACCTATATGTTTGTCCCATAACACAAAATCACTTATTGCATGCACAAGATTGGTTAAAAACCCTAATTGGATTAGAATAAGCCTAGGGAGGACGAAAAAAACCAAAATGTTCAACCAATGACACAAAATCAATTATTGGAGGCAAAAGATTGGTTAAAAACCCTAATTGAATTAGAATAAGCCTAGGGAGCACGAAAATGACCTAAATGTTCAACCAAATACACAAAATCACTTATTGGATTCAAAAGATTGGTTAAGAACCCTAATTGGATTAGAATAAGCCTAGGGAGGACGAAAATGACCTAAATGTTCAATCAATGACACAAAATCACTTATTGGATGCACAAGATTAGTTAAAAACCCTAATTGGATTAGAATAAGCCTAGTGAGGACGAAAACAACCAAAATGTTCAACTAATGACACAAAATTATTTATTGGATGCACAAGATTGGTTAAAAACCCTAATTGGATTAGAATAAGCCTAGGGAGGACGAAAATGACCTAAATGTTCAACCAAATACACAAAATCCCTTATTGGATTCAAAAGATTGGTTAAAAACCCTAATTGGATTAGAATAAGCCTAGGGATGACGAAAATGACCGAAATGTTCAATCAATGACACAAGATCACTTATTGGATGCACAAGATTGGTTAAAAACCCTAATTGGATTAGAATAAGCCTAGGGAGGACGAAAATGACCTATATGTTCAACTAATGACACAAAATTATTTATTAGATGCACAAGATTGGTTAAAAACCCTAATTGGATTAGAATAAGCCTAGGGAGAACGAAAATGACCTAAATGTTCAACAAAATACACAAAATCACTTATTGGATTCAAAAGATTGGTTAAAAACCCTAATTGGATTAGAATAAGCCTAGGCAGGACGAAAATGACCAAAATGTTCAACCAATGACACAAAATCACTTATTGGATGCACAAGATCGACTAAAAACCCTAATTGGAGTAGAATAAGCCTATGGAGGACGAAAATGACCTAAATGTTCAATCAATGACACAAAATCACTTATTGGATGCACAAGATCAGTTAAAAACCCTAATCGGATTAGAATAAGCCTAGGGAGGACGAAAACAACCAAAATGTTCAACTAATGACACAAAATTATTTATTGGATGCACAAGATTGGTTAAAAACACTAATTGGATTAGAATAAGCCTAGGGAGGACGAAAATGACCTAATTGTTCAACCAAATACACAAAATCCCTTATTGGATTCAAAAGATTGGTTAAAAACCCTAATTGGATTAGAATAAGCCTAGGGAGGACGAAAATGACCTAAATGTTCAACCAAATACACAAAATCACTTATTGGATTCAAAAGATTGGTTAAAAACCCTAATTGGATTAGAATAAGTCTAGGGAGGACGAAAATGACATAAATGTTCAATCAATGACACAAAATCACTTATTGGATGCACAAGATTAGTTAAAAACCCTAATTGGATTAGAATAAGCCTAGTGAGGACGAAAACAACCAAAATGTTCAACTAATGACACAAAATTATTTATTGGATGCACAAGATTGGTTAAAAACACTAATTGGATTAGAATAAGCCTAGGGAGGACGAAAATGACCTAATTGTTCAACCAAATACACAAAATCACTTATTGGATTCAAAAATTGGTTAAAAACCCTAATTGGATTAGAATAAGCCTAGGGAGGACGAAAATGACCGAAATGTTCAATCAACGACACAAAATCACCTATTGGATGCACAAGATTGGTTAAAAACCCTAATTGGATTAGAATAAGCCTAGGGAGGACGAAAATGACCTAAATGTTCAACCAAATACACAAAATCACTTATTGGATTCAAAAGATTGGTTAAAAACCCTAATTGGATTAGAATAAGCCTAGGGAGGACGAAAATGACCTAAATGTTCAACCAAATACAAAAAATCACTTATTGCATTCAAAACATTGGTTAAAAACCCTAATTGGATTAGAATAAACCTAGGCAGGACGAAAATGACCGAAATGTTCAACCAATGACACAAAATCACTTATTGGATGCACAAGATCGATTAAAAACCCTAATTGGATTAGAATAAGCCTAGAGAGGACTTAAATTACCTAAATGTTCAAACAATGACACAAAATAACTAATTGGATGCACCAGATTGGTTAAAATCCCTAATTGGATTAGAATAAGCTTTGGGAGGACGAAAATGACCTAAATGTTAAACCAAATACACAAAATCACTTATTGGATTCAAAAGATTGGTTAAAAACCCTAATTGGATTAGAATAAGCCTAGGGAGGACGAAAATGACCTATATGTTTAACCCATGACACAAAATCACTTATTGGATGCACATGATTGGTTAAAAACCCTAATTGGATTAGAATAACCCTAGGGAGGACGAAAACAACCAAAATGTTCAACCAATGACACAAAATCAATTATTGGAGGCACAAGATTGGTTAAAAACCCTAATTGGATTAGAATAAGCCTAGGGAGGACGAAAATGACCTAAATGTTCAACCAAATACAAAAAATCACTTATTGGATTCAAAAGATTGGTTAAAAACTCTAATTGGATTAGAATAAGCCTAGGGAGGACGAAAATGACCTAAATGTTCAATCAATGACACAAAATCACTTATTGGATGCACAAGATTAGTTAAAAACCCTAATTGGATTAGAATAAGCCTAGGGAGGCCGAAAATGACCGAAATGTTCAACTAATGACACAAAATTATTTATTGGATGCACAAGATTGGTTAAAAATCCTAATTGGATTAGAATAAGCCTAGGAAGGACGAAAATGACCTAAATGTTCAACCAAATACACAAAATCCCTTATTGGATTCAAAAGATTGGTTAGAAACCCTAATTGGATTAGAATAAGCCTAGGGAGGGCGAAAATGACCGAAATGTTCAACTAATGACACAAAATCACTTATTGGATGCACAAGATCGATTAAAAACCCTAATTGGATTAGAATAAGCCTAGGGAGGACGAAAATGACCTAAATGTTCAATCAATGACACAAAATCACTTATTGGATGCACAAGATTAGTTAAAAACCCTAATTGGATTAGAATAAGCCTAGTGAGGACGAAAACAACCAAAATGTTCAACTAATGACACAAAATTATTTATTGGATGCACAAGATTGGTTAAAAACCCTAATTGGATTAGAATAAGCCTAGGGAGGACGAAAATGACCTAAATGTTCAACCAAATACACAAAATCCCTTATTGGATTCAAAAGATTGGTTAAAAACCCTAATTGGATTAGAATAAGCCTAGGGAGGACGAAAATGACCTAAATGTTCAATCAATGACACAAAATCACTTATTGGATGCACAAGATTAGTTAAAAACCCTAATTGGATTAGAATAAGCCTAGTGAGGACAAAAACAACCAAAATGTTCAACTAATGACACAAAATTATTTATTAGATGCACAAGATTGGATAAAAACCCTAATTGGATTAGAATAAGCCTAGGGAGGACGAAAATGACCTAAATGTTCAACCAAATACACAAAATCCCTTATTGGATTCAAAAGATTGGTTAAAAACCCTAATTGGATTAGAATAAGCCTAGGGAGGACGAAAATGACCTAAATGTTCAATCAATGACACAAAATCACTTATTGGATGCACAAGATTGGTTAAAAACCCTAATTGGATTAGAATAAGCCTAGGGAGGACGAAAATGACCTATATGTTCAACCAATGACACAAAATCATTTAGTAGATGCACAAGATTGGTTAAAAACCGTAATTGGATTAGAATAAGCCTAGGGAGGACGAAAATGACCTAAATGTTCAACCAAATACATAAAATCACTTATTGGATTCAAAAGATTGGTTAAAAACCCTAATTGGATTAGAATAAGCCTAGGGAGGACGAAAATGACCGAAATGTTCAATCAATGACACAAAATCACTTATTGGATGCACATGATTGGTTAAAAACCCTAATTGGATTAGAATAAGCCTAGGGAGGACGAAAATGACCTATATGTTTAACCCATAACACAAAATCACTTATTGCATGCACAAGATTGGTTAAAAACCCTAATTGGATTAGAATAAGCCTAGGGAGGACGAAAAAAACCAAAATGTTCAACCAATGACACAAAATCAATTATTGGAGGCAAAAGATTGGTTAAAAACCCTAATTGAATTAGAATAAGCCTAGGGAGCACGAAAATGACCTAAATGTTCAACCAAATACACAAAATCACTTATTGGATTCAAAAGATTGGTTAAAAACCCTAATTGGATTAGAATAAGCCTAGGGAGGACGAAAATGACCTAAATGTTCAATCAATGACACAAAATCACTTATTGGATGCACAAGATTGGTTAAAAACCCTAATTGGATTAGAATAAGCCTACGGAGGACGAAAATGACCGAAATGTTCAATCAACGACACAAAATCACTTATTGGATGCACAAGATTGGTTAAAAACCCTAATTGGATTAGAATAAGCCTAGGGAGGACGAAAATGACCTATATGTTCAACTAATGACACAAAATTATTTATTGGATGCACAAGATTGGTTAAAAACCCTAATTGGATTAGAATAAGCCTAGGGAGGACGAAAATGACCTAAATGTTCAACCAAATACACAAAATCCCTTATTGGATTCAAAAGATTGGTTAAAAACCCTAATTGGATTAGAATAAGCCTAGGGAGGACGAAAATGACCTAAATGTTCAATCAATGACACAAAATCACTTATTGGATGCACAAGATTAGTTAAAAACCCTAATTGGATTAGAATAAGCCTAGTGAGGACGAAAACAACCAAAATGTTCAACTAATGACACAAAATTATTTATTGGATGCACAAGATTGGTTAAAAACCCTAATTGGATTAGAATAAGCCTAGGGAGGACGAAAATGACCTAAATGTTCAACCAAATACACAAAATCCCTTATTGGATTCAAAAGATTGGTTAAAAACCCTAATTGGATTAGAATAAGCCTAGGGAGGACGAAAATGACCGAAATGTTCAATCAATGACACAAAATCACTTATTGGATGCACAAGATTAGTTAAAAACCCTAATTGGATTAGAATAAGCCTAGTGAGGACAAAAACAACCAAAATGTTCAACTAATGACACAAAATTATTTATTAGATGCACAAGATTGGTTAAAAACCCTAATTGGATTAGAATAAGCCTAGGGAGGACGAAAATGACCTAAATGTTCAACCAAATACACAAAATCCCTTATTGGATTCAAAAGATTGGTTAAAAACCCTAATTGGATTAGAATAAGCCTAGGGAGGACGAAAATGACCTATATGTTCAACCAATGACACAAAATCATTTATTAGATGCACAAGATTGGTTAAAAACCCTAATTGGATTAGAATAAGCCTAGGGAGGACGAAAATGACCTAAATGTTCAACCAAATACACAAAATCACTTATTGGATTAGAAAGATTGGTTAAAAACCCTAATTGGATTAGAATAAGCCTAGGGAGGACGAAAATGACCGAAATGTTCAATCAACGACAAAAAATCACTTATTGGATGCATAAGATTGGTTAAAAACCCTAATTGGATTAGAATAAGCCTAGGGAGGACGAAAATGACCTATATGTTCAACCAACGACACAAAATCATTTATTGGATTCAAAAGATTGGTTAAAACCCCTAATTGGATTAGAATAAGCCTAGGGAGGACGAAAATGACCGAAATGTTCAATCAATGACACAAAATCTCTTATTGGATGCACAAGATTGGTTAAAAACCCTAATTGGATTAGAATAAGCCTAGGGAGGACGAAAATGACCTAAATGTTCAACCAAATACACAAAATCCCTTATTGGATTCAAAAGATTGGTTAAAAACCCTAATTGGATTAGAATAAGCCTAGGGAGGACGAAAATGACCGAAATGTTCAATCAACGACACAAAATCACTTATTGGATGCACAAGATTGGTTAAAAACCCTAATTGGATTAGAATAAGCCTAGGGAGGACGAAAATGACCTATATGTTCAACCAATGACACAAAATCATTTATTAGATGCACAAGATTGGTTAAAAACCCTAATTGGATTAGAATAAGCCTAGGGAGGACGAAAATGACCTAAACGTTCAACCAAATACACAAAATCACTTATTGGATTAGAAAGATTGGTTAAAAACCATAATTGGATTAGAATAAGCCTAGGGAGGACGAAAATGACCGAAATGTTCAATCAACGACAAAAAATCACTTATTGGATGCACAAGATTGGTTAAAAACCCTAATTGGATTAGAATAAGCCTAGGGAGGACGAAAATGACCTAAATGTTCAACCAAATACACAAAATCCCTTATTGGATTCAAAAGATTGGTTAAAAACCCTAATTGGATTAGAATAAGCCTAGGGAGGACGAAAATGACCGAAATGTTCAATCAATGACACAAAATCACTTATTGGATGCACAAGATTGGTTAAAAACCCTTATTGGATTAGAATAAGCCTAGGGAGGACGAAAATGACCTATATGTTCAACCAATGACACAAAATCATTTATTAGATGCACAAGATTGGTTAAAAACCCTAATTGGATTAGAATAAGCCTAGGGAGGACGAAAATGACCTAAATGTTCAACCAAATACACAAAATCCCTTATTGGATTCAAAAGATTGGTTAAAAACCCTAATTGGATTAGAATAAGCCTAGGGAGGACGAAAATGACCTATATGTTCAACCAATGACACAAAATCATTTATTAGATGCACAAGATTGGTTAAAAACCCTAATTGGATTAGAATAAGCCTAGGGAGGACGAAAATGACCTAAATGTTCAACAAAATACACAAAATCACTTATTGGATTCAAAAGATTGGATAAAAACCCTAATTGGATTAGAATAAGCCTAGGCAGGACGAAAATGACCAAAATGTTCAACCAATGACACAAAATCATTTATTGGATGCACAAGATCGATTAAAAACCCTAATTGGAATAGAATAAGCCTATGGAGGACGAAAATGACCTAAATGTTCAATCAATGACACAAAATCACTTATTGGATGCACAAGATCAATTAAAAACCCTAATTGGATTAGAATAAGCCTAGTGAGGACGAAAACAACCAAAATGTTCAACTAATGACACAAAATTATTTATTGGATGCACAAGATTGGTTAAAAACACTAATTGGATTAGAATAAGCCTAGGGAGGACGAAAATGACCTAATTGTTCAACCAAATACACAAAATCCCTTATTGGATTCAAAAGATTGGTTAAAAACCCTAATTGGATTAGAATAAGCCTAGGGAGGACGAAAATGACCGAAATGTTCAATCAACGACACAAAATCACCTATTGGATGCACAAGATTGGTTAAAAACCCTAATTGGATTAGAATAAGCCTAGGGAGTACGAAAATGACCTAAATGTTCAACCAAATACACAAAATCACTTATTGGATTCAAAAATTGGTTAAAAACCCTAATTGGATTAGAATAAGCCTAAGGAGGACGAAAATGACCGAAATGTTCAATCAATGACACAATCACTTATTGGATGCACAAGATTGGTTAAAAACCCTAATTGGATTAGAATAAGCCTAGGGAGGACGAAAAAAACCAAAATGTTCAACCAATGACACAAAATCAATTATTGGAGGCAAAAGATTGGTTAAAA
>JBBPBQ010000004.1:27057961-27099034 GCA_037974755.1 Cicer yamashitae
TTATTGGATGCACAAGATTGGTTAAAAACCCTAATTGGATTAGAATAAGCCTAGGGAAGACGAAAAAAACCAAAATGTTCAACCAATGACACAAAATCAATTATTGGAGGCAAAAGATTGGTTAAAAACCCTAATTGGATTAGAATAAGCCTAGGGAGCACGAAAATGACCTAAATGTTCAACCAAATACACAAAATCACTTATTGGATTCAAAAGATTGGTTAAAAACCCTAATTGGATTAGAATAAGCCTAGGGAGGACGAAAATGACCTAAATGTTCAATCAATGACACAAAATCACTTATTGGATGCACAAGATTGGTTAAAAACCCTAATTGGATTAGAATAAGCCTACGGAGGACGAAAATGACCGAAATGTTCAATCAACGACACAAAATCACTTATTGGATGCACAAGATTGGTTAAAAACCCTAATTGGATTAGAATAAGCCTAGGGAGGACGAAAATGACCTATATGTTCAACTAATGACACAAAATTATTTATTGGATGCACAAGATTGGTTAAAAACCCTAATTGGATTAGAATAAGCCTAGGGAGGACGAAAATGACCTAAATGTTCAACCAAATACACAAAATCACTTATTGGATTCAAAAGATTGGTTAAAAACCCTAATTGGATTAGAATGAGCCTAGGCAGGACGAAAATGACCGAAATGTTCAACCATTGACACAAAATCACTTATTGGATGCACAAGTTCGACTAAAAACCCTAATTGGATTAGAATAAGCCTAGGGAGGACGAAAATGACCTAAATGTTCAATCAATGACACAAAATCACTTATTGGATGCACAAGATTGGTTAAAAACCCTAATTGGATTAGAATAACCCTAGGGAGGACGAAAACAACCAAAATGTTCAACCAATGACACAAAATCAATTATTGGAGGCACAAGATTGGTTAAAAACCCTAATTGGATTAGAATAAGCCTAGGGAGGACGAAAATGACCTAAATGTTCAACCAAAAACACAAAATCACTTATTGGATTCAAAAGATTGGTTAAAAACACTAATTAGATTAGAATAAGCCTAGGGAGGACAAAAATGACCGAAATGTTCAATCAATGACACAAAATCACTTATTGGATGCACAAGATTGGTTAAAAACCCTAATTGGATTAGAATAAGCCTAGGGAGGACGAAAATGACCTATATGTTTAACCCATGACACAAAATCACTTATTGGATGCACAAGATTGGTTAAAAACCCTAATTGGATTAGAATAAGCCTAGGGAGGACGAAAATGACCTAAATGTTCAACCAAATACACAAAATCACTTATTGGATTCAATAGATTGGTTAAAAACCCTAATTGGATCAGAATAAGCCTAGGGAGGACCTAAATGAGCTAAATGTTCAATCAATGACACAAAATCACTTATTGGATGCACAAGATTAGTTAAAACCCTGATTGGATTAGAATAAGCCTAGTGAGGATGAAAACAACCAAAATGTTCAACTAATGACACAAAATTATTTATTGGATGCACAAGATTGGTTAAAAACCCTAATTGGATTAGAATAAGACTAGGGAGGACGAAAATGACCTAAATGTTCAACCAAATACACAAAATCCCTTATTGGATTCAAAAGATTGGTTAAAAACCCTAATTGGATTAGAATAAGCCTAGGGAGGACGAAAATGACCGAAATGTTCAATCAATGACACAAAATCACTTATTGGATGCACAAGATTGGTTAAAAACCCTAATTGGATTAGAATAAGCCTAGGGAGGACGAAAATGACCTAAATGTTCAATCGATGACACAAAATCACTTATTGGATGCACAAGATCAGTTAAAAACCCTAATCGGATTAGAATAAGCCTTCGGAGGACGAAAATGACCTAAATGTTCAACAACATCACTTATTGGATTCAAAACATTGGTTAAAAATCCTAATTGGATTAGAATAAGCCTAGGCAGGGCGAAAATGACCGAAATGTTCAACTAATGACACAAAATCACTTATTGGATGCACAAGATCGATTAAAAACCCTAATTGGATTAGAATAAGCCTAGGGAGGACGAAAATGACCTAAATGTTCAATAAATGACACAAAATCACTTATTGGATGCACAAGATCAGTTAAAAACCCTAATCGGATTACAATAAGCCTTGGGAGGACGAAAATGACCTAAATGTTCAACCAAATACACAAAATCACTTATTGGATTCAAAGCATTGGTTAAAAACCCTAATTGGATTAGAATAAGCCTAGGCAGGACGAAAATGACCAAAATGTTCAATCAATGACACAAAATCACTTATTGGATGCACAAGATCAGTTAAACACCCTAATTGGATTAAAATAAACCTAAAAAGGACGAAAATGACCGAACTGTTAATCCAACGACACAAACACACTTATTAGATGCAAAAGACTGGTTAAAAACCCTAATTCGAATACAATAAGCCTAGGCAGGACGAAAATGTCCTAAATGTTCAACCAAATACACAAAATCACATATTAGATTCAAAAGATTGGTTAAAAACCCTAATTGGATTAGAATAAGCCTAGGGAGGACGAAAATGACCTAAATGTTCAATCAATGACACAAAATCACTTATTGGATGCATAAGATTAGTTAAAAACCCTAATTGGATTAGAATAAGCCTACGGAGGAAGAAAATGACCGAAATGTTCAATCAACGACACAAAATCACTTATTGGATGCACAAGATTGGTTAAAAACCCTAATTGGATTAGAATAAGCCTAGGGAGGACGAAAATGACCTATATGTTCAACTAATGACACAAAATTATTTATTAGATGCACAAGATTGGTTAAAAACCCTAATTGGATTAGAATAAGCCTAGGGAGAACGAAAATGACCTAAATGTTCAACCAAATACACAAAATCCCTTATTGGATTCAAAAGATTGGTTAAAAACCCTAATTGGATTAGAATAAGCCTAGGGAGGACGAAAATGACCGAAATGTTCAATCAATGACACAAAATCACTTATTGGATGCACAAGATTGGTTAAAAACCCTAATTGGATTAGAATAAGCCTAGGGAGGACGAAAATGACCTATATATTAAACCAATGACACAAAATCATTTATTAGATGCACAAGATTCCTTAAAAACCCTAATTGGATTAGAATAAGCCTAGGGAAGACGAAAATGACCTAAATGTTCAACAAAATACACAAAATCACTTATTGGATTCAAAAGATTGGTTAAAAACCCTAATTGGATTAGAATGAGCCTAGGCAGGACGAAAATGACCGAAATGTTCAACCATTGACACAAAATCACTTATTGGATGCAAAAGTTCGATTAAAAACCCTAATTGGATTAGAATAAGCCTAGGGAGGACGAAAATGACCTAAATGTTCAATCAATGACACAAAATCACTTATTGGATGCACAAGATTGGTTAAAAACCCTAATTGGATTAGAATAACCCTAGGGAGGATGAAAACAACCAAAATGTTCAACCAATGACACAAAATCAATTATTGGAGGCACAAGATTGGTTAAAAACCCTAATTGGATTAGAATAAGCCTAGGGAGGACGAAAATGACCTAAATGTTCAACCAAATACAAAAAATCACTTATTGGATTCAAAAGATTGGTTAAAAACCCTAATTGGATTAGAATAAGCCTAGGGAGGACGAAAATGACCTAAATGTTCAATCAATGACACAAAATCACTTATTGGATGCACAAGATTAGTTAAAAACCCTAATTGGATTAGAATAAGCCTAGGGAGGCCGAAAATGACCGAAATGTTCAACTAATGACACAAAATTATTTATTGGATTCACAAGATTGGTTAAAAATCCTAATTGGATTAGAATAAGCCTAGGGAGGACGAAAATGACCTAAATGTTCAACCAAATACACAAAATCCCTTATTGGATTCAAAAGATTGGTTAAAAACCCTAATTGGATTAGAATAAGCCTAGGGAGGGCGAAAATGACCGAAATGTTCAATCAATGACACAAAATCACTTATTGGATGCACAAGATTGGTTAAAAACCCTAATTGGATTAGAATAAGCCTAGGGAGGACGAAAATGACCTAAATGTTCAATCGATGACACAAAATCACTTATTGGATGCACAAGATTGGTAAAAAACCCTAATTGGATTAGAATAACCCTAGGGAGGACGAAAACAACCAAAATGTTCAACCAATGACACAAAATCAATTATTGGAGGCAAAATATTGGTTAAAAACCCTAATTGGATTAGAATAAGCCTAGGGAGGACGAATATGACCTAAATGTTCAATCGATGACACAAAATCACATATTGGATGCACAAGATCAGTTAAAAACCCTAATCGGATTTGAATAAGCCTTCGGAGGACGAAAATGACCTAAATGTTCAACCAAATACACAAAATCACTTATTGGATTCAAAACATTGGTTAAAAATCCTAATTGGATTAGAATAAGCCTAGGCAGGACGAAAATGACCGAAATGTTCAACTAATGACACAAAATCCCTTATTGGATTCAAAAGATTGGTTAAAAACCCTAATTGGATTAGAATAAGCCTAGGGAGGGCGAAAATGACCGAAATGTTCAATCAATGACACAAAATCACTTATTGGATGCACAAGATTGGTTAAAAACCCTAATTGGATTAGAATAAGCCTAGGGAGGACGAAAATGACCTAAATGTTCAATCGATGACACAAAATCACTTATTGGATGCACAAGATCAGTTAAAAACCCTAATCGGATTAGAATAAGCCTTCGGAGGACGAAAATGACCTAAATGTTCAACAAAATCACTTATTGGATTCAAAACATTGGTAAAAAATCCTAATTGGATTAGAATAAGCCTAGGCAGGGCGAAAATGACCGAAATGTTCAACTAATGACACAAAATCACTTATTGGATGCACAAGATCGATTAAAAACCCTAATTGGATTAGAATAAGCCTAGGGAGGACGAAAATGACCTAAATGTTCAATCAATGACACAAAATCACTTATTGGATGCACAAGATCAGTTAAAAACCCTAATCGGATTACAATAAGCCTTGGGAGGACGAACATGACCTAAATGTTCAACCAAATACACAAAATCACTTATTGGATTCAAAGCATTGGTTAAAAACCCTAATTGGATTAGAATAAGCCTAGGCAGGACGAAAATGACCGAAATGTTCAATCAATGACACAAAATCACTTATTGGATGCACAAGATTAGTTAAAAACCCTAATTGGATTAATATAAGCCTAGGGAGGACGAAAATGACCGATATGTTCAATCAACGACACAAAATCACTTATTTGATGCACAAGATTGGTTAAGAACCCTAATAGGATTAAAATAAGCCTAGGGAGGACGAAAATGACCTATATGTTCAACCAATGACACAAAATCATTTATTAGATGCACAAGATTGGTTAAAAACCCTAATTGGATTAGAATAAGCCTAGGGAGGACGAAAATGACCTAAATGTTCAACCAAATACACAAAATCACTTATTGGATTCAAAGCATTGGTTAAAAACCCTAATTGGATTAGAATAAGCCTAGGCAGGACGAAAATGACCGAAATGTTCAATCAATGACACAAAATCACTTATTGGATGCACAAGATTAGTTAAAAACCCTAATTGGATTAAAATAAGCCTAGGGAGGACGAAAATGACCGATATGTTCAATCAACGACACAAAATCACTTATTTGATGCACAAGATTGGTTAAAAACCCTAATAGGATTAGAATAAGCCTAGGGAGGACGAAAATGACCTATATGTTCAACCAATGACACAAAATCATTTATTAGATGCACAAGATTGGTTAAAAACCCTAATTGGATTAGAATAAGCCTAGGGAGGACGAAAATGACCTAAATGTTCAACCAAATACACAAAATCACTTATTGGATTCAAAAGATTGGTTAAAAACCCTAATTGGATTAGAATAAGCCTAGGGAGGACGAAAATGACCGAAATGTTCAACCAATGACACAAAATCACTAATTGGATGCACCAGATTGGTTAAAATCCCTAATTAGATTAGAATAAAGCTAGGGAGGACGAAAATGACCTAAATGTTCAATCAATGACACAAAATCACTTATTGGATGCACGAGATCAGTAACACACCCTAATTGGATTACAATAAACCTAGGAAGGACGAAAATGACCGAAATGTTAATCCAACGACACAAACACACTTATTGGATGCAGAAGATTGGTTAAAAACCCTAATTGGAATAGAATAAGCCTAGGGAGGACGAAAATGACCTAAATGTTCAACCAAGGACACAAAATCACTTATTGGATGCACAAGATTGGTTGAAAACCCTAATTGGATTAGAATAAGCCTAGGGAGGACGAAAATGACCGAAATGTTCAACCAACGACACAAAATCACTTATTGGATGCACAAGATTGGTTAAAAACCCTAATTGGATTAGAATAAGCCTAGGGAGTACGAAAATGACTGAAATGTTCAATCAATACCACAAAATCACTTATTGGATGCACAAGATTAGTTAAAGACCCTAATTGGATTAGAATAAGCCTAGAGAGGACGAAAACAACCAAAATGTTCCACTAATGACACAAAATTATTTATTGGATGCACAGGATTGGTTAAAAACCCTAATTGGATTAGAATAAGCCTAGGGAGAACGAAAATGACCTAAATGTTCAACCAAATACACAAAATCACTTATTGGATTCAAAAGATTGGTTAAAAACCCTAATTGGATTAGAATAAGCCTAGGGAGGACGAAAATGACCGAAATGTTCAATCAATGACACAAAATCACTTATTGGATGCACAAGATTGGTTAAAAACCCTAATTGGATTAGAATAAGCCTAGGGAGGACGAAAATGACCGAAATGTTCAATCAATGACACAAAATCACTTATTAGATGCACAAGATTGGTTAAAAACCCTAATTGGATTAGAATAAGCCTAGGGAGGACGAAAATGACCTATATGTTTAACCCATGACACAAAATCACTTATTGGATGCACAAGATTGGTTAAAAACCCTAATTGGATTAGAATAACCCTAGGGAGGACGAAAACAACTAAAATGTTCAACCAATGACACAAAATCAATTATTGCAGGCACAAGATTGGTTAAAAACCATAATTGGATTAGAATAAGCCTAGGGAGGACGAAAATGACCTAAATGTTCAACCAAATACACAAAATCACTTATTGGATTCAAAAGATTGGTTAAAAACCCTAATTGGATTAGAATAAGCCTAGGGAGGACGAAAATGACCTATATGTTTAACCCATGACACAAAATCAATTATTGGATGCACAAGATTGGTTAAAAACCCTAATTGGATTAGAATAACCCTAGGGAGGACGAAAATGACCTAAATGTTCAACCAAATACACAAAATCACTTATTGGATTCAAAAGATTGGTTAAAAACCCTAATTGGATTAGAATAAGCCTAGGGAGGAGGAAAATGACCGAAATGTTCAATCAATGACACAAAATCACTTATTGGATGCACAAGATTGGTTAAAAACCCTAATTGGATTAGAATAAGCCTAGGGAGGACGAAAATGACCTAAATGTTCAACCAAATACACAAAATCACTTATTGGATTCAAAAGATTGGTTAAAAACCCTAATTGGATTAGAATAAGCCTAAGGAGGGCGAAAATGACCGAAATGTTCAATCAATGACACAAAATCACTTATTGGATGCACAAGATTGGTTAAAAACCCTAATTGGATTAGAATAACTCTAGGGAGGACGAAAACAACC
The DNA here is from genome assembly GCA_037974755.1 of Cicer yamashitae. NCBI lineage: Eukaryota > Viridiplantae > Streptophyta > Magnoliopsida > Fabales > Fabaceae > Cicer > Cicer yamashitae. The sequence goes on from JBBPBQ010000004.1 coordinate 27,065,714, forward strand.
AAAATGTTCAACCAATGACACAAAATCAATTATTGGAGGCACAAGATTGGTTAAAAACCCTAATTGGATTAGAATAAGCCTAGGGAGGACGAAAATGACCTAAATGTTCAACCAAATACACAAAATCACTTATTGGATTCAAAAGATTGGTTAAAAACCCTTATTGGATTAGAATAAGCCTAGGGAGGACGAAAATGACCGAAATGTTCAATCAATGACACAAAATCACTTATTGGATGCACAAGATTGGTTAAAAACCCTAATTGGATTAGAATAAGCCTAGGGAGGACGAAAATGACCTATATGTTTAACCCATGACACAAAATCACTTATTGGATGCACAAGATTGGTTAAAAACCCTAATTGGATTAGAATATCCCTAGGGAGGACGAAAACAACCAAAATGTTCAACCAATGACACAAAATCAATTTTTGGGCGCACAAGATTGGTTAAAAACCCAATTGGATTAGAATAAGCCTAGGGAGGACGAAAATGACCTAAATGTTCAACCAAATACACAAAATCACTTATTGGATTCAAAAGATTGGTTAAAAACCCTAATTGGATTAGAATAAGCCTAGGGAGGACGAAAATGACCTAAATGTTCAATCAATGACACAAAATCACTTATTGGATGCACAAGATTAGTTAAAAACCCTAATTGGATTAGAATAAGCCTAGGGATGACGAAAATGACCGAAATGTTCAACTAATGACACAAAATTATTTATTGGATGCACAAGATTGGTTAAAAATCCTAATTGGATTAGAATAAGCCTAGGGAGGACGAAAATGACCGAAATGTTCAATCAATGACACAAAATCACTTATTGGATGCACAAGATTGGTTAAAAACCCTAATTGGATTAGAATAAGCCTAGGGAGGACGAAAATGACCTAAATGTTCAACCAATGACACAAAATCACTTATTGGATGCACAAGACTGGTTAAAAAACCTAATTGGATTAGAATAAGCCTAGGGAGGACGAAAATGACCTAAATGTTCAACCAATGACACAAAATCACTTATTGGATGCACAAGATTGGTTAAAAACCCTAATTGGATTAGAATAAGCCTAGGGAGGACGAAAATGACCGAAATGTTCAACCAATGACACAAAATCACTTATTGGATGCACAAGATTGGTTAAAAACCCTAATTGGATTAGAATAAGCCTAGGGAGGACGAAAATGACCTAAATGTTCAACCAATGACACAAAATCACTTATTAGATGCACAAGATTGATTAAAAACCCTAATTGGATTAGAATAAGCCTAGGGAGGACGAAAATGAGCTAAATGTTCAATCAATGACACAAAATCACTTATTGGATGCACAAGATCAGTTAAACACCCTAATTGGATTAAAATAAACCTAAAAAGGACGAAAATGACCGAACTGTTAATCCAACGACACAAACACACTTATTAGATGCAAAAGACTGGTTAAAAACCCTAATTGGAATACAATAAGCCTAGGCAGGACGAAAATGTCCTAAATGTTCAACCAAATACACAAAATCACATATTAGATTCAAATGATTGGTTAAAAACCCTAATTGGATTAGAATAAGCCTAGGGAGGACGAAAATGACCTAAATGTTCAATCAATGACACAAAATCACTTATTGGATGCACAAGATTGGTTAAAAACCCTAATTGGATTAGAATAAGCCTAGGGAGGACGAAAATGACCTATATGTTCAACCAATGACACAAAATCATTTATTAGATGCACAAGATTCGTTAAAAACCCTAATTGGATTAGAATAAGCCTAGGGAAGACGAAAATGACCTAAATGTTCAACAAAATACACAAAATCACTTATTGGATTCAAAAGATTGGTTAAAAACCCTAATTGGATTAGAATGAGCCTAGGCAGGACGAAAATGACCGAAATGTTCAACCATTGACACAAAATCACTTATTGGATGCACAAGTTCGATTAAAAACCCTAATTGGATTAGAATAAGCCTAGGGAGGACGAAAATGACCTAAATGTTCAATCAATGACACAAAATCACTTATTGGATGCACAAGATTGGTTAAAAACCCTAATTGGATTAGAATAACCCTTGGGAGGACGAAAACAACCAAAATGTTCAACCAATGACACAAAATCAATTATTGGAGGCACAAGATTGGTTAAAAACCCTAATTGGATTTGAATAAGCCTAGGGAGGACGAAAATGACCTAAATGTTCAACCAAATACAAAAAATCACTTATTGGATTCAAAAGATTGGTTAAAAACCCTAATTGGATTAGAATAAGCCTAGGGAGGACGAAAATGACCTAAATGTTCAATCAATGACACAAAATCACTTATTGGATGCACAAGATTAGTTAAAAACCCTAATTGGATTAGAATAAGCCTAGGGAGGCCGAAAATGACCGAAATGTTCAACTAATGACACAAAATTATTTATTGGATGCACAAGATTGGTTAAAAATCCTAATTGGATTAGAATAAGCCTAGGGAGAACGAAAATGACCTAAATGTTCAACCAAATACACAAAATCCCTTATTGGATTCAAAAGATTGGTTAAAAACCCTAATTGGATTAGAATAAGCCTAGGGAGGACGAAAATGACCGAAATGTTCAATCAATGACACAAAATCACTTATTGGATGCACAAGATTGGTTAAAAACCCTTATTGGATTAGAATAAGCCTAGGGAGGACGAAAATGACCTATATGTTCAACCAATGACACAAAATCATTTATTAGATGCACAAGATTGGTTAAAAACCCTAATTGGATTAGAATAAGCCTAGGGAGGACGAAAATGACCTAAATGTTCAACCAAATACACAAAATCCCTTATTGGATTCAAAAGATTGGTTAAAAACCCTAATTGGATTAGAATAAGCCTAGGGAGGACGAAAATGACCGAAATGTTCAATCAATGACACAAAATCACTTATTGGATGCACAAGATTGGTTAAAAACCCTAATTGGATTAGAATAGGCCTAGGGAGGACGAAAATGACCTATATGTTCAACCAATGACACAAAATCATTTATTAGATGCACAAGATTCGTTAAAAACCCTAATTGGATTAGAATAAGCCTAGGGAGGACGAAAATGACCTAAATGTTCAACAAAATACACAAAATCACTTATTGGATTCAAAAGATTGGTTAAAAACCCTAATTGGATTAGAATGAGCCTAGGCAGGACGAAAATGACCGAAATGTTCAACCATTGACACAAAATCACTTATTGGATGCACAAGTTCGACTAAAAACCCTAATTGGATTAGAATAAGCCTAGGGAGGACGAAAATGACCTAAATGTTCAATCAATGACACAAAATCACTTATTGGATGCACAAGATTGGTTAAAAACCCTAATTGGATTAGAATAACCCTAGGGAGGACGAAAACAACCAAAATGTTCAACCAATGACACAAAATCAATTATTGGAGGCACAAGATTGGTTAAAAACCCAAATTGGATTAGAATAAGCCTAGGGAGGACGAAAATGACCTAAATGTTCAACCAAAAACACAAAATCACTTATTGGATTCAAAAGATTGGTTAAAAACCCTAATTGGATTAGAATAAGCCTAGGGAGGACAAAAATGACCGAAATGTTCAATCAATGACACAAAATCACTTATTGGATGCACAAGATTGGTTAAAAACCCTAATTGGATTAGAATAACCCTAGGGAGGACGAAAACAACCAAAATGTTCAACCACTGACATAAAATCAATTATTGGAGGCACAAGATTGGTTAAAAACCCTAATAGGATTAGAATAAGCCTAGGGAGGACAAAAATGACCTAAATGTTCAACCAAATACACAAAATCACTTATTGGATTCAAAAGATTGGTTAAAAACCCTAATTGGATTAGAATAAGCCTAGGGAGGACGAAAATGACCTAAATGTTCAATCAATGACACAAAATCACTTATTGGATGCACAAGATCAGTTAAAAACCCTAATTGGATTAGAATAAGCCTTGGGAGGACGAAAATGACCTAAATGTTCAACCAAATACACAAAATCACTTGTTGGATTCAAAACATTGTTTAAAAACCCTAATTGGATTAGAATAAGCCTAGGGACGACAAAAATGACCTAAATGTTCAACCAAATACACAAAATCACTTATTGGATTCAAAAGATTGGTTAAAAACCCTAATTGGATTAGAATAAGCCTAGGGAGGACGAAAATGACTGAAATGTTCAAACAATGACACAAAATCACTTATTGGATGCACAAGATTGGTTAAAAACCCTAATTGGATTAGAATAACCCTAGGGAGGACGAAAACAACCAAAATGTTCAACCAATGACACAAAATCAATTATTGGAGGCACAAGATTGGTTAAAAACCCTAATTGGATTAGAATAAGCCTAGGGAGGACGAAAATGACCTAAATGTTCAACCAAATACAAAAAATCACTTATTGGATTCAAAAGATTGGTTAAAAACTCTAATTGGATTAGAATAAGCCTAGGGAAGACGAAAATGACCTAAATGTTCAATCAATGACACAAAATCACTTATTGGATGCACAAGATTAGTTAAAAACCCTAATTGGATTAGAATAAGCCTAGGGAGGCCGAAAATGACCGAAATGTTCAACTTATGACACAAAATTATTTATTGGATGCACAAGATTGGTTAAAAATCCTAATTGGATTAGAATAAGCCAAGGGAGGACGAAAATGACCTAAATGTTCAACCAAATACACAAAATCCCTTATTGGATTCAAAAGATTGGTTAAAAACCCTAATTGGATTAGAATAAGCCTAGGGAGGGCGAAAATGACCGAAATGTTCAATCAATGACACAAAATCACTTATTGGATGCACAAGATTGGTTAAAAACCCTAATTGGATTAGAATAAGCCTAGGGAGGACGAAAATGACCTAAATGTTCAATCGATGACACAAAATCACTTATTGGATGCACAATATCAGTTAAAAACCCTAATCGGATTAGAATAAGCCTTCGGAGGACGAAAATGACCTAAATGTTCAACAAAATCACTTATTAGATGCACAAGATTGATTAAAAACCCTAATTGGATTAGAATAAGCCTAGGGAGGACGAAAATGAGCTAAATGTTCAATCAATGACACAAAATCACTTATTGGATGCACAAGATCAGTTAAACACCCTAATTGGATTAAAATAAACCTAAAAAGGACGAAAATGACCGAACTGTTAATCCAACGACACAAACACACTTATTAGATGCAAAAGATTGGTTAAAAACCCTAATTGGAATACAATAAGCCTAGGCAGGACGAAAATGTCCTAAATGTTCAACCAAATACACAAAATCACATATTAGATTCAAAAGATTGGTTAAAAACCCTAATTGGATTAGAATAAGCCTAGGGAGGACGAAAATGACCTAAATGTTCAATCAATGACACAAAATCACTTATTGGATGCACAAGATTAGTTAAAAACCCTAATTGGATAAGAATAAGCCTACGGAGGACGAAAATGACCGAAATGTTCAATCAACGACACAAAATCACTTATTGGATGCACAAGATTGGTTAAAAACCCTAATTGGATTAGAATAAGCCTAGGGAGGACGAAAATGACCTATATGTTCAACTAATGACACAAAATTATTTATTGGATGCACAAGATTGGTTAAAAACCCTAATTGGATTAGAATAAGCCTAGGGAGGACGAAAATGACCTAAATGTTCAACCAAATACACAAAATCCCTTATTGGATTCAAAAGATTGGTTAAAAACCCTAATTGGATTAGAATAAGCCTAGGGAGGACGAAAATGACCTAAATGTTCAATCAATGACACAAAATCACTTATTGGATGCACAAGATTAGTTAAAAACCCTAATTGGATTAGAATAAGCCTAGGGAGGACGAAAATGACCGAAATGTTCAACTAATGACACAAAATTATTTATTGGATGCACAAGATTGGTTAAAAATCCTAATTGGATTAGAATAAGCCTAGGGAGGACGAAAATGACCGAAATGTTCAATCAATGACACAAAATCACTTATTGGATGCACAAGATTGGTTAAAAACCCTAATTGGATTAGAATAAGCCTAGGGAGGACGAAAATGACCTAAATGTTCAATCGATGACACAAAATCACTTATTGGATGCACAAGATCAGTTAAAAACCCTAATCGGATTAGAATAAGCCTTCGGAGGACGAAAATGACCTAAATGTTCAACAACATCACTTATTGGATTCAAAACATTGGTTAAAAATCCTAATTGGATTAGAATAAGCCTAGGCAGGGCGAAAATGACCGAAATGTTCAACTAATGACACAAAATCACTTATTGGATGCACAAGATCGATTAAAAACCCTAATTGGATTAGAATAAGCCTAGGGAGGCTGAAAATGACCTAAATGTTCAATCAATGACACAAAATCACTTATTGGATGCACAAGATCAGTTAAAAACCCTAATCGGATTACAATAAGCCTTGGGAGGACGAACATGACCTAAATGTTCAACCAAATACACAAAATCACTTATTGGATTCAAAGCATTGGTTAAAAACCCTAATTGGATTAGAATAAGCCTAGCCAGGACGAAAATGACCGAAATGTTCAATCAATGACACAAAATCACTTATTGGATGCACAAGATTAGTTAAAAACCCTAATTGGATTAAAATAAGCCTAGGGAGGACGAAAATGACCGATATGTTCAATCAACGACACAAAATCACTTATTTGATGCACAAGATTGGTTAAAAACCCTAATAGGATTAGAATAAGCCTAGGGAGGACGAAAATGACCTATATGTTCAACCAATGACACAAAATCATTTATTAGATGCACAAGATTGGTTAAAAACCCTAATTGGATTAGAATAAGCCTAGGGAGGACGAAAATGACCTAAATGTTCAACCAAATACACAAAATCACTTATTGGATTCAAAAGATTGGTTAAAAACCCTAATTGGATTAGAATAAGCCTAGGCAGGACGAAAATGACCGAAATGTTCAATCAATGACACAAAATCACTTATTGGATGCACAAGATTAGTTAAAAACCCTAATTGGATTAAAATAAGCCTAGGGAGGACGAAAATGACCGATATGTTCAATCAACGACACAAAATCACTTATTTGATGCACAAGATTGGTTAAAAACCCTAATAGGATTAGAATAAGCCTAGGGAGGACGAAAACAACCAAAATGTTCAACCAATGACACAAAATCAATTATTGGAGGCACAAGATTGGTTAAAAACCCTAATTGGATTAGAATAAGCCTAGGGAGGACGAAAATGACCTAAATGTTCAACCAAATACAAAAAATCACTTATTGGATTCAAAAGATTGGTTAAAAACCCTAATTGGATTAGAATAAGCCTAGGGAGGACGAAAATGACCTAAATGTTCAATCAATGACACAAAATCACTTATTGGATGCACAAGATTAGTTAAAAACCCTAATTGGATTAGAATAAGCCTAGGGAGGCCGAAAATGACCGAAATGTTCAACTAATGACACAAAATTATTTATTGGATTCACAAGATTGGTTAAAAATCCTAATTGGATTAGAATAAGCCTAGGGAGGACGAAAATGACCTAAATGTTCAACCAAATACACAAAATCCCTTATTGGATTCAAAAGATTGGTTAAAAACCCTAATTGGATTAGAATAAGCCTAGGGAGGGCGAAAATGACCGAAATGTTCAACTAATGACACAAAATCACTTATTGGATGCACAAGATCGATTAAAAACCCTAATTGGATTAGAATAAGCCTAGGGAGGACGAAAATGACCTAAATGTTCAATCAATGACACAAAATCACTTATTGGATGCACAAGATCAGTTAAAAACCCTAATCGGATTACAATAAGCCTTGGGAGGACGAACATGACCTAAATGTTCAACCAAATACACAAAATCACTTATTGGATTCAAAGCATTGGTTAAAAACCCTAATTGGATTAGAATAAGCCTAGGCAGGACGAAAATGACCGAAATGTTCAATCAATGACACAAAATCACTTATTGGATGCACAAGATTAGTTAAAAACCCTAATTGGATTAATATAAGCCTAGGGAGGACGAAAATGACCGATATGTTCAATCAACGACACAAAATCACTTATTTGATGCACAAGATTGGTTAAGAACCCTAATAGGATTAAAATAAGCCTAGGGAGGACGAAAATGACCTATATGTTCAACCAATGACACAAAATCATTTATTAGATGCACAAGATTGGTTAAAAACCCTAATTGGATTAGAATAAGCCTAGGGAGGACGAAAATGACCTAAATGTTCAACAAAATACACAAAATCACTTATTGGATTCAAAAGATTGGTTAAAAACCCTAATTGGAATAGAATAAGCCTAGGCAGGACGAAAATGACCGAAATGTTCAACCAATGACACAAAATCACTTATTGGATGCACAAGATCGACTAAAAACCCTAATTGGATTAGAATAAGCCTATGGAGGACGAAAATGACCTAAATGTTCAATCAATGACACAAAATCATTTATTGGATGCACAAGATCAGTTAAAAACCCTAATCGGATTAGAATAAGCCTAGGGAGGACGAAAACAACCAAAATGTTCAACTAATGACACAAAATTATTTATTGGATGCACAAGATTGGTTAAAAACACTAATTGGATTAGAATAAGCCTAGGGAGGACGAAAATGACCTAATTGTTCAACCAAATACACAAAATCCCTTATTGGATTCAAAAGATTGGTTAAAAACCCTAATTGGATTAGAATAAGCCTAGGGAGGACGAAAATGACCGAAATGTTCAATCAATGACACAAAATCACTTATTGGATGCACAAGATTGGTTAAAAACCCTTATTGGATTAGAATAAGCCTAGGGAGGACGAAAATGACCTATATGTTCAACCAATGACACAAAATCATTTATTAGATGCACAAGATTGGTTAAAAACCCTAATTGGATTAGAATAAGCCTAGGGAGGACGAAAATGACCTAAATGTTCAACCAAATACACAAAATCCCTTATTGGATTCAAAAGATTGGTTAAAAACCCTAATTGGATTAGAATAAGCCTAGGGAGGACGAAAATGACCGAAATGTTCAATCAATGACACAAAATCACTTATTGGATGCACAAGATTGGTTAAAAACCCTAATTGGATTAGAATAGGCCTAGGGAGGACGAAAATGACCTATATGTTCAACCAATGACACAAAATCATTTATTAGATGCACAAGATTCGTTAAAAACCCTAATTGGATTAGAATAAGCCTAGGGAGGACGAAAATGACCTAAATGTTCAACAAAATACACAAAATCACTTATTGGATTCAAAAGATTGGTTAAAAACCCTAATTGGATTAGAATGAGCCTAGGCAGGACGAAAATGACCGAAATGTTCAACCATTGACACAAAATCACTAATTGGATGCACAAGTTCGATTAAAAACCCTAATTGGATTAGAATAAGCCTAGGGAGGACGAAAATGACCTAAATGTTCAATCAATGACACAAAATCACTTATTGGATGCACAAGATTGGTTAAAAACCCTAATTGGATTAGAATAACCCTAGGGAGGACGAAAACAACCAAAATGTTCAACCAATGACACAAAATCAATTATTGGAGGCACAAGATTGGTTAAAAACCCTAATTGGATTAGAATAAGCCTAGGGAGGACGAAAATGACCTAAATGTTCAACCAAATACAAAAAATCACTTATTGGATTCAAAAGATTGGTTAAAAACCCTAATTGGATTAGAATAAGCCTAGGGAGGACGAAAATGACCTAAATGTTCAATCAATGACACAAAATCACTTATTGGATGCACAAGATTAGTTAAAAACCCTAATTGGATTAGAATAAGCCTACGGAGGACGAAAATGACCGAAATGTTCAATCAACGACACAAAATCACTTATTGGATGCACAAGATTGGTTAAAAACCCTAATTGGATTAGAATAAGCCTAGGGAGGACGAAAATGACCTATATGTTCAACCAATGACACAAAATCACTTATTGGATGCACAAGATTGGTTAAAAACCCTAATTGGATTAGAATAAGCCTAGGGAGGACGAAAATGACCTAAATGTTCAACAAAATACACAAAATCACTTATTGGATTCAAAAGATTGGTTAAAAACCCTAATTGGATTAGAATGAGCCTAGGCAGGACGAAAATGACCGTAATGTTCAACCATTGACACAAAATCACTTATTGGATGCACAAGTTCGATTAAAAACCCTAATTGGATTAGAATAAGCCTAGGGAGGACGAAAATGACCTAAATGTTCAATCAATGACACAAAATCACTTATTGGATGCACAAGATTGGTTAAAAACCCTAATTGGATTAGAATAACCCTTGGGAGGACGAAAACAACCAAAATGTTCAACCAATGACACAAAATCAATTATTGGAGGCACAAGATTGGTTAAAAACCCTAATTGGATTTGAATAAGCCTAGGGAGGACGAAAATGACCTAAAAGTTCAACCAAATACAAAAAATCACTTATTGGATTCAAAAGATTGGTTAAAAACCCTAATTGGATTAGAATAAGCCTAGGGAGGACGAAAATGACCTAAATGTTCAATCAATGACACAAAATCACTTATTGGATGCACAAGATTAGTTAAAAACCCTAATTGGATTAGAATAAGCCTAGGGAGGCCGAAAATGACCGAAATGTTCAACTAATGACACAAAATTATTTATTGGATTCACAAGATTGGTTAAAAATCCTAATTGGATTAGAATAAGCCTAGGGAGGACGAAAATGACCTAAATGTTCAACCAAATACACAAAATCCCTTATTGGATTCAAAAGATTGGTTAAAAACCCTAATTGGATTAGAATAAGCCTAGGGAGGGCGAAAATGACCGAAATGTTCAACTAATGACACAAAATCACTTATTGGATGCACAAGATCGATTAAAAACCCTAATTGGATTAGAATAAGCCTAGGGAGGACGAAAATGACCTAAATGTTCAATCAATGACACAAAATCACTTATTGGATGCACAAGATCAGTTAAAAACCCTAATCGGATTACAATAAGCCTTGGGAGGACGAACATGACCTAAATGTTCAACCAAATACACAAAATCACTTATTGGATTCAAAGCATTGGTTAAAAACCCTAATTGGATTAGAATAAGCCTAGGCAGGACGAAAATGACCGAAATGTTCAATCAATGACACAAAATCACTTATTGGATGCACAAGATTAGTTAAAAACCCTAATTGGATTAATATAAGCCTAGGGAGGACGAAAATGACCGATATGTTCAATCAACGACACAAAATCACTTATTTGATGCACAAGATTGGTTAAGAACCCTAATAGGATTAAAATAAGCCTAGGGAGGACGAAAATGACCTATATGTTCAACCAATGACACAAAATCATTTATTAGATGCACAAGATTGGTTAAAAACCCTAATTGGATTAGAATAAGCCTAGGGAGGACGAAAATGACCTAAATGTTCAACCAAATACACAAAATCCCTTATTGGATTCAAAAGATTGGTTAAAAACCCTAATTGGATTAGAATAAGCCTAGGGAGGACGAAAATGACCGAAATGTTCAATCAATGACACAAAATCACTTATTGGATGCACAAGATTGGTTAAAAACCCTAATTGGATTAGAATAACTCTAGGGAGGACGAAAACAACCAAAATGTTCAACCAATGACACAAAATCAATTATTGGAGGCACAAGATTGGTTAAAAACCTAATTGGATTAGAATAAGCCTAGGGAGGACGAAAATGACCTAAATGTTCAACCAAATACACAAAATCACTTATTGGATTCAAAAGATTGGTTAAAAACCCTAATTGGATTAGAATAAGCCTAGGGAGGACGAAAATGACCTAAATGTTCAATCAATGACACAAAATCACTTATTGGATGCACAAGATCAGTTAAAAACCCTAATTGGATTAGAATAAGCCTTGGGAGGACGAAAATGACCTAAATGTTCAACCAAATACACAAAATCACTTGTTGGATTCAAAACATTGTTTAAAAACCCTAATTGGATTAGAATAAGCCTAGGGACGACAAAAATGACCTAAATGTTCAACCAAATACACAAAATCACTTATTGGATTCAAAAGATTGGTTAAAAACCCTAATTGGATTAGAATAAGCCTAGGGAGGACGAAAATGACTGAAATGTTCAAACAATGACACAAAATCACTTATTGGATGCACAAGATTGGTTAAAAACCCTAATTGGATTAGAATAACCCTAGGGAGGACGAAAACAACCAAAATGTTCAACCAATGACACAAAATCAATTATTGGAGGCACAAGATTGGTTAAAAACCCTAATTGGATTAGAATAAGCCTAGGGAGGACGAAAATGACCTAAATGTTCAACCAAATACAAAAAATCACTTATTGGATTCAAAAGATTGGTTAAAAACTCTAATTGGATTAGAATAAGCCTAGGGAAGACGAAAATGACCTAAATGTTCAATCAATGACACAAAATCACTTATTGGATGCACAAGATTAGTTAAAAACCCTAATTGGATTAGAATAAGCCTAGGGAGGCCGAAAATGACCGAAATGTTCAACTTATGACACAAAATTATTTATTGGATGCACAAGATTGGTTAAAAATCCTAATTGGATTAGAATAAGCCAAGGGAGGACGAAAATGACCTAAATGTTCAACCAAATACACAAAATCCCTTATTGGATTCAAAAGATTGGTTAAAAACCCTAATTGGATTAGAATAAGCCTAGGGAGGGCGAAAATGACCGAAATGTTCAATCAATGACACAAAATCACTTATTGGATGCACAAGATTGGTTAAAAACCCTAATTGGATTAGAATAAGCCTAGGGAGGACGAAAATGACCTAAATGTTCAATCGATGACACAAAATCACTTATTGGATGCACAAGATCAGTTAAAAACCCAAATCGGATTAGAATAAGCCTTCGGAGGACGAAAATGACCTAAATGTTCAACAACATCACTTATTGGATTCAAAACATTGGTTAAAAATCCTAATTGGATTAGAATAAGCCTAGGCAGGGCGAAAATGACCGAAATGTTCAACTAATGACACAAAATCACTTATTGGATGCACAAGATCGATTAAAAACCCTAATTGGATTAGAATAAGCCTAGGGAGGCTGAAAATGACCTAAATGTTCAATCAATGACACAAAATCACTTATTGGATGCACAAGATCAGTTAAAAACCCTAATCGGATTACAATAAGCCTTGGGAGGACGAACATGACCTAAATGTTCAACCAAATACACAAAATCACTTATTGGATTCAAAGCATTGGTTAAAAACCCTAATTGGATTAGAATAAGCCTAGGCAGGACGAAAATGACCGAAATGTTCAATCAATGACACAAAATCACTTATTGGATGCACAAGATTAGTTAAAAACCCTAATTGGATTAAAATAAGCCTAGGGAGGACGAAAATGACCGATATGTTCAATCAACGACACAAAATCACTTATTTGATGCACAAGATTGGTTAAAAACCCTAATAGGATTAGAATAAGCCTAGGGAGGACGAAAACAACCAAAATGTTCAACCAATGACACAAAATCAATTATTGGAGGCACAAGATTGGTTAAAAACCCTAATTGGATTAGAATAAGCCTAGGGAGGACGAAAATGACCTAAATGTTCAACCAAATACAAAAAATCACTTATTGGATTCAAAAGATTGGTTAAAAACCCTAATTGGATTAGAATAAGCCTAGGGAGGACGAAAATGAACTAAATGTTCAATCAATGACACAAAATCACTTATTGGATGCACAAGATTAGTTAAAAACCCTAATTGGATTAGAATAAGCCTAGGGAGGCCGAAAATGACCGAAATGTTCAACTAATGACACAAAATTATTTATTGGATGCACAAGATTGGTTAAAAATCCTAATTGGATTAGAATAAGCCTAGGGAGGACGAAAATGACCTAAATGTTCAACCAAATACACAAAATCCCTTATTGGATTCAAAAGATTGGTTAAAAACCCTAATTGGATTAGAATAAGCCTAGGGAGGACGAAAATGACCTAAATGTTCAATCAATGACACAAAATCACTTATTGGATGCACAAGATTGGTTAAAAACCCTAATTGGATTAGAATAAGCCTAGGGAGGACGAAAATGACCTAAATGTTCAATCGATGACACAAAATCACTTATTGGATGCACAAGATCAGTTAAAAACCCTAATCGGATTAGAATAAGCCTTCGGAGGACGAAAATGACCTAAATGTTGAACAAAATCACTTATTGGATTCAAAACATTGGTTAAAAATCCTAATTGGATTAGAATAAGCCTAGGCAGGGCGAAAATGACCGAAATGTTCAACTAATGACACAAAATCACTTATTGGATGCACAAGATCGATTAAAAACCCTAATTGGATTAGAATAAGCCTAGGGAGGCTGAAAATGACCTAAATGTTCAATCAATGACACAAAATCACTTATTGGATGCACAAGATCAGTTAAAAACCCTAATCGGATTACAATAAGCCTTGGGAGGACGAACATGACCTAAATGTTCAACCAAATACACAAAATCACTTATTGGATTCAAAGCATTGGTTAAAAACCCTAATTGGATTAGAATAAGCCTAGCCAGGACGAAAATGACCGAAATGTTCAATCAATGACACAAAATCACTTATTGGATGCACAAGATTAGTTAAAAACCCTAATTGGATTAAAATAAGCCTAGGGAGGACGAAAATGACCGATATGTTCAATCAACGACACAAAATCACTTATTTGATGCACAAGATTGGTTAAAAACCCTAATAGGATTAGAATAAGCCTAGGGAGGACGAAAACAACCAAAATGTTCAACCAATGACACAAAATCAATTATTGGAGGCACAAGATTGGTTAAAAACCCTAATTGGATTAGAATAAGCCTAGGGAGGACGAAAATGACCTAAATGTTCAACCAAATACAAAAAATCACTTATTGGATTCAAAAGATTGGTTAAAAACTCTAATTGGATTAGAATAAGCCTAGGGAGGACGAAAATGACCTAAATGTTCAATCAATGACACAAAATCACTTATTGGATGCACAAGATTAGTTAAAAACCCTAATTGGATTAGAATAAGCCTAGGGAGGCCGAAAATGACCGAAATGTTCAACTAATGACACAAAATTATTTATTGGATGCACAAGATTGGTTAAAAATCCTAATTGGATTAGAATAAGCCTAGGAAGGACGAAAATGACCTAAATGTTCAACCAAATACACAAAATCCCTTATTGGATTCAAAAGATTGGTTAGAAACCCTAATTGGATTAGAATAAGCCTAGGGAGGGCGAAAATGACCGAAATGTTCAACTAATGACACAAAATCACTTATTGGATGCACAAGATCGATTAAAAACCCTAATTGGATTAGAATAAGCCTAGGGAGGACGAAAATGACCTAAATGTTCAATCAATGACACAAAATCACTTATTGGATGCACAAGATCAGTTAAAAACCCTAATCGGATTACAATAAGCCTTGGGAGGACGAACATGACCTAAATGTTCAACCAAATACACAAAATCACTTATTGGATTCAAAGCATTGGTTAAAAACCCTAATTGGATTAGAATAAGCCTAGGCAGGACGAAAATGACCGAAATGTTCAATCAATGACACAAAATCACTTATTGGATGCACAAGATTAGTTAAAAACCCTAATTGGATTAATATAAGCCTAGGGAGGACGAAAATGACCGATATGTTCAATCAACGACACAAAATCACTTATTTGATGCACAAGATTGGTTAAGAACCCTAATAGGATTAAAATAAGCCTAGGGAGGACGAAAATGACCTATATGTTCAACCAATGACACAAAATCATTTATTAGATGCACAAGATTGGTTAAAAACCCTAATTGGATTAGAATAAGCCTAGGGAGGACGAAAATGACCTAAATGTTCAACCAAATACACAAAATCACTTATTGGATTCAAAAGATTGGTTAAAAACGCTAATTGGATTAGAATAAGCCTAGGGAGGACGAAAATGACCGAAATGTTCAATCAATGACACAAAATCACTTATTGGATGCACAAGATTGGTTAAAAACCCTAATTGGATTAGAATAAGCCTAGGGACGACGAAAATGACCTATATGTTTAACCCATGACACAAAATCACTTATTGAATGCACAAGATTGTTTAAAAACCCTAATTGGATTAGAATAACCCTAGGGAGGACGAAAACAACCAAAATGTTCAACCAATGACACAAAATCAATTATTGGAGGCACAAGATTTGTTAAAAACCCTAATTGGATTAGAATAAGCCTAGGGAGGACGAAAATGACCTAAATGTTCAATCAATGACACAAAATCACTTATTGGATGCACAAAATCAGTTAAAAACCCTAATCGGATTAGAATAAGCCTTGGGAGGACGAAAATGACCTAAATGTTCAACCAAATATACAAAATCACTTATTGGATTCAAAACATTGGTTAAAAACCCTAATTGGATTAGAATAAGCCTAGGCAGGACGAAAATGACCGAAATGTTCAACTAATGACACAAAATCACTTATTGGATGCACAAGATTGGTTAAAAACCCTAATTGGATTAGAATAAGTCTAGGGAGGACGAAAATGACCTAAATGTACAATCAATGACACAAAATCACTTATTGGATGCACAAGATTAGTTAAAAACCCTAATTGGATTACAATAAACCTAGGAAGGACGAAAATGACCGAAATGTTAATCCAACGACACAAACACACTTATTGGATGCAGAAGATTGGTTAAAAACCCTATTTGGATTAGAATAAGCCTAGGGAGGACGAAAATGACCTAAATGTTCAACCAAATACACAAAATCACTTATTGGATTCAAAAGATTGGTTAAAACCCCTAATTGGATTAGAATAAGCCTAGGGAGGACGAAAATGACCGAAATGTTCAATCAACGACACAAAATCACTTATTGGATGCACAAGATTGGTTAAAAACCCTAATTGGATTAGAATAAGCCTAGGGAGGACGAAAATGACCTATATGTTCAACTAATGACACAAAATTATTTATTGGATGCACAAGATTGGTTAAAAACCCTAATTGGATTAGAATAAGCCTAGGGAGGACGAAAATGACCTAAATGTTCAACCA
Organism: Cicer yamashitae; assembly: GCA_037974755.1. NCBI lineage: Eukaryota > Viridiplantae > Streptophyta > Magnoliopsida > Fabales > Fabaceae > Cicer > Cicer yamashitae. The sequence continues at coordinate 27,082,890 of JBBPBQ010000004.1, forward strand.
AATACACAAAATCCCTTATTGGATTCAAAAGATTGGTTAAAAACCCTAATTGGATTAGAATAAGCCTAGGGAGGACGAAAATGACCGAAATGTTCAATCAATGACACAAAATCACTTATTGGATGCACAAGATTAGTTAAAAACCCTAATTGGATTAGAATAAGCCTAGTGAGGACAAAAACAACCAAAATGTTCAACTAATGACACAAAATTATTTATTAGATGCACAAGATTGGTTAAAAACCCTAATTGGATTAGAATAAGCCTAGGGAGGACGAAAATGACCTAAATGTTCAACCAAATACACAAAATCCCTTATTGGATTCAAAAGATTGGTTAAAAACCCTAATTGGATTAGAATAAGCCTAGGGAGGACGAAAATGACCTATATGTTCAACCAATGACACAAAATCATTTATTAGATGCACAAGATTGGTTAAAAACCCTAATTGGATTAGAATAAGCCTAGGGAGGACGAAAATGACCTAAATGTTCAACCAAATACACAAAATCACTTATTGGATTAGAAAGATTGGTTAAAAACCCTAATTGGATTAGAATAAGCCTAGGGAGGACGAAAATGACCGAAATGTTCAATCAACGACAAAAAATCACTTATTGGATGCATAAGATTGGTTAAAAACCCTAATTGGATTAGAATAAGCCTAGGGAGGACGAAAATGACCTATATGTTCAACCAACGACACAAAATCATTTATTGGATTCAAAAGATTGGTTAAAACCCCTAATTGGATTAGAATAAGCCTAGGGAGGACGAAAATGACCGAAATGTTCAATCAATGACACAAAATCTCTTATTGGATGCACAAGATTGGTTAAAAACCCTAATTGGATTAGAATAAGCCTAGGGAGGACGAAAATGACCTAAATGTTCAACCAAATACACAAAATCCCTTATTGGATTCAAAAGATTGGTTAAAAACCCTAATTGGATTAGAATAAGCCTAGGGAGGACGAAAATGACCGAAATGTTCAATCAACGACACAAAATCACTTATTGGATGCACAAGATTGGTTAAAAACCCTAATTGGATTAGAATAAGCCTAGGGAGGACGAAAATGACCTATATGTTCAACCAATGACACAAAATCATTTATTAGATGCACAAGATTGGTTAAAAACCCTAATTGGATTAGAATAAGCCTAGGGAGGACGAAAATGACCTAAACGTTCAACCAAATACACAAAATCACTTATTGGATTAGAAAGATTGGTTAAAAACCATAATTGGATTAGAATAAGCCTAGGGAGGACGAAAATGACCGAAATGTTCAATCAACGACAAAAAATCACTTATTGGATGCACAAGATTGGTTAAAAACCCTAATTGGATTAGAATAAGCCTAGGGAGGACGAAAATGACCTAAATGTTCAACCAAATACACAAAATCCCTTATTGGATTCAAAAGATTGGTTAAAAACCCTAATTGGATTAGAATAAGCCTAGGGAGGACGAAAATGACCGAAATGTTCAATCAATGACACAAAATCACTTATTGGATGCACAAGATTGGTTAAAAACCCTTATTGGATTAGAATAAGCCTAGGGAGGACGAAAATGACCTATATGTTCAACCAATGACACAAAATCATTTATTAGATGCACAAGATTGGTTAAAAACCCTAATTGGATTAGAATAAGCCTAGGGAGGACGAAAATGACCTAAATGTTCAACCAAATACACAAAATCCCTTATTGGATTCAAAAGATTGGTTAAAAACCCTAATTGGATTAGAATAAGCCTAGGGAGGACGAAAATGACCTAAATGTTCAATCAATGACACAAAATCACTTATTGGATGCACAAGATTGGTTAAAAACCCTAATTGGATTAGAATAAGCCTAGCGATGACGAAAATGACCTAAATGTGCAACCAAGAACACAAAATCACATATTGGATGCACAAGATTGGTTAAAAACCCTAATTGGATTAGAATAAGCCTAGGGAGGACGAAAATGACCTAAATGTTCAACCAATGAGACAAAATCACATATTTGAAGCACAAGATTGATTAAAAACCCTAATTGGATTAGAATAAGCCTAGGGAGGACGAAAATGACCTAAATGTTCAATCAATGACACAAAATCACTTATTGGATGCACAAGATTGGTTAAAAACCCTAATTGGATTAGAATAGGCCTAGGGAGGACGAAAATGACCTATATGTTCAACCAATGACACAAAATCATTTATTAGATGCACAAGATTCGTTAAAAACCCTAATTGGATTAGAATAAGCCTAGGGAGGACGAAAATGACCTAAATGTTCAACAAAATACACAAAATCACTTATTGGATTCAAAAGATTGGTTAAAAACCCTAATTGGATTAGAATGAGCCTAGGCAGGACGAAAATGACCGAAATGTTCAACCATTGACACAAAATCACTTATTGGATGCACAAGTTCGACTAAAAACCCTAATTGGATTAGAATAAGCCTAGGGAGGACGAAAATGACCTAAATGTTCAATCAATGACACAAAATCACTTATTGGATGCACAAGATTGGTTAAAAACCCTAATTGGATTAGAATAACCCTAGGGAGGACGAAAACAACCAAAATGTTCAACCAATGACACAAAATCAATTATTGGAGGCACAAGATTGGTTAAAAACCCTAATTGGATTAGAATAAGCCTAGGGAGGACGAAAATGACCTAAATGTTCAACCAAATACAAAAAATCACTTATTGGATTCAAAAGATTGGTTAAAAACTCTAATTGGATTAGAATAAGCCTAGGGAAGACGAAAATGACCTAAATGTTCAATCAATGACACAAAATCACTTATTGGATGCACAAGATTAGTTAAAAACCCTAATTGGATTAGAATAAGCCTAGGGAGGCCGAAAATGACCGAAATGTTCAACTTATGACACAAAATTATTTATTGGATGCACAAGATTGGTTAAAAATCCTAATTGGATTAGAATAAGCCAAGGGAGGACGAAAATGACCTAAATGTTCAACCAAATACACAAAATCCCTTATTGGATTCAAAAGATTGGTTAAAAACCCTAATTGGATTAGAATAAGCCTAGGGAGGGCGAAAATGACCGAAATGTTCAATCAATGACACAAAATCACTTATTGGATGCACAAGATTGGTTAAAAACCCTAATTGGATTAGAATAAGCCTAGGGAGGACGAAAATGACCTAAATGTTCAATCGATGACACAAAATCACTTATTGGATGCACAAGATCAGTTAAAAACCCAAATCGGATTAGAATAAGCCTTCGGAGGACGAAAATGACCTAAATGTTCAACAACATCACTTATTGGATTCAAAACATTGGTTAAAAATCCTAATTGGATTAGAATAAGCCTAGGCAGGGCGAAAATGACCGAAATGTTCAACTAATGACACAAAATCACTTATTGGATGCACAAGATCGATTAAAAACCCTAATTGGATTAGAATAAGCCTAGGGAGGCTGAAAATGACCTAAATGTTCAATCAATGACACAAAATCACTTATTGGATGCACAAGATCAGTTAAAAACCCTAATCGGATTACAATAAGCCTTGGGAGGACGAACATGACCTAAATGTTCAACCAAATACACAAAATCACTTATTGGATTCAAAGCATTGGTTAAAAACCCTAATTGGATTAGAATAAGCCTAGCCAGGACGAAAATGACCGAAATGTTCAATCAATGACACAAAATCACTTATTGGATGCACAAGATTAGTTAAAAACCCTAATTGGATTAAAATAAGCCTAGGGAGGACGAAAATGACCGATATGTTCAATCAACGACACAAAATCACTTATTTGATGCACAAGATTGGTTAAAAACCCTAATAGGATTAGAATAAGCCTAGGGAGGACGAAAATGACCTATATGTTCAACCAATGACACAAAATCATTTATTAGATGCACAAGATTGGTTAAAAACCCTAATTGGATTAGAATAAGCCTAGGGAGGACGAAAATGACCTAAATGTTCAACCAAATACACAAAATCACTTATTGGATTCAAAAGATTGGTTAAAAACCCTAATTGGATTAGAATAAGCCTAGGGAGGACGAAAATGACCTAAATGTTCAATCAATGACACAAAATCACTTATTGGATGCACAAGATTATTTAAAAACCCTAATTGGATTAGAATAAGCCTAGGGAGGACGAAAATGACCGAAATGTTCAACTAATGACACAAAATTATTTATTGGATGCACAAGATTGGTTAAAAATCCTAATTGGATTAGAATAAGCCTAGGGAGGACGAAAATGACCGAAATGTTCAATCAATGACACAAAATCACTTATTGGATGCACAAGATTGGTTAAAAACCCTAATTGGATTAGAATAAGCCTAGGGAGGACGAATATGACCTAAATGTTCAATCGATGACACAAAATCACATATTGGATGCACAAGATCAGTTAAAAACCCTAATTGGATTAGAATAAGCATAAGGAGGACGAAAATGACCTAAATGTTCAATCAATGACACAAAATCACTTATTGGATGCACAAGATCAGTTAAAAACCCTAATCGGATTACAATAAGCCTTGGGTGGACGAAAATGACCTAAATGTTCAACCAAATACACAAAATCACTTATTGGATTCAAAGCATTGGTTAAAAACCCTAATTGGATTAAAATAAGCCTAGGCATTACGAAAATGACCGAAATGTTCAACCAATGACACAAAATCACTTATTGGATGCACAAGATCGATTAAAAACCCTAATTGGATTAGAATAAGCCTAAAGAGGACTTAAATGACCTAAATGTTCAACCAATGACACAAAATATCTAAATGGATGCACCAGATTGGTTAAAATCCCTAATTGGATTAGAATAAGCCTTGGGAGGACGAAAATGACCTAAATGTTCAACCAAATACACAAAATCACTTATTGGATTCAAAAGATTGGTTAAAAACCCTCATTGGATTAGAATAAGCCTAGGGAGGACGAAAATGACCTATATGTTTAACCCATGACACAAAATCACTTATTGGATGCACAGGATTGGTTAAAAACCCTAATTGGATTAGAATAAGCCTAGGGAGGACGAAAATGACCGAAATGTTCAATCAATGACACAAAATCACTTATTAGATGCACAAGATTGGTTAAAAACCCTAATTGGATTAGAATAACACTAGGGAGGACGAAAACAACCAAAATGTTCAACCAATGACACAAAATCAATTATTGGAGGCAAAATATTGGTTAAAAACCCTAATTGGATTAGAATAAGCCTAGGGAGGACGAAAATGACCTAAAATGTTCAACCAAATACACAAAATCACTTATTGGATTCAAAAGATTGGTTAAAAACCCTAATTGGATTAGAATAAGCCTAGGGAGGAAGAAAATGACCTAAATGTTCAATCTATGACACAAAATCACTTATTGGATGCACAAGATTAGTTAAAAACCCTAATTGGATTAGAATACGCATAGTGAGGACGAAAACAACAAAAATGTTCAACTAATGACACAAAATTATTTATTGGATGCACAAGATGGGTTAAAAACCCTAATTGGATTAGAATAAGCCTAGGGAGGACGAAAATGACCTAAATGTTCAACCAAATACACAAAATCCCTTATTGGATTCAAAAGATTGGTTAAAAACCCTAATTGGATTAGAATAAGCCTAGGGAGGACGAAAATGACCGAAATGTTCAATCAATGACACAAAATCACTTATTGGATGCACAAGATTGGTTAAAAACCCTAATTGGATTAGAATAAGCCTAGGGAGGACGAAAATGACCTATATGTTTAACCCATGACACAAAATCAATTATTGGATGCACAAGATTGGTTAAAAACCCTAATTGGATTAGAATAACCCTAGGGAGGACGAAATAAACCAAAATGTTCAACCACTGACACAAAATCACTTATTGGATGCACAAGATTGGTTAAAAACCTTAATTGGATTAGAATAACTCTAGGGAGGACGAAAACAACCAAAATGTTCAACCAATGACACAAAATCAATTATTGCAGGCACAAGATTGGTTAAAAACCATAATTGGATTAGAATAAGCCTAGGGAGGACGAAAATGACCTAAATGTTCAACCAAATACACAAAATCACTTATTGGATTCAAAAGATTGGTTAAAAACCCTAATTGGATTAGAATAAGCCTAGGGAGGACGAAAATGACCGAAATGTTCAATCAATGACACAAAATCACTTATTGGATGCACAAGATTGGTTAAAAACCCTTATTGGATTAGAATAAGCCTAGGGAGGACGAAAATGACCTATATGTTCAACCAATGACACAAAATCATTTATTAGATGCACAAGATTGGTTAAAAACCCTAATTGGATTAGAATAAGCCTAGGGAGGACGAAAATGACCTAAATGTTCAACCAAATACACAAAATCCCTTATTGGATTCAAAAGATTGGTTAAAAACCCTAATTGGATTAGAATAAGCCTAGGGAGGACGAAAATGACCGAAATGTTCAATCAATGACACAAAATCACTTATTGGATGCACAAGATTAGTTAAAAACCCTAATTGGATTAGAATAAGCCTAGTGAGGACAAAAACAACCAAAATGTTCAACTAATGACACAAAATTATTTATTAGATGCACAAGATTGGTTAAAAACCCTAATTGGATTAGAATAAGCCTAGGGAGGACGAAAATGACCTAAATGTTCAACCAAATACACAAAATCCCTTATTGGATTCAAAAGATTGGTTAAAAACCCTAATTGGATTAGAATAAGCCTAGGGAGGACGAAAATGACCTATATGTTCAACCAATGACACAAAATCATTTATTAGATGCACAAGATTGGTTAAAAACCCTAATTGGATTAGAATAAGCCTAGGGAGGACGAAAATGACCTAAATGTTCAACCAAATACACAAAATCACTTATTGGATGCAAAAGATTGGTTAAAAACCCTAATTGGATTAGAATAAGCCTAGGGAGGACGAAAATGACCTAAATGTTCAATCAATGACACAAAATCACTTATTGGATGCACAAGATTAGTTAAAAACCCTAATTGGATTAGAATAAGCCTAGGGAGGACGAAAATGACCGAAATGTTCAACTAATGACACAAAATTATTTATTGGATGCACAAGATTGGTTAAAAATCCTAATTGGATTAGAATAAGCCTAGGGAGGACGAAAATGACCGAAATGTTCAATCAATGACACAAAATCACTTATTGGATGCACAAGATTGGTTAAAAACCCTAATTGGATTAGAATAAGCCTAGGGAGGACGAAAATGACCTAAATGTTCAATCGATGACACAAAATCACTTATTGGATGCACAAGATCAGTTAAAAACCCTAATCGGATTAGAATAAGCCTTCGGAGGACGAAAATGACCTAAATGTTCAACAACATCACTTATTGGATTCAAAACATTGGTTAAAAATCCTAATTGGATTAGAATAAGCCTAGGCAGGGCGAAAATGACCGAAATGTTCAACTAATGACACAAAATCACTTATTGGATGCACAAGATCGATTAAAAACCCTAATTGGATTAGAATAAGCCTAGGGAGGCTGAAAATGACCTAAATGTTCAATCAATGACACAAAATCACTTATTGGATGCACAAGATCAGTTAAAAACCCTAATCGGATTACAATAAGCCTTGGGAGGACGAACATGACCTAAATGTTCAACCAAATACACAAAATCACTTATTGGATTCAAAGCATTGGTTAAAAACCCTAATTGGATTAGAATAAGCCTAGGCAGGACGAAAATGACCGAAATGTTCAATCAATGACACAAAATCACTTATTGGATGCACAAGATTAGTTAAAAACCCTAATTGGATTAATATAAGCCTAGGGAGGACGAAAATGACCGATATGTTCAATCAACGACACAAAATCACTTATTTGATGCACAAGATTGGTTAAGAACCCTAATAGGATTAAAATAAGCCTAGGGAGGACGAAAATGACCTATATGTTCAACCAATGACACAAAATCATTTATTAGATGCACAAGATTGGTTAAAAACCCTAATTGGATTAGAATAAGCCTAGGGAGGACGAAAATGACCTAAATGTTCAACCAAATACACAAAATCACTTATTGGATTCAAAAGATTGGTTAAAAACCCTAATTGGATTAGAATAAGCCTAGGAAGGACGAAAATGACCGAAATGTTCAATCAATGACACAAAATCACTTATTGGATGCACAAGATTGGTTAAAAACCCTAATTGGATTAGAATAACCCTAGGGAGGACGAAATCAACCAAAATGTTCAACCAATGACACAAAATCAATTATTGCAGGCACAAGATTGGTTAAAAACCATAATTGGATTAGAATAAGCCTAGGGAGGACGAAAATGACCTAAATGTTCAACCAAATACACAAAATCACTTATTGGATTCAAAAGATTGGTTAAAAACCCTAATTGGATTAGAATAAGCCTAGGGAGGACGAAAATGACCTAAATGTTCAATCAATGACACAAAATCACTTATTGGATGCACAAGATTAGTTAAAAACCCTAATTGGATTAGAATAAGCCTAGGGATGACGAAAATGACCGAAATGTTCAACTAATGACACAAAATTATTTATTGGATGCACAAGATTGGTTAAAAATCCTAATTGGATTAGAATAAGCCTAGGGAGGACGAAAATGACCGAAATGTTCAATCAATGACACAAAATCACTTATTGGATGCACAAGATTGGTTAAAAACCCTAATTGGATTAGAATAAGCCTAGGGAGGACGAATATGACCTAAATGTTCAATCGATGACACAAAATCACATATTGGATGCACAAGATCAGTTAAAAACCCTAATTGGATTAGAATAAGCATAAGGAGGACGAAAATGACCTAAATGTTCAATCAATGACACAAAATCACTTATTGGATGCACAAGATCAGTTAAAAACCCTAATCGGATTACAATAAGCCTTGGGTGGACGAAAATGACCTAAATGTTCAACCAAATACACAAAATCACTTATTGGATTCAAAGCATTGGTTAAAAACCCTAATTGGATTAAAATAAGCCTAGGCATTACGAAAATGACCGAAATGTTCAACCAATGACACAAAATCACTTATTGGATGCACAAGATCGATTAAAAACCCTAATTGGATTAGAATAAGCCTAAAGAGGACTTAAATGACCTAAATGTTCAACCAATGACACAAAATATCTAAATGGATGCACCAGATTGGTTAAAATCCCTAATTGGATTAGAATAAGCCTTGGGAGGACGAAAATGACCTAAATGTTCAACCAAATACACAAAATCACTTATTGGATTCAAAAGATTGGTTAAAAACCCTCATTGGATTAGAATAAGCCTAGGGAGGACGAAAATGACCTATATGTTTAACCCATGACACAAAATCACTTATTGGATGCACAGGATTGGTTAAAAACCCTAATTGGATTAGAATAAGCCTAGGGAGGACGAAAATGACCGAAATGTTCAATCAATGACACAAAATCACTTATTAGATGCACAAGATTGGTTAAAAACCCTAATTGGATTAGAATAACACTAGGGAGGACGAAAACAACCAAAATGTTCAACCAATGACACAAAATCAATTATTGGAGGCAAAATATTGGTTAAAAACCCTAATTGGATTAGAATAAGCCTAGGGAGGACGAAAATGACCTAAAATGTTCAACCAAATACACAAAATCACTTATTGGATTCAAAAGATTGGTTAAAAACCCTAATTGGATTAGAATAAGCCTAGGGAGGAAGAAAATGACCTAAATGTTCAATCTATGACACAAAATCACTTATTGGATGCACAAGATTAGTTAAAAACCCTAATTGGATTAGAATACGCATAGTGAGGACGAAAACAACAAAAATGTTCAACTAATGACACAAAATTATTTATTGGATGCACAAGATGGGTTAAAAACCCTAATTGGATTAGAATAAGCCTAGGGAGGACGAAAATGACCTAAATGTTCAACCAAATACACAAAATCCCTTATTGGATTCAAAAGATTGGTTAAAAACCCTAATTGGATTAGAATAAGCCTAGGGAGGACGAAAATGACCGAAATGTTCAATCAATGACACAAAATCACTTATTGGATGCACAAGATTGGTTAAAAACCCTAATTGGATTAGAATAAGCCTAGGGAGGACGAAAATGACCTAAATGTTCAATCGATGACACAAAATCACTTATTGGATGCACAAGATCAGTTAAAAACCCTAATCGGATTAGAATAAGCCTTCGGAGGACGAAAATGACCTAAATGTTCAACAACATCACTTATTGGATTCAAAACATTGGTTAAAAATCCTAATTGGATTAGAATAAGCCTAGGCAGGGCGAAAATGACCGAAATGTTCAACTAATGACACAAAATCACTTATTGGATGCACAAGATCGATTAAAAACCCTAATTGGATTAGAATAAGCCTAGGGAGGACGAAAATGACCTAAATGTTCAATCAATGACACAAAATCACTTATTGGATGCACAAGATCAGTTAAAAACCCTAATCGGATTACAATAAGCCTTGGGAGGACGAACATGACCTAAATGTTCAACCAAATACACAAAATCACTTATTGGATTCAAAGCATTGGTTAAAAACCCTAATTGGATTAGAATAAGCCTAGGCAGGACGAAAATGACCGAAATGTTCAATCAATGACACAAAATCACTTATTGGATGCACAAGATTAGTTAAAAACCCTAATTGGATTAATATAAGCCTAGGGAGGACGAAAATGACCGATATGTTCAATCAACGACACAAAATCACTTATTTGATGCACAAGATTGGTTAAGAACCCTAATAGGATTAAAATAAGCCTAGGGAGGACGAAAATGACCTATATGTTCAACCAATGACACAAAATCATTTATTAGATGCACAAGATTGGTTAAAAACCCTAATTGGATTAGAATAAGCCTAGGGAGGACGAAAATGACCTAAATGTTCAACCAAATACACAAAATCACTTATTGGATGCAAAAGATTGGTTAAAAACCCTAATTGGATTAGAATAAGCCTAGGGAGGACGAAAATGACCTAAATGTTCAATCAATGACACAAAATCACTTATTGGATGCACAAGATTAGTTAAAAACCCTAATTGGATTAGAATAAGCCTAGGGAGGACGAAAATGACCGAAATGTTCAATCAACGACACAAAATCACTTATTGGATGCACAAGATTGGTTAAAAACCCTAATTGGATTAGAATAAGCCTAGGGAGGACGAAAATGACCTATATGTTCAACTAATGACACAAAATTATTTATTGGATGCACAAGATTGGTTAAAAACCCTAATTGGATTAGAATAAGCCTAGGGAGGACGAAAATGACCTAAATGTTCAACCAAATACACAAAATCCCTTATTGGATTCAAAAGATTGGTTAAAAACCCTAATTGGATTAGAATAAGCCTAGGGAGGACGAAAATGACCTAAATGTTCAATCAATGACACAAAATCACTTATTGGATGCACAAGATTAGTTAAAAACCCTAATTGGATTAGAATAAGCCTAGTGAGGACGAAAACAACCAAAATGTTCAACTAATGACACAAAATTATTTATTGGATGCACAAGATTGGTTAAAAACCCTAATTGGATTAGAATAAGCCTAGGGAGGACGAAAATGACCTAAATGTTCAACCAAATACACAAAATCCCTTATTGGATTCAAAAGATTGGTTAAAAACCCTAATTGGATTAGAATAAGCCTAGGGAGGACGAAAATGACCGAAATGTTCAATCAATGACACAAAATCACTTATTGGATGCACAAGATTAGTTAAAAACCCTAATTGGATTAGAATAAGCCTAGTGAGGACAAAAACAACCAAAATGTTCAACTAATGACACAAAATTATTTATTAGATGCACAAGATTGGTTAAAAACCCTAATTGGATTAGAATAAGCCTAGGGAGGACGAAAATGACCTAAATGTTCAACCAAATACACAAAATCCCTTATTGGATTCAAAAGATTGGTTAAAAACCCTAATTGGATTAGAATAAGCCTAGGGAGGACGAAAATGACCTATATGTTCAACCAATGACACAAAATCATTTATTAGATGCACAAGATTGGTTAAAAACCCTAATTGGATTAGAATAAGCCTAGGGAGGACGAAAATGACCTAAATGTTCAACCAAATACACAAAATCCCTTATTGGATTCAAAAGATTGGTTAAAAACCCTAATTGGATTAGAATAAGCCTAGGGAGGATGAAAATGACCGAAATGTTCAATCAATGACACAAAATCACTTATTGGATGCACAAGATTGGTTAAAAACCCTAATTGGATTAGAATAAGCCTAGGGAGGACGAAAATGACCTATATGTTCAACCAATGACACAAAATCATTTATTAGATGCACAAGATTGGTTAAAAACCCTAATTGGATTAGAATAAGCCTAGGGAGGACGAACATGACCTAAATGTTCAACAAAATACACAAAATCACTTATTGGATTCAAAAGATTGGTTAAAAACCCTAATTGGATTAGAATAAGCCTAGGCAGGACGAAAATGACCGAAATGTTCAACCAATGACACAAAATCAATTATTGGATGCACAAGATCGATTAAAAACCCTAATTGGATTAGAATAAGCCTATGGAGGACGAAAATGACCTAAATGTTCAATCAATGACACAAAATCACTTATTGGATGCACAAGATCAGTTAAAAACCCTAATCGGATTAGAATAAGCCTACGGAGGACGAAAACAACCAAAATGTTCAACTAATGACACAAAATTATTTATTTGATGCACAAGATTGGTTAAAAACACTAATTGGATTAGAATAAGCCTAGGGAGGACGAAAATGACCTAATTGTTCAACCAAATACACAAAATCCCTTATTGGATTCAAAAGATTGGTTAAAAACCCTAATTGGATTAGAATAAGCCTAGGGAGGACGAAAATGACCGAAATGTTCAATCAACGACACAAAATCACTTATTGGATGCACAAGATTGGTTAAAAACCCTAATTGGATTAGAATAAGCCTAGGGAGGACGAAAATGACCTATATGTTCAACCAATGACACAAAATCATTTATTAGATGCACAAGATTGGTTAAAAACCCTAATTGGATTAGAATAAGCCTAGGGAGGACGAAAATGACCTAAATGTTCAACCAAATACACAAAATCCCTTATTGGATTCAAAAGATTGGTTAAAAACCCTAATTGGATTAGAATAAGCCTAGGGAGGGCGAAAATGACCGAAATGTTCAATCAATGACACAAAATCACTTATTGGATGCACAAGATTGGTTAAAAACCCTAATTGGATTAGAATAAGCCTAGGGAGGACGAAAATGACCTAAATGTTCAATCGATGACACAAAATCACTTATTGGATGCACAAGATCAGTTAAAAACCCTAATCGGATTAGAATAAGCCTTCGGAGGACGAAAATGACCTAAATGTTCAACAAAATCACTTATTGGATTCAAAACATTGGTAAAAAATCCTAATTGGATTAGAATAAGCCTAGGCAGGGCGAAAATGACCGAAATGTTCAACTAATGACACAAAATCACTTATTGGATGCACAAGATCGATTAAAAACCCTAATTGGATTAGAATAAGCCTAGGGAGGACGAAAATGACCTAAATGTTCAATCAATGACACAAAATCACTTATTGGATGCACAAGATCAGTTAAAAACCCTAATCGGATTACAATAAGCCTTGGGAGGACGAACATGACCTAAATGTTCAACCAAATACACAAAATCACTTATTGGATTCAAAGCATTGGTTAAAAACCCTAATTGGATTAGAATAAGCCTAGCCAGGACGAAAATGACCGAAATGTTCAATCAATGACACAAAATCACTTATTGGATGCACAAGATTAGTTAAAAACCCTAATTGGATTAAAATAAGCCTAGGGAGGACGAAAATGACCGATATGTTCAATCAACGACACAAAATCACTTATTTGATGCACAAGATTGGTTAAAAACCCTAATAGGATTAGAATAAGCCTAGGGAGGACGAAAATGACCTATATGTTCAACCAATGACACAAAATCATTTATTAGATGCACAAGATTGGTTAAAAACCCTAATTGGATTAGAATAAGCCTAGGGAGGACGAAAATGACCTAAATGTTCAACCAAATACACAAAATCACTTATTGGATTCAAAAGATTGGTTAAAAACCCTAATTGGATTAGAATAAGCCTAGGGAGGACGAAAATGACCTAAATGTTCAATCAATGACACAAAATCACAAATTGGATGCACAAGATTGGTTAAAAACCCTAATTGGATTAGAATAAGCCTAGTGAGGACGAAAACAACCAAAATGTTCAACTAATGACACAAAATTATTTATTGGATGCACAAGATTGGTTAAAAACCCTAATTGGATTAGAATAAGCCTAGGGAGGACGAAAATGACCTAAATGTTCAACCAAATAAACAAAATCACTTATTGGATTCAAAACATTGGTTAAAAACCCTAATTGGATAAGAATAAGCCTAGGCAGGACGAAAATGACCGAAATGTTCAACAAATGACACAAAATCACCTATTGGATGCACAAGATCGATTAAAAACCCTAATTGGATTAGAATAAGCCTAGAGAGGACTTAAATGACCTAAATGTTCAACCAATGACACAAAATAACTAATTGGATGCACCAGATTGGTTAAAATCCCTAATTGGATTAGAATAAGCCTTGGGAGGACGAAAATGACCTAAATTTTCAATCAATGACACAAAATCACTTATTGGATGCACAAGATTGGTTAAAAACCCTAATTGGATTAGAATAAGCCTAGGGAGGACGAAAATGACCTATATGTTCAACCAATGACACAAAATCACTTATTAGATGCACAAGATTGATTAAAAACCCTAATTGGATTAGAATAAGCCTAGGGAGGACGAAAATGAGCTAAATGTTCAATCAATGACACAAAATCACTTATTGGATGCACAAGATCAGTTAAACACCCTAATTGGATTAAAATAAACCTAAAAAGGACGAAAATGACCGAACTGTTAATCCAACGACACAAACACACTTATTAGATGCAAAAGACTGGTTAAAAACCCTAATTGGAATACAATAAGCCTAGGCAGGACGAAAATGTCCTAAATGTTCAACCAAATACACAAAATCACATATTAGATTCAAATGATTGGTTAAAAACCCTAATTGGATTAGAATAAGCCTAGGGAGGACGAAAATGACCTAAATGTTCAATCAATGACACAAAATCACTTATTGGATGCACAAGATTAGTTAAAAACCCTAATTGGATTAGAATAAGCCTAGGGAGGACGAAAATGACCGAAATGTTCAACTAATGACACAAAATTATTTATTGGATGCACAAGATTGGTTAAAAATCCTAATTGGATTAGAATAAGCCTAGGGAGGACGAAAATGACCGAAATGTTCAATCAATGACACAAAATCACTTATTGGATGCACAAGATTGGTTAAAAACCCTAATTGGATTAGAATAAGCCTAGGGAGGACGAAAATGACCTAAATGTTCAATCGATGACACAAAATCACTTATTGGATGCACAAGATCAGTTAAAAACCCTAATCGGATTAGAATAAGCCTTCGGAGGACGAAAATGACCTAAATGTTCAACAACATCACTTATTGGATTCAAAACATTGGTTAAAAATCCTAATTGGATTAGAATAAGCCTAGGCAGGGCGAAAATGACCGAAATGTTCAACTAATGACACAAAATCACTTATTGGATGCACAAGATCGATTAAAAACCCTAATTGGATTAGAATAAGCCTAGGGAGGACTTAAATGACCTAAATGTTCAATCAATGACACAAAATCACTTATTGGATGCACAAGATCAGTTAAAAACCCTAATCGGATTACAATAAGCCTTGGGAGGACGAACATGACCTAAATGTTCAACCAAATACAAAAAATCACTTATTGGATTCAAAGCATTGGTTAAAAACCCTAATTGGATTAGAATAAGCCTAGCCAGGACGAAAATGACCGAAATGTTCAATCAATGACACAAAATCACTTATTGGATGCACAAGATTAGTTAAAAACCCTAATTGGATTAAAATAAGCCTAGGGAGGACGAAAATGACCGA
>JBBPBQ010000004.1:27099534-27143272 GCA_037974755.1 Cicer yamashitae
ACGAAAATGACCTAAATGTTCAACCAAATACACAAAATCCCTTATTGGATTCAAAAGATTGGTTAAAAACCCTAATTGGATTAGAATAAGCCTAGGGAGGGCGAAAATGACCGAAATGTTCAATCAATGACACAAAATCACTTATTGGATGCACAAGATTGGTTAAAAACCCTAATTGGATTAGAATAAGCCTTGGGAGGACGAAAATGACCTAAATGTTCAATCGATGACACAAAATCACTTATTGGATGCACAATATCAGTTAAAAACCCTAATCAGATTAGAATAAGCCTTCGGAGGACGAAAATGACCTAAATGTTCAACAAAATCACTTATTAGATGCACAAGATTGATTAAAAACCCTAATTGGATTAGAATAAGCCTAGGGAGGACGAAAATGAGCTAAATGTTCAATCAATGACACAAAATCACTTATTGGATGCACAAGATCAGTTAAACACCCTAATTGGATTAAAATAAACCTAAAAAGGACGAAAATGACCGAACTGTTAATCCAACGACACAAACACACTTATTAGATGCAAAAGATTGGTTAAAAACCCTAATTGGAATACAATAAGCCTAGGCAGGACGAAAATGTCCTAAATGTTCAACCAAATACACAAAATCACATATTAGATTCAAAAGATTGGTTAAAAACCCTAATTGGATTAGAATAAGCCTAGGGAGGACGAAAATGACCTAAATGTTCAATCAA
This sequence comes from Cicer yamashitae, assembly GCA_037974755.1. NCBI lineage: Eukaryota > Viridiplantae > Streptophyta > Magnoliopsida > Fabales > Fabaceae > Cicer > Cicer yamashitae. Next base: position 27,100,253 of record JBBPBQ010000004.1, read on the forward strand.
TGACACAAAATCACTTATTGGATGCACAAGATTGGTTAAAAACCCTAATTGGATTAGAATAACCCTAGGGAGGACAAAAACAACCAAAATGTTCAACCAATGACACAAAATCAATTATTGGAGGCACAAGATTGGTTAAAAACCCTAATTGGATTAGAATAAGCCTAGGGAGGACGAAAATGACCTAAATGTTCAACCAAATACAAAAAATCACTTATTGGATTCAAAAGATTGGTTAAAAACCCTAATTGGATTAGAATAAGCCTAGGGAGGACGAAAATGACCTAAATGTTCAATCAATGACACAAAATCACTTATTGGATGCACAAGATTAGTTAAAAACCCTAATTGGATTAGAATAAGCCTAGGGAGGCCGAAAATGACCGAAATGTTCAACTAATGACACAAAATTATTTATTGGATTCACAAGATTGGTTAAAAATCCTAATTGGATTAGAATAAGCCTAGGGAGGACGAAAATGACCTAAATGTTCAACCAAATACACAAAATCCCTTATTGGATTCAAAAGATTGGTTAAAAACCCTAATTGGATTAGAATAAGCCTAGGGAGGGCGAAAATGACCGAAATGTTCAATCAATGACACAAAATCACTTATTGGATGCACAAGATTGGTTAAAAACCCTAATTGGATTAGAATAAGCCTTGGGAGGACGAAAATGACCTAAATGTTCAATCGATGACACAAAATCACTTATTGGATGCACAATATCAGTTAAAAACCCTAATCGGATTAGAATAAGCCTTCGGAGGACGAAAATGACCTAAATGTTCAACAAAATCACTTATTAGATGCACAAGATTGATTAAAAACCCTAATTGGATTAGAATAAGCCTAGGGAGGACGAAAATGAGCTAAATGTTCAATCAATGACACAAAATCACTTATTGGATGCACAAGATCAGTTAAACACCCTAATTGGATTAAAATAAACCTAAAAAGGACGAAAATGACCGAACTGTTAATCCAACGACACAAACACACTTATTAGATGCAAAAGATTGGTTAAAAACCCTAATTGGAATACAATAAGCCTAGGCAGGACGAAAATGTCCTAAATGTTCAACCAAATACACAAAATCACATATTAGATTCAAAAGATTGGTTAAAAACCCTAATTGGATTAGAATAAGCCTAGGGAGGACGAAAATGACCTAAATGTTCAATCAATGACACAAAATCACTTATTGGATGCACAAGATTAGTTAAAAACCCTAATTGGATTAGAATAAGCCTACGGAGGACGAAAATGACCGAAAAGTTCAATCAACGACACAAAATCACTTATTGGATGCACAAGATTGGTTAAAAACCCTAATTGGATTAGAATAAGCCTAGGGAGGACGAAAATGACCTATATGTTCAACTAATGACACAAAATTATTTATTGGATGCACAAGATTGGTTAAAAACCCTAATTGGATTAGAATAAGCCTAGGGAGGACGAAAATGACCTAAATGTTCAACCAAATACACAAAATCCCTTATTGGATTCAAAAGATTGGTTAAAAACCCTAATTGGATTAGAATAAGCCTAGGGAGGACGAAAATGACCTAAATGTTCAATCAATGACACAAAATCACTTATTGGATGCACAAGATTAGTTAAAAACCCTAATTGGATTAGAATAAGCCTACGGAGGACGAAAATGACCGAAATGTTCAATCAACGACACAAAATCACTTATTGGATGCACAAGATTGGTTAAAAACCCTAATTGGATTAGAATAAGCCTAGGGAGGACGAAAATGACCTATATGTTCAACCAATGACACAAAATCATTTATTAGATGCACAAGATTCGTTAAAAACCCTAATTGGATTAGAATAAGCCTAGGGAAGACGAAAATGACCTAAATGTTCAACAAAATACACAAAATCACTTATTGGATTCAAAAGATTGGTTAAAAACCCTAATTGGATTAGAATGAGCCTAGGCAGGACGAAAATGACCGAAATGTTCAACCATTGACACAAAATCACTTATTGGATGCACAAGTTCGATTAAAAACCCTAATTGGATTAGAATAAGCCTAGGGAGGACGAAAATGACCTAAATGTTCAATCAATGACACAAAATCACTTATTGGATGCACAAGATTGGTTAAAAACCCTAATTGGATTAGAATAACCCTTGGGAGGACGAAAACAACCAAAATGTTCAACCAATGACACAAAATCAATTATTGGAGGCACAAGATTGGTTAAAAACCCTAATTGGATTTGAATAAGCCTAGGGAGGACGAAAATGACCTAAATGTTCAACCAAATACAAAAAATCACTTATTGGATTCAAAAGATTGGTTAAAAACCCTAATTGGATTAGAATAAGCCTAGGGAGGACGAAAATGACCTAAATGTTCAATCAATGACACAAAATCACTTATTGGATGCACAAGATTAGTTAAAAACCCTAATTGGATTAGAATAAGCCTAGGGAGGCCGAAAATGACCGAAATGTTCAACTAATGACACAAAATTATTTATTGGATGCACAAGATTGGTTAAAAATCCTAATTGGATTAGAATAAGCCTAGGGAGGACGAAAATGACCTAAATGTTCCCCAAATACACAAAATCCCTTATTGGATTCAAAAGATTGGTTAAAAACCCTAATTGGATTAGAATAAGCCTAGGGAGGGCGAAAATGACCGAAATGTTCAATTAATGACACAAAATCACTTATTGGATGCACAAGATTGGTTAAAAACCCTAATTGGATTAGAATAAGCCTAGGGAGGACGAAAATGACCTAAATGTTCAATCGATGACACAAAATCACTTATTGGATGCACAAGATCAGTTAAAAACCCTAATCGGATTAGAATAAGCCTTCGGAGGACGAAAATGACCTAAATGTTGAACAAAATCACTTATTGGATTCAAAACATTGGTTAAAAATCCTAATTGGATTAGAATAAGCCTAGGCAGGGCGAAAATGACCGAAATGTTCAACTAATGACACAAAATCACTTATTGGATGCACAAGATCGATTAAAAACCCTAATTGGAATAGAATAAGCCTAGGGAGGACGAAAATGACCTAAATGTTCAATCAATGACACAAAATCACTTATTGGATGCACAAGATCAGTTAAAAACCCTAATCGGATTACAATAAGCCTTGGGGGGACGAAAATGACCTAAATGTTCAACCAAATACACAAAATCACTTATTGGATTCAAAGCATTGGTTAAAAACCCTAATTGGATTAGAATAAGCCTAGGCAGGACGAAAATGACCGAAATGTTCAATCAATGACACAAAATCACTTATTGGATGCACAAGATTAATTAAAAACCCTAATTGGATTAAAATAAGCCTAGGGAGGACGAAAATGACCGATATGTTCAATCAACGACACAAAATCACTTATTTGATGCACAAGATTGGTTAAAAACCCTAATAGGATTAGAATAAGCCTAGGGAGGACGAAAACGACCTATATGTTCAACCAATGACACAAAATCATTTATTAGATGCACAAGATTGGTTAAAAACCCTAATTGGATTAGAATAAGCCTAGGGAGGACGAAAATGACCTAAATGTTCAACCAAATAAACAAAATCACTTATTGGATTCAAAACATTGGTTAAAAACCCTAATTGGATAAGAATAAGCCTAGGCAGGACGAAAATGACCGAAATGTTCAACAAATGACACAAAATCACCTATTGGATGCACAAGATCGATTAAAAACCCTAATTGGATTAGAATAAGCCTAGAGAGGACTTAAATGACTTAAATGTTCAACCAATGACACAAAATAACTAATTGGATGCACCAGATTGGTTAAAATCCCTAATTGGATTAGAATAAGCCTTGGGAGGACGAAAATGACCTAAATTTTCAATCAATGACACAAAATCACTTATTGGATGCACAAGATTGGTTAAAAACCCTAATTGGATTAGAATAAGCCTAGGGAGGACGAAAATGACCTATATGTTCAACCAATGACACAAAATCACTTATTAGATGCACAAGATTGATTAAAAACCCTAATTGGATTAGAATAAGCCTAGGGAGGACGAAAATGAGCTAAATGTTCAATCAATGACACAAAATCACTTATTGGATGCACAAGATCAGTTAAACACCCTAATTGGATTAAAATAAACCTAAAAAGGACGAAAATGACCGAACTGTTAATCCAACGACACAAACACACTTATTAGATGCAAAAGACTGGTTAAAAACCCTAATTGGAATACAATAAGCCTAGGCAGGACGAAAATGTCCTAAATGTTCAACCAAATACACAAAATCACATATTAGATTCAAATGATTGGTTAAAAACCCTAATTGGATTAGAATAAGCCTAGGGAGGACGAAAATGACCTAAATGTTCAATCAATGACACAAAATCACTTATTGGATGCACAAGATTAGTTAAAAACCCTAATTGGATTAGAATAAGCCTAGGGAGGACGAAAATGACCGAAATGTTCAACTAATGACACAAAATTATTTATTGGATGCACAAGATTGGTTAAAAATCCTAATTGGATTAGAATAAGCCTAGGGAGGACGAAAATGACCGAAATGTTCAATCAATGACACAAAATCACTTATTGGATGCACAAGATTGGTTAAAAACCCTAATTGGATTAGAATAAGCCTAGGGAGGACGAAAATGACCTAAATGTTCAATCGATGACACAAAATCACTTATTGGATGCACAAGATCAGTTAAAAACCCTAATCGGATTAGAATAAGCCTTCGGAGGACGAAAATGACCTAAATGTTCAACAACATCACTTATTGGATTCAAAACATTGGTTAAAAATCCTAATTGGATTAGAATAAGCCTAGGCAGGGCGAAAATGACCGAAATTTTCAACTAATGACACAAAATCATTTATTAGATGCACAAGATTCGTTAAAAACCCTAATTGGATTAGAATAAGCCTAGGGAGGACGAAAATGACCTAAATGTTCAACAAAATACACAAAATCACTTATTGGATTCAAAAGATTGGTTAAAAACCCTAATTGGATTAGAATGAGCCTAGGCAGGATGAAAATGACCGAAATGTTCAACCATTGACACAAAATCACTTATTGGATGCACAAGTTCGATTAAAAACCCTAATTGGATTAGAATAAGCCTAGGGAGGACGAAAATGACCTAAATGTTCAATCAATGACACAAAATCACTTATTGGATGCACAAGATTGGTTAAAAACCCTAATTGGATTAGAATAACCCTAGAGAGGACGAAAACAACCAAAATGTTCAACAAATGACACAAAATCAATTATTGGAGGCACAAGATTGGTTAAAAACACTAATTGGATTAGAATAAGCCTAGGGAGGACGAAAATGACCTAAATGTTCAACCAAATACAAAAAATCACTTATTGGATTCAAAAGATTGGTTAAAAACCCTAATTGGATTAGAATAAGCCTAGGGAGGACGAAAATGACCTAAATGTTCAATCAATGACACAAAATCACTTATTGGATGCACAAGATTAGTTAAAAACCCTAATTGGATTAGAATAAGCCTAGGGAGGCCGAAAATGACCGAAATGTTCAACTAATGACACAAAATTATTTATTGGATTCACAAGATTGGTTAAAAATCCTAATTGGATTAGAATAAGCCTAGGGAGGACGAAAATGACCTAAATGTTCAACCAAATACACAAAATCCCTTATTGGATTCAAAAGATTGGTTAAAAACCCTAATTGGATTAGAATAAGCCTAGGGAGGGCGAAAATGACCGAAATGTTCAATCAATGACACAAAATCACTTATTGGATGCACAAGATTGGTTAAAAACCCTAATTGGATTAGAATAAGCCTTGGGAGGACGAAAATGACCTAAATGTTCAATCGATGACACAAAATCACTTATTGGATGCACAATATCAGTTAAAAACCCTAATCGGATTAGAATAAGCCTTCGGAGGACGAAAATGACCTAAATGTTCAACAAAATCACTTATTAGATGCACAAGATTGATTAAAAACCCTAATTGGATTAGAATAAGCCTAGGGAGGACGAAAATGAGCTAAATGTTCAATCAATGACACAAAATCACTTATTGGATGCACAAGATCAGTTAAACACCCTAATTGGATTAAAATAAACCTAAAAAGGACGAAAATGACCGAACTGTTAATCCAACGACACAAACACACTTATTAGATGCAAAAGACTGGTTAAAAACCCTAATTGGAATACAATAAGCCTAGGCAGGACGAAAATGTCCTAAATGTTCAACCAAATACACAAAATCACATATTAGATTCAAATGATTGGTTAAAAACCCTAATTGGATTAGAATAAGCCTAGGGAGGACGAAAATGACCTAAATGTTCAATCAATGACACAAAATCACTTATTGGATGCACAAGATTAGTTAAAAACCCTAATTGGATTAGAATAAGCCTACGGAGGACGAAAATGACCGAAATGTTCAATCAACGACACAAAATCACTTATTGGATGCACAAGATTGGTTAAAAACCCTAATTGGATTAGAATAAGCCTAGGGAGGACGAAAATGACCTATATGTTCAACCAATGACACAAAATCATTTATTAGATGCACAAGATTCGTTAAAAACCCTAATTGGATTAGAATAAGCCTAGGGAGGACGAAAATGACCTAAATGTTCAACAAAATACACAAAATCACTTATTGGATTCAAAAGATTGGTTAAAAACCCTAATTGGATTAGAATGAGCCTAGGCAGGACGAAAATGACCGTAATGTTCAACCATTGACACAAAATCACTTATTGGATGCACAAGTTCGATTAAAAACCCTAATTGGATTAGAATAAGCCTAGGGAGGACGAAAATGACCTAAATGTTCAATCAATGACACAAAATCACTTATTGGATGCACAAGATTGGTTAAAAACCCTAATTGGATTAGAATAACCCTTGGGAGGACGAAAACAACCAAAATGTTCAACCAATGACACAAAATCAATTATTGGAGGCACAAGATTGGTTAAAAACCCTAATTGGATTTGAATAAGCCTAGGGAGGACGAAAATGACCTAAAAGTTCAACCAAATACAAAAAATCACTTATTGGATTCAAAAGATTGGTTAAAAACCCTAATTGGATTAGAATAAGCCTAGGGAGGACGAAAATGACCTAAATGTTCAATCAATGACACAAAATCACTTATTGGATGCACAAGATTAGTTAAAAACCCTAATTGGATTAAAATAAGCCTAGGGAGGACGAAAATGACCGATATGTTCAATCAACGACACAAAATCACTTATTTGATGCACAAGATTGGTTAAAAACCCTAATAGGATTAGAATAAGCCTAGGGAGGACGAAAACAACCAAAATGTTCAACCAATGACACAAAATCAATTATTGGAGGCACAAGATTGGTTAAAAACCCTAATTGGATTAGAATAAGCCTAGGGAGGACGAAAATGACCTAAATGTTCAACCAAATACAAAAAATCACTTATTGGATTCAAAAGATTGGTTAAAAACTCTAATTGGATTAGAATAAGCCTAGGGAGGACGAAAATGACCTAAATGTTCAATCAATGACACAAAATCACTTATTGGATGCACAAGATTAGTTAAAAACCCTAATTGGATTAGAATAAGCCTAGGGAGGCCGAAAATGACCGAAATGTTCAACTAATGACACAAAATTATTTATTGGATGCACAAGATTGGTTAAAAATCCTAATTGGATTAGAATAAGCCTAGGGAGAACGAAAATGACCTAAATGTTCAACCAAATACACAAAATCCCTTATTGGATTCAAAAGATTGGTTAAAAACCCTAATTGGATTAGAATAAGCCTAGGGAGGGCGAAAATGACCGAAATGTTCAATCAATGACACAAAATCACTTATTGGATGCACAAGATTGGTTAAAAACCCTAATTGGATTAGAATAAGCCATGGGAGGACGAAAATGACCTAAATGTTCAATCGATGACACAAAATCACTTATTGGATGCACAAGATCAGTTAAAAACCCTAATCGGATTAGAATAAGCCTTCGGAGGACGAAAATGACCTAAATGTTCAACAAAATCACTTATTAGATGCACAAGATTGATTAAAAACCCTAATTGGATTAGAATAAGCCTAGGGAGGACGAAAATGAGCTAAATGTTCAATCAATGACACAAAATCACTTATTGGATGCACAAGATCAGTTAAACACCCTAATTGGATTAAAATAAACCTAAAAAGGACGAAAATGACCGAACTGTTAATCCAACGACACAAACACACTTATTAGATGCAAAAGACTGGTTAAAAACCCTAATTGGAATACAATAAGCCTAGGCAGGACGAAAATGTCCTAAATGTTCAACCAAATACACAAAATCACATATTAGATTCAAAAGATTGGTTAAAAACCCTAATTGGATTAGAATAAGCCTAGGGAGGACGAAAATGACCTAAATGTTCAATCAATGACACAAAATCACTTATTGGAGGCACAAGATTAGTTAAAAACCCTAATTGGATTAGAATAAGCCTACGGAGGACGAAAATGACCGAAATGTTCAATCAACGACACAAAATCATTTATTGGATGCACAAGATTGGTTAAAAACCGTAATTGGATTAGAATAAGCCTAGGGAGGACGAAAATGACCTATATGTTCAACTAATGACACAAAATTATTTATTGGATGCACAAGATTGGTTAAAAACCCTAATTGGATTAGAATAAGCCTAGGGAGGACGAAAATGACCTAAATGTTCAACCAAATACACAAAATCCCTTATTGGATTCAAAAGATTGGTTAAAAACCCTAATTGGATTAGAATAAGCCTAGGGAGGACGAAAATGACCTAAATGTTCAATCAATGACACAAAATCACTTATTGGATGCACAAGATTAGTTAAAAACCCTAATTGGATTAGAATAAGCCTAGGGAGGACGAAAATGACCGAAATGTTCAATCAATGACACAAAATCACTTATTGGATGCACAAGATTGGTTAAAAACCCTAATTGCATTAGAATAAGCCTCGGGAGGACGAAAATGACCGAAATGTTCAATCAATGACACAAAATCACTTATTGGATGCACAAGATTGGTTAAAAACCCTAATTGGATTAGAATAAGCCTAGGGAGGACGAAAATGACCTATATGTTTAACCCATGACACAAAATCACTTATTGGATGCACAAGATTGGTTAAAAACCCTAATTGGATTAGAATAAGCCTAGGGAGGACGAAAATGACCTATATGTTCAACCAATGACACAAAATCATTTATTAGATGCACAAGATTCGTTAAAAACCCTAATTGGATTAGAATAAGCCTAGGGAGGACGAAAATGACCTAAATGTTCAACAAAATACACAAAATCACTTATTGGATTCAAAAGATTGGTTAAAAACCCTAATTGGATTAGAATGAGCCTAGGCAGGACGAAAATGACCGTAATGTTCAACCATTGACACAAAATCACTTATTGGATGCACAAGTTCGATTAAAAACCCTAATTGGATTAGAATAAGCCTAGGGAGGACGAAAATGACCTAAATGTTCAATCAATGACACAAAATCACTTATTGGATGCACAAGATTGGTTAAAAACCCTAATTGGATTAGAATAACCCTTGGGAGGACGAAAACAACCAAAATGTTCAACCAATGACACAAAATCAATTATTGGAGGCACAAGATTGGTTAAAAACCCTAATTGGATTTGAATAAGCCTAGGGAGGACGAAAATGACCTAAAAGTTCAACCAAATACAAAAAATCACTTATTGGATTCAAAAGATTGGTTAAAAACCCTAATTGGATTAGAATAAGCCTAGGGAGGACGAAAATGACCTAAATGTTCAATCAATGACACAAAATCACTTATTGGATGCACAAGATTAGTTAAAAACCCTAATTGGATTATAATAAGCCTAGGGAGGCCGAAAATGACCGAAATGTTCAACTAATGACACAAAATTATTTATTGGATGCACAAGATTGGTTAAAAATCCTAATTGGATTAGAATAAGCCTAGGGAGGACGAAAATGACCTAAATGTTCAATCAATGACACAAAATCACTTATTGGATGCACAAGATTGGCTAAAAACCCTAATTGGATTAGAATAACCCTAGGGAGGACGAAAACAACCAAAATGTTCAACCAATGACACAAAATCAATTATTGGAGGCACAAGATTGGTTAAAAACCCTAATTGGATTAGAATAAGCCTAGGGAGGACGAAAATGACCTAAATGTTCAACCAAATACAAAAAATCACTTATTGGATTCAAAAGATTGGTTAAAAACTCTAATTGGATTAGAATAAGCCTAGGGAAGACGAAAATGACCTAAATGTTCAATCAATGACACAAAATCACTTATTGGATGCACAAGATTAGTTAAAAACCCTAATTGGATTAGAATAAGCCTAGGGAGGCCGAAAATGACCGAAATGTTCAACTTATGACACAAAATTATTTATTGGATGCACAAGATTGGTTAAAAATCCTAATTGGATTAGAATAAGCCAAGGGAGGACGAAAATGACCTAAATGTTCAACCAAATACACAAAATCCCTTATTGGATTCAAAAGATTGGTTAAAAACCCTAATTGGATTAGAATAAGCCTAGGGAGGGCGAAAATGACCGAAATGTTCAATCAATGACACAAAATCACTTATTGGATGCACAAGATTGGTTAAAAACCCTAATTGGATTAGAATAAGCCTAGGGAGGACGAAAATGACCTAAATGTTCAATCGATGACACAAAATCACTTATTGGATGCACAATATCAGTTAAAAACCCTAATCGGATTAGAATAAGCCTTCGGAGGACGAAAATGACCTAAATGTTCAACAAAATCACTTATTAGATGCACAAGATTGATTAAAAACCCTAATTGGATTAGAATAAGCCTAGGGAGGACGAAAATGAGCTAAATGTTCAATCAATGACACAAAATCACTTATTGGATGCACAAGATCAGTTAAACACCCTAATTGGATTAAAATAAACCTAAAAAGGACGAAAATGACCGAACTGTTAATCCAACGACACAAACACACTTATTAGATGCAAAAGACTGGTTAAAAACCCTAATTGGAATACAATAAGCCTAGGCAGGACGAAAATGTCCTAAATGTTCAACCAAATACACAAAATCACATATTAGATTCAAAAGATTGGTTAAAAACCCTAATTGGATTAGAATAAGCCTAGGGAGGACGAAAATGACCTAAATGTTCAATCAATGACACAAAATCACTTATTGGATGCATAAGATTAGTTAAAAACCCTAATTGGATTAGAATAAGCCTACGGAGGACGAAAATGACCGAAATGTTCAATCAACGACACAAAATCACTTATTGGATGCACAAGATTGGTTAAAAACCCTAATTGGATTAGAATAAGCCTAGGGAGGACGAAAATGACCTATATGTTCAACTAATGACACAAAATTATTTATTGGATGCACAAGATTGGTTAAAAACCCTAATTGGATTAGAATAAGCCTAGGGAGGACGAAAATGACCTAAATGTTCAACCAAATACACAAAATCACTTATTGGATTCAAAAGATTGGTTAAAAACCCTAATTGGATTAGAATAAGCCTAGGGAGGACGAAAATGACCTATATGTTCAACCAATGACACAAAATCATTTATTAGATGCACAAGATTGGTTAAAAACCCTAATTGGATTAGAATAAGCCTAGGGAGGACGAAAATGACCTAAATGTTCAACCAAATACACAAAATCACTTATTGGATGCAAAAGATTGGTTAAAAACCCTAATTGGATTAGAATAAGCCTAGGGAGGACGAAAATGACCTAAATGTTCAATCAATGACACAAAATCACTTATTGGATGCACAAGATTAGTTAAAAACCCTAATTGGATTAGAATAAGCCTAGGGAGGACGAAAATGACCGAAATGTTCAACTAATGACACAAAATTATTTATTGGATGCACAAGATTGGTTAAAAATCCTAATTGGATTAGAATAAGCCTAGGGAGGACGAAAATGACCGAAATGTTCAATCAATGACACAAAATCACTTATTGGATGCACAAGATTGGTTAAAAACCCTAATTGGATTAGAATAAGCCTAGGGAGGACGAATATGACCTAAATGTTCAATCGATGACACAAAATCACATATTGGATGCACAAGATCAGTTAAAAACCCTAATCGGATTTGAATAAACCTTCGGAGGACGAAAATGACCTAAATGTTCAACCAAATACACAAAATCACTTATTGGATTCAAAACATTGGTTAAAAATCCTAATTGGATTAGAATAAGCCTAGACAGGACGAAAATGACCGAAATGTTCAACTAATGACACAAAATCCCTTATTGGATTCAAAAGATTGGTTAAAAACCCTAATTGGATTAGAATAAGCCTAGGGAGGGCGAAAATGACCGAAATGTTCAATCAATGACACAAAATCACTTATTGGATGCACAAGATTAGTTAAAAACCCTAATTGGATTAAAATAAGCCTAGGGAGGACGAAAATGACCGATATGTTCAATCAACGACACAAAATCACTTATTTGATGCACAAGATTGGTTAAAAACCCTAATAGGATTAGAATAAGCCTAGGGAGGACGAAAACAACCAAAATGTTCAACCAATGACACAAAATCAATTATTGGAGGCACAAGATTGGTTAAAAACCCTAATTGGATTAGAATAAGCCTAGGGAGGACGAAAATGACCTAAATGTTCAACCAAATACAAAAAATCACTTATTGGATTCAAAAGATTGGTTAAAAACTCTAATTGGATTAGAATAAGCCTAGGGAGGACGAAAATGACCTAAATGTTCAATCAATGACACAAAATCACTTATTGGATGCACAAGATTAGTTAAAAACCCTAATTGGATTAGAATAAGCCTAGGGAGGCCGAAAATGACCGAAATGTTCAACTAATGACACAAAATTATTTATTGGATGCACAAGATTGGTTAAAAATCCTAATTGGATTAGAATAAGCCTAGGGAGAACGAAAATGACCTAAATGTTCAACCAAATACACAAAATCCCTTATTGGATTCAAAAGATTGGTTAAAAACCCTAATTGGATTAGAATAAGCCTAGGGAGGGCGAAAATGACCGAAATGTTCAATCAATGACACAAAATCACTTATTGGATGCACAAGATTGGTTAAAAACCCTAATTGGATTAGAATAAGCCTAGGGAGGACGAAAATGACCTAAATGTTCAATCGATGACACAAAATCACTTATTGGATGCACAAGATTGGTAAAAAACCCTAATTGGATTAGAATAACCCTAGGGAGGACGAAAACAACCAAAATGTTCAACCAATGACACAAAATCAATTATTGGAGGCAAAATATTGGTTAAAAACCCTAATTGGATTAGAATAAGCCTAGGGAGGACGAATATGACCTAAATGTTCAATCGATGACACAAAATCACATATTGGATGCACAAGATCAGTTAAAAACCCTAATCGGATTTGAATAAGCCTTCGGAGGACGAAAATGACCTAAATGTTCAACCAAATACACAAAATCACTTATTGGATTCAAAACATTGGTTAAAAATCCTAATTGGATTAGAATAAGCCTAGGCAGGACGAAAATGACCGAAATGTTCAACTAATGACACAAAATCCCTTATTGGATTCAAAAGATTGGTTAAAAACCCTAATTGGATTAGAATAAGCCTAGGGAGGGCGAAAATGACCGAAATGTTCAATCAATGACACAAAATCACTTATTGGATGCACAAGATTGGTTAAAAACCCTAATTGGATTAGAATAAGCCTAGGGAGGACGAAAATGACCTAAATGTTCAATCGATGACACAAAATCACTTATTGGATGCACAAGATCAGTTAAAAACCCTAATCGGATTAGAATAAGCCTTCGGAGGACGAAAATGACCTAAATGTTCAACAAAATCACTTATTGGATTCAAAACATTGGTAAAAAATCCTAATTGGATTAGAATAAGCCTAGGCAGGGCGAAAATGACCGAAATGTTCAACTAATGACACAAAATCACTTATTGGATGCACAAGATCGATTAAAAACCCTAATTGGATTAGAATAAGCCTAGGGAGGACGAAAATGACCTAAATGTTCAATCAATGACACAAAATCACTTATTGGATGCACAAGATTAGTTAAAAACCCTAATTGGATTAGAATAAGCCTAGGGAGGCCGAAAATGACCGAAATGTTCAACTAATGACACAAAATAATTTATTGGATGCACAAGATTGGTTAAAAATCCTAATTGGATTAGAATAAGCCTAGGGAGAACGAAAATGACCTAAATGTTCAACCAAATACACAAAATCCCTTATTGGATTCAAAAGATTGGTTAAAAACCCTAATTGGATTAGAATAAGCCTAGGGAGGGCGAAAATGACCGAAATGTTCAATCAATGACACAAAATCACTTATTGGATGCACAAGATTGGTTAAAAACCCTAATTGGATTAGAATAAGCCTTGGGAGGACGAAAATGACCTAAATGTTCAATCGATGACACAAAATCACTTATTGGATGCACAATATCAGTTAAAAACCCTAATCGGATTAGAATAAGCCTTCGGAGGACGAAAATGACCTAAATGTTCAACAAAATCACTTATTAGATGCACAAGATTGATTAAAAACCCTAATTGGATTAGAATAAGCCTAGGGAGGACGAAAATGAGCTAAATGTTCAATCAATGACACAAAATCACTTATTGGATGCACAAGATCAGTTAAACACCCTAATTGGATTAAAATAAACCTAAAAAGGACGAAAATGACCGAACTGTTAATCCAACGACACAAACACACTTATTAGATGCAAAAGATTGGTTAAAAACCCTAATTGGAATACAATAAGCCTAGGCAGGACGAAAATGTCCTAAATGTTCAACCAAATACACAAAATCACATATTAGATTCAAAAGATTGGTTAAAAACCCTAATTGGATTAGAATAAGCCTAGGGAGGACGAAAATGACCTAAATGTTCAATCAATGACACAAAATCACTTATTGGATGCACAAGATTAGTTAAAAACCCTAATTGGATTAGAATAAGCCTAGTGAGGACGAAAACAACCAAAATGTTCAGCTAATGACACAAAATTATTTATTGGATGCACAAGATTGGTTAAAAACCCTAATTGGATTAGAATAAGCCTAGGGAGGACGAAAATGACCTAAATGTTCAACCAAATACACAAAATCCCTTATTGGATTCAAAAGATTGGTTAAAAACCCTAATTGGATTAGAATAAGCCTAGGGAGGACGAAAATGACCTAAATGTTCAATCAATGACACAAAATCACTTATTGGATGCACAAGATTGGTTAAAAACCCTAATTGGATTAGAATAAGCCTAGGGAGGACGAAAATGACCTAAATGTTCAATCGATGACACAAAATCACTTATTGGATGCACAAGATCAGTTAAAAACCCTAATCGGATTAGAATAAGCCTTCGGAGGACGAAAATGACCTAAATGTTGAACAAAATCACTTATTGGATTCAAAACATTGGTTAAAAATCCTAATTGGATTAGAATAAGCCTAGGCAGGGCGAAAATGACCGAAATGTTCAACTAATGACACAAAATCACTTATTGGATGCACAAGATCGATTAAAAACCCTAATTGGAATAGAATAAGCCTAGGGAGGACGAAAATGACCTAAATGTTCAATCAATGACACAAAATCACTTATTGGATGCACAAGATCAGTTAAAAACCCTAATCGGATTACAATAAGCCTTGGGAGGACGAAAATGACCTAAATGTTCAACCAAATACACAAAATCACTTATTGGATTCAAAGCATTGGTTAAAAACCCTAATTGGATTAGAATAAGCCTAGGCAGGACGAAAATGACCGAAATGTTCAATCAATGACACAAAATCACTTATTGGATGCACAAGATTAGTTAAAAACCCTAATTGGATTAAAATAAGCCTAGGGAGGACGAAAATGACCGATATGTTCAATCAACGACACAAAATCACTTATTTGATGCACAAGATTGGTTAAAAACCCTAATAGGATTAGAATAAGCCTAGGGAGGACGAAAACGACCTATATGTTCAACCAATGACACAAAATCATTTATTAGATGCACAAGATTGGTTAAAAACCCTAATTGGATTAGAATAAGCCTAGGGAGGACGAAAATGACCTAAATGTTCAATCAATGACACAAAATCACTTATTGGATGCACAAGATTAGTTAAAAACCCTAATTGGATTAGAATAAGCCTAGGGAGGACGAAAATGACCGAAATGTTCAATCAACGACACAAAATCACTTATTGGATGCACAAGATTGGTTAAAAACCCTAATTGGATTAGAATAAGCCTAGGGAGGACGAAAATGACCTATATGTTCAACCAATGACACAAAATCATTTATTAGATGCACAAGATTCGTTAAAAACCCTAATTGGATTAGAATAAGCCTAGGGAAGACGAAAATGACCTAAATGTTCAACAAAATACACAAAATCACTTATTGGATTCAAAAGATTGGTTAAAAACCCTAATTGGATTAGAATGAGCCTAGGCAGGACGAAAATGACCGAAATGTTCAACCATTGACACAAAATCACTTATTGGATGCACAAGTTCGATTAAAAACCCTAATTGGATTAGAATAAGCCTAGGGAGGACGAAAATGACCTAAATGTTCAATCAATGACACAAAATCACTTATTGGATGCACAAGATTGGTTAAAAACCCTAATTGGATTAGAATAACCCTAGGGAGGACGAAAACAACCAAAATGTTCAACCAATGACACAAAATCAATTATTGGAGGCACAAGATTGGTTAAAAACCCTAATTGGATTAGAATAAGCCTAGGGAGGACGAAAATGACCTAAATGTTCAACCAAATACAAAAAATCACTTATTGGATTCAAAAGATTGGTTAAAAACCCTAATTGGATTAGAATAAGCCTAGGGAGGACGAAAATGACCTAAATGTTCAATCAATGACAATAAATCACTTATTGGATGCACAAGATTAGTTAAAAACCCTAATTGGATTATAATAAGCCTAGGGAGGCCGAAAATGACCGAAATGTTCAACTAATGACACAAAATTATTTATTGGATGCACAAGATTGGTTAAAAATCCTAATTGGATTAGAATAAGCCTAGGGAGGACGAAAATGACCTAAATGTTCAATCAATGACACAAAATCACTTATTGGATGCACAAGATTGGCTAAAAACCCTAATTGGATTAGAATAACCCTAGGGAGGACGAAAACAACCAAAATGTTCAACCAATGACACAAAATCAATTATTGGAGGCACAAGATTGGTTAAAAACCCTAATTGGATTAGAATAAGCCTAGGGAGGACGAAAATGACCTAAATGTTCAACCAAATACAAAAAATCACTTATTGGATTCAAAAGATTGGTTAAAAACTCTAATTGGATTAGAATAAGCCTAGGGAAGACGAAAATGACCTAAATGTTCAATCAATGACACAAAATCACTTATTGGATGCACAAGATTAGTTAAAAACCCTAATTGGATTAGAATAAGCCTAGGGAGGCCGAAAATGACCGAAATGTTCAACTTATGACACAAAATTATTTATTGGATGCACAAGATTGGTTAAAAATCCTAATTGGATTAGAATAAGCCAAGGGAGGACGAAAATGACCTAAATGTTCAACCAAATACACAAAATCCCTTATTGGATTCAAAAGATTGGTTAAAAACCCTAATTGGATTAGAATAAGCCTAGGGAGGGCGAAAATGACCGAAATGTTCAATCAATGACACAAAATCACTTATTGGATGCACAAGATTGGTTAAAAACCCTAATTGGATTAGAATAAGCCTAGGGAGGACGAAAATGACCTAAATGTTCAATCGATGACACAAAATCACTTATTGGATGCACAATATCAGTTAAAAACCCTAATCGGATTAGAATAAGCCTTCGGAGGACGAAAATGACCTAAATGTTCAACAAAATCACTTATTAGATGCACAAGATTGATTAAAAACCCTAATTGGATTAGAATAAGCCTAGGGAGGACGAAAATGAGCTAAATGTTCAATCAATGACACAAAATCACTTATTGGATGCACAAGATCAGTTAAACACCCTAATTGGATTAAAATAAACCTAAAAAGGACGAAAATGACCGAACTGTTAATCCAACGACACAAACACACTTATTAGATGCAAAAGATTGGTTAAAAACCCTAATTGGAATACAATAAGCCTAGGCAGGACGAAAATGTCCTAAATGTTCAACCAAATACACAAAATCACATATTAGATTCAAAAGATTGGTTAAAAACCCTAATTGGATTAGAATAAGCCTAGGGAGGACGAAAATGACCTAAATGTTCAATCAATGACACAAAATCACTTATTGGATGCACAAGATTAGTTAAAAACCCTAATTGGATTAGAATAAGCCTACGGAGGACGAAAATGACCGAAAAGTTCAATCAACGACACAAAATCACTTATTGGATGCACAAGATTGGTTAAAAACCCTAATTGGATTAGAATAAGCCTAGGGAGGACGAAAATGACCTATATGTTCAACTAATGACACAAAATTATTTATTGGATGCACAAGATTGGTTAAAAACCCTAATTGGATTAGAATAAGCCTAGGGAGGACGAAAATGACCTAAATGTTCAACCAAATACACAAAATCCCTTATTGGATTCAAAAGATTGGTTAAAAACCCTAATTGGATTAGAATAAGCCTAGGGA
This sequence comes from Cicer yamashitae, assembly GCA_037974755.1. NCBI lineage: Eukaryota > Viridiplantae > Streptophyta > Magnoliopsida > Fabales > Fabaceae > Cicer > Cicer yamashitae. The sequence goes on from JBBPBQ010000004.1 coordinate 27,119,033, forward strand.
GGACGAAAATGACCTAAATGTTCAATCAATGACACAAAATCACTTATTGGATGCACAAGATTAGTTAAAAACCCTAATTGGATTAGAATAAGCCTACGGAGGACGAAAATGACCGAAATGTTCAATCAACGACACAAAATCACTTATTGGATGCACAAGATTGGTTAAAAACCCTAATTGGATTAGAATAAGCCTAGGGAGGACGAAAATGACCTATATGTTCAACCAATGACACAAAATCATTTATTAGATGCACAAGATTCGTTAAAAACCCTAATTGGATTAGAATAAGCCTAGGGAAGACGAAAATGACCTAAATGTTCAACAAAATACACAAAATCACTTATTGGATTCAAAAGATTGGTTAAAAACCCTAATTGGATTAGAATGAGCCTAGGCAGGACGAAAATGACCGAAATGTTCAACCATTGACACAAAATCACTTATTGGATGCACAAGTTCGATTAAAAACCCTAATTGGATTAGAATAAGCCTAGGGAGGACGAAAATGACCTAAATGTTCAATCAATGACACAAAATCACTTATTGGATGCACAAGATTGGTTAAAAACCCTAATTGGATTAGAATAACCCTAGGGAGGACGAAAACAACCAAAATGTTCAACCAATGACACAAAATCAATTATTGGAGGCAAAAGATTGGTTAAAAACCCTAATTGGATTAGAATAAGCCTAGGGAGGACGAAAATGACCTAAATGTTCAACCAAATACACAAAATCCCTTATTGGATTCAAAAGATTGGTTAAAAACCCTAATTGGATTAGAATAAGCCTAGGGAGGACGAAAATGACCGAAATGTTCAATCAATGACACAAAATCACTTATTGGATGCACAAGATTGGTTAAAAACCCTAATTGGATTAGAATAAGCCTAGGGAGGACGAAAATGACCTATATGTTCAACCAAATACACAAAATCACTTATTGGATTCAAAAGATTGGTTAAAAACCCTAATTGGATTAGAATAAGCCTAGGCAGGACGAAAATGACCGAAATGTTCAATCAATGACACAAAATCACTTATTGGATGCACAAGATTAGTTAAAAACCCTAATTGGATTAATATAAGCCTAGGGAGGACGAAAATGACCGATATGTTCAATCAACGACACAAAATCACTTATTTGATGCACAAGATTGGTTAAGAACCCTAATAGGATTAAAATAAGCCTAGGGAGGACGAAAATGACCTATATGTTCAACCAATGACACAAAATCATTTATTAGATGCACAAGATTGGTTAAAAACCCTAATTGGATTAGAATAAGCCTAGGGAGGACGAAAATGACCTAAATGTTCAACCAAATACACAAAATCACTTATTGGATTAGAAAGATTGGTTAAAAACCCTAATTGGATTAGAATAAGCCTAGGGAGGACGAAAATGACCGAAATGTTCAATCAACGACACAAAATCACTTATTGGATGCACAAGATTGGTTAAAAACCCTAATTGGATTAGAATAAGTCTAGGGAGGACGAAAATGACATAAATGTACAATCAATGACACAAAATCACTTATTGGATGCACAAGATTAGTTAAAAACCCTAATTGGATTACAATAAACCTAGGAAGGACGAAAATGACCGAAATGTTAATCCAACGACACAAACACACTTATTGGATGCAGAAGATTGGTTAAAAACCCTATTTGGATTAGAATAAGCCTAGGGAGGACGAAAATGACCTAAATGTTCAACCAAATACACAAAATCACTTATTGGATTCAAAAGATTGGTTAAAACCCCTAATTGGATTAGAATAAGCCTAGGGAGGACGAAAATGACCGAAATGTTCAATCAATGACACAAAATTACTTATTGGATGCACAAGATCAGTTAAACACCCTAATTGGATTACAATAAACCTAGGAAGGACGAAAATGACCGAAATGTTAATCCAACGACACAAACACACTTATTAGATGCAGAAGATTGGTTAAAAACCCTAATTGGAATAGAATAAGCCTAGGGAGGACGAAAATGTCCTAAATGTTCAACCAAATACACAAAATCACTTATTGGATTCAAAAGATTGGTTAAAAACCCTAATTGGATTAGAATAAGCCTAGGGAGGACGAAAATGACCTAAATGTTCAATCAATGACACAAAATCACTTATTGGATGCACAATATTAGTTAAAAACCCTAATTGGATTAGAATAAGCCTAGGGAGGACGAAAAAAACCAAAATGTTCAACTAACGAAACAAAATCACTTATTGGATGCACAAGATTGGTTAAAAACCCTAATTGGATTAGAATAAGCCTAGGGAGGACGAAAATGACCTATATGTTCAACCAATGACACAAAATCATTTATTAGATGCACAAGATTGGTTAAAAACCCTAATTGGATTAGAATAAGCCTAGGGAGGACGAAAATGACCTAAATGTTCAACCAAATACACAAAATCACTTATTGGATGCAAAAGATTGGTTAAAAACCCTAATTGGATTAGAATAAGCCTAGGGAGGACGAAAATGACCTAAATGTTCAATCAATGACACAAAATCACTTATTGGATGCACAAGATTAGTTAAAAACCCTAATTGGATTAGAATAAGCCTAGGGAGGACGAAAATGACCGAAATGTTCAACTAATGACACAAAATTATTTATTGGATGCACAAGATTGGTTAAAAATCCTAATTGGATTAGAATAAGCCTAGGGAGGACGAAAATGACCTAAATGTTCAACCAAATACACAAAATCCCTTATTGGATTCAAAAGATTGGTTAAAAACCCTAATTGGATTAGAATAAGCCTAGGGAGGGCGAAAATGACCGAAATGTTCAATCAATGACACAAAATCACTTATTGGATGCACAAGATTGGTTAAAAACCCTAATTGGATTAGAATAAGCCTAGGGAGGACGAAAATGACCTAAATGTTCAATCGATGACACAAAATCACTTATTGGATGCACAAGATCAGTTAAAAACCCTAATCGGATTAGAATAAGCCTTCGGAAGACGAAAATGACCTAAATGTTCAACAAAATCACTTATTGGATTCAAAACATTGGTTAAAAATCCTAATTGGATTAGAATAAGCCTAGGCAGGGCGAAAATGACCGAAATGTTCAACTAATGACACAAAATCACTTATTGGATGCACAAGATCGATTAAAAACCCTAATTGGATTAGAATAAGCCTAGGGAGGACGAAAATGACCTAAATGTTCAATCAATGACACAAAATCACTTATTGGATGCACAAGATCAGTTAAAAACCCTAATCGGATTACAACAAGCCTTGGAAGGACGAAAATGACCTAAATGTTCAACCAAATACACCAAACCACTTATTGGATTCAAAGCATTGGTTAAAAACCCTAATTGGATTAGAATAAGCCTAGGCAGGACGAAAATGACCGAAATGTTCAATCAATGACACAAAATCACTTATTGGATGCACAAGATTAGTTAAAAACCCTAATTGGATTAAAATAAGCCTAGGGAGGACGAAAATGACCGATATGTTCAATCAACGACACAAAATCACTTATTTGATGCACAAGATTGGTTAAAAACCCTAATAGGATTAGAATAAGCCTAGGGAGGACGAAAATGACCTATATGTTCAACCAATGACACAAAATCATTTATTAGATGCACAAGATTGGTTAAAAACCCTAATTGGATTAGAATAAGCCTAGGGAGGACGAAAATGACCTAAATGTTCAACCAAATACACAAAATCACTTATTGGATTCAAAAGATTGGTTAAAAACCCTAATTGGATTAGAATAAGCCTAGGGAGGACGAAAATGACCTAAATGGTCAATCAATGACACAAAATCACTTATTGGATGCACAAGATTAGTTAAAAACCCTAATTGGATTAGAATAAGCCTAGGGAGGACGAAAATGACCGAAATGTTCAACTAATGACACAAAATTATTTATTGGATGCACAAGATTGGTTAAAAATCCTAATTGGATTAGAATAAGCCTAGGGAGGACGAAAATGACCGAAATGTTCAATCAATGACACAAAATCACTTATTGGATGCACAAGATTGGTTAAAAACCCTAATTGGATTAGAATAAGCCTAGGGAGGACGAATATGACCTAAATGTTCAATCGATGACACACAATCACATATTGGATGCACAAGATCAGTTAAAAACCCTAATCGGATTAGAATAAGCCTTCGGAGGACGAAAATGACCTAAATGTTCAACCAAATACACAAAATCACTTATTGGATTCAAAACATTGGTTATAAATCCTAATTGGATTAGAATAAGCCTAGGCAGGACGAAAATGACCGAAATGTTCAACTAATGACACAAAATCACTTATTGGATGCACAAGATCGATTAAAAACCCTAATTGGATTAGAATAAGCATAAGGAGGACGAAAATGACCTAAATGTTCAATCAATGGCACAAAATCACTTATTGGATGCACAAGATCAGTTAAAAACCCTAATCGGATTACAATAAGCCTGGGGAGGACGAAAATGACCTAAATGTTCAACCAAATACACAAAATCACTTATTGGATTCAAAAGATTGGTTAAAAACCCTCATTGGATTAGAATAAGCCTAGGGAGGACGAAAATGACCTATATGTTTAACCCATGACACAAAATCACTTATTGGATGCACAAGATTGGTTAAAAACCCTAATTGGATTAGAATAACACTAGGGAGGACGAAAACAACCAAAATGTTCAACCAATGACACAAAATCAATTATTGGAGGCAAAATATTGGTTAAAAACCCTAATTGGATTAGAATAAGCCTAGGGAGGACGAAAATGACCTAAAATGTTCAACCAAATACACAAAATCACTTATTGGATTCAAAAGATTGGTTAAAAACCCTAATTGGATTAGAATAAGCCTAGGGAAGAAGAAAATGACCTAAATGTTCAATCTATGACACAAAATCACTTATTGGATGCACAAGATTAGTTAAAAACCCTAATTGGATTAGAATACGCATAGTGAGGACGAAAACAACAAAAATGTTCAACTAATGACACAAAATTATTTATTGGATGCACAAGATGGGTTAAAAACCCTAATTAGATTAGAATAAGCCTAGGGAGGACGAAAATGACCTAAATGTTCAACCAAATACACAAAATCCCTTATTGGATTCAAAAGATTGGTTAAAAACCCTAATTGGATTAGAATAAGCCTAGGGAGGACGAAAATGACCGAAATGTTCAATCAATGACACAAAATCACTTATTGGATGCACAAGATTGGTTAAAAACCCTAATTGGATTAGAATAAGCCTAGGAAGGACGAAATGACCTATATGTTCAACCAATGACACAAAATCATTTATTAGATGCACAAGATTGGTTAAAATCCCTAATTGGATTAGAATAAGCCTAGGGAGGACGAAAATGACCTATATGTTTAACCCATGACACAAAATCACTTATTGGATGCACAAGATTGGTAAAAAACCCTAATTGGATTAGAATAACCCTAGGGAGGACGAAAACAACCAAAATGTTCAACCAATGACACAAAATCAATTATTGGAGGCAAAATATTGGTTAAAAACCCTAATTGGATTAGAATAAGCCTAGGGAGGATGAAAATGACCTAAATGTTCAACCAAATACACAAAATCACTTATTGGATTCAAAAGATTGGTTAAAAACCCTAATTGGATTAGAATAAGCCTAGGGAGGACGAAAATGACCTAAATGTTCAATCAATGACACAACATCACTTATTGGATGCACAAGATTAGTTAAAAACCCTAATTGGATTAGAATACGCATAGTGAGGACGAAAACAACCAAAATGTTCAACTAATGACACAAAATTATTTATTGGATGCACAAGATTGGTTAAAAACCCTAATTGGATTAGAATAAGCCTAGGGAGGACGAAAATGACCTAAATGCTCAACCAAATACACAAAATCCCTTATTGGATTCAAAAGATCGGTTAAAACCCCTAATTGGATTAGAATAAGCCTAGGGAGGACGAAAATGACCTAAATGTTCAACCAAATACACAAAATCCCTTATTGGATTCAAAAGATTGGTTAAAAACCCTAATTGGATGAGAATAAGCCTAGGGAGGACGAAAATGACCTAAATATTGAACAAAATACACAAAATCACTTATTGGATTCAAAAGATTGGTTAAAAACCCTAATTGGATTAGAATAAGCCTAGGGAGGACGAAAATGACCGAAATGTTCAATCAATGACACAAAATCACTTATTGGATGCACAAGATTGGTTAAAAACCCTAATTGGATTAGAATAAGCCTAGGGAGGACGAAAATGACCGAAATGTTCAATCAATGACACAAAATCACTTATTGGATGCACAAGATTGGTTAAAAACCCTAATTGGATTAGAATAAGCCTAGGGAGGACGAATATGACCTAAATGTTCAATCGATGACACAAAATCACATATTGGATGCACAAGATCAGTTAAAAACCCTAATCGGATTTGAATAAGCCTTCGGAGGACGAAAATGACCTAAATGTTCAACCAAATACACAAAATCACTTATTGGATTCAAAACATTGGTTAAAAATCCTAATTGGATTAGAATAAGCCTAGGCAGGACGAAAATGACCGAAATGTTCAACTAATGACACAAAATCACTTATTGGATGCACAAGATCGATTAAAAACCCTAATTGGATTAGAATAAGAATAAGGAGGACGAAAATGACCTAAATGTTCAATCAATGACACAAAATCACTTATTGGATGCACAAGATCAGTTAAAAACCCTAATCGGATTACAATAAGCCTTGGGAGGACGAAAATGACCTAAATGTTCAACCAAATACACAAAATCACTTATTGGATTCAAAGCATTGGTTAAAAACCCTAATTGGATTAGAATAAGCCTAGGCATTACGAAAATGACCGAAATGTTCAACCAATGACACAAAATCACTTATTGGATGCACAAGATCGATTAAAAACCCTAATTGGATTAGAATAAGCCTAAAGAGGACTTAAATGACCTAAATGTTCAACCAATGACACAAAATATCTAAATGGATGCACCAGATTGGTTAAAATCCCTAATTGGATTAGAATAACCCTTGGGAGGACGAAAATGACCTAAATGTTCAACCAAATACACAAAATCACTTATTGGATTCAAAAGATTGGTTAAAAACTCTCATTGGATTAGAATAAGCCTAGGGAGGACGAAAATGACCTATATGTTTAACCCATGACACAAAATCACTTATTGGATGCACAGGATTGGTTAAAAACCCTAATTGGATTAGAATAAGCCTTGGGAGGACGAAAATGACCGAAATGTTCAATCAATGACACAAAATCACTTATTAGATGCACAAGATTGGTTAAAAACCCTAATTGGATTAGAATAAGCCTAGGGAGGACGAAAATGACCTATATGTTTAACCCATGACACAAAATCACTTATTGGATGCACAAGATTGGTTAAAAACCCTAATTGGATTAGAATAACACTAGGGAGGACGAAAACAACCAAAATGTTCAACCAATGACACAAAATCAATTATTGGAGGCAAAATATTGGTTAAAAACCCTAATTGGATTAGAATAAGCCTAGGGAGGATGAAAATGACCTAAATGTTCAACCAAATACACAAAATCACTTATTGGATTCAAAAGATTGGTTAAAAACCCTAATTGGATTAGAATAAGCCTAGGGAGGACGAAAATGACCGAAATGTTCAATCAATGACACAAAATCACTTATTAGATGCACAAGATTGGTTAAAAACCCTAATTGGATTAGAATAAGCATAGGGAGGACGAAAATGACCTATATGTTTAACCCATGACACAAAATCACTTATTGGATGCACAAGATTGGTTAAAAACCCTAATTGGATTAGAATAACACTAGGGAGGACGAAAACAACCGAAATGTTCAACCAATGACACAAAATCAATTATTGGAGGCAAAATATTGGTTAAAAACCCTAATTGGATTAGAATAAGCCTAGGGAGGATGAAAATGACCTAAATGTTCAACCAAATACACAAAATCACTTATTGGATTCAAAAGATTGGTTAAAAACCCTAATTGGATTAGAATAAGCCTAGGGAGGACGAAAATGACCTAAATGGTCAATCAATGACACAAAATCACTTATTGGATGCACAAGATTAGTTAAAAACCCTAATTGGATTAGAATAAGCCTAGGGAGGACGAAAATGACCGAAATGTTCAACTAATGACACAAAATTATTTATTGGATGCACAAGATTGGTTAAAAATCCTAATTGGATTAGAATAAGCCTAGGGAGGACGAAAATGACCGAAATGTTCAATCAATGACACAAAATCACTTATTGGATGCACAAGATTGGTTAAAAACCCTAATTGGATTAGAATAAGCCTAGGGAGGACGAATATGACCTAAATGTTCAATCGATGACACAAAATCACATATTGGATGCACAAGATCAGTTAAAAACCCTAATCGGATTTGAATAAGCCTTCGGAGGACGAAAATGACCTAAATGTTCAACCAAATACACAAAATCACTTATTGGATTCAAAACATTGGTTAAAAATCCTAATTGGATTAGAATAAGCCTAGGCAGGACGAAAATGACCGAAATGTTCAACTAATGACACAAAATCCCTTATTGGATTCAAAAGATTGGTTAAAAACCCTAATTGGATTAGAATAAGCCTAGGGAGGGCGAAAATGACCGAAATGTTCAATCAATGACACAAAATCACTTATTGGATGCACAAGATTGGTTAAAAACCCTAATTGGATTAGAATAAGCCTAGGGAGGACGAAAATGACCTAAATGTTCAATCGATGACACAAAATCACTTATTGGATGCACAAGATCAGTTAAAAACCCTAATCGGATTAGAATAAGCCTTCGGAGGACGAAAATGACCTAAATGTTCAACAACATCACTTATTGGATTCAAAACATTGGTTAAAAATCCTAATTGGATTAGAATAAGCCTAGGCAGGGCGAAAATGACCGAAATGTTCAACTAATGACACAAAATCACTTATTGGATGCACAAGATCGATTAAAAACCCTAATTGGATTAGAATAAGCCTAGGGAGGACGAAAATGACCTAAATGTTCAATAAATGACACAAAATCACTTATTGGATGCACAAGATCAGTTAAAAACCCTAATCGGATTACAATAAGCCTTGGGAGGACGAAAATGACCTAAATGTTCAACCAAATACACAAAATCACTTATTGGATTCAAAGCATTGGTTAAAAACCCTAATTGGATTAGAATAAGCCTAGGCAGGACGAAAATGACCAAAATGTTCAATCAATGACACAAAATCACTTATTGGATGCACAAGATCAGTTAAACACCCTAATTGGATTAAAATAAACCTAAAAAGGACGAAAATGACCGAACTGTTAATCCAACGACACAAACACACTTATTAGATGCAAAAGACTGGTTAAAAACCCTAATTCGAATACAATAAGCCTAGGCAGGACGAAAATGTCCTAAATGTTCAACCAAATACACAAAATCACATATTAGATTCAAAAGATTGGTTAAAAACCCTAATTGGATTAGAATAAGCCTAGGGAGGACGAAAATGACCTAAATGTTCAATCAATGACACAAAATCACTTATTGGATGCATAAGATTAGTTAAAAACCCTAATTGGATTAGAATAAGCCTACGGAGGAAGAAAATGACCGAAATGTTCAATCAACGACACAAAATCACTTATTGGATGCACAAGATTGGTTAAAAACCCTAATTGGATTAGAATAAGCCTAGGGAGGACGAAAATGACCTATATGTTCAACTAATGACACAAAATTATTTATTAGATGCACAAGATTGGTTAAAAACCCTAATTGGATTAGAATAAGCCTAGGGAGGACGAAAATGACCTAAATGTTCAATCAATGACACAAAATCACTTATTGGATGCACAAGATTGGTTAAAAACCCTAATTGGATTAGAATAACCCTAGGGAGGACGAAAACAACCAAAATGTTCAACCAATGACACAAAATCAATTATTGGAGGCACAAGATTGGTTAAAAACCCTAATTGGATTAGAATAAGCCTAGGGAGGACGAAAATGACCTAAATGTTCAACCAAATACAAAAAATCACTTATTGGATTCAAAAGATTGGTTAAAAACCCTAATTGGATTAGAATAAGCCTAGGGAGGACGAAAATGACCTAAATGTTCAATCAATGACACAAAATCACTTATTGGATGCACAAGATTAGTTAAAAACCCTAATTGGATTAGAATAAGCCTAGTGAGGACGAAAACAACCAAAATGTTCAACTAATGACACAAAATTATTTATTGGATGCACAAGATTGGTTAAAAACACTAATTGGATTAGAATAAGCCTAGGGAGGACGAAAATGACCTAAATGTTCAACCAAATACACAAAATCCCTTATTGGATTCAAAAGATTGGTTAAAAACCCTAATTGGATTAGAATAAGCCTAGGGAGGACGAAAATGACCGAAATGTTCAATCAATGACACAAAATCACTTATTGGATGCACAAGATTGGTTAAAAACCCTAATTGGATTAGAATAAGCCTAGGGAGGACGAAATGACCTATATGTTCAACCAATGACACAAAATCATTTATTAGATGCACAAGATTGGTTAAAATCCCTAATTGGATTAGAATAAGCCTAGGGAGGACGAAAATGACCTAAATGTTCAACCAAATACACAAAATCACTTATTGGATTCAAAAGATTGGTTAAAAACCCTAATTGGATTAGAATAAGCCTAGGGAGGACGAAAATGACCGAAATGTTCAATCAATGACACAAAATCACTTATTAGATGCACAAGATTGGTTAAAAACCCTAATTGGATTAGAATAAGCCTAGGGAGGACGAAAATGACCTATATGTTTAACCCATGACACAAAATCACTTATTGGATGCACAAGATTGGTAAAAAACCCTAATTGGATTAGAATAACCCTAGGGAGGACGAAAACAAACAAAATGTTCAACCAATGACACAAAATCAATTATTGGAGGCAAAATATTGGTTAAAAACCCTAATTGGATTAGAATAAGCCTAGGGAGGATGAAAATGACCTAAATGTTCAACCAAATACACAAAATCACTTATTGGATTCAAAAGATTGGTTAAAAACCCTAATTGGATTAGAATAAGCCTAGGGAGGACGAAAATTACCTAAATGTTCAATCAATGACACAACATCACTTATTGGATGCACAAGATTAGTTAAAAACCCTAATTGGATTAGAATACGCATAGTGATGACGAAAACAACCAAAATGTTCAACTAATGACACAAAATTATTTATTGGATGCACAAGATTGGTTAAAAACCCTAATTGGATTAGAATAAACCTAGGGAGGACGAAAATGACCTAAATGCTCAACCAAATACACAAAATCCCTTATTGGATTCAAAAGATCGGTTAAAACCTCTAATTGGATTAGAATAAGCCTAGGGAGGACGAAAATGACCTAAATGTTCCACCAAATACACAAAATCCCTTATTGGATTCAAAAGATTGGTTAAAAACCCTAATTGGATGAGAATAAGCCTAGGGAGGACGAAAATGACCTAAATGTTGAACAAAATACACAAAATCACTTATTGGATTCAAAAGATTGGTTAAAAACCCTAATTGGATTAGAATAAGCCTAGGGAGGACGAAAATGACCGAAATGTTCATTCAATGACACAAAATCACTTATTGGATGCACAAGATTGGTTAAAAACCCTAATTGGATTAGAATAAGCCTAGGGAGGACGAAAATGACCGAAATGTTCAATCAATGACACAAAATCACTTATTAGATGCACAAGATTGGTTAAAAACCCTAATTGGATTAGAATAAGCCTAGGGAGGACGAAAATGACCTATATGTTTAACCCATGACACAAAATCACTTATTGGATGCACAAGATTGGTTAAAAACCCTAATTGGATTAGAATAACACTAGGGAGGACGAAAACAACCAAAATGTTCAACCAATGACACAAAATCAATTATTGGAGGCAAAATATTGGTTAAAAACCCTAATTGGATTAGAATAAGCCTAGGGAGGACGAAAATGACCTAAAATGTTCAACCAAATACACAAAATCACTTATTGGATTCAAAAGATTGGTTAAAAACCCTAATTGGATTAGAATAAGCCTAGGGAAGAAGAAAATGACCTAAATGTTCAATCTATGACACAAAATCACTTATTGGATGCACAAGATTAGTTAAAAACCCTAATTGGATTAGAATACGCATAGTGAGGACGAAAACAACAAAAATGTTCAACTAATGACACAAAATTATTTATTGGATGCACAAGATGGGTTAAAAACCCTAATTGGATTAGAATAAGCCTAGGGAGGACGAAAATGACCTAAATGTTCAACCAAATACACAAAATCCCTTATTGGATTCAAAAGATTGGTTAAAAACCCTAATTGGATTAGAATAAGCCTAGGGAGGACGAAAATGACCGAAATGTTCAATCAATGACACAAAATCACTTATTGGATGCACAAGATTGGTTAAAAACCCTAATTGGATTAGAATAAGCCTAGGAAGGACGAAATGACCTATATGTTCAACCAATGACACAAAATCATTTATTAGATGCACAAGATTGGTTAAAATCCCTAATTGGATTAGAATAAGCCTAGGGAGGACGAAAATGACCTATATGTTTAACCCATGACACAAAATCACTTATTGGATGCACAAGATTGGTAAAAAACCCTAATTGGATTAGAATAACCCTAGGGAGGACGAAAACAACCAAAATGTTCAACCAATGACACAAAATCAATTATTGGAGGCAAAATATTGGTTAAAAACCCTAATTGGATTAGAATAAGCCTAGGGAGGATGAAAATGACCTAAATGTTCAACCAAATACACAAAATCACTTATTGGATTCAAAAGATTGGTTAAAAACCCTAATTGGATTAGAATAAGCCTAGGGAGGACGAAAATGACCTAAATGTTCAATCAATGACACAAAATCACTTGTTGGATGCACAAGATCAGTTAAAAACCCTAATTGGATTAGAATAAGCCTAGGGACGACAAAAATGACCTAAATGTTCAACCAAATACACAAAATCACTTATTCGATTCAAAAGATTGGTTTAAAACCCTAATTGGATTAGAATAAGCCTAGGGAGGACGAAAATGACTGAAATGTTCAATCAATGACACAAAATCACTTATTGGATGCACAAGATTGGTTAAGAACCCTAATTGGATTAGAATAACCCTAGGGAGGACGAAAACAACCAAAATGTTCAACCAATGACACAAAATCAATTATTGGAGGCACAAGATTGGTTAAAAACCATAATTGGATTAGAATAAGCCTAGGGTGGACGAAAATGACCTAAATGTTCAACCAAATACACAAAATCACTTATTGGATTCAAAAGATTGGTTAAAAACCCTAATTGGATTAGAATAAGCCTAGGGAGGACGAAAATGACCGAAATGTTCAATCAATGACACAAAATCACTTATTGGATGCACAAGATTAGTTAAAAACCCTAATTGGATTAAAATAAGCCTAGGGAGGACGAAAATGACCGATATGTTCAATCAACGACACAAAATCACTTATTTGATGCACAAGATTGGTTAAAAACCCTAATAGGATTAAAATAAGCCTAGGGAGGACGAAAATGACCTATATGTTCAACCAATGACACAAAATCATTTATTAGATGCACAAGATTGGTTAAAAACCCTAATTGGATTAGAATAAGCCTAGGGAGGACGAAAATGACCTAAATGTTCAACCAAATACACAAAATCACTTATTGGATTCAAAAGATTGGTTAAAAACCCTAATTGGATTAGAATAAGCCTAGGGAGGACGAAAATGACCTAAATGGTCAATCAATGACACAAAATCACTTATTGGATGCACAAGATTAGTTAAAAACCCTAATTGGATTAGAATAAGCCTAGGGAGGACGAAAATGACCGAAATGTTCAACTAATGACACAAAATTATTTATTGGATGCACAAGATTGGTTAAAAATCCTAATTGGATTAGAATAAGCCTAGGGAGGACGAAAATGACCGAAATGTTCAATCAATGACACAAAATCACTTATTGGATGCACAAGATTGGTTAAAAACCCTAATTGGATTAGAATAAGCCTAGGGAGGACGAATATGACCTAAATGTTCAATCGATGACACAAAATCACATATTGGATGCACAAGATCAGTTAAAAACCCTAATCGGATTTGAATAAGCCTTCGGAGGACGAAAATGACCTAAATGTTCAACCAAATACACAAAATCACTTATTGGATTCAAAACATTGGTTAAAAATCCTAATTGGATTAGAATAAGCCTAGGCAGGACGAAAATGACCGAAATGTTCAACTAATGACACAAAATCCCTTATTGGATTCAAAAGATTGGTTAAAAACCCTAATTGGATTAGAATAAGCCTAGGGAGGGCGAAAATGACCGAAATGTTCAATCAATGACACAAAATCACTTATTGGATGCACAAGATTGGTTAAAAACCCTAATTGGATTAGAATAAGCCTAGGGAGGACGAAAATGACCTAAATGTTCAATCGATGACACAAAATCACTTATTGGATGCACAAGATCAGTTAAAAACCCTAATCGGATTAGAATAAGCCTTCGGAGGACGAAAATGACCTAAATGTTCAACAAAATCACTTATTGGATTCAAAACATTGGTAAAAAATCCTAATTGGATTAGAATAAGCCTAGGCAGGGCGAAAATGACCGAAATGTTCAACTAATGACACAAAATCACTTATTGGATGCACAAGATCGATTAAAAACCCTAATTGGATTAGAATAAGCCTAGGGAGGACGAAAATGACCTAAATGTTCAATCAATGACACAAAATCACTTATTGGATGCACAAGATTAGTTAAAAACCCTAATTGGATTAGAATAAGCCTAGGGAGGCCGAAAATGACCGAAATGTTCAACTAATGACACAAAATTATTTATTGGATGCACAAGATTGGTTAAAAATCCTAATTGGATTAGAATAAGCCTAGGGAGGACGAAAATGACCTAAATGTTCAACCAAATACACAAAATCACTTATTGGATTCAAAAGATTGGTTAAAAACCCTAATTGGATTAGAATAAGCCTAGGGAGGACGAAAATGACCGAAATGTTCAATCAATGACACAAAATCACTTATTAGATGCACAAGATTGGTTAAAAACCCTAATTGGATTAGAATAAGCCTAGGGAGGACGAAAATGACCTATATGTTTAACCCATGACACAAAATCACTTATTGGATGCACAAGATTGGTAAAAAACCCTAATTGGATTAGAATAACCCTAGGGAGGACGAAAACAACCAAAATGTTCAACCAATGACACAAAATCAATTATTGGAGGCAAAATATTGGTTAAAAACCCTAATTGGATTAGAATAAGCCTAGGGAGGATGAAAATGACCTAAATGTTCAACCAAATACACAAAATCACTTATTGGATTCAAAAGATTGGTTAAAAACCCTAATTGGATTAGAATAAGCCTAGGGAGGACGAAAATGACCTAAATGGTCAATCAATGACACAAAATCACTTATTGGATGCACAAGATTAGTTAAAAACCCTAATTGGATTAGAATAAGCCTAGGGAGGACGAAAATGACCGAAATGTTCAACTAATGACACAAAATTATTTATTGGATGCACAAGATTGGTTAAAAATCCTAATTGGATTAGATTAAGCCTAGGGAGGACGAAAATGACCGAAATGTTCAATCAATGACACAAAATCACTTATTGGATGCACAAGATTGGTTAAAAACCCTAATTGGATTAGAATAAGCCTAGGGAGGACGAATATGACCTAAATGTTCAATCGATGACACACAATCACATATTGGATGCACAAGATCAGTTAAAAACCCTAATCGGATTAGAATAAGCCTTCGGAGGACGAAAATGACCTAAATGTTCAACCAAATACACAAAATCACTTATTGGATTCAAAACATTGGTTAAAAATCCTAATTGGATTAGAATAAGCCTAGGCAGGACGAAAATGACCGAAATGTTCAACTAATGACACAAAATCACTTATTGGATGCACAAGATCGATTAAAAACCCTAATTGGATTAGAATAAGCATAAGGAGGACGAAAATGACCTAAATGTTCAATCAATGACACAAAATCACTTATTGGATGCACAAGATCAGTTAAAAACCCTAATCGGATTACAATAAGCCTTGGGAGGACGAAAATGACCTAAATGTTCAACCAAATACACAAAATCACTTATTGGATTCAAAGCATTGGTTAAAAACCCTAATTGGATTAGAATAAGCCTAGGCATTACGAAAATGACCGAAATGTTCAACCAATGACACAAAATCACTTATTGGATGCACAAGATCGATTAAAAACCCTAATTGGATTAGAATAAGCTTAAAGAGGACTTAAATGACCTAAATGTTCAACCAATGACACAAAATATCTAAATGGATGCACCAGATTGGTTAAAATCCCTAATTGGATTAGAATAACCCTTGGGAGGACGAAAATGACCTAAATGTTCAACCAAATACACAAAATCACTTATTGGATTCAAAAGATTGGTTAAAAACCCTCATTGGATTAGAATAAGCCTAGGGAGGACGAAAATGACCTATATGTTTAACCCATGACACAAAATCACTTATTGGATGCACAGGATTGGTTAAAAACCCTAATTGGATTAGAATAAGCCTAGGGAGGACGAAAATGACCGAAATGTTCAATCAATGACACAAAATCACTTATTAGATGCACAAGATTGGTTAAAAACCCTAATTGGATTAGAATAACACTAGGGAGGACGAAAACAACCAAAATGTTCAACCAATGACACAAAATCAATTATTGGAGGCAAAATATTGGTTAAAAACCCTAATTGGATTAGAATAAGCCTAGGGAGGACGAAAATGACCTAAAATGTTCAACCAAATACACAAAATCACTTATTGGATTCAAAAGATTGGTTAAAAACCCTAATTGGATTAGAATAAGCCTAGGGAGGAAGAAAATGACCTAAATGTTCAATCTATGACACAAAATCACTTATTGGATGCACAAGATTAGTTAAAAACCCTAATTGGATTAGAATACGCATAGTGAGGACGAAAACAACAAAAATGTTCAACTAATGACACAAAATTATTTATTGGATGCACAAGATGGGTTAAAAACCCTAATTGGATTAGAATAAGCCTAGGGAGGACGAAAATGACCTAAATGTTCAACCAAATACACAAAATCCCTTATTGGATTCAAAAGATTGGTTAAAAACCCTAATTGGATTAGAATAAGCCTAGGGAGGACGAAAATGACCGAAATGTTCAATCAATGACACAAAATCACTTATTGGATGCACAAGATTGGTTAAAAACCCTAATTGGATTAGAATAAGCCTAGGAAGGACGAAATGACCTATATGTTCAACCAATGACACAAAATCATTTATTAGATGCACAAGATTGGTTAAAATCCCTAATTGGATTAGAATAAGCCTAGGGAGGACGAAAATGACCTATATGTTTAACCCATGACACAAAATCACTTATTGGATGCACAAGATTGGTAAAAAACCCTAATTGGATTAGAATAACCCTAGGGAGGACGAAAACAACCAAAATGTTCAACCAATGACACAAAATCAATTATTGGAGGCAAAATATTGGTTAAAAACCCTAATTGGATTAGAATAAGCCTAGGGAGGATGAAAATGACCTAAATGTTCAACCAAATACACAAAATCACTTATTGGATTCAAAAGATTGGTTAAAAACCCTAATTGGATTAGAATAAGCCTAGGGAGGACGAAAACTACCTAAATGTTCAATCAATGACACAGCATCACTTATTGGATGCACAAGATTAGTTAAAAACCCTAATTGGATTAGAATACGCATAGTGAGGACGAAAACAACCAAAATGTTCAACTAATGACACAAAATTATTTATTGGATGCACAAGATTGGTTAAAAACCCTAATTGGATTAGAATAAGCCTAGGGAGGACGAAAATGACCTAAATGCTCAACCAAATACACAAAATCCCTTATTGGATTCAAAAGATCGGTTAAAACCCCTAATTGGATTAGAATAAGCCTAGGGAGGACGAAAATGACCTAAATGTTCAACCAAATACACAAAATCCCTTATTGGATTCAAAAGATTGGTTAAAAACCCTAATTGGATGAGAATAAGCCTAGGGAGGACGAAAATGACCTAAATATTGAACAAAATACACAAAATCACTTATTGGATTCAAAAGATTGGTTAAAAACCCTAATTGGATTAGAATAAGCCTAGGGAGGACGAAAATGACCGAAATGTTCAATCAATGACACAAAATCACTTATTGGATGCACAAGATTGGTTAAAAACCCTAATTGGATTAGAATAAGCCTAGGGAGGACGAAAATGACCGAAATGTTCAATCAATGACACAAAATCACTTATTAGATGCACAAGATTGGTTAAAAACCCTTATTGGATTAGAATAAGCCTAGGGAGGACGAAAATGACCTATATGTTTAACCCATGACACAAAATCACTTATTGGATGCACAAGATTGGTTAAAAACCCTAATTGGATTAGAATAACACTAGGGAGGACGAAAACAACCAAAATGTTCAACCAATGACACAAAATCAATTATTGGAGGCAAAATATTGGTTAAAAACCCTAATTGGATTAGAATAAGCCTAGGGAGGACGAAAATGACCTAAAATGTTCAACCAAATACACAAAATCACTTATTGGATTCAAAAGATTGGTTAAAAACCCTAATTGGATTAGAATAAGCCTAGGGAAGAAGAAAATGACCTAAATGTTCAATCTATGACACAAAATCACTTATTGGATGCACAAGATTAGTTAAAAACCCTAATTGGATTAGAATACGCATAGTGAGGACGAAAACAACAAAAATGTTCAACTAATGACACAAAATTATTTATTGGATGCACAAGATGGGTTAAAAACCCTAATTAGATTAGAATAAGCCTAGGGAGGACGAAAATGACCTAAATGTTCAACCAAATACACAAAATCCCTTATTGGATTCAAAAGATTGGTTAAAAACCCTAATTGGATTAGAATAAGCCTAGGGAGGACGAAAATGACCGAAATGTTCAATCAATGACACAAAATCACTTATTGGATGCACAAGATTGGTTAAAAACCCTAATTGGATTAGAATAACCCTAGGGAGGACGAAAACAACCAAAATGTTCAACCAATGACACAAAATCAATTATTGGAGGCACAAGATTGGTTAAAAACCCTAATTGGATTAGGATAAGCCTAGGGAGGACGAAAATGACCTAAATGTTCAACCAAATACACATAATCACTTATTGGATTCAAAAGATTGGTTAAAAACCCTAATTGGATTAGAATAAGCCTAGGGAGGACGAAAATGACCTAAATGTTCAATCAATGACACAAAATCACTTGTTGGATGCACAAGATCAGTTAAAAACCCTAATTGGATTAGAATAAGCCTAGGGACGACAAAAATGACCTAAATGTTCAACCAAATACACAAAATCACTTATTCGATTCAAAAGATTGGTTTAAAACCCTAATTGGATTAGAATAAGCCTAGGGAGGACGAAAATGACTGAAATGTTCAATCAATGACACAAAATCACTTATTGGATGCACAAGATTGGTTAAGAACCCTAATTGGATTAGAATAACCCTAGGGAGGACGAAAACAACCAAAATGTTCAACCAATGACACAAAATCAATTATTGGAGGCACAAGATTGGTTAAAAACCATAATTGGATTAGAATAAGCCTAGGGTGGACGAAAATGACCTAAATGTTCAACCAAATACACAAAATCACTTATTGGATTCAAAAGATTGGTTAAAAACCCTAATTGGATTAGAATAAGCCTAGGGAGGACGAAAATGACCGAAATGTTCAATCAATGACACAAAATCACTTATTGGATGCACAAGATTGGTTAAAAACCCTAATTGGATTAGAATAAGCCTAGGGAGGACGAAAACAACCAAAATGTTCAACCAATGACACAAAATCAATTATTGGAGGCACAAGATTGGTTAAAAACCATAATTGGATTAGAATAAGCCTAGGGAGGACGAAAATGACCTAAATGTTCAACCAAATACACAAAATCACTTATTGGATTCAAAAGATTGGTTAAAAACCCTAATTGGATTAGAATAAGCCTAGGGAGGACGAAAATGACCGAAATGTTCAATCAATGACACAAAATCACTTATTAGATGCACAAGATTGGTTAAAAACCCTAATTGGATTAGAATAAGCCTAGGGAGGACGAAAATGACCTATATGTTTAACCCATGACACAAAATCACTTATTGGATGCACAAGATTGGTAAAAAACCCTAATTGGATTAGAATAACCCTAGGGAGGACGAAAACAACCAAAATGTTCAACCAATGACACAAAATCAATTATTGGAGGCAAAATATTGGTTAAAAACCCTAATTGGATTAGAATAAGCCTAGGGAGGATGAAAATGACCTAAATGTTCAACCAAATACACAAAATCACTTATTGGATTCAAAAGATTGGTTAAAAACCCTAATTGGATTAGAATAAGCCTAGGGAGGACGAAAATGACCTAAATGGTCAATCAATGACACAAAATCACTTATTGGATGCACAAGATTAGTTAAAAACCCTAATTGGATTAGAATAAGCCTAGGGAGGACGAAAATGACCGAAATGTTCAACTAATGACACAAAATTATTTATTGGATGCACAAGATTGGTTAAAAATCCTAATTGGATTAGATTAAGCCTAGGGAGGACGAAAATGACCGAAATGTTCAATCAATGACACAAAATCACTTATTGGATGCACAAGATTGGTTAAAAACCCTAATTGGATTAGAATAAGCCTAGGGAGGACGAATATGACCTAAATGTTCAATCGATGACACACAATCACATATTGGATGCACAAGATCAGTTAAAAACCCTAATCGGATTAGAATAAGCCTTCGGAGGACGAAAATGACCTAAATGTTCAACCAAATACACAAAATCACTTATTGGATTCAAAACATTGGTTAAAAATCCTAATTGGATTAGAATAAGCCTAGGCAGGACGAAAATGACCGAAATGTTCAACTAATGACACAAAATCACTTATTGGATGCACAAGATCGATTAAAAACCCTAATTGGATTAGAATAAGCATAAGGAGGACGAAAATGACCTAAATGTTCAATCAATGGCACAAAATCACTTATTGGATGCACAAGATCAGTTAAAAACCCTAATCGGATTACAATAAGCCTGGGGAGGACGAAAATGACCTAAATTTTCAACCAAATACACAAAATCACTTATTGGATTCAAAAGATTGGTTAAAAACCCTCATTGGATTAGAATAAGCCTAGGGAGGACGAAAATGACCTATATGTTTAACCCATGACACAAAATCACTTATTGGATGCACAAGATTGGTTAAAAACCCTAATTGGATTAGAATAACACTAGGGAGGACGAAAACAACCAAAATGTTCAACCAATGACACAAAATCAATTATTGGAGGCAAAATATTGGTTAAAAACCCTAATTGGATTAGAATAAGCCTAGGGAGGACGAAAATGACCTAAAATGTTCAACCAAATACACAAAATCACTTATTGGATTCAAAAGATTGGTTAAAAACCCTAATTGGATTAGAATAAGCCTAGGGAAGAAGAAAATGACCTAAATGTTCAATCTATGACACAAAATCACTTATTGGATGCACAAGATTAGTTAAAAACCCTAATTGGATTAGAATACGCATAGTGAGGACGAAAACAACAAAAATGTTCAACTAATGACACAAAATTATTTATTGGATGCACAAGATGGGTTAAAAACCCTAATTAGATTAGAATAAGCCTAGGGAGGACGAAAATGACCTAAATGTTCAACCAAATACACAAAATCCCTTATTGGATTCAAAAGATTGGTTAAAAACCCTAATTGGATTAGAATAAGCCTAGGGAGGACGAAAATGACCGAAATGTTCAATCAATGACACAAAATCACTTATTGGATGCACAAGATTGGTTAAAAACCCTAATTGGATTAGAATAAGCCTAGGAAGGACGAAATGACCTATATGTTCAACCAATGACACAAAATCATTTATTAGATGCACAAGATTGGTTAAAATCCCTAATTGGATTAGAATAAGCCTAGGGAGGACGAAAATGACCTATATGTTTAACCCATGACACAAAATCACTTATTGGATGCACAAGATTGGTAAAAAACCCTAATTGGATTAGAATAACCCTAGGGAGGACGAAAACAACCAAAATGTTCAACCAATGACACAAAATCAATTATTGGAGGCAAAATATTGGTTAAAAACCCTAATTGGATTAGAATAAGCCTAGGGAGGATGAAAATGACCTAAATGTTCAACCAAATACACAAAATCACTTATTGGATTCAAAAGATTGGTTAAAAACCCTAATTGGATTAGAATAAGCCTAGGGAGGACGAAAACTACCTAAATGTTCAATCAATGACACAGCATCACTTATTGGATGCACAAGATTAGTTAAAAACCCTAATTGGATTAGAATACGCATAGTGAGGACGAAAACAACCAAAATGTTCAACTAATGACACAAAATTATTTATTGGATGCACAAGATTGGTTAAAAACCCTAATTGGATTAGAATAAGCCTAGGGAGGACGAAAATGACCTAAATGCTCAACCAAATACACAAAATCCCTTATTGGATTCAAAAGATCGGTTAAAACCCCTAATTGGATTAGAATAAGCCTAGGGAGGACGAAAATGACCTAAATGTTCAACCAAATACACAAAATCCCTTATTGGATTCAAAAGATTGGTTAAAAACCCTAATTGGATGAGAATAAGCCTAGGGAGGACGAAAATGACCTAAATATTGAACAAAATACACAAAATCACTTATTGGATTCAAAAGATTGGTTAAAAACCCTAATTGGATTAGAATAAGCCTAGGGAGGACGAAAATGACCGAAATGTTCAATCAATGACACAAAATCACTTATTGGATGCACAAGATTGGTTAAAAACCCTAATTGGATTAGAATAAGCCTAGGGAGGACGAAAATGACCGAAATGTTCAATCAATGACACAAAATCACTTATTAGATGCACAAGATTGGTTAAAAACCCTTATTGGATTAGAATAAGCCTAGGGAGGACGAAAATGACCTATATGTTTAACCCATGACACAAAATCACTTATTGGATGCACAAGATTGGTTAAAAACCCTAATTGGATTAGAATAACACTAGGGAGGACGAAAACAACCAAAATGTTCAACCAATGACACAAAATCAATTATTGGAGGCAAAATATTGGTTAAAAACCCTAATTGGATTAGAATAAGCCTAGGGAGGATGAAAATGACCTAAATGTTCAACCAAATACACAAAATCACTTATTGGATTCAAAAGATTGGTTAAAAACCCTAATTGGATTAGAATAAGCCTAGGGAGGACGAAAATGACCGAAATGTTCAATCAATGACACAAAATCACTTATTAGATGCACAAGATTGGTTAAAAACCCTAATTGGATTAGAATAAGCCTAGGGAGGACGAAAATGACCTATATGTTTAACCCATGACACAAAATCACTTATTGGATGCACAAGATTGGTTAAAAACCCTAATTGGATTAGAATAACCCTAGGGAGGACGAAAACAACCAAAATGTTCAACCAATGACACAAAATCAATTATTGGAGGCACAAGATTGGTTAAAAACCCAAATTGGATTAGAATAAGCCTAGGGAGGACGAAAATGACCTAAATGTTCAACCAAAAACACAAAATCACTTATTGGATTCAAAAGATTGGTTAAAAACCCTAATTGGATTAGAATAAGCCTAGGGAGGACGAAAATGACCGAAATGTTCAATCAATGACACAAAATCACTTATTGGATGCACAAGATTGGTTAAAAACCCTAATTGGATTAGAATAAGCCTAGGGAGGACGAATATGACCTAAATGTTCAATCGATGACACACAATCACATATTGGATGCACAAGATCAGTTAAAAACCCTAATCGGATTAGAATAAGCCTTCGGAGGACGAAAATGACCTAAATGTTCAACCAAATACACAAAATCACTTATTGGATTCAAAACATTGGTTA